>JANHMN010000012.1:16097437-16133994 GCA_030674055.1 Rhabdomys pumilio
GGATGGATGATGGATGGATGGATGGATGGATGGATGGATGGATGGATGATAGACATATGGCAGACAAACAGTGATGGCTGATGGATGGGTAGGTATTGTATGGGTGGATGGCTAGGTGAGTGAATGAGCAGATGAGTGGGTGAATGGGTGGTTGGTGGATGGGTAAAGAAAGGTTGGATGAATGAGTTGGTGGACCCCTAGTGAGTCAGTATCTAAATTGCTACAACTTGGTCTCCAGGTCCTGAGAGCACAGTCACCTGGGCAGAAAAACTCTGCACATGTGTAAGGGAGATTCTAGATTAGATAACTGAGGCAGGAAGACCTACTCTGCATGTGTTTATATCATGCAGATATATACATGGCCTGGGTCTTAGATTGAATTAAAAGGAGAAAGGGGCTGATTATCATCACCCCTCCCCCACTCCTTCCTGACTGTGGACAAAATGTGATCAGCTATAGTCCATCCCTTTGAACTGTGACCCCATCATTGACTTGCCCTGTCAGGAACTTTGTCATAGCAAAAAGACAGGTAGCTAGTAACACTAAGTAACCTTGGGCAGACCACATTCTCATTCTGAGCCTCTGTTTTTCCCCCTTATGAGAGAGAAGACTGGGTGACAGCAGTGACCCTGACCGCCATGCATGTGCTCGAAAGTCTGAAGCACAGACTAATCTTTGAACATCCAGACACACTGCGACACCAACTTTAGAAGAGAGAAAAAAAATATATTAATGAGGAGAATTCAAAAACAAAGCAGAAACCCTCCTGTCAAAATCAGAGTTCTATTTGTCAGGAAGCTGGGCCAGGGAGGCTGCTGGATGAGATCACCCACGGGCTCATCTTTATTCATGGAGCCCTGCTCTGCAACAAAGGAAATCTCTCCATCAGCGCTGGCCTGAAGGGCAAGGAGGGGCTTCTCCAGCTATCTGAGCTGAGGTTGGCCTTCCACCTTCCCCTTTCTAAAAAAGATGCAGGTGGCTTTGACCAGCCTGGGCACCTGTCCTTGGCAGGGAAAGAAGTGGTCAGACAGACAAGACCAAGAGCTTGTGGCCACCTCCCCAGCAGGTAGCCCATAGCTGAAGAGATAAGAATGAAGAGGCTGGCCTTTCCCTTCTAGCAAGAAATTACCTTTTTGACAGAGTTGGGGATTTTTCAGAGATACAGCCTGGGAACCCTTCTTTCTAATAGCCAGACCTGGCATCTATTCCTATTTCAATGGCGTCTGATTCCAGCCACTGGGACTCCTGCGGTTCTTTTCTATGGAATTTGCATTGCGATGATTAGAGACTGCAGGAGATGGGGAGCCAATTTTTTCCCAGCCCTGAACTTATCAATGCAGGAGTCAGCACAGAGCTCAGAGCAAACTTCATCTTGTCCCAGGAAACTGCTTCTGCCGCCAACCCCCCCCCCACCTATCTGATACCCACTTCAAAATGAAAAGAAGAAAAGTTAATAAAAATCAGAAGGACACCAGACCCGTCACTTAGCATCACCGTGGTGATCAAAAAATGTGTAAGAATACCTTACAGAAGCACTCTGTTTAAAGAATTTCACCCCTGAGAAACAAGTGACTTTCTTCTTCAAAGCTCTCCTGTATCAAAGTCTCCCAGAAAGGGGAGAGTGGGAAGAAGACGACGGAAATTGGGGTTTGAAGCCATGTTAATGAGTCTTTTCTTGGAAGGCAGGAAACCCTGTCTCCATACTGGCTACTAACAAGAGAAGGCTGCCTAGAAGCTTTAGCAAGCCAGGGCTGGGTAAATTGGTTCCAACTGAATCTCAGGAGAGCACCCTGTGGCAGGGCAGTGAAGGGGAGCCACCAGCAGAGGTGACTCTCAAGGGAAACCTTTCCAAATCACCTTGCTGACAAGGCAGCTCTGGTGTGCATAAGCCTTCTAAATATTGATTACACATCTGAGAAACAGAACTCGATCAGCTCGATCCTCAAGGAGTAGTGTCTGCTTGGAGTCCAGCCAGCCTGAATCCCAAGAGTCATTGCTTGAAGCCATGAGTAGGGTTTGCAGAATCAGGTTTAACTCCAAGGAACCTCTGTGGGGCTACAACCTGGAAAACATCCTTTCCCACAAGTCCCTGCTGGCAGGCTATTCCCTTCTGCCAAGTCTGTGAGCTTTGGAGAACAGGCGGGCCATGGTTCCTTTTTCCCATGGAGAGATGTATAGATGAGTAGGAGGCTTGCAATCTGGGCAAGATGTGAGCACACTTGTAACCGTCTCTAGTGCCTAAGCATAGACTCTGTGAATGTCTTAAGGTGACAGGAGCAGAAGCCCTGTGAGTGGGCATGCTTTGTGATGCATCTACCCAGAGTAGATGGTAGCTGAGGAGAGCCCAATGGGCAGGCTCCTGCTGCACTTTTACCCAGAGTCTTTGGGAATCCGTGGGTCTTCTCCTGAGTTCTGCAACTCTACCCTTCACTGAATCTGGGAGCATCTGCTTCCTGACTTTAAACATCTTTCTCTACAACCTGGAGCTGTAAGTGCTCTAAAATGCCTCTTCCAAACAAAATGCTTCATCCAAACAAATACCAGGCCATAACAGCATTTGCATAAGTGACCCTCGGCAGTTAGTAACTCACTTATCAAAGACAGCATTGTTACAGTGCAGTAACCTGAGGACCACACCTGAACATGGGTCTTTTTTTATTGGATATTTTATTTACATTTCAGATGTTATCCCCTTACCCCATTCCGCCCACACACCCAGGAACCTCCTATTCCATCCTCCCTTTTCCTGCTTCTATGAGGATGTGCCCCCACCCGACCTTCCACTCCCACCTCCCCACCCCCAAATTCCCCCACACTCAGCGTCCAGCCTTCATGGGACCAAGGATCTCCTCTCTCACCTATGCCCAACAAAGCCATCCTCCCTTACAGCTGGAACCATGGGTCCCTCCCTATGTGCTCCCAGGCTGGTGGTTTAGACCCTGGGAGCTCTGGTTGGTTGATATTGTTGCTCTCCCCATGGGGCCGCAAACCCTTTCAGCTCCTTCAGCTCCTAACTCCTCCATCAGGAAACCCTTGATCAGTTCAATGGTTAGCTGTGAGCATCCACCTCTAAATATGTCAGACTCTGGCAGACCTCTAAGGAGACAGCTATATCAGGCTCCTGTCAGTATGCACTTCCTCATATCCACATCAGCATCTACCTTTGGGGACTGCACATGGAATGGATACCCAAGTGGAATGGTCTCCATACAGCGCTTCCTTCAGTTTCTGTCCCACACTTTGTCTCCATATTTGCTCCCGTGAGTATTTTCTTACTCCTTCTAAGAAGGATCAAAGCACCCACACTTGGTCTTCCTTCTTCATGAGCTTCATGTGGTCTGTGAGTTGAATCTTGAGTATTGCCAGTTTCTGGGCTAATATCCAATTATCAATGAGTGAATACCATGTATGTTCTTTTGTGATTGTGTTACCTCACTCAGGATGGTATTTTCTAGTTCCATCCATTTACCTAAGAATTTCTTGAATTCATTGTTTTTAATAGCTGAGTAATACTCCATTGTGTAAATGTACCACATTTTTTGTATCCATTCCTCTGTTGAAGGACATCTGGATAATTTCAAGCTTCTGGCTATTATAAGTAAGGCTGCTATGAACGTAGTGGAGCATGTGTCCTTGTTATATGTTGGAGCATCTTCTGGGTATATGCCCAAGAGTAGTATAGCTGGGTCCTCAGGTAATGCTATGTCCAATTTTCTGAGGAACCATCAGACCGATTTCCAGAGTAGTTGCGCCATCTTGCAACCCATCAACAATGGAGGAGTGTTCCTCTTTCTCCACATCCTCACCAGCATCTATCACCTGAGTTTTTGATCTTGACTGGTGTGAGGTAGAATCTCAGGGTTGTTTTGATTTGCATTTCCCTGATGACTAAGGATGTTGAACATTTCTTTAAGTGTTTCTCGGCCATTCGAGTTTCTTCAGTTGAGAATTGTTTGCTTAGCTCTGTACCCCATTTTTAATAGGGTTATTGGTTGTCTGGAGTCTAATTTCTTGAGTTTTTTGTATATATTAAATATTAGGCCTCTATCGGATGTGGGATTGGTAAAGATCTTTTCCCAATCTGTTGGTTGCCATTTTGTCTTATTGACAGTGTCCTTTGCATTACAGAAGCTTTGCAATTTTATGAGGTCCCATTTGTCAATTCTTGATCTTAGAGATAAGCCATTGGTGTTCTGTTCAGGAACTTTTCCCCTGTGCCCAAGTATTCAAGGTTCTTCCCCACCTTCTCTTCTATTAGTTCCAGTGTGTCTGGTTTTATGTGAAGGTCCTTTATCCACTTGGACTTGAGCTTTGTACAAGGGGATAAGAATGGATTGATTTGCATTCTGACTTCCATGCTGACTTCCAGGTGAACCAGCACCATTTGTTGAAAATGCTGTCTTTTTCCACTGGATGGTTTTAGCTCCTTTGTCAAGGATCAAGTGACCATAGGTGTGTGGGTTCATTTCTGGGTCTTCAATTCTATTCCATTGATCTTCCTGCCTGTCTCTGTACCAATACCGTGCAGTTTTTATCACTATTGCTCTGTAATACAGCTTGAGGTCAGGGATGGTGATTTCCCCAGAAGTTCTTTTATTGTTGAGAATAGTTTTTGCTCTCCTGGGTTTTTTGTTATTCCAAATGAATTTGAGAATTTCTCTTTCTAACTCTGTGAAGAATAGAGTTGGGATTTTAATGAAGATTGCATTGAATCTGTAGATTGCTTTCAGCAAGATGGTCATTATTATTATATTAATCCTGCCAATCCATGAGCACGGGAGATCTTTTCATCTTCTGAAATCTTCTTCGATTTCTTTCTTCAGAGACTTGAAGTTCTTGTCATACTGAACATGGGCCTTTAGGAAAACTTCAGTTTAGTTGTTTAGGAAGCCATGAAGCTAATACCTCTTTTATTGGATTTCATGTATCTACAGTAGGAGTCTCCTTGTGGTCTATCCACTCCTCTGGCCCTGGAGTAGACAGAGAACATCTAAAAGCAACTCTGATGAAGACCAGCCAACCTTGTGTTCCAGGATACCAGATCAGCATTGGCCCTGGAAGACAATGATCCAGAGCCTCTGAGAACTGTGGCATGGTGGTGTTCTCCCCTCTTCTCTAAGTCCACCATTGCTAATTGCAGAAGAAAAACAAAGTAACTAGCCCTTTGGGAATATTCCTCTAACCATGGTATCATTTCAATAGGAGAAAACCCCACCAGTCAATCAGAGTCAATCTCTTCAGATTGATGTATAAGGGGTAGTTTACAGGCACCTGCTGCTTGGCATTGTGAGGTGGGTTCCCAAAGCAAGTTAATCACCTTTTGCTATTAAAGCATGCTTTAGAGCGTCCCAGGCACAACCCAGAAGCCAGATCATCCTGAGCCTTCCTGGAGCGTTCCAGAGTTGACTTGTATCAACTTATTCCTCTTTATGAGACTATAGTTGAAACCTTTAAATGCACAAGGGTTGGCTACCTCAGAAACATCTCCCAGGAGCCAAAACAGGTTCACAGAGGATGTAGCAGAACTCTTGGCAGGGTGTGATCATGTGATTTCTTCTGCCCAATGCTTGGCTTGCCACCTATCATAGCTATCCACAGACCCTACCCCACCTTCACCCCACACCCTGATTCATGTGTCATGTCGTGTCCATCTTACCTCCAGGGGCTAAAACTGCCCTATCATCCAGGCTGTATTCCCTCAGACCCCTTTGCATGCAGAAAGGGAAAGGCTGAAGACATCTCTACAGCACAAGGAGGAAACTTAGAGTCTGGATCCTCAGATTCTCACCAAGACTTCCAAGATACTATGCCCTTAGCTAACTTTGTCTGATGTTCCTTCACAGGTGACCATGTCACTAGGCAGTACCAGGGACTTCATAGCTTAGATATCACAAATTACAAACCACAGTAAATACCAGAAATTAAGAAAAATGTCTTTTGGAGTGATCATAATTAATAAATTTTAAGTACTAAATTTTAAAAATATAGATGTTTAATTTACAGATAATTTTTTTAAAAAAATGAATTACAGGAAAAAGAAGGAGAAACAGATAAGAAATGGACACACTTGAATCTCTAGGAGGTGAATGAACCGTGTTCCCATCCCTGGTCCTATAATGCATAATAAGATACATTCACTTCCAGATACCCCAAGGACTCTCTGCCTGAGCCTGTTTATACTGTGCCAACTTTTCTATTTTGCCTGGGAATAAAGGCTTCCCAGATTCCAGAGTTTTCTCAGCTATAACCAGCTAAGCTCGGAGTGGATGAGCCTAGGTGGGCTGCTCTCTAACCACAGACACCTCATACAAAGGTGATGGTCACACCACAGCTGGGTGATGGGAACAGGGTAAACAGAGAAGGTGCAAGAAGGAAAGAAAGGAAGGCAGAGTGAAGCCAGGGGCAGGTAGAGAGAGAATTCTCAATGCTGGGGACCCAAATAGCTGGATCACAATGATGTAAGATAGAGTATGAACAAGAGGAAAACTACAGTGAGAAGAGGAACAGGGGGAGTCTGGACAGCAGCCACACAAAAGATGCACAGAAGGGGAGAAGGCTTTGCATGGAAGAGCCCAGAGAAATTGGTGAAGAAAAAATAGCATACCCATCACTAAATGGGTGCCTTTGCAACCCTTGTAGATAGCCCTGGAGGAAGACAAGACCAACAGAAAATAGAAGTGGGAAAGTATCAGGAAATAGCCCTGTGCAGACTAAGCAAGCATTCCAAGACCCTTTGATAGCCAGCAACAGGCACTGAGAAGAAAAAAAGCCTGGGTTGGGGGCTGGGGGTAGCGGCAACGGTATGGCTTATATCTCTATAGAAAAAGAAAAAGAGAGCACATAGTCAGACTTCAGAGAGAGCTCCCCAAATGAAAGCTGAATCTAAGAAAAGAGTATCATTACATTCCAGGAGAAAAGGATGCAGAGCAGTGAACCATAACACAGGTCTGGAAAAACATGGGAGTTTGTCATTGAAGAAACTATTGCCTGTGTAGAATGCAAAACAAGAAGTTTATTTAGATGGTGCCTTACTAAGCTTTGACTCCCACCTTGACGTGGGCTGAATCAGCTAAGAAGGGAGTCTCAACTGAGAGATTGCCTAGATTAGATTGGCCTGTGGGAATGTTTGTGAAGAATCTTCTTGATTGTTTATTGGCATAGGAGGTCCCAGCCCACTATGGGTGGCACCATTCCCTAGGAAGGGAAAGGTTCTGGTCTGTATAAGAAGTTAAGCTGCACCTGGACTTCAGAGTAAGCCAGCAAGCAAGCTTCCCCCCATAACTTCTGCTTCAGTTTTTATCTGGAACTCTCTCAACTGTAGACTGTGACCTGTAAACTAAAACAAACCTATTTCTTTCGTAAATTGATTTTGGCCAGAGTGTTTGACTACTGTAATGGAAAGCAAACTAGGACATAGGAGAAATGCAGCATTCAGGCAACCACAGGCTTTCTCATGTGAGTACTTGGTGCTGGAGATGGATGGCCCTTTCAAGTGCTTGTTTCTTTAACTTCTCAACATCTAACTGGTGAAGCAAGAGATACTTAGGCAGTTCCAAGACTTAAGGACTATCGTTCTACTACAGGGAGATAGAAAGGGACCACAGTGGGCTGTGAATCTGTTTTGCATCATTTAAGACCAAAATCAGTGTGGGAATTCTAACTACTCAACAGAAGGCAAATGTAATAACTGTTCCTGGTCTTTGATTGGATGAAGACATACCCAGGAGCTTACAAAGCCCACTCCTGGATGTATCTGTGAGGATGTTTCTAGAAAGGATGGACTGAGGGCTGAATGCAGGTGGCACCATTCCATAAGGTGGGGACCCAGAGGGAAAAAGGGGGAATGAGAAAGCCAGAGAAAGAATTATCTGTCACTCTTCCTGGCCTCTGTGATGTGAACTGCCTGGCTCCACTGTGCCCTCCCTAACAGGACACACTGAAATCTCCATCCACCTTTAAGTCAGTTCCTCTCAGAAATGCTGTTGAGCACTCCAAACACTAAGTCACGATATATCAAAGATCTCACCAATAAAGATGGCAGACTGAGGAAACAGGTAGAATGCAGAAACAAATAGTCCCACATTTATGGGTGCCACACGTGGATTTAGATAGATAACACTTAAGCTGATGAAGTAAATACATCTCTAAGCCCAAGAGCTGTTCAGCAATCAGCAAAACCATTGCAAAGCCCTAAGGATAACGAAATCCTGTCCAGTAAGAAGGCAAGACCCCTCGAAGTGTGAGACAGTAGTTATCCCAGGAATTCAGTAAAGAATCAAATAACAAAACCCACCATAGGCATCAATCCTAGCTGGAAATCTGTGATTGATTAGAAAAGTGTTGAAAATAATTTAAGTATATTTAATTCCATTTTGACACACAAAGCTCTTAATGCGAGTATTACGGGGTACTTTTTGTGGTTCTTCTATTTCTTCATATGCAGGCACTGATGGAAAGAGGTCCCCCAAATCAAGTATTAAGTGGGAAAAAGGATAGAGGAACTTAGAGCTGGGAGAAAGAGGAAGGGAGAGGGAAGAAAGAGAGAAAGAAAGAAAGAAAGAAAGAAAGAAAGAAAGAAAGAAAGAAGAGAAAGAAAGAAAAGAAAGAAAGAGGAAAGGGAAAGGGGAGAAGAAAAGAAAGAGGGAAGGAGGGAGAGAGAGAAGGATGAAGAGAGGGAAGAAGGGAGGGAGGGAGAGAGGGAGCAAGCACAGGTGTGTTGTTATTGTTTCTTTGCATCAACAGTTGCTATATCTATAAGTAGAGTCAAGAACCAGGTAACAATCAGGTGCCTCTGGGGCAGCATTGGCAAAAGAACAATGAAAGAGCTTTTTCTATATCCTATCGATACATCTAAGTAGGTTCCTAATGACCAGCGTGCTATTATCAATACCGATTGCAGAGGTGTTACCGTGAAGCAGTGAATCTCTTCCCCAGGGGATCCTGGGCAATGTGTGCAGACACTTGAGCTTGATACACTGGGGAGAGCTGTGGGAGGTTCCCAGCAGTAAAACTCAGGAATACTGGCTGAACACTGAGCCTAGGACAGTTGCCTCCAGCAAAGACCTATCTGTCCCCAGAGGTCATTGTCACTCCAACAGGTAAATGTGAGATAATAAAAAATGCATTAAGATGGGGACTGAAGAGATGGCCTAGTGGCTATGCATGCTTGCTGCTCTTCCATAGAGGATATGAGTTCAGTTCCCAGCAGTGGCTCACGAGCAGCTTCTGCCACTGTAGAGGTGGCTCAGTCTACAAAGTACTTGCCAGTGTAGCACAAGAACATGAGCTCAGATCCCTGGAACTCACATAAAAAGCTTGGCACAGCAGTGTACACCTGAAACCCCAGTGCTGGAGAAGAAAAAATAGAGGATCCTTGGGACCTGCTGGCCAGTCAGTCTAGCCAAAACAGTGAGCTCCAGGTTCAGAGAGAGACCCTGCCTCAGAAAACCAAGGTGGAGAGTGATGGAGAAAGAAATCTTGATGTTGTCCTCTGGCCTACATACACATGTACGCGTGTGCACACACACGCACACTCACACACACCCCACGTGTGAATCGTAACCCACACATATGTGTGCACACATATACACACTGGCAACCACCATACACGGATAGAATTTGGCTAGACTCTGTCATCAGGACGACGGGTGTCAACAGTGTGAGCCCAAAGGGGAGAAAACCTTGCTGCTGTTTCACTTCATCCTGACCAGGTCTGCAGCTACGCCACTGCAGAGCTCAATGAAGCATTTGTGTTGAGAGCCATATACCTCTACTGCCAGAGAGTGAGAGGTGCTGGACCCACATTATATAACAGACCTGTAAATGGAGCTGTACTAAAAATCAATAAGAAACAACACGACAGGCTGCGCTCTAATTGTTCAGTCTCTTGGTAAATATGGCCTCACCTCTGTGAAGACCCCCCTATCAGGAGGTTGACACCTTTGGAAAATGCTTCAGAGAAGCGAATGACTTTCCACAACCCTTCCACTCAGGAATGTGGAGAGAGGAAAGTGGAGATGCTGACAATGGGGCAGCCCTGACAGGCTTATTAGAGGGGTGAGCCAAGGCACCTGCTGTGGTCATGGGCAGTTTAGTAAACAGTGATTGCTCTCCAATTGAGAAGAGCAATTGAGATGGAGAAGCAACTCTTAGTCAGATAAGAGAGCTTAATAGGAGAGTTTCACCTATTCAAATGAGTGGCAACGTAAATACTATTCTTATAATCTGTTCTTAAAATATATTTATTCTCTCTGTGTGTGTCTCTCTCTCTGTCTCTCTCTGTCTCTCTGCTCTGTCTCTGTCTCTCTCTCTCTCTCTCTCTCTCTCTCTGTGTGTGTGTGTGTGTGTGTGTGTGTGTGTGTGTGTGTGTGTTGTAGAGACTAGTCTGGCATGTAGAACTCAGAGGACAATTTGCAGGACTCGGTTGTCTTCTTCCATCCTGTGGTTTCCCCAAAGATTGAACTTAGTTCATTGGGCTTTGCAACAAGCACCTGTACACACAGAGGCTCCTCGCATATCTAAACTTTATCCTTAGAATAGTTCAGATGTCCTTTCATCCCTCTGCCCAAATTTTCTACTCCTTAGAGATAAGGCATATAAATAGGTTCATTTAGGCTGAAGAAGTCCCCATGCCCAGAAGTTTTGACTTGTCAGGACCATGTGACTACTAATTCTGAGGGACAAAGAAACTGGACTCTCACCCGTCCCTTATCTCCGTGGCAGTTTGCTTTTTTGGGGTGGGGGGTGCTTTGAAGTTGTTTGAGGGTGGCCCCATCTTTATGTGTTTGCAGTATGGAAGCTGGATTGTAAGACAAACACTGGCTGCACTGGGGCATAAGCACCCCTCTGTGACCTAAAACATAGATGCCACAGTTAGCAAACAGCCACCCCAGCAAGTACCTTGAGAAATACTTGAAGACACTGAACAACTGAGTTTGTTCAATAGAGTCAGCAGAGAGAGCACAGAGCCTATCAGACAGTGTCTTCATCAGACAGTGAAATTGAATTAGATTCCACAATAGCCTGTGTCTGCAGCCCATTTGCATGCCAAGTGTGAGATTAGAGCAGAGTGATTTGGTAATGAAGGTGCTTGCCAGATTTCTGGGCATGCGGCTGGCTTTCAGTCAAATCTTCTCTGTGATGTAGACTCGTAAAGGTTTGACATTAGTTAGTGTATGTAGATTTGAGGACCACACATTCCAAACCCAGACTGGAGTCTCACCCAACTAGCATCTTGGAAAGACTACCCTAACTCTCAATGATTGGACCATCCTCTACTCCTGGGCTTGAGGACTCTTAGTGTGTTTAGACTTTAGACTCTAAAGCATCCCATTGCATGTGGTATTATAGCAAAGACGTTGAAGTTGGACTTAGCATGGAGACAAAAGCCAGCCTACTAAGCAACTTCTCTGTCTTACTTTGCATCTTCCAAGCCACACTTAACTAATCCATCTGTCTCCCTACTACATACTTTCCCATCCCACTCTAAGCTCTTTTGGAAGGTCATACTCTGACCTCTGACCTCTGACCTCTGACCTTGGCTATTTCCTCCTGCCTGGCTTTCCTCAGAATAGTTTGCCCTTGAGGAACAGCCTGAGCTAATGGGTGTACTAGACTCTGAACAAGATCACACATCAAGCCAGTGCAGAGTAACCTCCAAGAACAGTGAAAGATGTTCAGGCAGGAGATGATACTGTGTAGACAGAGATGGCTGAAAGCACAGGCAGGACACGCTGCAGAGTTAGCATGCCCTGCAACTGCCTTCAGAACCAAGACACGTTCTATAGCAAAACCAGCATGTGATTGGCCTATGGGAAGACCATAGATGTCTTCTGAGCCTTGATGTCCATCTCAACCAGCTTCACCCTGTCAAATCCCCTACTGCCACTGGGCTGTGGCCATCAGAACCTAGCATATTCCCGGCAATTTTCTCTTGCCAATTAATGTTATATTACTGAAGCATTTTAGTGTGTGCCACTAAAAGAAGGATAAAGGATATGAGAACGCTGAGAAGATCGCTCAGTTCAGTAAATTCTTGCTTTGTGAGTCTAGAGGCCTGAATTTGGTCTCTAGAACCTCTAGTTTTGAAAGTCTGATTGTTACTTTCCCACTCCAGCAACCTCAGTGCTATAGGGGGATCCCTGGGGTTCACTGGCCAGTTAGCTTATCCTTACTTGATGAGGCCCAGCCAATGAGAGACTTACAAAGCAAGGTGGAGAGTGTCTGAGGAAGAATGCCACCAGAGGTTACCCTGGGGGTCGGGTAGGGGGACTGGAGGAGATTTCCTCTAGTCTCTGGTGTTTGAATACTTGGTCCCATACAGGCTATTGTGTCACTGTGGGAAAGCTTAGGAGGTGTGGCCTTGTTGAGGATGTATACAATTGGAGGTAAGCTTTGGGAGTTTAAAGACTTGTGTCATTTCTGGTTCATGCTCTCTGTTTTGAGCATGTAGTTCAAGATAATGAGCTCTCAGTGTCTGCCCCAGCTTCCCAGTCTGCTACCTGCTGTCTCTCTTCCACCATTATGGATTCTAACCTTCTAGAACCATCTATTGTCCTTCATCACAGCATCAGAAAACTAACCAATACAACCCCTGGCTTCCATATATATATATATATATATATATATATATATATATATATATGTGTGTGTGTGTGTGTGTGTGTGTGTGTATGTATATATATACACACACACACATATATATATATATATATATATATATATATATATATATATATATATACACACACACATATATATGTATGAATGAAAACAAGGAAACACACATGTGTATATGCACAGCCATGGGAATGCACATGTGTACAAATACAGAAAAAAAGTTGGAAAACAAGGAGGTAGTGATGATGGAGAAGTTGAAGAAGAGGGAAGAGAGGAAGAGGAATATTAGAGGAGTCTGCGAAGCTCATTTGTAAAAACCCCAAGCTGACTGCTGCCTGCAGCCTGCACTGGCTCAGAGGTAGGGTGCAGCAAGTGACTCAGCACAGTTCCTGGGACTCCTCGGTACCTTTCACAGTAGCACTGTGAAGACCTGCTGCCCGGGCCTTTGTGGACCTTCTGGATAACAACATAGAAGCATCATGTCCATCCTATAATCCACATCCACCATCTTGCTCTCAACACCAAAGCTCCCCTTGCCGGGGACAGGATTAGATAGGCCCTGAAACTCAACAGAAAGATTGTCTGGCCCTGAAGAGCAACTAGGAAAATGAGCTTACATTGGTCTCCTTTCTTCAAATAAACACATCTTATCCACATATGTGGAAAGACAGGCTAAGCATGCATTAGCAGACAAGGCAGTGACAGAGTTCAGGCAGAGCAGAGAAGCTCCATGTCACAGGAGATGTCTGTCGTGCCAATTAGGAGCCACTTGACCAAATGGTGGTCACATCCTGGGGAAGATAAAGATGTTCTCTGGGTGTGTCTATGCCATTTAAAGGGACAGTGTCTTCTTCACTCTCTGGTAATTGGGTCCCCGTAGTGCTGGTTTACTGCTAAGCCAATCAAGGAAGGGAGAGATGGGGCGACAGCTTTAAGGGCTCCCCTGATGCTACCTCTCTCCTCAGGTCTTCTCATAGTTGTGCACCTGCTTGGTTCCGAATCCCCAGAAGTTCTGAGGTCAGGGAGAGCATGGGATGCAGCAGGGGTATCTCCTGGGGACAGAGGACCTGTTGCAGACAGAGAAGAACAGTAAGCATTTATTTACCTCAGTTTTCTCTGCTCTGTTACTGAGAATCCAAGAACTGGCCTGTGAGGAGATAACCACTACAGGCTTATAAACAGTAATGGCAGCAATTAATAATATCATTTGCTAGGCAGGAAATCTAGATGCCAGCCATCATGTCAAGTCCTCTGGTAAGCTTGGAGAAGGAGGCAAATTTTGTGATAAGGATGACTGAGCATCTTCAGAGTGCTGCAAGCAGAGAAGAGACAGCAACGAGATGAACTCTAAGCTGGGACTTTGAAAAGCAGAACACACTGCCTCACGTAAGGCAAACACCTTGCCCTCCCTGACCACCTAGCCCAGTCTAAGCAGTAAGCTCCAGGCCAGTGAGAGACCTTGTCTCATAAAACAAGGCGCACAAGTACCCAAGGAAGAACAGCAGCCGTGATTGACTTTTGACACTTCCCCCCCACACACATGCATGCATGCACACCAGGACACCAGGGCATATACACACACATGCGCATGCAAAATGGAGGAGAACATGGAAAAGGAGGAGATGAAGGTAGTAGAAATGATGAAGAAAGGGGCAAGATGGGAGGGGAGGAGGGAATTCACCAGAAAGACCCATGTCCAGCCACAGCTGTACGTGATCACCTTGGGGTTAAGGCTCTGTTCTAAGTCCTTAATAGCCACGAGAGGATCTCCAGGCTTGGGGCCAGACATTCAGAATCAAATTCTCCATGACAGCAGTGATTCCAGCCCTCTGTGAGCTCTGTTGTCTCCCCTATGAAGTGAGTTTGCACTGATCTCTGAGAAAGGGGAAGGATTCACTGCAAGAATCTTCTAGCCCACCCCAGTCAACAACCAGAGGAGTGGACATTGAGACTTGATGCTCCTCACCCAGGAGAGATAGAACAACAGAACAGGAAGAGGAGGGAGGGGGGAGGAGGTGGGAGAGAGGAGGAGGAAGAAGGAGAGAAGGAAGAGGAGGAAGAGGAAGAAGAGGAGGAGAAAACTCTTAGAAGCTGAGAGGTGTGATATATACCATCTCAGCCTCCTCCTCAGAACAACCCTCCTCCTATCAGACCTCACCTGTAACAGTACCATAGATTATCCTCGGAAAGCTGAGAGGAAAGTGTAGCAGATCCCTGTGGATAGATTAATTTCCCTTTCAGAACTCAGAGCTTAACTTAGAACTCATTATATACCCTCTTAGAAGCATTCTTTAAATATAGCCCAGTAAATATGTGTGCTGCCCCCTGTGGCTATTAATAACTGGCTCCATTTATCAGAGAGAGAAAGCAAGAGGAGATGATTGACAAGGAAGATGAACTGGGGAAGACTTGCCACAGAAGTCAGGCTGGACAGCTCCTGCACAAACCCCTGGACCAACCTTGGTATAGGCAGAGAAAGCAGTAGGCTTGGGGTAATGATCAGTTGAATGGATCAGGAAGACTGTTGTCCTCCTTGTAGACAACCCTTCCTTCACGTGTCCCTCTCTGCACAGGGCCTGACCCACAGACCTTAAGGGTCTCATATACATTTAGGTAGCACATGATCTGAGAAGGGCTGTGTCTTCTTCAGCTGACCTCTTGGGCTTAGAACTCCAGAGCCACTGAGCAAACCACATGAAAAGCCCGGGCTTTGCAAAAGGGGGTGAGGCACATTGTACCCAAACAGTAAGGAGCTGGAGAGGTCACAAACCTCCAACAAGGGTGAGGGGAGGTCTGAGACTCCTCATCTCCTGGCTGCAGTCCTTTGTGTCCCAGAAGCTCTACTTCTTCCATTTTCCTGGAATGAGGCGTGCATGTGTTCGCCCCATCTATGGATGTTCTGTCCCTGCATTTCCGGAGGGACAAGATTTTTCTAAGCTAGACCATTCTAGAGTGTGAACAACAGAGGCATTAGGCTAGGTGGAGTAAGTATCATTTGAATTCAACAACAGTCTAACTTCCTGATCCCAATGCCTTTTCTCAGCTCCCAGGAACAAAGAGTGAATTTTAAAAGACGATAGATCCTTGAAGGACCTGGACACTACTCTGTTATTCCTTCATAGCCACTATTCCCTCTTGAAGTCTCCGACTCCATGGACAGTGGAAGGGGAACTGGATGCCCCAGAATCCCTTCTGAGTACTACGTTATACAGACCTCTCTATGTCTGGACATGAGGAGTTTGGGGGGGACAGGAAATGATATAGCCTGTGGGTAAAAAGGTGGGTACCAGTGTGCAACCCGCATCCTCACAGGGCCTGTTATCAGGACACACCACGGATCACTCTCTGTTAAAAGACAAGCTAGAAAAACTCATGCCAGGTCCTTACATCATCTAAGCTGTGCCTTCAGCCTCGGGATGAGGCTCTGAGAATGGCTGCCCAGTGTGGTGCTGGCCTCCCCTCTGTGGGATTCACTTGTACCAGTGGCTACAGAGAAGCTGTAAGGCTCTCAGCAAGAAAGCTGAGGCTGCACACTGGGTCTGAGAGTGTCAGAGTCATGCTAGGTAAGCTATAAACCTCACCCTCTCCTGCCTTCCTGAGACAAGACCTAGGCTGAGTCAAGAGCTCAGGAGAGTAGGATCAAGTCTCGCTCATGAGGGTATCATATCATACAGTAGCTGTGATTTTAGATTACAGGTTAGATTTTTTTATCACCTTGACATAATCTAGCATCATCTGGGAAGAAGGAACCTCCATTGGGAAAAAATGTCCTGTGGATCAGCCTGTAGGACATTTTCTTGAGTGAGTGAGTGAGTGAGTGAGTGAGTGAGTGAGTGAGTGAGTAATGTAGGAAAGCCCAGCCAACTGTGGGTGGTGCCATCCCTAGGCCCTGGATGCTCTTAGAAAGCAGTCTGAGCAAGCCACAGGGAGCAAGCAAGTCTTTCCTCACTGTAACAAAGAGTGGAACTGATTAAGGAGAAAGAATCTGTCTGGCTCACAGCGTCATAGTTTTTGTTCCACGCTGCCCTGGACTCTCAAAGGTTGTGCTGAAATGGATACATGCTGGTCCTTTGCCAGACCCTCCTCTCACCCCAGGGCTCTTTCTGTACAGGGACTTCTGCTGTGTCCCTACTGCCATCCCCAAGTCCTGTGCTCTCGACACCAGCTGAGGGCCAATTTCTACTTGAAGTCTAAAAAATTCTACCACCCTCCTCTCATGTCCCCTGGAACCTCTTCTCCTCAGAACTTAAGACACTTCTAAACTGCGTTTTCCAGAAATTCTTACTTCAAAGACATAGGGGCCACCTCTTTTGCTGACCCAATGTGTGCATTTGTCAGCTCAGGTGCTAGCAAAATCCCATGGACCAGGGACTTACTGAACATCTAGCTTTCGTTCTGGAAGTCAAACATGGCACCTTTAAGATGGCGCCTGGAAAGTCCTCCTCTTTAGCTAATAGCAATATACTCATAGGAAGACACCACTCCTCCTGGGCCTTATTACAGGGGAACCCATTGCCTTGCTACACGTTGGCACCTCAAACTGCACAGGCAGATCCAGGTGGGCCAAGGACAGGTGTGCCGCCAGGTGACTGTCACACCATCTCACAGACATTCCTGTGACTGCTTATGGAAGACTGTGTCGTCAGTGCAGCTTGCCCACTTCCGACTGTGGCGCTGTGTGCAGTGGGTACTCTGGAGAAAGTATGTGAGGAGGAGCTTCTGCGGTGTAACTCCAGTGAGTCAAGGGGAGCCTGTACTTTGAAGCGGGCGGACGTGGCAAGCTGACCAGCATACTTCACAAGGCCCTTTCCTCCTCGTTCTGTGATCATATCAAGTCATTAGGAATGGCACAAGACCCATCTACCCAAGAAGTCATTCACTGAATATCTTCACATCAGTTGTTTGCCAGGAGCCATGACTTTCTGCCCGTGGTCCTGTCTTGTATACATCCTGGCGTATGACTGCCTCTGCATCTGCTCACCCAGCGGTGTCTTTGCCCAAATCCATTTCCACTTTTGTATTCAACCTGATCCTGTAAGTTCACGTAGGCTGCCTCCCACGCAATACAAGACAGCCCATGTCTGCAGCTGGATCCCACCTCTCCCACAAGACCGCAGCAGCTCTGGCACAGAAGTGACCCCCACATTGTTCTATTGTTACTCCTGAGGAAAGCTGGGCTGTCCTGGCCTGTCTCTGGTGACTGGCAAGACATCCTGGTTTTTCTAAGGATAGTCAAGTTGTGAGATGGATGGACAGGGATGCAATCAAGGAAGTCTCCCACAGGTGCTCTTCTCCTCATCTGGACTGGCACACAGATGCTCTACCATGTGGGATGCTCTGGCTAGACACTCTGTGAAGCCATATCTGTGGTCTGGACTGGGGCTTTGGTTCAAAAGATTTGGGTATCGTCATTCAACTCTATCTGAATTTGTCTATGAGATGGAAGAGTTGCCCAGGACTGGGGAGATGACTCAGTCAGTAAAGTACTGGTTGGTTTTGTGTGTCAACTCAATACAGTCTAGAGTGGTAAAAGAGGAAAAAGTCTCAGTTGAGGAAATGTTTCCACAAGATCCAGCTGTAAGGCATTTCTCAATTAGTGATCAATGAGGGAGGGCCCAGCCTATGGTTGTCCTGGGTTCTATAAGAAAGCAAACTGAGCAAGCCATAGGAGCAAGCCAGTAAGCAGCACTCCTCCATGGCCTCTGCATCAGCTCCTGCCTCCAGGTTCCAGCCCTGTTTGAGTTCCTGTCCTGACTTCCTCCAATGATGGACTATGATCTGGACATGTAAACCAAATTAACCCTTTCCTCCCCCAATTTGCTTTTGCCATGGTATTTACATTGCAGCAGTTAAACCCTAAGACAGTATCTAAGCATAAGGACCTGACTGCAATTCTCAAAAACCATCTTAAAAATATTAAAACTGGCAGTGCTTTTATAATCTGCGCTGGGGTGGTGTGTGTGTGTGTGTGTGTGTGTGTGTGTGTGTGTGTATGTGCGTGTGTGCACATGTGTGTTCATGTGTGCATGTACGTGCATATGTGTGCATGCACATACATGTATTAAGAATGTGTGTGCATGTGCTTGCACATATGTGTATGTGTGTGCATGTGTGTACATTTATATGTATGTGTATGTATATGCACATATGTGTGTATGTGTATGCACATGTGTACATGTATATGTATGTGTATGTGCATGAACATATGTGTGGTATGAATGTGTGTGCACTGCATGCATGTGAGTGTGTGTGTGTGTCTGTGTGTACATGCACATGTGCAGGTTATCAGGCATACAGGGGCACACCATCTCTCATGTCCACACATACCTGGCCCCTTCAGGCAAGTGGTTCAGAGTCTGGATCTGCTAGGAAGCCTTTTTTTTCATCCTGCTTTCTTCCTCTGCCTGCGGGTGGGGGCAACCTCTGTCTGCTCCAGGAGGACGATTTGAGGCAACACTGGCAGAACAAAACCCCAGCCTAATACCTTTCCACAAAGCATATTGCTTTTTGTAGCTGCAGCATCTGGGAGTCCAGCAGCAGATCCCCAGACAGCCAGCCAGAGCAGGGTTATTTTTAAACTATATCACAGCTCCGGATCTGTGCAGAGCAGGCCCAGAGCCAAGCAGCTGCACCGCTTTCTCCCGCAACCACCTAGCTCCTTGCTCAAGCAGCCTGCCGGCATCCTTCCTCGGAGTGTAAGACTCCGGCACCAGTGTGAATCCTCCTGGAATTCTTTTCAAGTTTGTGCTGCAGTCTGTATTTTCCCACAGCTATTACTATAGCACCCAAAGCAGGCCCATGCCAAATGACAGAAAGAAACTACAACAAATAGCCATCATTGTGCTGAGCAGTAGGCAGGATAGCACCACATCTGGATGCCTGGCAGTGTTTCTTACAGCTTGAGGGAATTTTCACTTCTTGCTCAGCTACTTGGCACAAGTTAAATGCTAACACTCAAGATGAAATGCACATGAGAAGTGCAAAAATCGCCTCACATCATGAAGCACAAGCACCCTGAGTGGGCGCGGGGTAGCCAACGCGAAGCTTTCCTGAGGATAACAGCCACATGCTAACAAGTGCTCATTTGTCGTCGCCATCATCACCATAATTATCATCTTCATCAGCACCACCGTCACCATCACCATCAACACCATCATCCACCTCCTCCCCACTATGGACCATCACATCCTAGTCTTCTCTCTTTAACCACTGACAATTCAGTAGCTAAAGAATCAGTTCTGTGATTGCTGTGTTTTGCACATCAGTCCTCTCCGCAAACTTGCGCCATAAATTCTGGATGAATCTCTTTTAAGTGAAGAGCTAGACACGATAAGATTATAAATTATAAGACCAAACCTAGATATCTGTAATGCCCAGGCCCTCTCCGTCATACCATCTCACTTCTTAGTTTCTTAGTGAACTAAAGTCTCTTCAAGCATACAAGACGACAGTGACAAGAGCTCTTGGCAACTGGCTCAATTCCCTCCCAGTAGTGCAGAAAATAGCTTCTGCCTAGGGTTATTCATCCAGCCCACTCAGTGTCTTTTTTCCAGATGATCTCTCACGGATGTCCCTTCAAAGGTGGAGCTTTGCCAGGGAGCTTGTAGAGACCACTGAGACTGATGGCTACTAGGGCCACCCTTGGAGCCTTGAGATGCTTATGAGTATTCATGCATTGCATGGGCATGTGTTATTCTGACCCCAGGAAACGTCTTTGCACGAGGACATTTTTGCAATAGGAACTCTGAGGCAGGGAGACCCATGTCCTGTGCATGTTCTTCCATTGACTAGCCTTAGACTAATGTCAGCGACTTTATGTCCTGGGAATTGTCTGGATACCTGGTGCCTTCATGCTCTCTTCCCAACACCTCCTCCTGAAAGCCAATGTAACTCAACACCAGGCTGTTTCTCATCAGGTCCCTCTTCTCTTTCCAAGTTCCCTGATGGATCCCACTCTCAAGCCCTGAGCGACACTGGCTGCTGTGCTAGCCCTGCTCTGGACTCATCTGTTCTGAGAAAACAAGTACAAGGTTTCAGACTAGCCTTTGACCTTTGCACTCTTCTCCCAAGCTGTTTCCATGACCCACTGAGTTCTGTTGGCTTCAGGTCACTGTGCATTACCCAAGCGCCCCCATCTCAACCTCCACCCCCAGCAGTGACCGGTGCCTCTCTGAAACTTGGGCCGCTGCAGTGGCCTGTGGATGGCCACCTGTTTTGTATCCCTCATCTTTATCATCTGTCCTTTACCTGAAATGTGACAATGATTTCCCACTGAAGGTCATCCCACTCCCCAAACAGTGACTGTGGCACCAAAAGCTTTTTATGATATGGTTGGTCCATCCTTCTCTGGAGTTGTGTTCTCTTCTTTCTTAAGCAAGCATGAAATATACAGAACCGGCACTCAGCCATTTCTTCCTGACTGGGTCTTTGCCACCACATCTGCGGGGCCTTCTGCAGGCTGGCTGGCCCTTGTTCAGCTGCTTCCTCACTCCCCCAGGTCTCAATCTGAAAACTATCATCCTGTCCCACTGAGCCAAGGTCATTTTACCTTTTGTCAGTCACCCTTTGTTCACTTGCTGGTCTCCTCCCTCACTCCCTATGGAAATAAGAAACTTCCAGATCCTTGTTCTCAGTGATCACAGCTACTCCCCTGCATCAGTGTCTGACCTCTGTCAGGTCACAATGCAAAGATCATGGGATGGCTGCATCAGTTCCAATGCTCTCGGGTAAGGGGTGTGTGAGTCACTGCAGGTACAAAATGCAGTGTCCGGTCAGCCAAAGAGAAACACCAGAGCCAGCCATACAATGAAATCCACATCAGCCCCGTGGAAAACCCACCATGAATGGTGGCCTGGTTGTCACTTTTAGCCTTTGTGACAGCACCTGGGTGGCTTTTATTTTTAGCAGTGGACAGATAGGACAGGAAAGCTGAAGGACAGTTTGCTCAAAATGATTTCCATCAGGAATCACAGAGGATTCAGTCTGAGTCCCCTCATACCAGCACTCCTCTCACAGAATGGACTCCTTGCCCTTTGGAATCTGTGCTGTGCACACAGAGGCAGCAGCCAGCCATCCCAAGCCACCCAGCTTCCAAGAGCTCCCTACCTGACAGCATTAGAACCCCACTATGTCTGTCCTGGGGCATTACTGCTGCTTTGCAGCCTCTCAGCCCAAGGAAGAAGCTATCCTGTCTGGCACACTTGCCTGGCCCCACCTCCCTGCTGGAACCACTAGGTTCTGCTTGAAGAACTCTTAGCATCCTCTTTACAGCTCTGCCTTGGATCCACCAGATCCCAGGGGCCGTGATGCTCATCTGGGAGCCCACTACCAAAGCCGCCTCAAGATTGGGCTGGACAGTTTGCAGGCAGATTGCTCTTCCATGTGGCTGGCTCCTTTGGAAAGACAGGAGACAAGCATTCCTGAGGGGCCCCGCAGGGTGGGTGACGGAAGGGAGCTGTCAGTCCTACGATAGTTTGCTCCCACTGATGCAGTCTGGGTGCAGAGTAGGCCTGTCGTGAAGGAGGAAACTGGGTTGACTATGGAGGAGCCTGCCATTCAGGCAGGATGGGCTGACGGGTCTCCTGACAAACTTTTTGACAACTCTTCTGGGGACCTTCATCTAGTAGTGCCAGCTACAGAAGCTGATTTATCAACAATATATTTTAGGGAGTGGGAGAATAAGTGTTTAAGTGTATATAGGTCCTGGGTATTATATAAAGACCATCACATTCTCGCCAAATACCATAAAGCATTTCAGTTCTGAGTGTGTGCCCTAGGTGTGAGCACTCGGGCTGGAATCCAGCTCCAGACAAAAATGGTGGTGGTGATGATGGTGGTGGTGGTGGTAGTGGTGGTGGTGGTAGTGATGATGGTGGTGGTGATGATGATGATGGTGATGATGATGATGATGGTGGTGGTGGTGGTGGTGGTGGTGGTGGTGGTGGTGAGAACTTCAGGCCTTGTTCTCACATAGTAAACCTGCCTTCTGGGGAAGTCACAGCCATGGCCCTGATAATTCCTATAAACTGCATGAAGGAGTACACAGAATGATTTCAACACTAGCCATGAGTTTACTCCTTTCTCTTTAAAGACAAAAATGCTGCACCCCAGAGAGATTTGCATAGCACCTGGCCCTGTGACAAACAAGTGGCAGAGCAGGATCTAAACTCGTCTCCCAGTGAGCCTTCTCCTTCTTCCTCCCATGTTTGGCGGCAACCTGGGCAACAGTACCACCCAAGCACCTGTAGATAAGGTCTATCACTGTGTAAATATGAGTAAAATAAGGAGAGGAGAGAAGAAAAAAAGATGGCAGAACTCTACCTCCAAACAGGTGGCTCCTGCCTCAGACGGCAACAGATACCCTACCATTCGACGAGGGGAGGGGTAGAAGGTTGACACAGGATAGCAATCCCACAAACTCTGAGGTTCATACCCGCCTCAGCACTGACAGCACATGAAATGCAGGCTTTAGGCCTGGTCTTCTAAGACACCCAGTCTGTGGTGAGAGTCCCTGGCTCCTCCCACCCCACACGCCATCCTGCACAATCCCCTCTGGCACAAACAAACTGGCCAGAGATCCTTTCTGATCACCGAGGAGCTGCCCCTTTTCTAATGTGGCTGGGCAGGACAAGAAACAGTCACACATAAAGAGGCCACTATAAAGCACCACCCGATCACACCCTCCAGTCCACAGTACACATCCTCTGACCCAGTCAATCCAATGCTAAACATTCTTAGCTCCAGCTGCTCCTTGCTCCATGGGCCACATAGGGACAGATGTGTATCACATCTCACCCTCCATTCCCAATGACAACACAGGTGTGCAGCTGCTCGGTCTGGTTGAGACTGGTACCTCACCGGGATTACTATAAGGCCCTTCACTGATGCAAACACCAACACAGCCCTGCCTGTGAGCAGCAGATGCAAATCCACGATGCATATGCCTGTTCCAAGGTTTGCCCCTATGACTCAAGGCCTTAGAGTCTAGGTCTAGCAGACTCTGAGTAGGAGAAGGAAGCAAGCTTTTATCTTTTACTTTGTGTGATAGATAGGTACATAGATAAACTGATATGATAGCTAGATGGGTAGATGGATGAATGATAGGCAATGATGATGGATGGATGGATGGATGGATGGATGGATGGATGGATGGATATACACATGGATGGATAGATAGACAGACAGACAGACAGACAGACAGACAGACAGACAGACAGACAGACATAGATGGTAGATATATAAATTGATAGGTGATAAATGGAATGATGAGTGTACAAAAATTGATAGAGGTGGATGGGCACATAAATAGATAATAGATAATCAGATGATGGATGGATGGACAGACAAATGGTGATAGATATATAAATGAATAGATGATAGATTAGATAGATAGATAGATAGATAGATAGATAGATAGATAGATAAATAGATAGACAGATAGACAGATAGACAGATATATACAGATGGATCCATCTACACACCACTAGACCAGACAGCCTGATCACATGAACATGTCCTTCCCTGGACCATTTGACTTTGCTAAGCAAGAATTCACACAAGAACCCTTCCCTACAGACAGCATTCTGCCTTCTCCCCACCACCATCCCTTCCAGTGTCCTCTGATCCTTCCTCGAACTCTCCATGATTAACATTGGACTTGAGAGAATGCTCGCTTATATGTCCAATATCTTTTAGAAAGATATGAGAGCAAATATCACCACAGATGAACAAAACTTACAGTTTAGTGAGACAAGAAGCCTGCAAAGCCTCATGCAGCTACAGCTATGGGAAACTTGTAGGCATAGAGCAAGTCTGCCTGTGTGTGAATGGGGTTGTTGTCCTAAGTCATACATCAAATAACACTATTGTCTCCACTGTATGGATGAGGGTTCAGAGATGCCAAGATGCTGCCTGAGATCACACAGCAAGTCAGAAGAATGGTAAGGTTTGATCTTGGTACCTACACCACCTGCAGTGCTCATGTCCCAGAGGGCATGGCCAGGTGCACAGGGACTGCCAGGTTCTCCACAAGCCATGAGTCTTTCCCCGCAGGAGCCATTACCCTGCTGAACTTAAGCTGCCTCTGAGCATAGGTCCATGGGTCTCTTTCCCATGTGCACATGAATACATTTTTTTCTATGGAAATGTGCAAGTTCCAGAATGGACAGGAAGGTCAAGATGCCAGAGTGAGAGATACCAGAATGGTCAGACGCAATTCTGAAGGAAGGCAGGTCTTGGATGGGAAAAGCAGTTCTTTTCCATCCCTCCCTTCCTCCCTCCTACCCTCCCTTTTTCTTCCTTTCTTTCCTCTTTCTTGCCCTTGCCTTTTCTTAAGTAAACATTTAGTAGATGTCGCATCTAAATTTCAACTGTAAATATTTATTTATAAATATTGGCAGGCATATCCAAAAGAGTGTCTTAATCATAGTCACAGGATATACAAATGTCTAATAAAAACTTTAAGTTTCACCTACTGCCTAAAATTTAAATGTTCTTCATGCTTCCTGTGGCTGGCATCCTCGATGCTCCCTTGTTTTGAGACTTAACTGTTGTCTGTAGCTGATTTTGCCAATTTATCCTGAAACATATAATCAGGAAATTTAAATGGGAAAATGTGCATTTTTCGTTGAGATTACTTTCAATATGAAACTGTGTAGGCACGCTGAGCCTTGCCATCTGCATTAGTTACTTTTCTCTGCCATCTAACACTTGACAAAAGCAACATAAGCAAGGAAGGAAGGGAGGGCTTATGTTGGCAACAGTTTGAGGGTGCCGTCCACCATGAAGGAAAGGCATGGTAGCAGGGTCCGGAAGCAGATGATAACATTGTATCCACAGTAAGAGGGCAAAGATGAGCACTGGTGCTCGGCTTACAAACTCAGCCAGAGCTCTGTCTAAGAATGAAATGTATCTTTTTAAAATTTTATTTATTTTATTTAAATGTATCTTTTTTGTATTTAAAGGGGGATTACAGTTCACCTCACCTAACCTTTGGATTTTAATCTTATTCCTAGTAGCCCATGTGCCTCTCATGCGTATCATATGATGTCTGGTGTGGTTTTGTGTCCTGTATGTGTATAATTGGAGTGTGTGTACATTGAAAGCGGAGGTGGGTTGTGCGCGCACATATGTGTATGATGTGCAGAGTACTTATAGTGTACTATATTTGCTGTGAGGCATATATATACTGATGGCACATGTATGTGGCATATATGTGATGTATGGTATGACTTCCCTGTGTTATGTATGTTGTGAGCCTCTGTGTGCTGAGTATATTCAGTTGTGCAGTTACATGTTAGGTGGTGTGATGTGTGTGTGTGTGTGTGTGTGTGTGTGTGTGTGTGTGAGAGAGAGAGAGAGAGAGAGAGAGAGAGAGAGAGAGAGAGAGAGTTTCCCATGCCACCTAACATCCCCCACCTCCTATTCAGCAACTCTAGAAGTACTGGCCCAGAACTTGCTTCCAAGAGATCAAACTTATAGCTGTGGAGGGGACCCCTGGACATGTCAGGCCATACAGGCTGGACCACCACCCCGTGGTGCTGGTCTATTGCTATGAAGGAATTGGCTGCCCATCAAACTTCATATGATTTGGATTTAGTCTTTTACTTATAGATTAGGAGGACCTGAGACCTTCCTGGACCAGGAGAGTGAACTTAGACATGGGTCCATAGCCTGTGGAAAGCCAGAGCATTGAGCTTGGACTACACCAGCATTGCTGTACCTCTTCAGGACAATCCTTGGCCTTAAAGCCCAGAGTCAGTGAGTATCCATTGTGTTGGTGTGGTGCAGTTGACTTGTTAGCAGACGATTTCACACAGCCACACAGGTACTGGCTCAAATCCACATCAACGTGTTCTTTAACTGGACTTCATCATCACGTGACAGCAATAACTCAAAGTGCAGTTTGGGAAAGAGTTTGGTGCCAGTGTGGGTTCCCGGCTCAGAGTGCACTCGGCATGCGGACAGCTCTCAATAGCACATACAGGAGGACTGTAAGTCTTTTAAAAGCTCAGCTCGGTCTAACAACCCATGGAAAGGCATGTTCAAAACTCAGAGCATTTCATAAGACAGATTCTGACTCTCCTTACCCTCCACATCTGCACTGTGTGGTTTGATTACTGTGCCCTCCTAAACCACTGACAATCAGGAATGTTGGCTTTTATAACTCTGTCTCATGATGAACTAGAAACACTGAATCCCAGCATGCATGACCCTTGGAGGTCAGCTGCTTCAGTTACTGGGTCCCCTGGATCCATGGTGCTGGAAATAAGATGCTAACAAATTCAGGAGAGAAGAAAATTAAAGCTGTTTCTAAATCTATCCTGCAGAAAGGGACCTGGTGTAGAGAAGAGGTAAAACCAGCCAGTGTGCTGATGTGGCACAAGACAGTGGGGTTTTTTTTTTGTTTTGTTTTTGTTTGTTTGTTTTTTGTTTTTAATAGTATTCTGATCACAAGAAACGTCTGTCCTTTTCATATATACTAGGACTTGCCCCTTTCCCACATTCTCCATCTCATTAAATTAGGACACCAAGCCTTACCTAAAGATGCCTCACACTGACAACAGACCATCACAATCTATTTCTTACAACATAGACCAGTGGTTCTCAACTTCCCTAATGCTGCGCCTCTTTAATTCAGATCCTCATGTTGTGACTCCCAGTCACAAAATTATTTGGTTGCTACTTCAAAACTGTAATTGGGCCACTGTTACAAATCGTGATTTAAATATCTTTATAAAAGTGTCATTTGACTCCCCAAGGGGTCACAACCCACAGGTTGAGAGCTATTGACTTAGACAAGCATGCTAATGGTCCTATATGCCGAAAGCTGATTTCCTTTTATTGTCAAGTAGTAGTCCATGGAGAGGGTGTTGTTGAGTGCTCCATAGGTACAGATATGCCACAGTGACTTAGGTACCATGTGTCAAAGAGGCTATGGGGGATAATTTCAGTTGAGGTCTATCTATACTATACCATACCCTATATCCTTTAGTGTTCACAGACAGGGTTTTTGAATGAATCCTAATGCTAACTTGTGTGACAGCCCCCAAGCTGGGACTTTGAGGAAACTGACAAGCTACTCTCCACAGTAGCTGTACCAGAAGAGGTCTTTATCAGTAATGTCCTGTTGACCCCATTTCCCATCATCCTCCCCAGGACTTGTAGACAGACACCATGCTGGTCATGATGGCAGGTGAGGAGTGGTGGCTCATTAGGCTTTGGTTAACATTTTCTTAATAGCCAGTGCCAGCCAGGCTCTTCTTGTGTCTGTCTGGTAGGATGCCTTCCCCTTTGTTGGCCAAGACTTAAAAAATCTTGAGATTTTAAGAAATAGATTCTGCACATCAGCTGCTGTCAGGGACATGGCTTTCAGATTTTCTCCACTAGCACACAACTGAAGTTTTTATTTTTGTAATTAAAACCCTGACAGTGTTTAGGGTTCAGTCTGTTGACTTTGCCCTTTACGAACTGTGCTTTCTGCCAGAGAATATTCTGTTCAGCCCTTGGCCCTTCAGATCCCTCTGTTTCTCTAGGACTTTTACACTCAAGTGCTTGTGAATTTTTATGTAAAATGTACAGTTTAGATGGAAGCATTTTGTTTGACTGTGGTTTTTATTTTACCTGTATGCATTCGATTTTTTTCTGCAATGAACTCTTGCCAGAAGCATATTCCTTCCACTAAGTTGCTTTTGTTGTTTTTTTTTTTATCAAAAATGAGTCTAACACGTTGTTGTGGCCTGTTCATGAATTCCCCACTCTGTTCCATTCGTCTCTCTAGTGTCTGCCAATAGCACTAAACCTTGACTGAGATCTACATAAAAGTTCTTATTATCAATTGCACATTGAAAGACACTATTCATGGGGTGAGGGAAGCCCATGGATGGATAAATATCTTCAAATCGTAAATGTAGCCAAATGTCAATAAACCCACAATATGTAAAGAACTCATGCAATTAAGAAATGAACAATGAGAACAAGAGCTAAGACATGAACTGACATTTTCCCAAAGAAGAGGGGAAAAAATGAGCAATAACCATAAAAAAAAGAGCAGCAGTATTATAGATCATAGAACCCTGTGTCAAACTTGGAATGTGCTGCTCCCTTGCCCCTGTCAGGATGCCTGCACACACACGAGTGTTAGAGAAGGTAAAGATATCAGTGCCATGGGCATTGTTGGTGGGGACACAGAATAACACAGCTGTTGTATCTTATTTATAACAATAAAGCATCACGATGACTCCTCGGTAAAGAAAGTTGTGTTTCTACAACATTCAGAGAATCCAAACTTGCCTGTAGATCCTAGAAACCTGAAAGAGGTCTCAAAATGTCTGCACACCCCAGGTTCTGGCAGCTCTGTTCACAACATCCAAGTGGGAACTAAGGGATTTGCCATCCAGTCTGAACAAACGGGCTCCATCCAGAAGGGGGAGTACTGCTGATCCCTAAAAATGGGAGACTTTGTAATACTCTGTGCAACCTTGATGAACTTCTGAGGACATTGTGAGCATAAACAACCCAGATATGGAAAGAAATCCTTCACTCCGGTCATATGACACCTTTCAGTGGCAAAGTCCATGGGTCAGAAAGCAGAGCAGAGGTCATCAGGGGATGGGAAAAGGAGCTGGAGTTGGTCAGTTGGTTGATAGCAACAAAGAATGTCATATTGGGGGGAAAGAAAAGCATTCTGGACATGCATTAGACAATAGTATAGACATATTCCTCATTAAAAAATGGCTAAGAAAGTGAACTGTATGTGTATTTACCACAGTTAAAATGTGCTTTAAAACTGGATCAAAGGCTGATGAGATTTCTCTATTGGTAAAGTGCCGAGGGCCAGCCTCAGCTTAGAGAGGTTTTCTCAGAGAAAGAATGTCTGGGATTAATGAAACAAATGACTTGAAGTCAAATTGTGTGTCCAAGCTGATGGCCTATGTTCATCTTTTCAAACCTCTCTCTCTCTCTGTGTGTGTGTGTGTGTGTGTGTGTGTGTGTGTGTGTGTGTGTGTGTGATCTGCTGAAGACTGCTTTTTTTGCTATTCTAAAAAACTCTCACTGGAGAGCTCATTTCTTGCAGATCAAAAGCCCAGTTTTTTTTTATTTACCTATCAATTCAGTCATTAACCCAGGTTACCTTTTGATTATCCCATGAATCAACATCCCATGACCCCAGCCCCTTGATTCTTAGAAAGAAACAGCAAGCCCAAGCACAGACAATCAGATATCTGGGTGGGACCCTGCCCTAAAATTACCATTCTTACTACACCTGAGCCTGGACCAAAACTCCCCTGTCCCAGGACTCAGCCTGCCTTTGTAAGCATAAACAAACAAACAAACAAAAAAATGTATCTGGGTAGGATCTTGCTCTCTGATCAGCACTCACTCAATCTCTTTATCTCCTTCCTTAGGGTCTCTCTGACAAGATGGCTCATAGTGCAGCTGCCTCTGTTCCCTTAGATCTGTGATGCTCCTTATACAATTCATATTGTATCCTTATATTGTGGATAGTTGAGATATTATATATTTTGAACTCATGTTTTCAGTGTTCTTTCCTACAGCCTTAAGGGCTGTCATGAAGACCACAGTATTTTATCATTTTGCTGAGACTCTCTGATTATCATGGAGTCATTAACCTTGGCAGAGATGACATTTCTTGAATGAGGAATGTGAAGTAAAAAACAACAACAACAACAAAAAACCCAAATAAATGTGTGTGTGTGTGTATATATATATACATATATATATGCATATGTATATATACATGTATATATATATGTATATACATCATCAACATATATATGCCATCATATAAATATATATATATATATATATATATATGTGTGTGTGTGTGTGTGTGTATTTATGCCACCAACTGTGGAGACCCACAGCATGCTGACTCTGTTCCAGGGGTGGGAACTATATCATTGAGTCCCCATGTCTCAGCAGTAAAGTGCTTGCCACACAAGCACAAAGATTTTAGTTTGGATTCTCAGTACCCACATAAAACAAACAAACAGAAAAAGAAGAAGGAGGAGGAAGAGGAGGAGGAAGAGGAGGAGGAGGAGGAGGAGGAGGAGGAGGAGGAGGAGGAGGAGGAAGGGAGGAGAAATAAAACAACAACAATAACAACAATAACAAAGCCCAGCAAAGGGAACCTGTATCTCAGCACCAGGCCCATGGAGACAGGAGGATCCTGGAAGTGTGCTGATCATCCAGTCTTGCTGAAATGGAGCATGCTAGGTTCTTTAAGAGATTCTATTTCACAAAGTAAAGTGCAGAGTTATTAAGGAGGATACTAATGTTGACTCTGACCTCCACACCTGTGTGTGCACACATGTGCACACAAATGATTAGTAATAATACTAAATGTGATTGACAGATCCCTCTACTGTGCACCTCGTTTTCAGGACAGCCTGAGATAGTTCTAAAACTTCACCTTTCCACCTGAGAGTCAAGATGAAAGATGATGTCTCCTGTATGTAGAAGTCACACTAGCTTGGGCTGGCATCTCATTAAATTTGTGCACCCTTCAAGGTGACATCATGACTCCCCTCAGATTTTTTTATTTCTGAGCCAGCCTTGCTTCCTTCCATCTGCTATGGGTCTGTCACTGCTCTGTTTTCAGATCCTTGGTGGGAAGCTGAGATTGTTGACAGGAGACTCTGCCTCTTTAATAACACACACTTTATACATGCCCACGCGCTGCTTGTACTGGGCCCGGTAGATTACCCTCTCATTTCCAGTCTGTCTGGCATAGTTCTCACATCCCTCGAGGCATCTCCTCTGACCCATGGATTATTCACAAGTGTAGTGTTTGTTTCTCAGTGTCTGGAAAGGCCCCCGCTGTTGTCTGTTCATCTGCTTCCACTGTCGGGGAGCACGTGGCATGACTTTGATGCTTTTTAAATCCACTATCATTTGTCTAGTGGTGAGGCTGTGTTCTGTCTGAGAATGTTTACACACACACACTTGAAGGACCACATTCTGCTTGGGAGGAAGAAAGCCTTTCTGATGGTCAATGCATCTTGTCAGCTGACAGTGTCACTGGGTCTTTTGACTAGCTTTTTATTGTTTGTCGGCGAGGAGAGTCAAAGCCTCCAGCTTGCACTTTGGAACTATTTCTTATAGCTCTGTTGTTGGGTGTGCACGAATTTAAAAAAATATAGGTTCCATGTCAGATGGGCCATATTATTATCCTGTAATGCCCATCTCCATGTCTGAGACTTTTTGTTGGTCTGAGGTCCACTCTGCTCTGCTCGGTGGTCCTCCTGCTGTCCCTTGCCTGGAGTGTGCTTGCATGCTTTCTCCATTTTTCCACTAAACCCATCTATACCATTGTATTTGAAGCATCTTTTCATTTCTTTTTAGATTTATTTATTTTATTTTATGCATTTGAGTATTTCTTTGCCTGCATGTATGTCTTTGTACCACATACACGCCCTGTGCCCATGAAGGCCAAAATAGGTATTTCAGTCCCCTACAAACAGAGTTACAGATGGTTGTGAGCTGCCGTCTAGGTGCTTGAGAATGAACCCAGGTCATCTGGAAGAGCAGCCAGGGCTCTTAACCACTGAGCTATCTCTCCAGCCCCTGAAGAAAGTTCCTCAAAGATAGAATATAGTTGGGTTAGCTTCTTAACTTTTTCTGCAACTCTTGTCGCCTTAATTGGTGCATTACATTGTTGAGATATTTGAGGGGTTAAGCCTTAGCCTCTTTTTTCTCCCTTCCTCTTTTTGTCTCCCTCTCTCTGCTTTTCTCTCTTTTCCTTCCTTCCTCTCTTCTTCTCTTCCACCATCTCCCTCTCTTTCTCTCTCTCCCCTCTCTCCCCCTTTTCTCTCTCTGACTTGACTTTCCCTGCCTTCCTGTGGTTTGAACCCTTTCATCACTTCTGTTGATTTAAATTTTCCCACACAACATAGTTCGATCATATTCTTTGTTTCCTTGTGACTCCTGACAGACCCCCTCCACTTCCTATCCATCAAACTCCACATTATTTTTCTCTCTCTCAAAAAGAAGAAGGCAAAAGCAAAAAGGATGAAAACAAAACAAACAAAAATCCCAATAAGAAAAAGAAATACCAACACAAAAAAACAGAGTCTATTTTATGCTGGCCCACTGCTGCTTGGCGTGGGGCCTGCCCTGGAGTAGTTGATACACCCAGTGACCCTCCATTGAAGAAAACTGATTTTTCCTGTCCTAGCATCCATCAGTTACAAATTGTTTCTTGGTTAGGGCTGAGAACCCGTGTCCACTTCCCCTCTCAGTGCTGGGGTTTTGTTCACTTAAAACTTGCACAGTTCTTGTGCTATCACAGAGTCTGAGTTCAAATATACATCGATCGCCTTGTGTCTGGAAGGTGCTATTTCCTTACAGTCATCCCTTACCTCTGGCTCTTACAGTCTCCCTGCCTCCTCTTCTGCAAAGCTCTCTGAGCCTTAGTGGCCTAGAACCTGAGACTAGCTAGTTCATGGACATAGGGGAAAACCTACTGCTATTATTCTCCTCAAGCAGCATAACAGTAAACGACTCCTAACGGCATAGTGCCCTACACATAGATCAGGGACACACTCAACCCACACCGGAGATGATTCTTCTTGCAGTCCATAAGAATTAGCACCAAGACCCACAGCTGGGCAACATGCAAAACCTGGGAGACTTCATAGCAGCAGTCCTAAATAAACAACCTTCGTCAAACTCCTGTTCTGAATTATCTGTGTTGGGGGTTGGAGGCTGTCGTGACTTTCTGTGGCTTTTGAACCACTGTCATGAATGGGCACAGCCAGAGGCCAGCAGGCTTGTCCCTCTGTGATTCTTGGTGGGGCACAGATTCCCCACCTGTGCTCTTCTCCCTGTGCTCTTTTGTCTCCCTGGGTAGTCATTCCCTTAAACATGTCCTCTGGATAGATGGAGAGTGACACCAAACAGCTTTAAATTTTGCATTAACCATGACATGTGACTTGGAAGATTCAAGAGGGAAAGGAGCCAACTGTGTTTACCCGTGTTTTCGTTTGTGTTCCACTTTCTGCCTTCTGGATTTCTATTATTTTTTCAAATTAATTAATATTAAGTATTTTCATGCAAATACATATGGCAACGTTGAGTGTATCCTCATGTCTCTGCCTTCTCTCCTCCTTGCCTCACCCCCTTGCTCCCTTGGTCCCCTAGATCAGTTTATTTCTTTCATGTCGTACATACTCACATGATTTTAGAAGTCTGTATAAAACCCAGGAGCTGCAGTGAGAGAAAGCATACACTGTTGGCATCCTCCTCCATGCCTCCTGCCTCACTGAGAACCTCCTTTGGCCCTTCCTCAGGGCAGGTCTGTGGGTGGCAAGTCACCTGGCTCTCCCAGTTCCTGAATCTTCCAGGTGACAATGCTTTCCTCACAGCTGCAGCGACAGATCCTGTCATTCCTTCCCTGCCTCCCACTTCTGACAAATCCAGTCATTCAAGAGATTTTTCCCTGCTACATGCTTTCTCTCTGGCATCATTCAACACTTTTTCTTTTGTCTTTCACCTTGAGGAAGTTTAATTATGCTACAATTTGCCTTGGATTTCTGTAGGTTTATCCTGCTTGAGTTTTGTCTTCGTTTTTTGTTTTCAGTTGCTTGCCAAAATGAACGTTTTCCACCCATCATTTCTCCAAGTCCCTTCCAGCTGTTCTCTCTTTTGCTTCAGGGACAAAAGCACAGGGCTCAGACTTCCCCCAGCCAGGATGAGCCCCCAGCTCCTGAGACTCAATCATCTTGTCCTTGGGGTGTGTTTTCCCGACACAGCTCAGACCTGCTCATTTGCTTGCTGGTGCTCAGGTGCTCAGGTGCTCAGACTTGCTCCCTGACTTTCTGGCTCTCCTGTGGTGCTGTCCCTGATTTTATCCCCAGTCCCAGTTCTGGGACAGCATTTTCTGGGATTGTATTGTGTGAAAGTGGATTCAAAGCTGATTTCAAGCCTGTCAGGTGTAGTATCTTCTTGCCTCCAAGCTGGTCTTCCAGTAATTGATGTGTTCTTTCCCCCTCTTCCCGGTAGACAAGGGGCTTCTATGGAATCATGGATATTTGTGTATTGTGCTATAAGATACTGAGTTCAAGTTGTAGGTAAGTCTGCTGCCAGTGACTGGCTACTTTAGCTTTCTCTGTGACAACATTCTGGGGAAAGTCAAGGAGAATTCCTAATGGACTCCCTTTCCCCTTCTTCCCCTTCCACTTTCCCTTCCTCACCTTCCCCTTCTTCCCCTTCTTTCCCTTCCCCTTCTTTCTCTTCTCCTTCTTCTCCTTCCCCTTCTTCCCTTTCCCCTTCCTCCCATTCCCCTTCTTCCTCTTCCCCTTCTTCTCATTCCCCCTCTTCCTCTTCCCCTTCCCCTTCCTCCCCTTCCCCTTTTCTCACTTCCCCTTCCCCTTTTCCCCCTTCCCCTTCTTCCCCCTTTCCCTTCCTTTTCCCCAGGGAATATTCCTTACCAAGAATGGTATTCTAATGTCTAATTAGTCCTGTAGAAAATTAAAATAAAAATGAAAAAAAATTCAATAGGCTCCTGAGTCACACACATGGTGGGAGGAACTCCTTCCTCCTATCCAGGTCTATGAGTAGACGTGACTAGGGCAGGATAGAGAAGAATGCCTACTATTCCCAAGGCTTCTGTCTAGATGCCCTCACCTCTACTGCTCTGCTGGATAGAGCTTTGGGCTACTTGCTTGAATCACCTGGCATTTCCCCATCTCTGCTTCTACGGCTCCAAGTTTAGAATCAATGAAGGAAAAGGAAACCCAGGGAACCAGGGGAACTCATAGTCATGTCATTGATTGTGTCTCAAGCTCAGCACACTGGTTCCTGTCCCCAGCCACAGAGAGGAAGGAATTAAGAGGGAACTGAGACACATACAGCACAAAGGATAGATATCCATCTCTGCAAGGATGTTGAGGGGTTAATAGCCAACACACATACAGAACTCAACTCAGAATGAGGAGCAAAGCCCAAAATAGCCATTTCTCTAAAGAAGAAGGGCAAGCGGCCACTGGATTCATGAAGAATCCTCAAGTCAGCAGCCATGAGGCCAATGAGCTGCCACCTCTCACTGCGAGGATGATTCCTGTCAAAGAAGAAAGATGGTTTTATTCAATGTTGGAGAGAATGAAAATGAGTACAGTCGCTACACAGAGCCTGGAGGATCCCCCAGAAGTTAACAGCGAACCATTATATGATCGAGCCATCCCACCACCAGCATTCCAGAGAAAATGAAAATGACTCCTCAAAGGAACATTGCAGCCTGTGTCTGCTGCAATGCCAGCCACAACAGCTACCGGTAGGCATTGGCCTGGTAGTCTGGCAAGGGAGGTATTGGCGGAGTGCATGGTCCTTGTACAATGCCTGAAGATGTTTGTTTCATTTAGCGTGAGGAATAGGAAAAGGCTTTCCATCTTCTCAGAAACACAGGATCTTATCACCTTAAATGTGCAGCTGTGTAACAGTCCACTTAGTGAAGCTCTTCTGCCTCCATTTACTGTCCCTTGTATGATGATTTTTTTTTTATATATTTTTGTCACCTGCAGATGACTTTTTTTCAGCTTTCTTGGTGTTGCATTAGTCTGTGTTCTGTGGATGTAACAAAACATGGGAAAAGAATATTTAACAAGTAGATTAAAGGCTTTGCTTAGCTCACAATTTGGAAGATCCAGTGACGGATGCTCACATCTGCTTTTTAGGAAGGCCTTCCAGTAGATGACACTGTTGTGAAGTTCAGAGGAGAAGCAGAAGAAGAAAGAAGAGGAAGAAGGAGGAGGAGAAGGAGAAGAAGAAGAAGAAGAGGAGGAAGAGGAGGAGGAAGGAGGAGGAGGAAGAAGGAGGAGGAGGAGGAAAAGGAAGAGGAAGATGAGGAAGAAGAAGAAGAAGAAGAAGAAGAAGAAGAAGAAGAAGAAGAAGAAGAAGAAGAAGAAGAAGAAGAAGAAGAA
>JANHMN010000012.1:16143847-16180820 GCA_030674055.1 Rhabdomys pumilio
TGTGTGTGTGTGTGTGTGTGTGTGTGTGTGTGTGTGTGTGTGTGTGTTAGGGGATAAGTCAGGAGGAGTTTGAAGCATCTGGCCACATTACTTTGCAGTCAGAAAACAGTAATATATGTATGTATGGTAGTACTCAGCTTCCCTTCTCTATTATCCAGTCCAAGACCTTGGCTAGGGGATGGCGCCACCCACAGTGGGTGGGTCTTCCAACCTCCATTAATATCATCAAGATAATCCCCAAAAGACATGCCAGAGGTGTGTCTCCCAGATGATTCTAGATTCTGTCAAGTTGACAATTTACACTACCATTTGTGGTGGTTTGACTGAGAAGCTTCACCCAAAGAATAAGGCTTTTGAATACTTGGTCCCCATTTGATGTCCCTATTTGCAGATGTCATGGGGAGGTAGAGCCTTGCTGCAGGAAGTACTTCACTGTGGGTACAGATGTGGACATGGATGGAAATGTGGACATAGATTTTAGAGAGGATGATGATACAGATGTGGATATGGATGGGGATGTGGCCTTGGACATAGATGTCAATAAGGATGAGGATACAGATGTGGATATGGCTTGGAGATGGCTTTAGTGTGATAAGGTCATGGGTATATATGGGTAGAAATGAAGAGAAGCCTATGGAGATCACTTACATGTATTCTACTCTCTCATCTCATGCCACACCTGTGCTCCCACCCCAGGCTTTTCTCCCTTAGCTGTGCTCTCTACTTCTAATTCTCCCAATTGTCTTCTGGAAGGAAGTTCAGCTTGTGCATTTGTGCCTAAGGTGTCTTGACAAGTGACCTTGTCTCACAAATGTCTTACAGACAGCCCAGCTCTACCTACCTGTCACTTAGCAAGAGAAGTATTATCTAGTTCCACAGGTCTGTCCCTGTCCAAGCCTTGACTACCTTGAGGTTAACTAGATCAAATCCCATGGACCACTCTGACTTCCTAGGACACACAGTGGCTTTTGATGGTTTCTTAAGACACTATCTGAGCAACTGACCACTAAGGAGGTTACAATGGCCAGCAAGGAGGATACAGGTACTGTGGGCTACAGAGATGGAGGTAAGGGTTGATGGGAATCCAGAAATTGAAGTCCAGCTACAACACAACCATAGCCAGGTGCTCTATTCACCTTCCAGGCCTGACTGGGAGACACTAGAAGAAAGAGCAAGAGAATGCTACAGCAAGATCAGTGAGAGGACTCCGGGATAGGACAGCCTTCTGCAGAAGTGATGACAGTAGACTTGTCAAGTCCCTTGGTGTCCAGCCATCCAGGGAGATTGCCTTTCCTGTCCATAATAGCAAAGACCTTAATGGGCCAGAGACCTTAAGAGCCAAGGCCTCACCATCTCAAGGAAGTAAGAGGCATTAGGTCTATCCTCACATGTGGTTTTACACTGCAGTGAACAGTGCTGTGTAACTTGCTGAGAGGAAGGAGTCTCGGGCTGACCCTATGTTCTAGAAAGTGAAACAAACCAACTATGCAAGCAAACATCCTATCAATGGAAAGACCAGGAGCTCCCAACAGAATGCAGAAACCATTTCCGGGGTCTAGGAAGCCAGCTGGACTAATGGAGGTGGTTCTTGGAAAAGACCTCCCTGGAAGGTAGGGCATAATGTTGGTTGAACCCAGACTAAGCATGGTGACAGATGGGAAAGAGCTGGCCTTTCTTGTTTTGGACACAGGTGGAACCGTGTGGCTAGAGGGTGGGTATATAGAAAGGCTAGTCTTGGCAAGAGAGAAAGGATAGCCTGAACTTGCCTGAACTTCACAGGGTGAATTCTGACCATCTGGGAAGTTCTGGGGTCCTGGCTACTGTGTATCCTGGTGAGGATGCCTATCTTCACTCTTCTTCCGCAGGAAGTGTGCATGCACAATTCTGAGTGCTTATGCAAGAGGGCCTGGCTTGGCCTTAACTCCCTTCCACTGAACATGCAACAGTCCCCTCTAGTGTTTTCTCTTAGAGTCTCTACCATGCCAGTATCACCCCCTGAGCATGTGGCACCTACACAGGCAAGCCCACAAACATACACACAAATACCCATGTCTGTAGCAAGGACACGTGGGTGTTCACACTCAGTGCCATGCACTTACTTGTTCAAGCATTCACTCACCAATGCTCTCGTATCACACACACACACACACACACACACACACACACACACACACACACACATTTACAAATACTCATACTGATATATACACACATGCACTTACAAAGACTCACACTTGCATACACGTATCTATTCATTTACAGAGGCCCATACTTGTGCACACATGCACGCACACACACACACACACACACACACACACATTTACAAAGACTCATATATACACACACATGCATTTACAAAGGCTCACATTTACAAACATGTATCCATGCATTTACTAAGGCTTACACTTGTGCACTAATACATACATACACAGATACACACAGACACAGACACAGACACACACACACACACACACACACACACACACACACACACACACACATTCCATACATCTACAAGCCTATGGGGCTGCCTGGTTGGCCCTGACATTCTCCAGGTCCACTCGTTCAAGGCTGTTTCACTAGAAACAGATCATCTGCAGGCCCATCCCTGCTTCTTTGAGAAGAGCAAGCTCAACACTGTCACAAGCATGGTCCTGACTCCAGTGTGCAGATGGTGCCTCCCTCCCCACCTTGCAGGGGCCATGCTCAGCTCTTTGATTTGTGGGCTACATACCTGGCACTCAGGCCTGCATAAATGTCAGGGAATGAAGTTACGCCCCACATTTGGCAGCTCTTCTCTCTATATATATTTTTCAGAACTCCGTGTTCATACCATGATAATTGGGGCTGCGAAATCAGCATATCCCGTTGCCAAAAAACAAATGCACAACTCACGTCATTGTCTCAGACCAAATAGAGCCCTGCTGACAAACCTCTGATTCTGAAAAAGACCTACAAAAAAGGGGCTCTAAGATGAATCTTTTTATTCCTTGATGGAGGAATAAAAGACTTCTTTCTATCTCAGTGGGGAGGAGGGGGCACGCTGGATAGGTTCCATCTTTACTAATAAGAAGGCAGCCAGTAGCATGAGACCCTGAATCTCCTCAAAAGCATATTAAGAAGTTAAATTCCTCATACACCTCCCTTGTATCCAGTTCTGTTGTTCTTTTATCTATGATGAATGGAGCCAGTGTGGTATCTGGGGAAACTTGAGTCTAAATAACTCAAGTCACTTTCTCTCCCTACACTGAGAACCTGCTTATCCCATCTCAGGGTTCAAGACCGGGAGACAGAAGGTCAACCTGGTAAGAGGTGGAGTGGTTGGCAGGCTTAAGGCTTGGGTGCAATATTGGGTGCAGAAGGTCAATATTGACTTCAGAAGGATGTTATGCAGGCAAATGGACAGAGGTGGGGACAGACTCAGGTGGCCCACAGTGGCCCATGGACAGGCACAGCTGAGTCAGAGGAGAGGGAGAGAATGTGTGCTCAGACAGCATGGGGTGCTGAGCTGGGACCTGGAGAAGAGGGACTGATTGTGGCCTCTCCCACATCCTGTCCCCAGAGCTCAGCCTACTCACAACCCAGTTGGAGATACAAAGTACCTTGAAAGCTTCCAGGGCTTGTGTGGATCACATCATCAGTCCTTTTGGGGATCAGCCACCCCAGTTCCTCTGGTGGTGACACCTGCCAGGTTTCTAGGTTCCATCGTGATTCAGTGATGAGGTCATTGGAGCACTTGCCTACTCAGGACCTGGAGAGCTTGGAGCACTACCATGAAGGAGCATGTGACACTTGAATCTTAAGTGTTGGGATGACCTTGTGGATGTGGAGAAGAGAATATTAGAACAGGTAAAAACTGATAGCCACAGAGGACCCCAGGACAAAAGTATGGGATGCTTGCTGGGTAGACAGCAGGGTGTGACTAGGAGAGACATCTTGCAGAGTCTAATGGGGACTGCAGGACATTCTAAGGCAGCACCATCTCCATTGAAGCTGCCTCAGGAGGAGTCATGAGGCACCCAAGTGCTGGCTCCCAGCTTTTGTACAAAGGGACAAGGTAGATGCCAGGAAGCCACGAGAGGGTTGGCAAGGGAGGGCATCTGACAGAGTAGGAGCCAACAGGGAGGAATCAGAACCACAGTGAGGGTTACACAGAAGGCAGGGAAGCATACATCCCACACAATGCAGAGCTGGTCCTTGGCTGGAAAAAGTTCTGTTCTAGGAGTTGGGGCTCAGCCAGTACCTCTTTGATCTGTTTTTATTCCCTGTCCAGAGCAAGTCCAGAGACAGGCAGTGGACAGGTGAGTAATCCCTTCTGCTCTGTAGCAGCAAACTCTCTGTCTGGGCCTACAGTTATTTATCAGGTCCTAATGTAATCATTCACCTCTCATTACATGATTGACATCAAGCTGCTCAGAAGCACAGAGAAGGCAACTCAGAATGGCTCGTTTTATGTAGAGAGCAGCCAGTAACCTGCTAGTGTAGCGTGAGTGTCCACTTCCTGGAGCTTCCCACAGCCTCCTCACCCGGCAGGTGACTGGCAAGTGTCCCACCTGAGTACCAGCAACAGGAAGTACAGGTGCCCAGAAGGCCGTATTTTCAAGCCAGGTTTGGAGCCTGCACCTTCCATCCAATTGGCTGCCTGGTAAGGGCTGATCTTGGGCATCAGTGAAATGGTTTCTAAAGTGGGTGTCACTCCCAAGGCCTCTGTAGAAAGACTTGAGGAGAGCAGGCACAGGTCACTCACAAAATGTTAGCAGAGATCATGTCCCAGTGTGCTCTCTGTACCCTCATGTCAGGTCTTGTCCCTTACTGTCATTAAAACTGCCATCTGAAGAGGGGTTTGAACGTCTGTGAAACCCAGAGTAACGGAGGTTAGGGACATTGCTCACATCCTGAACAGGGACATCTGGGCTCAGACAAAAGAGTAGAGTGACTTACAGCTGCCACCTGACTAAGAATGAGTCCTAACAGGGCTACCACAGTAACAGTGGGTTACTGTGAAGTCTTGGTGGGAGTGGAGTGGGCAGAGAGCTCATCCACGAGTCACCTGTTTATTGTCACATGTGGGCCGGTGGCCATTGTTTCATCAAAGGTATATGTAGTGGACACTACCACTGTGACTGAGAGGCTGTAGAACGAGGTGTCCTCCACACCAACCCATTTTCAGGATTGCAGAACTCCCCGTGCCATTTTTTTTCTCCTGATTCCCTCTCTGAGATAAGCTGGGCTCTCCCAAGGCACCTAGAAATTTCTCGGAGCCAGCCGCCCTTTCCTGTGACTGATGGCTGGTGAGGCTACTGTCCCCACTTTTCTGGGAGTCAGGTTGCTGATGGAAAGGCCATTTCACTCTCTCCAACAAGCTAGCAAGAGTGTAAACCAGGGTCTAATTTATCAACCACAGTCACCAGTGTTCTGCACAGCCCATGTTCTCCTCTGAAATATGGTTCCTGCCCAGCTCCAGGCCCACGTGTGTACGATTTTATGATATTTCAGTTTTATGGAGGACATCTCACTGATGAATGTCTCTTAGTGAGCGATCATTCTGGAATCTATTTTGCCTTCAAAGAGGCTTCTCTTGGAATGGACTGGGAGTGTGGTGGGCCCTGCGTGACATATAAATCCAGTGCCTGGAGCTCCTAGCAGGAGCGGGAAGAAGATAGGCTAGCAACAGGCAAGGATGAAGCCTGTGAGACTGCAGCCGGGCTTGTCCTTTCTCTCATTTTCCAAGGAGGCTTGTACTGGTTACAGGGTGGGTTCTGTCTCACAGGACAGACACATTTCCCTAAATCCACCCCCTACCACTGATCTGAACCAGGACCACTTACTGCCTTAAAGTTTCGGTGTCTGTGGGGATATCACTATCATTCTTATTTTACTGGTGGTTGGGTTTCCAAGTTCTTATTATCTGATTTGAGAAAAATGAAATAAGTACACACCTTATAATAACTCAGGTAACTTACTCAAAGCAATAGTACAGGTCAGATATGCTGTCAAGAGTGATCGAGGGCCATATGTGTGGAAATACTATGCTCGAAGTCTCCAGGCTATTGCCTAGAGGATTCTTTTATGGAGGCTAAAAGAAGAAAGAGATACTATTGGCATAGTTTAGGTGGTTATTTTGAAAGGCAGGCTTTGAATACATAAAACCTTTTATCTAGTGTGTGGGTCTTTTCCCATAACGCATCTTGTTATAATCATATGCATGCCTAATTATGCATAGGTGTAAAATGGTAAATAGGGAATTCTCCCTAAAAATTCATCTACAGAACAGTTTGCCTCAAAGCAAATGCAGCCAAAACCAATTCACCCAAATCAAGCTCCCTATTCTCATACTGGACATAACTGGAATAGGACTGGATAGGATGTAAAGTTTTCTAATCCTTAAGGGAAGGAGAAACTTTTCCATTTTTCAGAGTGGAATACATGTACCTCTCAGTATGGGTGGGGAATCCTAGGTTACTAACAGATTGACAGGTATAGTATTTGGAGAGGGGTGTATATGCATAGTGCATGCAGGTAAGGATGTCAGGCTGCCAAGTGCAGTATTAGAAGAGGGGTATAATCTAGACCAAGTGGAGTCCCAGGTTACTAAACTATTCCCTATGCTTGCCTGACTCACTTGGAAGTTTGCTTCTTATGTGCAGACACCGCTCTATCCTCAGCATATAGGTGATGGTACTAGTGTCCCTGGGGGTCCCAAGGGATAAGGTGAGTCTTCCTATAAAACACTTCTTCTCTAATGTGTGATTCAGAATTCCTAGTCTTCAGGGCCATTACCTTACTTTCCTGTCCAGCCTCTCTCCTGGGATGCTTGGTCCTTCACTTGTGCCTAGAGAAATCCCTGGAATTGAAATCTCTGGGCTCTATCCCCTACTGGCCTGCATAAGCCACTCCCAATCTCTGAATCCAACCTGGAGCCTATATCAACAATAAGGCTAGGGGAGGAGAGACCTCATAAAGCCCCCTGGTACTTAGAGGATCTGAATATCTCAGCCTAGCTCTGAGCAGTAGCGGGCCTCACCATACACCCTTATTTTAGGAAGCATTTCTCAGCCCAAAGTCCTTAGTTGCCCCTTCTCTACAAGAACATCACGGCTTCTCCTCTCCTACAAGACAAGCAGGAGGGAGTAAACCCACCCCCACCTGGAGGGCAGAGCCAGTCATGGCTCCAGGTTTAACAATCCATCTCAATTTTCTACAGAGGCTGGGGCAAGAGGTACACATAGGTGAAAACCCACAAAGTAAAGTAATTATGTTTCAGTTCCAAAGGCCCAAAGTTGACTTAAATCAAATTGTCCCCAGGACTAGGTGTTCTAGGAGCTGAGAACATAGTGCCTTATGCTACCAAGAGTCTAGAAGTGCCTGTGTGCCTTGTATGAGACCCTCTCTCCATCTTCAAGGCCATCTGGGTACCATCTCTCTGCCCTTCACATCACATTTCCCTCTGACCTACTTAGGCACTGTATGTGCAGAGGCCCCGCCCATCCCAGGGCCTCACTCCATCACATCTGCTGACAAATTTACAGCACAGGAAGGAGCTAAGTTGAGTGAGATTGGGAAGCCACTGTCCTGCTGAATTCGCAGTCCTTCCACACCCTCCGCTCCAGTTTGCCTCTGTTCTAAGGCATGTGGACAAGGTGACCTATTAGCTCACGCAGCTTAGTTCCTACTTCTGAGCCTCTTAGGCAAGAGGCCTTTCACAAGCACAAACATCCATCTGTGGATAAACTAGGGGGCTGACACCATTTAACCTTCCCTTTCAACAAACAATTTAGGGGAAGGGCTCAGGGTCTTAAATCAGGGGTTTTCAATCTATGAGTTATGACCCTTTAGTGGGAGTGTCAAATGACTCCTTCACAGGGGTCACCTAAGACCAACGGAAAACGCAGATATTTACATTGTGATTCATAACAATAGCAAAATTACAGTTATGAAATAGCAACAAAATAATGTTATGGTTGGGGGTCACCATAGCATGAGGAACTGTATTAAAGGGTCACAGCACTAGGAAGGTTGAGAACCACTGGTCTAGAGACTGCATGTAGCTATCACCTCCAGGCAGGGTACTATTTCACTGGTCTGACCAAGACCTATCTAATGGCTTGGAATTCTCTCCTCTCTCCAGGACTCCATTTCCCTGTAGGATCGCAGGATGCAATCCTCTCCTCATTTGCAAACACCTGCTGGGACTCTGAGGCTTGCTCTCTTCCTGAGCAGCAGCAGTCGCTGCCCAGTTTCTGATCTCAGGAGAGCCCCATGGAGAAGACAGTACAGAGGTGATCTAGGGAGACTCCAGCATCTAGAAGCTTCTACCAGAAGCCCACAGTAATGATGAGCCCATGAGCAGACTGGCTCTGCTCTTGCATTTTGCCCTCGGCTTCTGCAAGAGCAAAAAGACATGACTGCTGACTGATTCTGGGATCTCAGAGGTCCACTGGATAAGTCTGGTTTCCCACTGAACAGAAGAGCCAAGAAGGAGTGCCTGGTCAGATGCTCTGTGTTCTCGAACATTAGGCAACACTATCCATGTGAGTGGCTTACCCATGTGTCCTCAACATGGAGCTCCGGGCAGCAGAAAGTGTCCCGTGGACCAAACACCCATGATCCAAAGGAAGAAAGTGAATCAGATGCTACTTGGGTTCTAGAAGCTTGCACACATGTGATGAATACTCTTGATTTCATCCTTGGAGACAAAAAGGGAAGGGGAGGCACATAAAAGAGAGTTCACTTAACCACATGATCCAGGCAGAGGAAGAGAAGCCACACAACCGTACACCCATCACCCAGAAGGGCTCTGGAGCAGTCCGCCCACCCTTGCCTTCCTAGCGGCCTTATTATCCTTTAATCTTCCTAATAATGTGTTTCTTTCCCTGTATCAGGCTCTTGCCATCCTCACAGTCTATTGATCAGAACTCTTTTCCAAGGTTTTGAGATATTGCCTCAGATAAGGGACCCAATAATGTAGCCTCAGTGCTGTTTCAAAGGAGGTGATTGCCTAACGTCCCCTCTCTCAGCATGACACACATGGGGGACCACAGGAAGCTGGAGAGGACGTTCTACCACTTTGCTTCGAGCACTATCTGTCATGCACTCAGTTCTCAGGGCAGGATGATATACCCACCCCCCTGCCCCCCACCACACACACACACAGTAGTAGTTGACCAGCTCTCCCGAGTTGGTCCTAGGATGCCTCTTTAGTGGAGAGCAGGGAACTAAACCAAAGCTTCTTTCCATGCAGAAGGAAGAGAGTCTAGCCTTTAGCCCTGGAGTTGAGAGCTCAGAGCCTATAGGCCTGTGAGAATGCTGTTTGGCATTTGGTCCTTACGGATGTTGGTGAATCAGACAGCCAGCATCTTGTGCAGCAAGCCAATGACACAGTTTCTCTCGGGCTTCCTGGCTGCAGGCCATCCATCACCTTCAGGGGCTCGATGAAACCCTCACAAATACGATCAATCATCTTTTTATTGAATTAAGACAAATGGCTGGTTATTAATAGGCTAAGGCTTAATGAAGAAAATGGATAGTGCGGACAGCATAGCAAGAAGCTGAAAACATGCTCCCAGGGCTTCTGTGCCCTCCTTCTAAAAATTTGAAAGTATCTCCAGGAAGTCAAAGCCCTAACTGGACCATCCTTTGACTCACCTAAAGGGACTCATGGGCCTGACTGTAGGAATGACGACCTCTGCCTTTGTCTTCTTATGGGATTTCTCCCTGTCCAATCTCCAGGCTGGGCTTGACCTTTCTGAGTTTCTTGTCTTCATTGGTGGCACGTAGAAGGGACTTGGCTTTTATGACCTTGTGTTCCATGCACACGGACTAAAGGAAGTACATCCCTGAGCCCCCATGTCTGTAGGGTCGTGTGTATCATTATCAACTCCAGGAGTGCAAGGCTGGAGCAGCTCTGTGGATGCAATAGGGTAGAAGCATGCAGGACAGAGTCAGGAAACAGGTATACAGCTAGCACCTAGGCCACCCTTCAGGCCTCTTTCTGTCCTATGTGTTGGGATATCTTCAAAAAGGAGCTAAAGCAAGACATGGACTCCATTTGGGCATCAGTGTTGTTTATGGCAACGATTCTGTGGAACAGACTGTGTTTATGTCAGAAGAAACGACAGTGTTTTAGGGCAACACTGCAGCTTGTAGGGTCAGACTGACACTCTCATCCCATATGCCTCCTCAGGATGTTTGTAGCCAGAGCCCCAGCAGGGAGCAGGCAGACTCTACGGAGGGCCTTGCCATTTAAAACGGCCCTCCAAGTGTTCTTAGAGCCAGTCTGGCCACTCTAGCATACTGCTGTTGCTGCTGGACAATCTTGGAGGTACCTGATAGCCAGGTGCCTGTGATATGTGGTCACTGCTGTCAGGAGCTACAGTTCCTGACTACAGTATAGCCTGGAAGAGACACAGAATGGGGCTGGGAGTGGTTGTTGGCGGCTTTTCCCAGCCCTTTGTTTTTAGGTCGAGACACAAGAATAAAAAAAGGTGATGCCGGGCCTCTGATTCTAGCATGTACTTGTCTTAGAGATCCAGAGCCATGAGCCAATGGCTTCCTCTATCATCAAGGAGAACACAGCACCATAATGATGCATGCAGCCACTATTTAGTGAGACCCTTCTGACTCTGCCCTACTTGTCTGGGTAAATATGATGGTCATGGCTACTCGAACTCCAGCCTATGAACCTCCTTTTTCTCACAGGCCTCCTGTCACTTTACAGACTGTTCATTTGTTCCCAGAGACCTCCCTCTTCCTCTCTAGCCCCTACAGGAACTCCCTTCTCCCCATCTCGTCTCTACCCCAGGATACATCATCTATCTCTTTCCTCAACATCTCTTGTCAAAACGATCCTGTCCCCGGATGTATAGAGCACAAGGCAGCCACACCCCCGTGAGGATTTCTCCTGCAGTGATGGACAGAGCAAGCTGAGCAGGTCCTTCTACAGCTCTGCACACTCAAGCAAGGAGGAGGTCAGTCTCCTCCAAGTGGCAAAGTGAGGTGGAGCCCTGGGGCTGCCTCTCTTCCCAGGTAACCTGACCTCTGTATCCAGCAACCGGAGAAGGGTCAACTGTAGCTGTCTTCCCCTCTGCAGGGCAGAGTTTATCCACTAAAATGTCGCTCTGAATAACTGATGGTATCATGAGAAATTCAAATTGCTTGAAAGAATAGGAAAGAAGAGGACTATTGAAGGTGGGGCAGTATCAACCCCAATACAGTGGAGACATTACTCATGTCTATTTGAGAGGACCAAGAAGGCCCTGAGGGAGGAACCAAACTGGTAGGATGAATGTTTGTCAGAAAAGAGGAGCTGTTAGACTGCATTGATAGGCTCTGGATAGTCCAATAATAGCAACCTACAAACCAGAGAGGTCAACATCCTGGTAGCTTCCCAGTTCAGCAGTCCCTATCTGGTGCCAAAGGTCTGGAGGATTCCTGGAGAGTCATTGGTCTTCAGTTCACACTGGAAAGGGAAGGAAGCTGGGTTCTGATGTCCATGGAGAATCATTACTGTTGGTGGCAGCAGCAGGAGGGGGAAGAGGAGGAAGAAGAAGAGGAGGAAGAAAAGCAGGAAAAGAATTAATAGGAGAAACAAGAGGAAAAGGAAAAGAAGGAGGAAGAGGAACAGGAGGAAGAAGAGGAGGAGGAAAAGGAGGGGGAGAAAGAGAAAAAAACACATTCACCAACAAGACACAAGGCAGGCAGACAGCCCTAATTTGTCCTTTCATTTCTTTATATCTGGGCCACCAGAAAGTGACTTCCACTCTGGTGAGGGCCATCTTCTCTCACTTAATCCTTCCTAGAAATACTCTAACAAACCCTCTCTGAGGTGTGTCTCTCAGTTGGTTCCAGATTTAATCAGAGTTAAATACCACAGAGACTTGAGGTTTTTTTTTTTTTTTTTTTTTTTTTTACTTGTATTTTGAAAACTATTCAAAGAGCATTCATTTGGTCTAAGGTAGGTATATTTTAGAAGCTCAGAAAAGCTCTCACCTTTATATCATGGGTCATATCGTGTGTCTCCAAAACCATGATGCTGCAGACCTAAACCCCAGGGCCTTAGGGGAAGACCCTATTTGGAGATGGAGTCATTGTGAATGTCACTAGGAGAATAAAGATGAGCCTTCACCGACTGAGATAAAAACCCAATCCAAGATGACTGAGAAAGGGCCACAAAAGCCACACAGGAGGAGATCTGTAAAATTGAATACAGAGACAAGGTTGATGCAGTCACAAGCCACAGAACACTGAACTCAGCCAGGCCCTGAAAGGAAGGACCCTTGCCCATCTGCAGGGTTCACAGGCCCAGCCTCCAGAAGGCTTAGCCTTGGCCATCTGTCTGCAGTGCTTGGTCATGGTGGCCACAGAGGACACAGATGTCTTCTGATGAGGGTTCCCACTTGGTCAGCACCCCATGGGTCCCTCTGGAGTGGTAGATATCTATCACAGCTCTCCATCAGATTCTCATGGGATGGCTGAATATTTTACTATGGAACCCAGAGCTATGAACTTGTGGCCTCACTTGTGAGAAGAGTCATCAAGTGTCATAAACCTGATGTCCCTGGAGCAGTTGGTTCCACCTGAGATGTTCTCCAGAACCCTAGAATGGGTTTTGAGATACCCCTCATCTTACTGCCTCAAACCCTGTACCTGTTCTCAGGAGCCCACACATGCCAAAGCACAAACTCAGTATCATTAACTGTTAACAAATCACAGACTGTACCTTGGTCAATCTCCAAGTAGGATTCAGCCTCATATTCTGAGTCCCCGGAGCTTGAGACTACAGCATCTTAGTCTTAGAGGCACACAGTTCCATCAATAATAAAACATGATGGTTTCAATGGGACCTTCACATGATAGAACCTTCCACATAAAACAGAGCAGTTGTTATAAGAAAGACACACAAAATAGGTTGAATACACAATAGTGAATGCTGTGTCACTCACACAATATGTGTCTTGGTGCACAATGGACTCACCCCTTGCCTCTTGCAAGTTAAGATAAACACGTTAACAGTCCATTTAACACCCCTGGCTGCTGAGTCTCATAGCATGCTCTTGCTTGCCTTAAACATGGCTGAAACATAAATCTCCAGCTGGGCTAACCTCTCAGCAAACTGACTTTACATCAAAATGTCGTGGGCTGGTGTTGCCACTGGGTAGTGAATGTGCCTAGCATGCACCAGGCTCTTGGGTTCCTCTCAGCACACACCCAAACCAAAACTTTTCAGTATGCCTGTTCTAATTTTATGTGATACAACATCCCAACAAATAAGCGACCGGGGAGGGAAAGGGTTTATTTGGCCTTTATTATCCCAAGTTAGAGTCCCTCACTGTGGGGGATGTCACAGCAGCAGGAACCTGAAGGAGCTGGTCACACCCACATCACATGCACAGTCAAGAGCAGAGAGACAATGACTGCTTACTCGTCTCACTTTCTCTACTCTTACGCAGTCCAGGGTCCAAACACAGGCAAGGTGCCATCCACTTTCAAGGCCGCTCTTCCCACATTGAGTAAAACAGTCAAGATCATTCCCCACAGCATACTCCAATACCTGACAGACATGCTCACCGGCTAACCTGATCCAGACAATTCCTAATGGAGACTCTTCCTAGGTAATTCTAAAGAGTATGAAGCTGACAGTGAGAGCTGACCATCAAGGTACCTCGGGAAACTTACTGAATTTCATTCTGACTGTGAACAGCCATGTTTATACATGCCTGCATAGGACAGAGCTGCGTGCCAACCTTACCTTCAAAAAAAAAAAAAAGTCAAAAATCGTAAGCAGAACCATGAAGGATGGTGAGTCAGGCACTGTGTAGAGACATGACACTTCCAAACAGAGCTCCCCCATCAGCCCCACTTCTCCCTTTTGTCGCCTCTTCTAACCATCTCTGTCTCCCACTCCAAACTTCACCCATGCCTGGTCCCTTCCCACTTCCATAGAGTTGAGTATTAGACATGGTCTGGGCAAGAGATAGATCCCCCTGAGCTCTGCTCAGACCTACAGTAGCCAGAGGCAGACCTCTCTATCCACCTGTGGAGCAGGAGTCCCCCCTGAGCAGTCCCCAGCCCCACATCAGGGAGCACGCATGGAGCATGTGCAGAGTTCCCCCCTCCTGCCCTCAAAGCATTGAGCTTGGCCGCTCCAGATGGATGTGATGCTTCCCAGTCATAGCCCACAGCTCACCTGGGACTCATCCCTTCTCGGGGCCACATCGGTCATACAATAAAAACCAGGGGAGGGATTAGCATTTTGCATCTCTCTCTGAAATGGCTTCCCTAGGCAAGTCATATTAAAGCAATACATTTCCTCTAAACTATTAAATATTCTCCCAGAAATGTGGGCTGGCAGTGAGCAAGTCCATACGTTAGCCTTAGTGGGGGCCGAGTCATCCTCCGTCTGTGCCCAGCCTGATTTATCAAGGCTCCACCAATAGAAGTGATGACTTATGGCCTGTTTAGCCCTGTCCTTATTCCTTTGAGACTTCCACAAGGAAGACAATAGAGCCCAGTGCTGGCCCTGCCTGCCCTACACTGTTCTCTCAGGCACTCCAGAGCAATGGGCCTCCCTCCAGGCTCCCTAGCTCAGCACTGCAGGATAGTCACACACTGCAGTCTCACCAAGTGTTCACCATGCCTTCTAAAACAGAGTCGGGGCTGGCTTCAGAGGCTGCAGAATGGGGCTCCTGTGGGCAACTTATTCATTTTACTGCCACTCAGAGGTCTAAAAGGACCTGATAAATACTTAAAATCAGAACGATCCTGAGAGTGTTTTACAACACAACTGATATTTAATTAGCCTTGATTCTAGGTGAAGAAGGCAGGAGACAGCACCATTAAGCCGTTTACTTGCCTAGAAGAGTCTGAGTCCCCCAGCACATCCAACAAAGCCTCAGGATACCACTTTCCTGGGGTGGGGGTGGGGGTGGCATAGAACAAAGAACTGTGTAAGAGAGGATGAAATAGGGCTTGCATTAGAGAGATGGGGCTGTGGGGGTACATGGAAGCAGGCAGCAAGTGTGCTGCCTGAGGACTAAGGGATGCTGCGACCAGGCGACAACAGAGACCCTCCACTGTCCACGTTAGCTCTAGAGGCCTCCGAGAGGTACAGGAGGCACCTAGAAGCATAGTGGATAGGTGTCTTTGCTCCCAGGGGACAACTAAAGACCTAGGCATGTGCTCCCATTTCCTGGGTTGGAGTTTGTCAGAGATAGTGGAGTAGATGGTTCTTTGGCTGTTGCCTCTCCAATTGCTGGAATCCAGCATACAAGACGGCCATCTTTTCCCTCAGATACAATGTGTGCAGCTCAAGATGCTGATCCCTGGTTGGCTAGAGTGATTGGATTATCAGCAAGGTAAACATGACTCACACAGAAATACCCATGCTGTCCTTAGACCTCCTTGGCTGATCCAACACCAGGATCCAGGCCACGCAGGAGGCTTCAACGAAGTTGTCATGCTATTCTCTACCCAGCAGTTGTTTCCAGATCATCTGCTCTGAGTCGTAAACTGGTCTAGGCTGGAGTCTCAAGTTAGGCAAGCTTTTTCATCCTCGTGTAACTTACAGCCTAGGAGAAAAGAGATGCCTATCAAACTACAGAAAGACAGTCCAGCGGGCCAACAGTTCTCTAGCTGTCCAGGATGTCTGGAAGAATGACTTCAGGTAGTATATCAGGGAGGAGCAGATGACAAGGTAGCATTTTGACAAGGAATGAGTCGTTTGGAGAGTAGACAATAGAGATAAAAGTACAAAACCTGAGGCAGAGCATGACAGGCGTGTTTTAAAAAAAAAAAAATTCAAGGCCAGAGTAAGAAGGGATATGAGGAGGAGAGATTGTGGGGAGGATTTTAAGGTAAATGGACCCAACAGCTTGAGGAACCTTCTAGACCTTTTTGAAATTGACTGAGAAGAGTATATGAGGGCAGGGGAGGAGGCAGGGTAACACCTAAGGCTCAAAGATCACTCTAGCCCTAGTGTTGAAGTTAGATGGTGATGGATAACTGGGAAGAGGCCAGCCACAGGGGTGAGCTCGGGGGAGGCTTTGAGTGTTCCTAGAGAGACTGGATCAAGTGTGGCAGGGAGAAAGGAGTTGGATAGGTCTCAGTTGGGGACAAGAACTAGAAAGACAAGAGACACTGGCTAGGTAGGTGTTGCTCCAGTAAAACAGTAGAAACCTAGAGCTCCACCATGGAATAAGCTGGAGATACCTGCAAGACATGTAGTAGGCTTGCCATACTCTGTGTGCTCTGTGTGTGTGTGTGTGTGTGTGTGTGTGTGTGTGTGTGTGTGTGTGTCTGTCTGTCTGTCTGTCTGTCTGTCTGTCTGTGTGCCTGTGTGTGTGTGTGTGTGTGTGTGTGTCTGTGTGTCTGTGTGTCTGTGTGTCTGTGTGTGTTGGGAGGTGGTTATATGGAATCAAAAATCCAAAAGCCAATGGTATATAAATGAATTATAAATACCAAATGCCAAGGACATAAAAAGCCACAGAGAAGAGGTATCCCCAGATCAGAGAAAGACCAATGTGTTCACAGTGGTGGACAGTGCCGTCTCGTGAAAGCCATACCAACTCCCCTTTCAACATCTGGTGATACAACCATCTAGTACTTTCTTACTCTGCTTGTTTCCCGGGTCTGTTTTTCCTGGTGCTATTATTTACACTAGTACATATATTTGTGTAATCACACTATACATTTATTTTACACTACCCATTTATACTATATATTATATTTGTGTACATTACACTATTACATTTACTTTGGCATATACATACATTGTGGAAGGGGTGGTTTAAACTAGTTAACACACCTATCCCCTCACGTCCTGTGAGTGAGGATGGGCCCCAAGAGGGCAGGTGCTGCTGGCTCGTTCCCTAGTACAGGATACTGGAATGGGGTGGATCTAATGGATACAGGACCTGGTGTGAGGTCATCGGCATCACTGTCTCAAAGGGAGCATTGGATTCCAACTTATTCCTCTTCCATTCTCTAGCTATGGGTGAGTGGTTTTATTCTGCCAGAAGCTTTGCTCATGCTGTGTTATTACAGGCCCCAAAGCAATGGATCCAACCAACCATAAACTAACTACACAGAACTTTCAGCATGTGAGTCAGAAAACCTGTCATCTTTTTAAGTTGATTATCTCCAGCAGTTTGTCACAGCAACAGAAAGCTGGTAGATGCACACACTTATTAATTCCCTGTAGTAAGAACAGTTAAAATCTGCTCCACCATTTTCAAGTCTGTAGTGCATGACCATCAGTTACAACCAACATGCTGTGCCCCAGATCTCTAGTCCCCACTCTTCCTGTCTAATGAGAGCCACATGTTCTTGGACCTATGTCTTCTTACCTAACCCTCTGGGAGCCCTCTTCTCTGCTGTTCGCTTCTGTGAGTTTCTTCTTTCCCAAGTTCACACAGCATGGGATAACGCTGTATCCCCTCTCATCTGTCCCAGGAGGCTCCCAGCAGCATTAGGCATGTACCAGGCACCTTTAACATGTACAGGCAGAGACAGTAAAGCTCTCAAATATGGGCTTGTTGGGAGCAGGGAGCAGGAATCAGCTCACCTCTGTCCCCAGGGCCATCTATCTGCTCAGAGGTAGGCATGCAGTGCTGCCCAGAGCATTCCCACACCCTTCTGATGTCTGGAGGTGGATCAGGAGTTTCCTGGCAGATGCTATCTCCCTGGCCAAACCCACAGTCAGTGCTATGCTCTGCCTCCAGGAGCATAGCTGGCCGCTGCAGGCCCCGAGGTCTGTTTCTGCTCAGAGCTCCTCCTCCAGACCTCAATGTCTGCCATGCTCTGCTGGACAGAAAAATTCAGCCACAGCTTTCTAGCTCCCAGTCATGTCTGGCCATAATTGTCTGCTGTGCATGCTCTTTGATAAAGACAAATACGTGGCACTGGATAATGCTGCGAGTTCTTGTCAAAACACTGCTAGAAAAGATGTCCTCCCATCCTTCAGGCTCCCACCCAGCACCACATCACCTGGCTACCCACCCCTTGGGCATGGCCTCGCAGGCTGGGTCCTCCCAGGCTGCGGAGGGTAAAGGCTGTCAATTACCCAGGCCCTCTCTGCCCAGACCTCATGTGAAAAGCAGAGCTGCTCATCATATCAGAGAAAACTTGAAATCAAAGCCTAGGTGAGGGGGGAGGAACTGCTCACCTGCTGACTTAACAAAGGGAGAGCTGCAGCCGGAGAAGCGGGTGGCCTCCAGACAAGACAAAGCTGGGCAGGCTGGAAATTGACACCCGCCTTCTGCACCAGGAGGCAGCGTTACCACTGTACACCATGAAGAAAGCTGTGCTAAAACACCTGGACAAAGAAACTCAGGAAAGAACAGGTTTGCTTTAGCTCACAATTCCAGGTTACAGCCCACCCCTGGGAGAAGGGTCAAGACCAGAACCGAAAGTGGCTGGCAGCACTGACAATCAAGAGCAGAAAAGAAAGCTCAACTTGATCTCTACATTCATGTATACAGACCAGGTCCACATCCTAGGGAATGGTGCCGCCCACAGTGGGTTGTGTCTTTCCATATCAAATAATAGTATTAAGACATGCCTACAGACTCACCCAGTATGTACAATCTCTTATTGAGATTCTCTTTATAGGTAACTAGAGACTGTGAGATTGTAGCCAGTTCACAGAACTAAACACTACTATGGTATATTTATATAAGACATACATGTGTTCACACATATGATGATATATATATATTTCTATACACACATATGTATATCGACACATTGATGGCAAGACACACAAGCCTCCTCTCCTCATTAGGTCAAGCACACATTCTTAGAGACAGATCCTCTCCTATGTTAAAAAAAAAAATTCCACCGATTTCCATAACTTTTCTAAAATGGGCTTCTTAAGAAAATGCTTTCCATGTTTTCCTCCCAGGACTGCATATTAAATGTGATTAAGTGTTCCTGTTCTGCATTTTTTCGATGTATAAATTATTTATCGACAATGAGAAATACTTCGCTTAGCCTGTTTATAAAATATCTACTTTAGAACAGGGCTGCAGGATTCCAGACACCATTGTCCAATCAATTTTTTATTCTAACATATCGACAAGAGTGCAGAATTAGAGGAAGGAGCATAAACTTAGGAAAAGTGCCCCTGCTCGTGAGCTGGGCTGTGGGTTTGCTATGAAATCTTTCCTCCAGAATAGTGTGTACTTGGTACCAGACATGTCATTGACTGAGGTTGTGCAACCTTCATCCTGCAGGATCGAGATGGAGGAAGTAGACTGCTGGGAGTAGGCCTTGAGGCTTCTAACCCACCCCTACTTCCTTCAGTCTCTGCTTTATAACCCAACCTGGCTAAGCAAGAACCTTCACGGTTCTACTGCTGCTCCAACCACCTTGCATTCCCCACCATGCTGAACTGTACCCTCTACCATGAGCCAGAGTAACCTTAAAGTTGCTTCTCATCAGATATTTAGTCACACCATCAAGAAAAGCAGCAAATATACGTGCAAGCCGGGAAAGGCATGATTGGGTGACTCCCTCAGAAGCTTCTCTGCCTTATTTAGATTTAAACAGATTCTCACAATCACCCAGACTCAAGCTGCCCATGATGGAGCCCATGTTTAGGATACCAGGTCAAACTGGGGTGGGGAAGCCACAGAGTTGGAGACCTGGGATCTGTCTAGAATTTCTCTGCTGGCTTGCTTAAGGTTTAGTTTTAGTGGGCACAGCTAGAAGGAGGGAAGGTTTATGATAAATGCTTCAGATGATGATGATGGTGGTGGTGGTGGTGGTGGTGGTGGTGGTGGTGGTGACAATGACAACAGCAACGGTCACTTCTGGAAGTGACAGCTGAGCTGGACCTTCAGTCTGAGACCCACCCCACAACCTAGGGTGGCTCTGTCATCTAGGTTTGCTTAGTTCAATGACAACATATGACCTTGAAAGACAGGAAGACAATCAGCAGAAGAGACAATTAGAGGGACTCCACAAAGGCCCCAGCTAGAGACGGTGAGAACCTTCAACTAGAGCAGGACATGGAACATTTAGGGGAGAAAACTGAATGTTGAGTCAGCGGACAGGACATCCACGGAAGGAGGCTCGAGTGAAAGCAGAGGCGTCAAAAGACAGTCCCCATGCTCTCTGCTCAGTGACCTCATCATGGATCATCTTGCTGTCATGGCAGTCTTCATTGCCCACTTGTCAGGATTTCAAATCACCATGGAAACACACTTCTGGGTATGCCTGAGACGGTGCTTTCAGAACCGGTTCACCAAGGATGGAAGATCCACCTGCCTGCCAGTGGCACCTGCCCTGAGATGAGGGAAAGTGGGCATCAGCATCCTTGCTCTGTCTCTCTACTCCCAGCCCCCAGGTCTCCCAGCCCTGCTTCCTGTCGCTGCTCTGCTCTGGCTCCCTTCCCCACTTTGAGAGCTGTCCTCTAAGGCTGTGGGTCCAGACAATGCCACCTCCATTTTCTTACGTTCCTTTCCTTGGGTATTTTATCACAGTAACAAGGCAAGGAGTGGGACAGTCGATAACACAGGTCAGCCAACCACACAATTAACTGCAGGCATTAGGCATCATCTATGAAGCTTCAGGGGCCTGACCACTGCCAAGCCCTACAGAGATAGGCCTCCAGGTAGAAATCAAGACAAACTCAACTAGAGCCTGGGGACAGAGTCTACCAGAGGTATCTGAGTCATGTTCAGGTAGAAGGGGTCCAGGAGGGAGGAGTTCGTATTCACAGAACAAAGCAGAGGGTGATTGGGAGGGGCAGCAGGAGGAGCTGGATCCTCACTGGCCCCGGGCTTCTATTTTAAAACAGGTTGTGTCTGATTTGTAAGCTACTCCACCCTTCTTGTCTTCCCTTAGAACAGACACCCTCCTCTTTACCGTCTCTTTAAGAAACAATGTCCAGTCAGAAGATGGGTGACAGCACACACCTTTAATTCCAGCACTTGGGGAGGCAGAGGCAGGTGGATCTCTGAGTTCAAGGACAGCCTGGTCTACAGAGTGAGTTCCAGCAAAGCTAGGGCTACACAGAGAAACCCTGCCTTGAAAAACAAAACCAAAAAAAGAAAAGAAAAGAAAAGAAAGAAAGGAAGGAAACAATGTCCAGCTACCACCAAAACATGACATAGCTCATGTTTTAGAAAAAAAGGATTTCACTAGCTTCTCATGGAAAAACAAGTATCTTAAAGTGGAATAGAATAGATATATGTGAGGCTATTAGTGTCAGCAGCTTGGTGAGAGGAAGACAGGAAGCCTTGGACACTGGCACCTATGGAGTGCTGAAAGCCAACCAGATGCAGCCCTTCCTGCCTAATCTCTAACCCAGGGCTCTGTTACTGCTCTTGTTCTAATGCCTCCCATAACATGCACCAGCCCCTGTTAATTCCCATGGAGGATACTTTCTGGAGCCATGTTGCCGTTGTCCATACCTTTCTGCTTCAGGATCAGACAAATCACTGTTGAGTGTGGAAAGGATGAGGGCTGGGAGGCAGAAGGGCATCTCAGCAATCCAGAACACAGGATAACTCCTTGGGCTGTGGTCTGGAAGCCAGCCTTGAACACTGGGTACAAGTGACTATTCCACCACAAAGCCTGGCCTTCAGACCCCCAATGGAACCACACTAGGTGAGTCCACAACCATCCAACAGAAATGCAAGCATTCCTTGAGTACCAGCCCTCCAGAAAGTTCCCTGGGTGACACTCTGGCAGCATCCTTACTCCGGACTCCCTGGGTTATGGAGAATGCCTTTCATAAGGTCCAGGCTGAGCATCACACACTGTTCCCAACCAATAACCAACCAGTGAATACCCTTCCGAAAGGTTCAGGAAGCAGAACTGTGAGAATGGACTGAGTCGGGGGCGGGGCAGAGACACCAGGGATGATGAGGGCATGGTACCACAGGACCCCAAGCCTTGCTCTTGGAGGACTCAGCATGGTATAAGCACTTGGGAAGAGGGGGGGCAGGGGGTAGCTTATGAAACCAAACAGTCTTACCGTGCAGCCCAACCACCTCACTCATAAGCGTTTTTCCAGTGGAGGCGAAAACTTGTGAAGCCCACACACAGATGTTCCCAGCAATCCGTGATTGTGGAAGTTCAGAACAGACCAGCTGTAAGTGTGTGGATAAATCAGCTCTGTCCCCTCTAGAGGGCAGAATAACATTCAGCAGGTAAGTGAGTTGTCAAGTCATGAGAAGGTATTCAAGAACCACATGGGCACGGTTTTAACTGGGAAAAAAAAGTGCCACACGGACCTTGTAGAAATGGAGATAGACAGAGTTCTTGGTTGCCAGGAGCCCGTGAGGAAACAGGGCCATGAGAACTCTTCCCTTATTCTTGCTTGAATTTTGGTTAGTTGGATTTTGTACCTGTCTCATGCCCGTACTTAGGGGGAGTCACAGGACTGCAGATGGGACCTGTTGTGCTAGGTTACTAAATAATTATGTTTTCAAACTACCTTCTAAATAGTTATGCTGTACACAGAAACCTAGGCTGCTCTCAACCTTGGTCGGAGAAGCTTCTGTTTGCAGTGGACTGCGATCGATGCAAAAAAGGCAAAATTGGTCAAAGTGCTGAGAAGAGGCCACTGAGTGTTCAGCCCTAGTCAGGACATCTTTATCAACCCTCCCACAAAGCTCAGAGAAGATTGTGGGAGAGGTACTGAAAGACCATCAGACCTAGAGGATCAGGGGATGCTGTAACATAAACAGGCCACGCGGCTGTTGCACTCATGACTTCCCCAGTAGCTATAGTGACCTCACAAGTCCAGTGCAGGACTGTCAACTCTTAATGCCTTCGGGACCAAGCAGACAAAGTCATCCTATTGTCATAGCCGAAGTCCTAAATCTACTTATACTCAGCTACAGGACGAACTGTCCAGTGCTGCATGTCTTAGAATCCATGACCCAGTAAGGGCTGCACAGCCCCTTGTGAATCTGAGCTGTGCTCATTCTATTTCTGTCCCTGGTGCCAAGAGAAGCTTTGCTGGAACCGGATAAAATGTTAAAAGTAATCGGGTTTCTGCCCATGCGCCCTGTGTGAGTGGAGCGCAATTGCATTTCCTGAAACTCGACAGCTGTTCTGGGTGAGAGGGACAACTTCCCTGTCGCTCCTTCTCTGTTCTGGAAACATCTGAGTAATAATCTTTAGTTCATAGAGGCTCCCCTGAGAGGAACCAATCCCAAGACCCTAATGAGTCCTGTGTGTCAGTTTGGTGGTGTCCCTGAGGCAGCTCGACTTGCTGAGAAGCCAGGCCCAGGCAAGGCTCAAGTGATGGGCATGGGCCTGATGCCAGGGCAACCACTAGGGCATTTTGTTCTGGATGGCCACGAGGACATGGTAGAGAGTACCTTCTGTAAAGTGGGAAGACTGAGCACCCGTGGGTGACTCCTTAGAATGAATGAGTCTGGTACTAAGTGGGTGGTGAAGGAAAGAATTTGCCCTGCTTCTCCAGACAAGGGGCGTTGTGGATTCTGGTGTGGGTGCATAGCCTAGATGTTCTCTGCAATGTTTGTAACTCCAGCTGATGGTCCCTGGAAAAACTGGCCTCATGAATAGCATCCTGGCTTGTCAGAGCTGGAGGGACCTGCAAGGTCTTCCATGTGTGAGTTATCTATCTCCTGAGCCACATGGGGCTAGAAGTTCCCCTGAGAGGGAAACACTGGGCTCGAAAGCAACCCATGCAAGAGCCACAGAACAAAGAAGGAAACCTAGGTCCTGGCATCACCCCCCCCCACCCCACTGACTGCCCTAATGAGGGAATGGTTATCAGTCCCTCAAACCAAGGACCCACAGGTCCACATTACACACAGATCAGAAAGAAGAAAATGACAGACTGTGAAGCCAGAAGATGTCACTCAGCACCTACCTGCTCAGTCTAAGGAGTGCTTTCTCAGGCATAGGACTAGGTATTTCATGCCTGCTGTGTGTGTGTGGGTGCCTTTGTCCACCAAATTAAAAGTACAAGAAGGCATATGGAGAACAGGCATGCCATGCACCCCCTCCCACACCCAATGATTCAGTTGAAAGCAATTTTGCCAAGTAAGCAAAACCATCAGAGGCTACCAGCCGAGGCAGGGAGGGGCTGAGAAACTTTTTAAAAAATTGCTTGGGCGAATGGTTTGCACCCTATCAATGTGACTTATTTTCAGTTCCGTGTTCCCCAGTGGCCATCCTTCATCCAGGGGAAGGAGCAGAGGGTTGGCGGCAGCCCAAGAGCCTCTCCGAGCATTCTCCCCATCGATTCTTTAGAACTCCCTGACTAATAGGACCATTTGGCAGTGGGATCTCAGGGGACTGAGGAGACTCGAGGGTCCAGTGTTGATTCAGGAGCCAAAATGTTCGTTCCTGAAAGGGGGTGGGGAAGAAGTGTCTGATGTATGTCTCCTCTTTTGTGTAGATAAATGCTTCATCCAGGTGGGGCGTCTTACTTTAGAGCAGGCATATTACTCACGGGAACATTCTAGAAATGTCTCACTGTGGTATATTAAAAATCTATATTTGGTCTCCGTCCCTGTTTGCTGCTGGAAGAGCTCTTCAGATCCTTGAAATTTCCAGTGTGCTTGGAGGGTCTTTTGTTAATTATAATGAGCCCTTTCGCCCACACCTGAGTCCATGCCAATTCGGGCAATTTGGGATTGGCCCTGAGAGGCTGCTCAGGGAGCCTTGTGAATAGAGTTTTCAAGGTTGGAGTCCTCTCCTCTGCGTCCCATCTCCCTCACTGCTGGGTTCCAGGAAGCAAGCAAAGCTAGAGAATGAAACCCATGAAAGCTCTTTCCCTTGCTCTGAATGTTTATATTCTAATGATATTTTGTTTGTTTGTTTGTTTGTTTGTTTTGGTGTGAGTGTGTGTGTGTGTGTGTGTGTGTGTGTGCTGTGCACACATGTAGTGGTCAGAGAACTATCTGTAGGAGTCAGCTCTCTCCTTCTTGTGGGTCCAGAGGGTGAACTCAGATCATCAGGCAAAGGGGCAATCACCCTTACCCATTATTAATCTTACCAGTCCTCTTTCTGTTTATTTTTAATTAGGTAAGTTACATGTATATAATGGTCAACAGTGTGTTTTGGAATTATGATACATGAGCTGATGATAAGAACTTTCTGTAATTCCAAATACTCAGGAAGCTAAGGCAGGAGGATTGCAAATCCAAAGCCAACCTACATTACAGAGTGAGTTCAAGGCCAGCCCTGGCAATAGAACAAGACTGAATCGGAACTAAAACCTTACAGAAAGTCTGAGGACAGGTCTCAGAGGTAGAATGTTTGCCTTGCATGTTCAAGGTCCTGGGTTCAATCCACAGCACTAGAGGGAAAAAAAGGATTGTATTAGGTACTTCTCTGTCTCTGTGATAAAAATCCTCTGACCAAGGGAAGCTATAGAAAGAAGGGTTTGTTTGGGACTGCAGTTCCAGAGGTCCATGAGTCCATCATGGCTGGGAGGTATGGCGGCAGACAGGCAGAGCTGCTAGAGCAGGAAGCTGAGAAAGCAGTTTTCCAACCACATCACAAAGCAGAGTGATCAAGTTGGAAGGAGGATGAGGCTCCAAACTTCCAAAACTGCTCTCAGTGCTTCCTCCTGCAAGGCCAGACATCCTCACCCAGCACCACCAACTGGGGAGCAAGAGTTCTAGTGCCTGAGCTAATGAGGACATTCTCATCCAAACCAAAGTGTGTATACATATGGAATGCATAGCTAACATACAGGTTAACACACCATACTGGCTTGTTTTATGTCAATTTGACACAAGTTAGAGTTGTCTGAAAAGAGGAAAGCTCAATTGAGAAAATGTCACTATAGATCTGACTTTCAGGCATTTTCTTAATTGACAGCAAGCCAGGAAGAGCAAGCCAGCAAGCAGCACTCCTCCATGTCCTCTGTATCAGCTCCTGCCTTCAGGTTCCTGCCCTGCTTGAGTTCCTACCCTGACTTCCTCCAGTGATGAATAATGTTGTGGAAGTGTGAGCCAAATAAACTCTTTTCTTCCCAAGGTGTTTTTGGCCGTGGTGTGTCATCACAACAGTAGAAACCCCAGACACGTATTATTAAAATCACTGGGACAAGGAGCTGCTCTGATCTGATCCATAGTTCTCATCAAAAGATGAATAAGAATAGGGTGGGATAAAAGGACACCTCTCACTGTTCATAAAGATTGAACTCAGCACATAACTGTGTAAGACAACAGCCTGAGGGTGGTGGTTTGAGTAGGAATGGCTCCAGAGACTCACACATTTGAATGCCTGGCCCGTAAGGTGTGGCATTATTGAAGGAGGTGTGGCCTTGTTAGAGGAAGTATATCACTGTGGAGGTGGGGCTTTGGGGTGTTAAAATGCTCAAGCTATACCACTGTGAAACACATCCAGTGTTTCTGATGCCTGCGGATCAAGATGGAAAACTGTCAGCTCCTTTAGAACCATGTCTGCCTGCATGCTGCCATGCTTCCTGCCATTGCCATACTGGTCTAAACCTCTGAAACTGTAAGCCAGCCCCAACTCAATGTTTTCTTTCATAAGAGTTGCCTTGGTCATGTCTCTTCACAGCAATAAAACGCAAACTAAGATGATGAGGTTTTAAAGTTAGAGCCAGCATGTTCACCTAGCAAGTCACTTCCTGGGTAAGATACTTAGAAGTGGAATATGGATAGGTTGGCCACTGTCGTACTTTCTCTTTTTACCACTATGATGAAATACCTTACCCGAGCTTTAAGGAAATGGGGTGTATTTACTCAAAATCCCAGGTTCCAATCCATCATTGCAAGAAAATCAGGGTGGCAGGAACTTGAACCTACTGGTTACATTCATAGTCAAGAACAGAAAGTGATGGATTGATGGTGTGTGTGCTAATAATCAATGCTTTCCCCCCCACTCTCTCTCTCTCCCTTTGTCTTCCCTCCCCACTCCTCTTCTCCTCTCTGCCCAGCTCATGTACCCAGACCATGAAATTGTGCAGGCCTGCACAAGTCAATTAACCCAACTAATAAAATCCGTCGAAGGCATGACCACCATCCTCACTGAGACTCCCTAGATGATTTTGGGTGTCTCAAGTTGTCACAGTTGGACATCTTTACTCCCGTTTGTTGCTTTGAGAGCCACAGGATCTAGGACAGGGATTCAGCCTAAGGGTTCCTACACAGACAAATGGATTAAAAAAACAGAACAAGACTATGACAGTGGGATGATGGGGGTAAAGCTCATGCCTAGAATCCTCTTCATTTATGATTCTGAGGCAGGAAAACTGACATCAGTTTTGTGCTAACCTGAGCTACACAATGATTTACCAGCCAGCCTAGGCTACCAAGTGAGACCATGTCTCAAAAATAGTGTGTGTGTGTGTGTGTGTGTGTGTGTGTGTGTGTGTGTGTGTTGCTCCTCCCTCTTATGCCAGACTAACCATGGCTGCAGGACAGACTTGTAGCTGCCATCTTGGTGACCTGGAACAAGACCTTGGAAAATCTGATGACTAGCAAGATTTTCTTTGTGTCCTTGCTTGCCTGGTTGCAAGGAAGGCAGGCCTTGGAACCCAAGGAACACCAGAAAAAGAACCCCAGAAGGTCACATGGGATATTCCAGCCACCCTAACATCACAAGATGGCATTTCAGACAAGGCTGGCCCACCAGGCCTAGTCCTCCTCTAGATCCTCCATGGCCTCCAAGCTGCCCATTTGGCAAAGGCTCTGTGGGAATCAGGTGAGCCTACCCTTGAGAGTGACAGGAAAGCAGTCCTCAAGAGTCCCTTTCAGGGGGCCAGGACATCAAGAGGAGGCAGGGTCCTCTGATAAAAAGATTGCTTACCTAGATCTCTACACCTCTCAAACAGCTTCATCATGACACCAGGAAAACCTGTCCCCTAGGAAAGATGTGTATGCATTATATATGTGTACATATCACACAAACACACACACACACACACACACACCATATACATACACATACCCCATACACACATTCATATACACACAGCACATACATAAACATACCCCATACAGACTGTGATGGTTTATTTATGCTCAGCCCAGGGAGTGGCACTATTAAAAGGTGTGGCCCTGTTGGAGTAGGTGTGGCTTCGTTGGAGTAGGTATATCACTGTAGATGTAGGCTTTAAGACCCTCATTCTAGCTGCCTGGAAGCCAGTATTCTGCTAGCAGATGAAGGTATAGAACTCTCGGTTCCTCCTGCGCCATGCCTGCCTGGATGCTGCCATGTTCCTGCCTTGATGATAATGGACTGAACCTCTGAACCTGTAAGCCGACCTCAATTATACACACACTATACACATACCTCATATGCACACAAACACACACATATACATATACAAGCCCTGTAGATATACAAACACACTCATGCATACCATATACACACACTACACACACCCCACACACATACACACATTGGGCACATGTATTCCTGTCTGAAAAGAGACCTCAGCAGTCATACCTCCATGGAAAATGGTGCCATATTCACAGGGAAGCTACTCACACCTTCTCTGTACTCTAAACCACCTTCAGAGCATTCTCCAAATGACTACAGTATGTATGCACAGAGACTGTTCCGTTACTCAAGGAATAGTGGCAAATAGAGTCTGCACTCTTAGTATGACTGAGTACTTTTGAAATATTTTCAGTCTGTACTTGGCACCCCCAGATATAAAGAGCTGACAGTTCCTGCACACCCCACACTCACATACACCACAAATAACCACAATCCAATTTCCACCAGACCAACACAACATTCAACACACTCAGAATATGGAAAGCCAAGGCTCAAACTGACACCTTTCTTTCTATTGGATTCAGACCTCTTTCCCAACTGCCAGGGGCGCCGACGAGCGAGCCTCACACAAGCTCAGCTTCTAGCCTAGAGTTTCCATTCCAAACTCAGAATTAGAAAATTGAAGTTGGCCCAAAGTGCCTTATCCCTGCAGGAAACAGGCAAAACTATTCTAAATGTAAAAACATAAGCCGTGAATGCACACAACATAACACATTCTGGGAATTAAATAAAGATACATAGGAGAAGGCAAGCCAGGAAATAAAAATATTTCACATACTTTATATTCACGCAAGACATCAGAGTGGGCTCACACAGGAGGAGCAGGGAGTGGGCAGCTGCAGAGTAGATGATAGAAGTCAGCCAGCTACCGGGATGGGGTCAGGACAGGCAGGCCTCAGGGGTAGGCTCAGACCCCCATATACGCAATGGGAATAGAGCAATTGATTTGAAAGGAAATGAAGACCTGGAGCTAGAAAGATGGCTCAGCGAGCAATGCCTGTCACACAAACACAAGGACCTGAATGTTCCAATTCTCAGCACTCAGCAAAAAGCCAGCTGTGTTGTACGTCTGTAATCCCAGCACTGGGGTGGTGGAGATGAGCAGCTGACTGGAGCTCCCTAGAAAGCCAGCCTGGAATGAGGAGAAGGCTCAAGGCCCTGGAGAAGGGGGACTTTGGCTGGAAATCAGAGGTGCAAAGTGGGCAGACATCAGGCACATGTTCTGGATCATACCCTCTGAGTGGAGGCCATGTGCAACCAACAAAGGGTGCATCTCTAGGTAGAAGCTTGCCCCAGGGGTCTGGGAGTTTTGTTCACCGAGACAATAACTTAGCTGTGCAACCATCTCTGTAACTGGTCAGTTTTTATCCCCATAGTCCACTGTCCCCTCAGCCCACTGTCCCCACAGCCCACCATCCTCACAGCCCACTGTCCTAAAGCCCACTGTCCCTAAAGCCCACTGTCCCTTCAGCACAGCAACACTGCAGCTGTCCATTGGCACCAGCACTGTAGCCCCTAGTCCCTTACTTGAGTAAGAAATATCTCTGTTTTCCACTGGCTCTATTCATATCATCTAGATGTGGGGGCATCCTTTAATAACTGTCACCTTATATGGCCAATGGAACTCCCAAGTTAACCTGTAAAAGAGTTGGAGGTGGAAAACCAGATCCAAGAACAGTGGGGAATGGAAGGAAAGGGATCAGTGTGCCACTAGTAAGTAGGGAAATGACACAACATCAACAGATATGTGGAAGTCCAGCTCTGTGACAGGACTTCTTGTAATTTCACGCCCCCCCCCAACCTGTGCTGACTCTTTCTCACTTCTGTGACAAAGTAACTTAGGGAAGGATAAGAAGATTCATTTGACTCCATTTGAAGGCACATCTTGGCAGGGAGTTCCTGGTAGCCACATTTTGAGGCAGCAGGTCACATGGCACTTGTAGTCAGGAAGCAGAGAGGAATGGATACCAGCCCTCAGCCCACTTTCTCCTTTTCATTTGAATCCAGGCCTCCAGCCCATGAATGGTGTTGCTCACATCTAAGGTGGGGCAGCTTTCCCTCGTCAACCTGATCTAGATAATACCACACAGGCATGCCCAGAGATGTGTTCCCATTTGAAAGACAGAGATTCACTTGGGAACCCAGGTGAAAATGTTTGTGATAAGCCAAATAGTCATTGAATGTCTCTGTAACTAACAGAACATCACACAAATCACATGACCAGCCCTACAGAGGGTGAAAGCCCGTGAGGCTTCATGATGAATGGAAAGCAAGCATTACGTAAGAAAGGAGAGAAAACTGCTCTCAGCCCTCCAGCCCAGGATGTGGGCTCAGGGAAGGAAGCCAGGGTCGGGTCCTGCATCACCTGGGAGCCAGGAACACAAGAGACAGTGGCCCGGCATGAAATGTGGGCACTGCTGAGTGCTAAGTGCCAATACCATAACTTCTGCCTTCTTTCCAGAGAGGACCAGGGCCTTGTCAAGGGAGAGGGCTCCTACCACTCGCCACTCATCAGGGAGCAAAAAAAGGCCAGGAAGTCACATAGGGCCCTTGAGAAATAAGAAGGTTCCAGCCTTCAGCACCCAAGGCTACCAGTGGGCTCCTCCCCAACCTCATAAGGCCAGAGATTCCCTCAAAGCCTGCATTGAAGAGGCCTGAATCAACCCACAGAGTCACAGTTCCTTAAAATAGCTAGGTCACTAACTCTTCCCAGACCCCTGGCCCTAGGATTATCTCACTGGTCGCATCAAGAGCCTGGAGTGCAGAAAAGAAGACAAGCAATAAAAATACCAGAAAATGTTAGCCAGGCCAGGGACAGCCATGGTACAGTGGGGGTTCTAAGGTAGTAGTTCTCGACCTGTGGGTCGTGACCTTTTGGGGGTTACATTATATGTCCTGCATATCAGATACATTTACATTGTGATTCATTGCAGTAGCAAAATTATATTTACGAGGTAGCAATGAAATAATTTTATGGTTGGGGGTCACCACAACATGAAGAACTGTATTAAAGGGCTATAGCATTAGGAAGTTTGAGAACCACTGTTCTAAGGCTTGCTCACTTCTACCAAAGCTCAGAGGGTGCACTGCTAAAGTGTCCCTATTCCCCCAGAAGAAAGAAGATCTGCCACCTAGGGATTAACCAAAGGTCCTCCCTCCCTAAGACCTGAGAGCCAGGAGGAGTGAGGTTGGGAGAGATCCTGGGATTCTGGATCCTCTGTAGGGTGAGACTGAGTGAAGTGTGGAAGAGCTGCAGCACCGGCTACCAGAGGACTCCTCCCAAACATCATAAGGCCAGAGTTCCCCTCAGAGCCTGCATTGAAGAGGCCTGAACCAGCCCACAGAGCCACCATTCCATAGCTGTTCACCAAGGCTCAGGCAGTTATTTTCCTTGGAGGAGGCCAGGCTTGAAGGAGCATGGTCCAGGAAGGCATTGCCACCTCTGGGAGATATGTGGTTGGGGGAGGGACAGCAGGTCCCAGCATGGTGGCTGTAGCTAGGCTCTTCACATCTCCAAGAACATGCACACTAAAGAGGAATGTCGACCCTTCAGGAGCCCAGCTGGCATTGCCACTACAGGGCCTGTACTGCGCAGGGCCTTCCACCTGTGGTTCCAGAATGTTCTCCCCCATAGCCCAGCATTCTGACTTGCCTCACATCCTCTTGTTCCTAACAAATCTGTCCGCCAGGCTGTGGGATCAGACAGCTGTTGTATGTTCACCCCCGAGCGAGTAGTGCATCATACAGAGTGCAATGGGATCCCGTCACAGTGTTTGTTTTTATGACGGGCTTACGATGAAAGGCATTGTTCCCACGGTGTTATTGATGGCTTGTGTGAATCTGCATTAAAAGTATCTATGATCTGGAAAATGTAATTTGTATGAGCTGAGTGTGCCAAGTCTATGCCACAGCTCACTCCTCTAACGTGTGCTCACAACAGTGGAAAACTGACTCGTGAGCTCCCAGGGGCACCTGGTGAGGAATCACTTATACCTAAGCTTCCAGAGTCTCCAGATATGGAAAGGAAGGGGGAGGGAGAGTCTAGCCCAGTAACAGAAGAGTGTGAAGTCTCTCTATGCAGGGCATAGGCTTGCTCTGAAGAGGACAGAAGTCTAAGCCAATTTCATAAGAGAAAGTAAATGAATGTCCATCAGCCCCACTGATGACTGAGAGCTAAGGGTCTGGGACAACCACCATGAAGAAGTCCCTGGAAAGGTAGAAGAGTGTGCCCAGCTGAACTCTGAGGGCAGCAGCACTCTATCCTGGCCTGAAAGTGGTCACTATCAAGAGAAAAGAACAGTGTCTCCTTCAAGGAGTCCCTTGGAAATGCTTGTTTTCCGCTGAATGATGCAGACCAGGGGGAAGGACCAAAAAAGAAAAAAAAAAAAAAACCCACATGATAGCACTTTCCTACTAAGAACAAGTTTTCAAGAAGGGTCAGGGATCTACCGGGAAAGCTTGAACTTGGCCAAAGCTCCAGGCCCAGGGTGAGAGCAGGGCTCCCATTGGGGTCTCTGCCACTTGAAGGTAGGGGCAGCCATCAGAAACTAAGATAGTCAGGGAGATTCTCAGTAGAGTTCCCAAGCCCAGTTCTTAAGACTAGGGATGAGAAGCAAGGCCACCTTGCCTCCCAGAGCCCTACAGCCACGTGCTGTGCCTCAAACTCACAACACAGTAATGACAGAAGTTTAGCTTTCTCCCTTTTCAAAGCCCCTGGGGTTTTCTTTTATTGCCCTCTAACTAACCAACCGCCTTCCACCAAGTGCCCCCTCTTTATCTGCATCATAACTTACAGCTTGATTTAAATATTCTGTGGTTAATAGAATCAATTAATATGATGGCAGTTACTTTTTAACCAGCTATTACCCAAATAAAAGACATAGAGAACTTTAGAATTACAAGAAGCTTTGAAGCACTGGAGCTGGGCAGATATCAACCCTCTAAGCTACTTTGTCTGATTTCATGACTTGAACCCCAAGCTTGCCATATGCTTCATTTGAGCTGCTCCTGCTTTATCAGCCCACCTTTCATGGCTACAGGCTCCATGGTCCATATTACCCCATACCCTTTCTCTCTTCCTTCTCCCTTGTGATCCCTGCCTGACACCGCAAACCCCGGGAACCTTTAACCTGCCTACTTCTCTTCTGCTCAGCTACAGTGTGTCAAAAACTTCCATTAGCCAATCAGGCATAATTGGGGAGCAAGGTTTACACAACAAAGGCTGGTATATGTGAAAATCTGCAGTCTTAGGGCCACCGTTCTTGGGATACAGAGTTTAGTATTTGAATATAGTAACAGACCCAGCCCCAACAATCTTACTATCACCACCCGCCAAGTCTTCCCCCTCACAACTCTGTCACCAGTATCTGGGTGGCCCAGGCCAAGTTAATGAGTCTCTCAGAACCTGTGTTTCTTGCTGAACAGAGAGGCATGAACACAGATCTCAACACCTACTTTCCATGGCTGAGAGTTAATAAACTAATACATATGGCGTGCTTAGCACCACAGGTGGCACTCAGCAAGCATTGCATGGTGTCTCGCCTCCCACACCCTCCCTTTCTTTGTAGCCTCATTTCCCTAGCTTTCCCCAGCTTGTCTGGCCCCTTCTCACTCATCTTCCTGTAGCAAGGCGTCTCTCCCCAGCAGCTCAGAGGTCATCACCTCCAGAATCCAACAGGGGACACTATCTGATCCTTCTTGCACTCTATGGAGTCCTACTGAGTCTTGGGTACCTATCCCACCTAAGATGCATCTGTACCCCCGGCTCCTACCTTTCACATGAGGCTGACCTCCTCCTCTGCACCAAGAGGCCAGCCATATACCCAAGGCTTGGCCAATAAGCACCCACCCACCTCCAGCTACAGTTTTTAGTATGACGTGGACACCTGACCTGAAAGGACCAATTGAAAGCAACCCTGAATGAGGCCTGGTTAGGCTGAGGTCCATAGGCCTGATGGTTTTTCTCCCTCAAGGAAGGGGAGTGGTGTGTGGAACCACTGAGAAGTTATTCAAAGGCAAGGGCTTTGATTTTGTTTGGTTTTGTTCGAATACATAAGGAAAAGGTGAGAAGAAATGTAGCAGGTGAAAAATCCTCTTAGTACTGTATAGCTTATAGCTCTCTCTCTCTCTCTCTCTCTCTCTCTCTCTTTCTTTCTCTCTCTCTCTCTGTGTGTGTGTGTGTGTGTATGTGTGTCTGCCTCTCTCTGTCTCTCTCTTTCTGTGTCTCTCTCTGTCTCTCTCTCTGTCTTTCTCTTTCTTTCTCTCTCTCTCTGGTTATAGAAGTTCAATATTGATTTTTTTTTCCTTTTTTTTTTAACCGATAATGTGAAACTCTCAAAAATGCTCTTTTAAAATTAAAGGTAACCATAGCAACCAAGACATCATTTATTAATATATTGCAAAAAAAATGCTTGACAAAGCATGCTGCTTTGTTTAAAACTGCACCATGGTCCTCAAGAAATGGCTCAGCAGTAAAGAGCTTGTGCTGCTCTTGCTCAGGACCTGAGTTCAGTTCCCAGCACCCACGCCGTCCAGCTCATGAGAGCCTGCAACTCTGCCTCCAGAGTCTCTCATGAACAATTTCTCTGTGCTTTTAAGGTGTTCACCAGCCTGATGGTCTTCAGTAGCACCTGACAGGCATGGGGCTGAGAACCTCTGCTCTTACACTTGAACATGTCTTATTTTCTCCTCATCAGACTAAGTCACAGATTTGGAAAGAAGACCCCAAGTTGAGAGACATCCTCTGTACTATGTCATACCCAGGGGGCAACCAAAGTCCATGGTACCTGTATATCATTGTAGAGGGAAGGTCCTTAAGCTCAGAAAGGACATCATGAAGCTGAAGTTAATCTTTCAACATGAGCTTGTCAACTGCAGAAACAAACAAACAAGCATATTGTGTCCCTTGTCATACAGACACTGTACACTTAATAGCAAATGGAGCATAGACACCGTTGCTCAGCAAACTTTAAAATACAGACCTCGGTTTCCCATTAATTACCCCTTAGGTAATCTTTCTCCTTAGGGGTCTGCAGGCTTTCTAAGCCTGCAGTAGACGCAGGTTATTTGGAGTGACTAAGCTACTAGCACCCCCACCCCCACACCAGGGCATGGTCCATGGGAGACCTCCCATAAATGTGGTGAGTCTAGCAGTTTCAGATCTATGGAGCAGCTGTGGTCCATCCCAGACTGAAGCATTCAAACCTAGAACCAGAACTTTTCACCCCCAAGGGGCTAGCATCAGCTAATTTTTATTAAGCGGGATCAGCACCATGTTCTTTTGTTTGGTCTCTAGCCTCATTGCTTCCTTCCCATATCCTAGAGGAAGTCCCACATCCTACCGACTATACACCAAAAGACTGACTCCTCCCACAGCCAATATGAAACTGTCCTGTCCTCACACTAACCATGGGCTAGCCAAGGACAAAATTCCAGAAGGCTCTCCATGTAGCTACTAGAATCTCCCAGACCTCTCTCTCCCTGGTTCCTATCTCCTCTGGCTCTGTTCTGAGATGACAGGGACAGAGAAGGGCCATTTAGGGTGAGCCCATTCAGCCAATCAGAAGCATCGCCTCGGAGGCTTATGCATCGGATGCTCCCATTTTGTTGCATTCTTTTCAAACATTAAATCTAATAACCCGTTCTGTCTTCTAAATGAGGATTTGTAATGGCTCACAAAACACAGCAGAAGAAAAAAAAACCCTCAGACAACAAGAGGGAGCACTAATCCCAACAGCCAGAATCCAGGGGAGAGCAACTCCCATGGCTCATTCTCACCAGCCTGCAGAGAGAACACAGGGCTGGTACAAGGATCCACAGGGTTGGCACGGGGTCCGTGGCTCACAGTTCAGCACAGGACAGTCATCTGCACCCTGTGATGTAGGGAGATGAGGATGAAAGGTTTCTTACACTTCAATCTTACAACACCTATAGCAATGTCTAATTCTTAATCTTCCCCGGCATCTGTCGGGGAGGGGAGCTGCCCTAGCTGCAGGGTACTGCTCCAGGCTAAGGTCAAACTGACTCAAATCCTCTTGTGAGGGTAGGTGTCTACCCAAGCTATCCTGACCACTCAAGGCAAAAGAGTGTGCAATATTGGTGTTACACTGGCCTTACTTGTTCCCTGACAGTGAAGGGACATACATATCCCTGGCAAGCCCCTGCCTCAGTTTCCCTGAGCCAGGAACACAAGGTCCTCATGAAAGCATCACTCTTGACCTGTGTGCTACAGGCACCTATCTGAGGATGAGTACCAGAGCAACTACAGTGCCAGACATGGGGTTCGGTGACTCACTGGCAACTTAACGGATAGGGTGTGTCATAGGGTCTCTTTCCAGGTTCACAGGGCCCAGGACGCTCAACAACAGACAAGCAGTTCAATGGCAGACTACAGTCGGCACAGCTGCTCCACGCTCACATCCATCCTCCCCTCCTGAGAAGGTTGGACCACCATCTCCTGTCCTGATGAGTTTGACAGGGTGTTTTGAAAGATAATTTATTAAAGACTTAGTCAGGTTTGTCAAATAAACAAATAAACAGTCTGCTTCCTTTCCGTGTCAGCAAGCACTCAGCCCTCATGCTTGGGAATTTGGAGCAGACAGGATCCATAGATTGCTCTGGCTGAAAGCAGCGATTGTGGGAGAAGATGGAAACTGGAGTTGGTCTCAGGCACAGGAGAAAGAGAGAGAGAGAGAGAGAGAGAGAGAGAGAGAGAGAGAGAGAGAGA
>JANHMN010000012.1:16191517-16223716 GCA_030674055.1 Rhabdomys pumilio
GAGGAGGAGGAGGAGGAGGAGGAGGAGGAGGAGGAGGAGGAGGAGGAGGAGGAAGAAGAGGAGGAGGGAGAGAGACAGGGAAGGAGGGAGAGAGGGAGGGAGGGACAAAAGGAGGGAGGGAGAGAGGAAAGACAAGAAGAGAGGAGAGGAGAGGAGAGGAGAGGAGAGGAGAGGAGAGGAGAGGAGAGGAGAGGAGAGGAGAGGAGAGGAGAGGAGAGGAGAGGAGACAAGACGAAATTGGAATGCATGTCTTCCCTCACTGAAGGCCCAGGTTCATGCCCTTGCAGTCAAGCACTCCCTGTAACACCCTCCACCATGATTATAGTAGTGAGTGTTCTAGGCCTTCTGAGGTCAAGGACTCTCCTGTCTCCCACACGTCTCAGCACTGATATTACAGGCACATGCTGCAAAGTAGGTGCCCTTATCCTCCTTGCCTGGAAACACTTTCACCGAGGAAGCAGTATCTCCAGCCCCAAATTCCCATGTACATTATTTAAAAAAAACATTTATACATTTGCTAAAGTTTTTATAGTTCATTTGAGGTGGAAGTCTGCAAATAGATGTTTAGTTTTCTTGATCCTTGAGTGCCATAGCCATTTGTGTGCGGGTGAGTGCTAAGTTTCCCTAGAGAAACCGTCTTTAAGCATTTTCCAATGTCTATGGTGTAAACTTCATTGCCAAGGCCAGCATCTGGCCATAGATGGGTGAGTGTTATTGGAGAGAGCTGGGGCAGGTACCTAGAACCACCTCTTTTAAGACGTTGTGAACACACCCCTCTCTCTCAGTCCTTCAGTCTCTCCCAGCAGAACTTGGTCATTTTCCAAGTGCAAAGCTTTGAGCTTGCTTTGGGTCTCAGATATTCCCCAAATATGATTTGAAGTGTTGTTCTCATTTTTTATTTTCTCGCTTGTGTGCAGCTTAGGCATACGATTTAGCCTGAGGTCACCACGGGTCATGGATTCTCAGTTACATTGCAGGAGATGGTAATGCTATCTGTGTTTCCAGACACCGAGAAAGTCCCAGAGAAACAGTATTGATGTTTGCTTGTTGACTCATTTCCAAAGCCCTTGCCAACCGTGCTTGTTAATTCTTGGGTTTATTTGGATTTCCTTCTGGATTCTTTACGCAGAAATCATTTGTGTTTAAATAATGACAGTTTTATTTCATGCCTTCCAATTATTTTAACCAGTCTTTCTTGCTTGCATTTTTTTTTCTGATTGAAGTTTCAAGCAAAATATTGAGTAGACTTGGTAATAATGAGTGTGTCTGTGTCCTTCCAGGGGTCATTTTTAATATATCATAGCCATAAGCAACATGTTTTCTGTAGGTTGCTTCAGTCAATACCCTTTTACAAACTAAGCAGTGAGTGTGTTTTCTGTATAAATGAGTGTCAGAGTAGATATGAAACCATGAGAGGGAAACAAGAGATGAGGAGTAAGGGGCGGTGTCAAAAGACTCATGTAACTCAAAAGCAGAAAAGAGGCTATGGGGGTAGGGGGTGAGGACACAAAGGAGCAAAGTAAGTTGGGGAAGAAGGAGAAAAGAAAAAAACCAACATTTTGATTTTTAAGGGAAGGACTGAAGGAGCTGAAGGGGATTGCAACCCCATAGGAAGAACAATATCAACTAACTGGACCACCCAGAGCTCCCAGGGACCACCAACCAAAGAGGGATCTATAGCTCCAGCTACATATGTAGCAGAGGATGGCCTTATCTGGCATCAATGAGAAGGGAGGCCCTAGGTCCTCTGGAGGCTTGACACCCCAATGTAGGGAGAAGCTAGAGTGGTGAGGCAGGTGTTGGGGAGTGGGTGGAGGAGCACCCTCTTAGAGGCAAAGGGGAGGAGGATGGGATGAGGGGTTAGTGGAGGGTAAACCAGGAAGGGAGATATCATTTAAAATGTAAATGAATAAAATGATTAATAAAAAAACATAATACGTGTATATGATATATCTTCGTCCTAACTAACCCTCACGGCCCCCTTCAACTCCCCTCACGTCTCCCCATCACATCTCCCTCCAAACTTCATTGTCTGCCTTTTATCATTGTTTGTTTATTCTTTTGTATATTTATTTTAACCCACTGAGTCCAGTTTGGGCTACTCATATGCCCATGGGTGCAAGGCCATCCACTGAGTTAAGGGAAAGTACTAGTGACCATACACCTAAGAAAAAATGGCTTCCCCTCCCAAGCAGTCATCAATTGTCGGTATCTCATCTAGGGCTGGAGTCTCAGAGCCCCTCTCCAGCCAGCTAAAACAATTTTTGTCTGAAAAAAAAAAGCGGCAATGAAACTTAATTATTTGTATGCTAATAAAAACGATGCTTAAATGTAACCAGTATACCTCTTCTTCTGGAAACTTTAATATTGCTTTGGGGTTGGATTTTGTCAAATATTTTTGCTCTATTTGCCGAATCATTCTACTTCCAGCTCTTAAATTGTGTTTTTAAAACAGAGTTATTTCTTTTCACATATACTGGTGTTTTGTCTGCAGGCATGTCTGTGCACCACACGTGTGCCTGGAGAACATGGAGGCCAGAGAAGCTGCTGCATCCTCTAGAACTGGAGTTGTATATGGTTAAGCCCTACCACATGGGCTGCTGGGATTCAAACTCAGAGCCTTTTGAGAAGTAGCAAGTGCTGTTAGCCACTCCCACCTCTCTTATTCAGGTTTTAATGTCACCGACCAAGTGGCAGGATTGGGAGTTTCCTAGGAGACACGGGTGTGTCTGTGAGGCTGTCTCCAGGGAGGTTTACTGAGAAGAGAATATATACCCTGAATGTGAGCAACACCACTCTGTGGTCTGGCATCTTAGTTAGGGTTACTACCACTGTGATGAAACACCGTGACCGGAGCAATCTGGAGAGGAAAGGATTTATTTGGATTACACTTTCATATTGTTCATCACTGAAGGATGATGTCAGGACAGAAACTCAAGCCGGGCAGAACCCTGGAGCCGGGAGCTGATGCAGAGGCCACAGAGGAGTGCTGCTTGTTGGTTTGCTCCTGTGGCTTTGCTTAGCCTGCTTCCTTATAGAATCCAGGCCCACTAACCCAGGGATAACACCACCAACCATGGGCTGGGTCCTCCCCCATCAATCTCTAACTAAAAAACTGTCTTATGGCTGGATCTTATGGAAGCATTTTCTCAACTGAGGTTGCCTTCCTTCAGATGACCCTAGCTTGTGTCAGCTGACATAATCCCAGGCTAAATGAGAAAGAGAAAAAGAAAAAGAAGATTGTCAATGGAGTGTCAGCATTCACTGTCCTCTGCTTCCTGACTGCGGTTACAATGTGACCAGCTGCCTCACACTTCAGTTGTCATCCCTTTCCTGCCATGATGGGCCATGGACCCTTAAACTGTAAGCCAAAAATGACACCCAACTCCCTTATGCTGTTTATCAGACATTTGTCAAAGCAGCATGAAAAGTCACCTGTAATGACTGACATATGTTAGGTCCACATGACACTCTAAGGAGAACAACTCCAGGATCAGCAACTGCTATTTCCACTTCAGGGTCAGCTTCTTTTGCTGCTCGTCTATTCATTGAGCTTATGTTAAGACTCAGACAAGAGGTTTTCTTCAAACTCTTTCCTTCAAAAGCACCCCTGTTACTTCAAAGGTGATGAAGGCCACATTTAATGATCTGGGAAATCTCTCTCCACAATCAGCAGCTTTGCCAGAATGGCACTTGGCATAGTTTTTCTTTTTCTTTTGTATCTAGTCTACCTGAGAGTTCCTGCTCTTTATGAGCTACCCATTAATGTTTGTGTCAAGTGTGAAATGTTTCCGACGTCTGCATCTGCTCGGTTCTCTTTTACTTCTGCCTCTGGGACAGCAATGGCATGTCTGCCACTCATTCTACTCTGGCTCAGATATTTACTAGAGTCTGTATTTTTCCATACTTTCTCAATATATTGCCTATCTTACTATAACCAGTCTTCCACTTCATTAATTTTCCCTTAAGCTACTTTGAAATTGTGGATAAAATACTTTTTGAGCCATTTTAAATATTCTTGAAGTTCTCAATTTATTTTTTTATGCATTCTAATGCTTCTTTGCCAACACTATTTTGATATTATAATTTATTAATCACATTAAACAGGGGTATTTCAGAATAATTTCTGGCCAACCAGTGACTGGATTTCTTCTTAGTCTGCTTACATTTATCCTCTTAACATGCATCTGATATCTGTTCATTGTTTCTGGATGTTTGACATCAAATATGGGCCATGCATGCTCCTCCTTCTCCACGGCTAATCCATACAAGCATTGCTAATCAACAAAAAAGATAATGCAAGAAGCAGACCTCTATGGTGGAGATGACTCAAAAAAGCCTTAAGGCTTTATGAGCCACCTCCTAGTTTGTCCCTATCCACATCACCCAACACTATAGTCTCAACAAAAAAAATCCTGAAATGTTTGCCAAGCCCCATCCCCTATTTCTGGCTAGCTAAATGCCATTTTTGGTTTGTAATACATTTCTCCCTAGAAATTTTCTCTGGAATTTTAGCCACCTGAATCCTAGCAAGTTAGTTTTATAATGATCAAATAAGTTGATTTTATAATTTCCCTAACTTTTTGTTATTAGAAAAAAGAATGGCCTAAAACAAAGGAAGTCACTGTGAGTGGAAAGGAAATGTTTCTGATATTAAGAAGACAATTGGTATGATAAATACGTATACTGTAGGACCAACACTGTCATCAAATATCAAATCCATCAGCCAAAAATCTCCTTCATAAATCCTTGCAATGGACACCACCTTCCACCAGCCAGCTGTCAAAGACTTGTTGCCTCTCAAACAGCTGTGCATTTTGGTAACACATAAGTGTAACCACATAGGGTGTTCTCTTAAGAGACTAGGTTCCCCTATTTAGCAGGATGCTTGATCCCACCTGTGCCATTGACAATATCAGAAATTCATCAGTGTATCTGCACTGTCAAAATCTTGCTGTAGATGAGGAGGAGCTCTCAAGGCTCAATTGCTCATGGCTGCTGAAAGAGAGGGACACATTCTTTGAGGATGTGGTTACTGTTTGGTTGATTATGTTTTTAGACCACAGCCCCACACTCATGTATGTATGAACTTAGCTGAGGGGAAGGAAGAGTAAGAAGAAGGAAGAGGCAAAGGAAGAAGAGGAGGAAAGAGAAGAGGAGGAGGAGGAGGAGGAGGAGGAGGAGGAGGAGGAGGAAGCAGAGGAGGAGAAAAAGGAGGAGGAAGAGAAAGAGGAGGAAGAAAAGGAGGAGGAGGAAGAGGAGGAGGAGGAAAAAGAAGAAGAAGAGGAGGAAGAGGAAGGAGGGGAGAAGAAACGGGAGGAGGAGGAAGGGGAAGGAAATGAAAGATGGAGGGATGAAGCTGGGAGATTGCTAAGGGGGTGGGGTACTCGAGTAGAAGGAGTATTTATGATGCATATGTGGTTGTATTTGTATACATTTATAAATGTATACATTGTATAAAATGTTCTATGAATAAATGTTTTAAATATATTGTTGTATGAGATTCTACTTACACAAATGTTCTGTGATTTATTAACTCACTGAAACACTTGAACTGTTTCAAGATCTGGGCAGATTTGCATAAAGCTGCTGAAGACACATATGTCCTCCATGTGACAACACACTTTGGTTCTCTTGTGAGAATGCCTGACGGCAGGGTTTCCAAAACACACTGTAAGTACACATTGACCAGTGTGTGTAGGAAAGTCCCACGTTGTTTTCCATGCTCTTTAGGGTGCCACTGCCAAACTATGGCGAATCTTCCAGGAGATCTACCCCTCAAACCATTTGCATGGTCTGTCTTGGAGTATGGACCGCTCCAATGTCTATGCGATGGGGTCTTGTGAAAAATGATTCCAAAGGATAGGGCAAGTAACCAACAGCCTTTGATGCCTTGACATAAGTCATCTCTCAGCACCCACACAAGGTAGCTCACAACCAGCTATAACTTCATTTCCATAGGATCTGTCGTCATACTCTTCTGACCTACATCTATATGGCATGCACATGCATACACACACAGAGATGCAGACACACACCAAACAAATTAATAAAAGCAATTAAAATATAAAAGTCTCTCTTTCTTTCTCTCCCTCTTTAACTCTGCCTCTCCATCTGTCTCTGTCTCTCTCTGTGTGTGTCTGTGTGTCTGTGTGTCTGCGTGCATGCATGTGTGCATGAGTGGGTGGGTGTGGTGTGTGTGTGTGTGAAAAGCACAAAACAATGCCTGCCACCATCTCTCATCTATTGTCATGCTAATCTAAGCTAGAAATGAGATTCAGCCGCTCAACTGGTGGTTGTGTAGCTATTTTTAACACTGATAATAGCAATAGCAGGCAAGTATGTGAACCGTCCAGAACCCTTGAGCATGGCTGGTGGCCATGTGCCATAACACAGCCACTTTGGAAAAGAGTCTAATGATTCATTGTGACATTTCAGACACAATTAACAAACAATACAACTGTCCCACTCCTAGGTGTTTATCTCTGTGCACAACGGAACCATATGGCCCCACAAACACCTGCACATGAGTGCTTACAACAGCTTCATTGACACCCTCAGACACACTGTAAGCAACCTGAACACTAATCACGTGCTGAGAAGGTAAACAAGTCTCAACAGATTAGTCATTTCAAGCAGGATCTCAGTTATGCTATGCAAGCAAAGGAAGTCGGATTTGCAGAGCTCTGCCCTGTGTGATCTGTGTTTAGGATGTAGCCTGGAGAAGATGAAAATAAAGGAATGGACACAGAATGATGGTGGCTTTCAGGCAAGGGGAAGGGAGTATGATGGACCACAAAGGAGATTAAGGAAGTGTTCGAGGCCAACAGGACGATCCCTGTCTTGGTGAAGGAAGACAGCGGAGCTGTAGCAGGTGTGTGGGCGTGGGTCCTGTTGGGCCGTGTTGTGGTTCCTGCATGTTTGTCACTCCAGGTGGTTGGAACCGTGGCTCCAGGGAACAGAAGCGTGGGAATTTGACTGAGTTCCCTCCACGCGGTGCTGGGCTGTGAGAAGCTGTGGGGCTCTGCCTGGCGTGGGGAGATCTCAGTCTGAAGTCCTGCGGGGGCAGAGCTCCTAATTGGGGGTCTCTGGGCCAAAGAGGCTAGATGGGGAGACCAGTGGTCTGTCTTTGGGCTCTCATCAGCCGCTGGGAGCCACGGAAGAACAGAGACAAAGTGGGCATACCGCCAAGAGGGATGAGAGAGACACTCTGGTGGCGCCCCGCAGGGTGAGAGACTCTTGGTTACAGCACTCGCTTGGCTGAGTCAGTTAGATTGTTTGAGCTGGCAGGGCTCCATGGCTGGGACGTAGAGAAGTCTTCTAGTGGGAGATTAAGCAGCGGCTTGGTAGTCAAAGGCCTTCTCTATGGTTCCTCACAGCGGGGCCCCAAAGACATGAGGAAGTCCATGGTTTTAAAAGGTTGTCATGGCGGAAAGTGGACAAAGTTGTACCCCCCCACACATCAGGGTAGACCTGAGTTAAATAGGGAGGAGGAGAGAGGAAGGTCTAGGAAGGAATGCTTAATTGGCTACGCACTCAGGCCCTTAGATATCTCATTAATATGAAGATCTCTTGAGGTCCTGAGGCCTGTAGTCATGCCCTCTACCTGTGCTAGGTGACACAAACTACTCTTTGGGAGGGGCTGTAGGGGCATTGCCCTATGTGACTGAAAGGCACAGATCAATGGAGGTCTTTGGCCTCGTGTCAGGAGCCTGGAGTCTGGGAGTGTGGCGAAATCTATGCCATCCCTTGCAGGATCTCCAGCCATCTGTAGCCAGTGCTCCACCAGAAATCAAGCTATCCTTTCAATGGTCCCACAGAAGACGTTACATAGCTGTGGGCTTTCGTATAAACTCATAGAGCTGGACATGGAACAAGTTCTAACAGAGTGGACTTCATCAAGATAACTGCAAGCAGTTGGTCTACAAAACATTGGATTCAGTAGTAGAAAGGGTTTTCTGTGGCCCAGACACTGAACCTGGCAGCAAGACTCAGCTTCAGGACTGCTGGAGGGACAGCATACTCAGAACTACCCTCAACCCAAACACTTGAGCAGGAGGGATGTTGGATCCCCTCTTTCTCCTCCTCCATTTATGCTTCTATTTTTATTTTGCTATTTTCTCCTAATTTTACTTTGCTTTGTACTTTAACATGATTTTTTCCTACCTATTTTACTGCCCCCTTTCCTCTTCTCTTGAAATAGTTTTGCTCATATTCACTCAAAGCTGTTTGTCTCTTCCTAGGATATTTTTTTTTGTCCCTTCCCACCCTTCTGCTGGTTTACGACTGTTGCTGGGGTCAATCAGCTCTGCTGCCATCTCTGTGTCTGGCTTCTTTTATACTTGTTTCTCAGCATGTCTTTTGCTGTCTGTCATTCAAAGGAACTAGAAACAAAACCAGTGTGACTGTTGTAACAGAAGGGTGCTCTACTCTGAAATGTAGCCCTAACATGGGAATCAGACTCTATGGCAGCCTCAGCTTGTCCTGCTTGAACCATGGCAGGTACTTGAGTTCAACAAGCCATAATGCAAAGGACCAGCTCAACACAGTCATAGGCCATATCCTGCCTTTAGACACTGACCATCACAGCAACAGAAAACATAACTATTGTCATGGAGATTGCACTGTGAGGGATCTCAGTATACGCCAACCCCATACACATACAGACAGCACATTTTAAAAAATAATACCAGATAACCATAGAGGGATACCCCACATTCCAGCTTCTATAATACATCTGCTCCAGCCACCACGGCAACCCCACTCAGGAGAGATCTACAGAGGTTATGGGTTATCCAGGCTCTGACACATAAATGAGGTTGAAACCCACCAACCACAGCCAGAAGGAATCTTCTAAGTCCATTGGGGATTAAATCCTACAGTGTGCAGTGATTAATATCCCAGGAACATCATCTAAGGAAGGTTTTTTTCCTATGAAAGCCCTTACACACATGTGGAAGTGGTACCTACCCATCAGGTACATGAACCTCATAACAGAAATATGAGATCAAAACAAACAAACACAGTAACTCAACTACTCCAAGAGTTCAGAACATTGAGTGATGAGTTCCAGAGATACTGGCATGGATGGAACTCTGGGCAAGGAACTCAATGAATAGTGTGGATGGAATTCTGGGCAAGGAACTCAATGAGTGGTAGAGATGGAACTCTGGGCAAGGAATTCAATAGTGTAGATGGAACTCTGGGCAAGGATCTCAATGAATAGTGTGGATGGAACTAGGAGCAAGGAACTCAATGAATGGTGTGGATGGAACTCTGGGAAAGGAACTCAATGAATAGTGTGGATGGAACTCTGGGAAAGGAACTCAATGAGTGGTAGAGATGGAACTCTGGGCAAGGAACTCAATGAGTGGTAGAGATGGAACTCTGGGCAAGGAACTCAATAGTGTAGGTGGAACTCTGGGCAAGGATCTCAATGAATAGTGTGGATGGAACTAGGGGCAAGGAACTCAATGAATGGTAGGGATGGAACTCTGAGCAAGGAACTCAATGAATGGTGTGGATGGAACTCTGGGCAAGGAACTCAGTGACCATGACCCCAGTGAGCAACTGAACTTACAGGTGAAGACAGGAAGGCACTTCCAGACATGACTGTGTAATTCAACAGAGCCAGAGCTTCAAAGGAGCTGAACAGAAGCCTGGAGAATTAATAATAATCTCAATCAAACCTCAGTGACAGGCTAGGCCAAACAGAAGAACGAATCTCAGTGCTCAGACACAGGCTTCCGACTATGATGTAGAAAAATAAAGAATATACCAAGTACGGAAGACCTATCAGACATGAGTGGAAAACCAGCTCTCACTAATCAGAATAGGTGAAGTAATCGACCCAGAGGCTGAAAGGCACAAAATCCTGCACACCAAAATGACCAAAGAAACCCCAAACAATGCAAAAGCTGTGAGCCTGCAGCTGCAAGATGAAGCCATTACCCAATGAACACCCATAAATACATTTAAGGAGGCAATGGGTTTCTTTTGCTTTTCTGCACAAACTACTCTTTCTAACATCACTTAAAAACAACTGCAAGTGGGCAACATAAGATGCGTGGTCAAAAAATAAACCAAAAACTTCTCTTGAAATCCCAGATGTATAATAAACTGTATGTAATCAACATTCACATGATTTTCATCAATATAACAACACCTGAAAATGCAAACATTTTAAGTTGTTTGGTGTTGCTGTGCAGGGCTGGGGATCAAACCCAGGGCTCTGGGCACACTGCCACACTCCTCAAGAGTGACATTCCTCTTGAACTATGTGTTTCAAGGGTCAAAAGAAAGTAACCACCAACTTAGGTCACCATGTCCAACCAGTTTGTCCTTCAGAATACAGGAGAATAAAGACCTCTCTCATGAAAAGCAGTAACCAAAGGATCTGTGAACTAACCCAGCATGAGAGAGGAGAATTAAAGAAATTCTATGCATCAAAGAGGAAGTGAGGGGACAGCAGGCCAGAGAAGATGGGAAGGCGAATCTCCCTGGAGACAAGAGCCAAACATCAAGTCCCCACCTCTAGGATGCATGAGAGCTCTGTTTAATGATATTTTATAGTTCAATACATCCTACTTTCAAAAGGCAGCTAGTTATTTCCTTTTAATACTTGTGTATTCATTTATAATTTTCCCTTGTTTGTGTGTGTGTGTGTGTGTGTGTGTGTGTGTGTGTGTGTGTGTGTGTGTTTATATCCCAGTTGAATAGCCTACTTTGTACAGGAAGTTATAAATGAGCCAAATGAGGATTTATTTATACTAACAATATGTATAAGTTAGTACTGTGACCAAGGACTTTGACAGCAGGAAAATCAGATGAGAGTATAGCTCCTCCCTCTTTTCTGCAATCTGACTGGACTTGGGGCATGCCCAGCTCCTAGTCCTAGACTGCCAAGCCTGTCCGCTATAATTGTCCCATCTCTCTCGTATGGCCCAAGTCTGTTACGGGGCTGTGTCATTTCAGCCTTCTTCTCTTCCCACTTGTTAATCTAGGCTTTGAGAGTGTCCCTGGTACACATGTTCAGAACTTTATTCACTAAGCTTTGCGACAATACATCTGGAAATTTATCCAACTGAAAAATATATTCACACACAACTGTGGTTGAGAACTGACAGCCAGGTATGATGGTGTTCACTTGTAATCCAAGCACCGGAGTAAAAGGTTTAGGAGTTCAAGGTCATCCTTCATAGTTTCATAGCAAGTTCAAGATACATGCAATTTTGTCTCAAAAAAAAAGCAAAACAAAACAAAACAAAAAACACCACTACTGCCGCCGCCGCCAACACCACCACCACCACCACCACCACCAACAACAACAACAACAACAACAAAAACTCATGTAATCGTTTCAGGTGACTTTGTGTTTTCAAACATTTGTTCTGGTGCAATGCTCTTGGCAGTGGCAGGTATGTGTTGAATTCTTTGTCTCTAGTTCTGCTGCTGATATTAATTCTTGTATGGTATTGGTTCTGTGACATGGCCATATTCCTGAGCACATTTACCGGTTAACCACTCTTTCCTCTCCATATCATGGGTCTTTGCTGTATCTTCACTATCCACTAATCCTTAAAACGGTGCTACTGCATTCTGTGTTTTCTATGTGTTTTAGCTTAAGTCACAATAGATTCCCCAGCAAAACTGGCTACAACAATGGCCCTACCTGTGTCCTTGCCATTGGTCAGTTACTTCCCACACTGACTCTGGGTTTTGCCTGGTGACTTACAGTAGCTGGTAGGTCAGCAGCAACTGTGACTCAGACTGGAATGTCCTCCATCCCTGGCTTTGCTCTTTCTGACTGACTTGGAAGCCCAAAGCAGTATAAAAATAAATCCAAGTCACCTATGGGGAAGCCAGCGCCCCTACCCACCATCAGATCTGAAATTCTACATCATCTCTGGAACTGTCCACTGACCACAGAGGAGCAGCAACCTGGTGGGACCAGTCATAGCAACCCAGGTCAGAGAAATGACCCAGCCACTCACAGATCCCAATGCCACAGCTTCTAAGACCATTAAGCTCCAGGTTTGTTATGCAACCGCAGCTACCAGATATAATTGTCATAATTCTAAAGTCATCTTCAGATCATAATTTCCAGTCATGTGTTTTCCCCTGAGGACCATTCTGGCTGCATGCCACGGTCTGAGTTTATTCAACAGTCTGTGACTGACGTGGCCGGTTCTTTCTTCCTTTTATTTATTTTCCCCCTCCTCACTAACAGTAGTTAAGAGAGCACTCACATCCCATTTTCTTAAAACCACCTCTTATCTTCTAGCTTTGTGACATTTTTGCAGTAGTAGCCGGAACATTGCCTTCCTTTGCTAATAGATGCCTTGTTTACCTTATGCCTTAGAAAGTCAACGAAGTACATAAAGGAGTTCACCTGAGGCAAGGGAAGGGAGCCAGAGTCTCCACAGGTCCACACTGTGAAGTCTCTTGAACCAACCTTCCCTAGATACAGGGGAGGAGCAGGGCTGTCTGCCTTGCACCATGCCCCCAGAATGCAAACACTGTCTGGTTCATAGTAGGTACTAAATTAGTATTCATTCGTTGTGTGACTGAATGAGCCTAATTCGTGGTACTAATTAGTATTATTAGTGACTAATGCCTTACTGGGGTCATTTATGATTGGCTGTGATGATTTATCATGCTAATGAGCTGGGAAGTGAATGGGTCTCTTCCCACTCTGGCTACAGTTTGCAGCTGCTGGCTTCTCCCAGTCCACCCTAGAGCCTTTCCGACATCTTCTTCTTGATAGTGATCTCTGTTACCTTGGCCATCATTCTCCATCTGGAGTCAAGCTCGTGTCTCTGGCAATCCTTTGTCTCTCTATGGCTGTGATGGGGAGGGGGCTACTTCTATCACTTCTTTCCTCCTTGACGAACAAAAAGAAACACTGCTTATGAGACTGATGTTCACAGTAGAAAAGCACTATTTGCTTTGAGTAGGGATGGCTTGACTAAGCCAATGAAGGGAAGATGGGGCTGCTGCATGGAACTTGAAAAATAGGCAGCTCTAAAGAGGGTCCCCACAACATCTTTCTACCACAGATCTGGTGGTTTTCTTCCTGAGTCATTTTGGATGCTGTGAGCCTCTTAGACAAAGGCTCCCTGACATCCCAGTGCTGGTGAACCAAACACAAGGACAGACCTCATTGTCAAAGCGTGAAAGAGCCCTGAGATCCAACCTACAGGTTTAGGGTCTTGGGCAGAATAGACTCTTGTAAGTGAAGACTGGCTTCAGCGTCAGTCCCACATCTGGTTCAACTTACTCACTCCTGTCAGGGTCAAGATATCACTTACTCAGCTCACTTCCCCCCTGAACTCACAGGTGCCTCTTTATTTAGAATCTCATCATCTCCAGGAATCAACCACACACAAATGTGTACAAGATGCGTCTCTGATCAAAAACTCTTCTACATTAATCTAGGCACAAGCATGCTTGACTCTCTTCTCCAGGCTGCCCACAACTCCACCCGCTGCTCTCATTGCCTGCTGCCTTGACTTCTACGCCATGATGGATCAAACCCTAGAACTATACATCAAAGTGAATCCTTTATCCAATACATTATCATAGCAAGGCAAAGGGAATTAAGGCACCTTTCTCTCTCTCTCTCTCTCTCTCTCTCTCTCTCTCTCTCTCTCTCTTTCTAGAAATTTGATGATTGAGGTGACAGGTTAGGGCCCACATCTGTGACATCGTCTATGACACCTGTGACACTGCTAGGGTACCATTTCCTCAGGTGAAACTTCAGCACAGAGGCAAATAATTTCCTTCTTAGGATAATCCTTCCAAAGCACCATAAACACAGTGGCTAAAAATAACAGTGATCCATAGCTCCTCACAACAGTGGAGGCTGAGGTTGAAGAGGAAGGCATCCTATCCTGGAGGCTCGCACCCTGTGAGTCCCGGGAATAGTTCCTCGTTCTTTCTCTGATTCCTGTTGGTTTGCTCCTCTACTTCACCATACCACATCTCACCGAAGTAACCTCAACGTCCATTCCATCTCTATACACCATCCCTTCTGTGTATCTGAGCCCAAGTCCCACTGTTTAAAAAATTATGAGTTATGTGTATGTATGCATATCTGTGTGGGGGGTATGTGCACTTGGATGCAAGCAACTGTGGAGTCCAGATGAGGGAGCCAGATCCCTGGTGTGGATGCTGGGAACCAAACTCTGGTTCCCTGAAAGAGCAGCAAGTGCTTTTAGCCACTGAGTCACCACGCCAGCCCTGTCTCTTTGTGACAGCATGAATCCCACTGAATGATTCATCTGAACTCTATTTCCAAACATGGTCACTTTGCCATTCTTGTGTTTACGTATTCAAGAAGAATTTGGAGGAGACACAATCAACCCCCAACAGTCCCCAGTGCCCATAATGTCCAGGTTAGGCATCTTTGTGTACTCTCTTTCATCCTGGCTCACTTAGTGAGCTGCACTTAGTGGCTGGGTCTTTCCTCTCTGCATAGTTCCCAGTTCATTCTCCATAACCCCAGCCGCCCTGAATATGAGGGTATGTATAGGAGGAGGCTACACTGCTCTGTTTTTCAGAGATGCCTGCCTGGGGACCACACCTTAAACTCCCTTAGCAAGTTTTTCTCATCCACAGCACTAACTGGACCCTTCTCAGCACCTGGAAATTCCTAGGTCCTTGGCCCATTGCTCTGAAAATTCACCTGCATGCTTACAGAATGGCTCCCTGAGTTACTGTAACTCAAGTTTTCACCGATGGGCCTGGCTCTGCTCTGTTCTGTTGCAATTACAGAACACAGCAGATTAAGTAGTGAACACATGAAGAAGAATGATTTCTCGCTGTTCTGGGGGCTGAGATGCCCAAGATCAAGGCTCCAGCTTCTACCTCATAGGGTGGATGACTAAAGAGAGGGGAAAATGCAGCCCAGTCAGGACTCTGGCCTTGTGCTTCAAGGAGAACCTTCCTGAAAGCCTGAATCCAACTCCTGGGGAGAATTCTCCCAACCTCCCCACCCAACAAAGGCCCACGTTCACCATCACATAATGACAACTGCCCGCTACCCTCCCCTGATAGTATGGCTGTTTTGAATTTAAGCTGAACCTTCCCACCCACTGTACAATCTTCTCCTCTGAGGAGAAATCACCTCCCATGGCCTCCATGTTGACCCTAAAGTAGCAACTCCAAGCTCATTGACAGACACATATGACCTTGGTGCTGCCCTCCAACTTCTAAAGCCACATACAGATCCATGGTAAGACTGGTGGCAGGGGCTGAGAAGTCATGTAGAGTCTGCAGCCGTCTAGCAGAGAACAGGCACTGGGCTTTCATACCCCAAGATCCATCCAGATTACTCACTTCCTCCACAGCCTCTCCAAACCAGATGTTGAAACATACAAGCCTGTGAGAGATGCCTCACAGTCAAACCACAGCAAGGACACACAAGCGCATCCCTGGACAGCTAAAACAAAGTCAGGTTCTCTAAGGAAATCATCAGCATCTTAGGACGGACAGATCTGGCTTTGCTCCCATCTAGCGACCCACCATCTTGAATATAGCTCTGAACTAGTACACATGCAAAGACTCAAACCATCCTGTCGTCCCCAGTGACATATGCCCAGAAGCCCACCATAACCATCCTGGCCTCTGCTGAAACCAGTTCAGGCTAAAGAACTAGCACTAAACTTAGTAGAGGAATGTGAGATGAAGCTGGGTGCTGGCTGCACGGTCCACACCTTCCAAGGTCCTTAAAAGGAGCCTTTACATCTATCTCCCCTGAGTGCTTGTTCAGATACGTTCCTTCCAAAGCTAGACTCAACCTGCTTTTGCTTCCCCCCTGGCAGAAGCTGTCCATGCTTCAGTGCTTTTACAGCCTTTATTAAGAGAAGCGAGAACTCAGCCTATTTGATTTATAATTGAAAATCATAAACTATAGCATTCACCTGCTGTTGCCATGCACCAGCGAGATGACACAAGGCTGCTCCATCACTCAGTCAGTAATTGGCATGAGCCAGCATCAGCATGCATGGGCCAGTCCCGGAGGCCCCCTGAGTAACTCGCTACAGACTCGTGGGCAGCAGGGCCAGGGTTCAGTGCAAACACTGCCACGTGTTGACCCAGTCTCCAACTCCCACGTGGAGAAGAGAAACAAGGCTGCACAAAGACACTTCATTATCGGGGCCTTGAGGGGGCAACAGGCTGGGGCTCTGCAAAGAAATGGTTTCTCCCACAAAGATTGCTTTGCTTGACTGAAGTACAGAGGGGCTCCCGACCTCCCTCAGTGTCTGGTTTCAGTGAGGTATTGAGTAAACCAGTACATCAAAATCCACCACCGCCAGGATCCATATCTGAGGAGTCCTTATCCTCTATTGCCCCCAAGAAGTATCTATGGATAATCTTCAACATAAACTGTAACATCAACTTAGCCTGAATCTGTTCCTCACGGTGTCTCCTCAGTGACTTCCCACCCTTCCCATACACACATCCAATTCCTGGCTGTGTTCTCCATGGTCTATTATGGATATGTGGTTATCTCTGCCTCTCCCTCCCCACAGTCCCTGCCCCATCTCAATGATTCTAGATAAAGCCTATTTTACCATGCTGCAGCAAGAGTCACCTTGGGGGCTCATCCTCTGCCAGGAATACAGACAGCCCACCCTTGGAAATACATGGGACTGGTTCAATCCCAGCCAAGAAGAGAGTAGAACAGTGCCCTCTGCACCATGCCTTCTAGCCCTGTGTACTCCCAAGAGCCCATGAACCCAAAAAGAACACTGTCTCACACTCAAAGATCTCTCATTAGCTATGAGGGCCCTGCCACACCCACAGAGATGTGCACAACTCAGTCACATCTACCTTTTTGCCTGGTTCCCGAGGACATGTAAGGAGCAGAGCACAAAGCTCACCCTCACCCGAGGAGTCCCCGTTAGTGTGTTAGTGTGTAAGACATGGCTGGGAAGTTGTAAGTGGTCCAGACTGAGAGCTAGTGTCAGGGTCAGGGGCTCTGACCTTGTCATGTAGATACTCTTAGGACTGTGTGCAGTCAGTTACTAAGGTCTTATATGTGTGGTGGCCAAGCAGAGCCCTCAGGAGCCAGGATGCTGGATACAGGGGTCTGGTATACTGAATGGGACCCTTCAGAAGCTGGTCACAGGGAAGTGAGTGAAACTTAGGAAACTCTTCTGGGCGACCAACAGGGTGCTGCCTGGGCACCCACACTCAGCATGGCTGGGTGCTCTCATTCATTTCTCCCACAGCAAGATAGTAGAGCCTTCTGGTCACCCAACAGGAATGAAAGCAAGAGGTACCGGGCACAGTGGTGGGTCTGGTACATTCCTGCCTCTACATATTATAAAATATATCAAGCATTGTGTGGTAGGTAGATTGGGAAATCTACAAGACTGAAAACAACAGAGATTCCTCAAGGCCTCTCAAAAGCTGCTCCTTTGTCTATAATCTCCCCAACCCATGCCCCTAAGAACCACTGACCTCCTCTTTGAAGTCATGGTTCTATTTTTCCAGAGATGTCAGAGACAGAGACTCCTAGGGAAACTAATTCACATTAAGGTGTCATTATTTATTCATGATCCTGGCAAGTCATTGTCATTACATGGAAGCATTATAGCATGTTCTCTGTCAGCTGAGACACCTTGGGTTGTCCCTACCCTTGGAGATTATGTTAAATAGCTGCAGCTGCCCTCTGTGTCCAAGTCAACCCCAGGAGGAGGCTTCAGAGACATGTGTTGGACTTAACATGTCTGTCTTGAACATGTCTACATTGCATGTGGTTGCAGGACTGCATCACGCACCCCCACCCCCACCTGCACCCAGGTCCTTATTCATGTCCGGTTTGTTTTAGTCTCTGTAACAGGTGCACAGAGCCATCACTTAGCCATTTTGATTTGTGTTTTCTAACGGCTAAGGATGTTAAGAGCCTTTTTCTCTGTGTATGCATGGCCCGCACGCTTCACCTAACATGGTGCCTGTTCAGTACTTAGGCCCCTTTTACCCACAAGGTTGTCTGTTCCTGGTGATTGGTTCATGACTGAGAGTTCGAATACTGTGGGCAGACATCTTCTACCAGTTGTGATGCACAGCTGTCTGCTTATCTTCCTCACAGGGCCTCCCCCAGGGCCAGAGTGACTGGTTTTACAGGGTTTCCCCTATTTCTTCTCTCAGTCACCCTCTTGGAATTCTTTGCCTATCAGGTCACCTTATTCACTGCTAAATTTCCCCTCTACGACAGTTCACAGCTTACCTCTGGCAATTGGTTCTGTGACCCTCCCTGACTCTGCTTTTGTACGAAGCATGAAGTTTAAAACCAGATTCTTCTTAGAGATGAGTGCCCAATTATTCCCACACCACTTGTTAAAAAAAGAGAGCCCCCTCTTTAAGGCAAGGTCAACATGATGGGAAAGGAGGGTTCTGAAACTACTATTCTGTTCCTTTGACCCAGACTTTCGTCTCCACTGTGTCTGCCACTGTCTCCGTGACCATGGCTTTGAAGTCAATATCAAGGCCAGGTCCAAAGGGTTTCTTCTCTTGAAAAGATGTTTCATTTATTCTGCTGTCTTTATTTTTCCATATGTATTTTTAATTTTTTCCTCATTTTTGTTAGTTCTTCAAAATTTTTGGCACTTTTTTTTTTTTTGATGACCATTCACCCCTCTCCCCAACTCCTTCCAGACTCACAGCCCTTCCCTACCCACCCAGTTTTGTGCTTCTCTTCCCTTTAACCCGGAGTCCAATTTGGGATAGCCGTATACTCTTGGACGTGTTGTCTTCCACTGAGCGTGGGATCGCGCACTTAAAGCAAGCTGACTTCCAGCAGCTGTCAGCTGTCAACAGCTCCTCGTTTAGAGGTGGGGCTCTGTGTTCGCCTCTTCTCTCTGCCTGGGATTTTGTATGCCCTGTGCTTGCCCAGATTTTGAACATGACATCACAACCAAGGTAAGTTCTCATGTGCGCCTACCCCGCTGTGTTTGGAAAACACCGTTTCCTTGTGACTGTGCACTGCCTGTAGCGCTTATAGCCATCCTGGTTCCCCTTTCATGGAAATCTCGAGCCTTAAGGTGGGGTATAATAGAGTTGTCCCATGTAGGGCTGGGCATTTCCGCAGTCTCTTATTCTCTGCACCTTAACCAACAGTGGGCCTCTGTTAATCACCAACTTGGATATTTTTTTTTTGTTGGAATTGCATGAAATCTATAGGGCTATAGTGGAGGAATTGATGTTTTAGTTGTACCGAGCCTTCCCAGTGGTGAGCACGGTGTATCTCTCCATTTCCCTGTGTCTTTGTTCATTTCTGCTTCTATATATTTGTCTTATATACTATTCTGTTCATATATATATATATATATATATATATATATATATATGTATATATAGTATTTAAAGACACCTATTTTGCTTTGAGTGGAAGGTGATGAATTTTTATAATAATTTGGGTTTCTCCTTGTTCGTTCTCAGTGTGGAGAAATAGGATGGATATTTGCTGTTGCCTTTATATTCTGCGTCTACTAAGCCCTGAGCTGACTTATTTGAGCAATGCCTCTTCAGGGTCCTTGGGTTTTCTGTGCATACAAAATCACATTATATACACACAACTATGATCATTGTATTTCTTCCTTTCGAGTGACTAATACAGTTAAGTGTTGTTATAGCCCATGTACAGTATATTTCATACATTTATATGTGCTATATTTTTGTTCTATTTTCTGGGAATATTAACCCTTCTATTACCAGGTACTGTCCCTCATTTTCTTTTGGTTTTTACCAGCTTGGCAATTGTTCCTGTTTCAATGGCAGCCTGGGACTCCCTGTCTGGGGCTGTAATGAGAGACAGAAATGTCCATTTGTCTCTTCTTCATGGTTGTAGAAGAATGCATTACGACCTTCACCTCGGTGTGTGGTGTTGGCTGAAAGTTTCTATAATATTCCCTTTACCAGGTAACTGTTGCTACCTTGGTAACATATTAGCTCATGAGTTAGATTGAGTTCCATCAAATGTTTTCCTACAATACTTACTTGATTTTTTTCACTTCCCGGATTGTGTTCAGCAGATAGTTTCTGCTTAGCCTCCGTTTGGGGACTTGTTTTTGTACCGCCAGTCACGAATCTCACCAACTTCCAGTGATCTGCTCTTGCGTTGCTTTTCTTGGCTTCACTCTCAAGTAGTTCAGTCGCAAAATGTGAACTATTTCACAGAACACCACCATAATTCTCTAAGGAAAATAATACACCGAGAGTATGAAGCCATCGCTTAGTGCAGTGCCCAGTTCTGTCAGTAAAGCTTCTTTGTACAGTAGATGATGGAGAACATAGAATTTCACAAATATTCAATGTACAGAATATGTCAGTAAGTTGGGTTCTCAGCAACAAATGGGGACAGCTGTAACACATACACACACAAACAATGAGAGAGAGAGAGAGAGAGAGAGAGAGAGAGAGAGAGAGAGAGAACACTCAGGGGCCATTTTGGTATCCCTTTAGGTCACAAGGACCAGAGAAAGCCAGTGACATCTGAGCATGACAGGCCTGCTGCACTCATGGACTGGCAGCAGCTGTAGTTGCCTGCACAAGATCTATGCAATATCAAGCCAATCGACATTACAGCAAGGAAGCTGCAGCTACAATACCAACTTGCCAGGGCCACTATTGTGCCTGCTGATGCAATAGTGGCATGACTGCTATAGGGGTTACCAACCACTCTCTAACCGGATTTGAGGCCTGTTCCTCAAGAGGGAATTCATGCCCAAAGGCCCTTTGATGGAATCTACAGCTGTTGTTTCATCAAATGGACAGCTGTCAAGCCACTCTCAATGTTTATATTTACATCCATACTTTAGTGTGTCTTCAGCCTTAGTTGAAGAAAATGGTTAATACAGACACTTATAACTTGTTGAGAAAAGGGGACTGTTGAGTGCTCAGTCCCAAATATGACATCAGTATAAAGCCCCTTTCAAAGGCTCAGAGAAAATCATCACAAAATGGGGAGGTAAAATGAATGTAAGACCCAGAGGTTGGGGAGCCGGCCAGCGAAATGCTGTCTTTTGAATATGACACTGCAGTTGCACACATGAGCGTGTAGAAATTATGGTTGCCTCCACAAGATCCAAAGGATGAAGCCAGTCAACATTCTAACATGGATAGAGGAGGAGCTCCGGGGGCTCCACCCTAGTTGAGGAACTATTGGTACTTGGTAGCTGCTAAGAGAAAGGGGTCACTTTTCTTCAGTGGTGTGGCCTCTGATAAGAAGCCTTTGTTTCAATAAAAACCCTGACACCCATGCTCATGTAAATAGATGATAGATAAGTACATAGATAGATAGATAGATAGATAGATAGATAGATAGATAGATAGATAGATAGGATAACTGACAGGTGACAGCCTGGGGTTACTGCTCCGCTCTCTCTTCTCTCTCTCTCTCTCTCTCTCTCTCTCTCTCTCTCTCTCTCTCTCTGAATCTTCCCACTCAGGACATTTCCCTGTTTTTTAATTGGATAACATTTCTACCATTTTGGTTCTGCCCTCCTCGCCCTCACCAATTCCCACATTCTGATTGGATCCTTTAAATGCTTTTAGTCATTTTATCCCTCTAGCTTTTCAGTGTAATGTTTTACCAGCATCTGTTCTGACCATGATTCTGAATGCTTAACTTTTGGAGACTGAATTAATATTCACTACTTCGAGTGGAGGGCAGAAACCTGGATGCTACCCACCACCACCACTCCATTTACATTACAACCCATCCATGTTGTAATCCCACTCCCACCGCCAAACTTGATTCAGACTCTAAAGTTTAGAGAAGGCTGAACTGGCTGCCATCCCTACCCACAGGCTCCTCTTATTCTTTCACCCAGGAGTCTCATGCTCCCTCCAGTGTAGCTTCCCTTCTCAAAAAAACTCCATTAAGTTGTGGGAAAGCTGCCTCCGTCTGTCTTCACTTTTTCTCCTAGAAGAGACTTTTTGTTGAACGTGGTTTCTAGGTCATCCATCCTTTTCCTTCAGAGTTTTAAAAATGTTACATCCATTCACCTGGCTCCCTGATTTCCCATGAGGAATCTTCAGTCACTTAATTCTCTTCCAGCCTACCACTCTGTCTTACACACTTCCCTCTTCCTGTGCCTTCTCTCTGTTTTGGCTCTTGAAGTGGTAGAGCCTAGAGCCAGGGTCTCCTGCATGCCAGGCAAGTGCTCTTTCACTGAATTCTAGCTCCACTCCTGAATTTTGCCCCAGCCTTCCAGGTAAGAATTACAGCTGCCGGGCCCAGAGCTTTCCAGTTTTTTATTTAGTTTTTATTGGTTTGGTTAATTTTCTGGTCAGGAAGCTCTTTGGGTTGATTTTGGTCGTCGAATCTGTACCTTTACATGGCTCTCCGTCATGAGAAGTTCTTAGCCAATATTTCTTCCACACAGACTGTCTACACCCTGGACTTCATTCTCTCCTCTAGGACTCTGATGACAGACAAAGCAAACCCTTTGCTATTATTTCAAGGTCGTTCCTGTTTCTCACTGGTTTTCAGTAACCACATCATTTCCGTCGGCTAGGTATCAAATCTTTCTTTGCCCCTCAGTCTGCTGGTGAGCACACACAGATGTTCAACTTGTTATGCTCTTCAGATCAAAGACTTCCAGTGGGCTCTTTGTAGTTTCTTTTTCTTTGCTGTTATACCCAGAATGCTTGTCCTTACAAAGCAGAGCAGATCGGGGCCATCCAGCTGTGCTTGTGTGTCTCTCCAGAGGTTCTGTAACAAGTCCCCAGACCTAAGAACAACTGACAAGGTAACGGAAGTATCAGTCTGGCCTTGAAACCAAGCACATAAGCAGAAACAGCAGCCAAAGCAAGAACAAACACCAAGGTTAAGAGACTTGGGACAATTTTCAAGACGCCCTTTTTAAAGGATTAAAGACAGCGGCATATATATCTTTTGTTATTCAGTCAGCCCAAGAGATTAGAAAAGAAATTTCAGAAGTTAAAAGGGTTTGAAAGTATAAGTAGATTGCTCAAGAGGTTTATAATAGCTATGACTCTATTTTAAAAAAAATGTAAAACAAAAAATAAAAGAGATCACAGAAGGGGAAGCCAGAGAGACCAGGGTGGGAAAAGACAGGAAAAGGATACCCAAATTATGTAAGTGATTACAAAGAGGGCCCTTGCCAGGCACTGGGACCCTGGAAGATGCCAGTGGCCAATCAGTATAAAAGACTTGATCCTACTTGTGCCAGTTATCTGGTTTGTTTGGGGGCAGTTGCCATTACAGCCACGCTAGTAAAAGAATGACAAACTGACTTTGGGTCAGGAACTGTTCCTTATGTGGTTTTTCCAAGGGGGATCCCAGAGAGGTGGGATGTTCAATATTAGTGCACAGTACATTATTGGGCACCTCTCCTGGACCAGGTCCTGTATCTGACTCTGTATAACTTCAGGCATCAGCCCAGCCAGACTGCTGACCAAAGATAATGCAGCAGAGCCTCTCTCTAAGACAGCAGCCAAGCTGCAATCATCAGACTCCACCAAACAGAAGGGAGATGCAGCAAGGTATGATTTTGTGATGTTGTAATAGATACAAACAGGATTCTGTGGCACTAATCCCTGTGGAGGTTGGGGGGAGATGCCCTGGTCCCTCTGGCTCCTACCAGCAAGAGTTCACAGCCCAACTCATCCAGGCAGGTGCTAGTAACACTAAAGTGCTCGGTGACAGATGGCTGAAGCAGCTTCAGCTCTCACTCCAGGAAGGGCCTTCCCATCTTGTTGCTGCCCTTGAGACTGCAGCTACTGCATCCACCACCCATCAGCCCCTGGGATGGATGGCAGGGAACTCTCCACCTCCATATCCGACTGAGCTCCCTAATCCCCACTTCTCCTGGGAATAACTGATACTGTCCAATCTGTCACATCTGACCTACCAGATGTCCCAATGTGAGACGAGGAAGAGGCACCATACACTGATCGGAGCAGTTTTGTTTAAGATGGAATCAGCTATGGTGGGGTGCTGTTGTCACCTTAGATAGGATGGTGTGGGCCCAGTCCCTTAGCCAAGGGACTTCAGCACAAAGGGCTGAGCTTCTACCCTGAGTCTAGGCACTTCTTGCTGGGGAACAAGCCATCATTGTATGGACAATTGATATGTATTTGACATAGGCCATGCCCATGGGGTCCTCTATAGAGGGAGAAGGGGCTCCTGTCTTAGAGTTTCCATTGATGTGAAGAAACACCGTGACCAAGGCAACTCTTATAAAGGACAATATTTAATAGGGGCTGGCTTACAGGTTCAGAGGTTCAGTTTATTATTACCAAGGCAGGAAGCATGGCAGCATCCAGGCAGGCATGGTGCATGAGGAGCTGAGAGTTTTACATCTTCATCCAAAGGAAGCCAGAAGACTGTCTTCCAGGCGGCTAGGAGGAGGGTCTCAAAGCCCATTCCTACAATGACATGCTTCCTCCAACAAGGTCAGCCCTCCTAATAGTGCCACTCCCTGGGCCAAGCACATTCAAACCACCACAGCTCCTCACCTCAGGCAAAAAGAAAATAAAAAACAAAGACGAAATTCTGGTTCCACTAGAGGTCATGTGACTGCCAAAAGAGTTAGCCTTTGACCCTTGCAAAATGTATCTAAAGGGGGATCCCCAGAGGTCCAAGGGAACAGGGCAGCAGACTTGACCACCCTGAAGGTGGTTCTAGAACCCACTGGGCCTCTCAAGATCTTGGTTGCACTGTCTGAATCTGAATTTCTCCATAGTCCACCTGTACAAGATACCAAATGAGCAAAAAGGGAAGATGTCAAACAGGAAATAAATGGATGCTGGTTCTTGTCAGACAAAAGGCTCATATTCCCTACTTTTATCAGAAAGCAGATGGTTGCCAAACTCCACCAGGCCATCCATCTGGGGGCAACTAAAACTGTTCTCAGGCGCAAGTATTACACTAAACTTTGGTTGCCCCTTTCACTGGGGTCTGACAATGGCCTCACCTTCACAGCCAAAGTTTCCCTAAATCTAGCAAGGGACCTAAATGTGTATTGAAAACTACATTGTGCCTAGAGGCCACAAAGCTCAGGACAGATAAACTAAATACGTCATGAGTTCGGCAAACATGGGGCCAGCTTCCTATCTTTTGCACTCCTAAGGTCTAGAAGTTCATAAGACAGATGGCCAACCATTCCCTCAAGTCCTTACAGGCCCTGCATCAGACCCAGGGGACCAATCATCATGTGGTCCAGGAGGCTGAGTCCTTGCCTGTGTCTGAGCCTGTCCATGAGTTTCAGCCTGGTGACCCTTTACCTGGTGAGAGGTAAAATCTTAACCCAGAACCAGGAGCCAATAGGAAAAATCCCATGCCCTATAGTCCTGGCCACCCCTACAGCAATGAAAGCTACCAGTATCACCTATAGACCCAGCACACCCAGCTAAAGGAGGTTACAGAAAATGACAGATGGGTCCTCCAACACCCTAAAGATAAGACTGATATGAGCTCTATAATTATGGCCACTCTATTTTGCCTTTTTTGTTTCTCCATAGGAAAGGCCCCAAACCTGAATAAGCAGGGACCTTGGACAGAAATTTAAAGAGACAGAAACTTGGGAGTTCATCGTCTTTCTATTGAGACCCTTTCAGGTAGATTTCTGTAAAACACTGCATCCAGAGGCTACTGGGGGATGGTTTACTCACTCCTGGAGATGTGTGCCCTTAGGTCTGCATGTCCACCTCTGAAGAAAAGGGACGCTGATTTATCCAGTACTGTGCCTGTCTGGATGACGTCATCCTGCCCTTGCTTCCAGAAGTCAGCATACCTCTGTGCTCAGTGGACTTCCAAAACCAAGTCCTCCTGGGGGCACACTAATCCCCTCATAATCCTAAAATTGTTTACACTTAAGGAAAACCCACTCCTTTTTATCTTTGTGCATGTCACACACCAGGTGCTGATCTATAATGGAGAAGAGGACAGGGCGCATCTAAATCTAGATGCTAGGATTCCCTGTGACCTGAGAGCTGACCCCATCCTTATTCCCCTATTGGATCGGGTATCATGGGCTCTGCTGCAGTTGAAACTTCAATCCTAGTTATGGGGTATAAAACTCTAAGAAACTTGTGTTCAGTTAAACATAGACCTGGGCCGTCTAGAAAAGTCTGCTTCCCATCTGGAAGCCCAATTGGGCTCCTTAGCCAAGGTTGTTCTTCAAAATCAAAAAGCACTGCACCTCCTCTTTAGGAGACAAAGGAGGTCTCTGTATAGCACTGGAAGAAACTTGCTGCTTCTGTGCCAATCAGCCAGGGTTCATTAGAGAAAGCTCAGCCATGGCCAAGAGTAGCCTTCAGAAAGGAGAAAGGAAGTGGAAGACCCTAATAACCGCTACCAACCTTTGTTCTTCTGGTTCCTCCTGGTTAACTACTCTCCTTACAACCCTAAATGTGCCTTTTTGCTCTTAGCTCTCACTGTAGGATCCCGCTTGCTCAACTGCCTACTTAGCTATGTAAAACAGAGAATACATTCTGTTAAATTACTGATGCTAAGGAGCCTTTGAGATCCTTATCAGACAGAAAAGCCAGGCTCTCCACTGTACTTCCTCTTTGTGACCATTCAGGCCTCCACTCTTGATGCTGCCTCTAGTGACACTTGGGGGACACCCAAGGAAAACACCAGAAGATGCAACCATTATCCTGACTTCCTTCCATTCCTGCCCACCACACCCAGCTTGCCTTAGGCCTGTGCAGCCGCCTTCCCCCACACCCTCATACATGGCAGTGCCCTCCTGATGAGCGTTAATATCTGCATCTCTGGGAGGACACAGTGTAAGCCTTTATCCTTCTGGCTCCAAATGTATCCTATAATGACAGATTTCACTTTCTAAGGCTCTTGGAGAAGAACAGTCGTTATCATGTTACAAGTAAGGAATCTGGGGCTCAGAGAAGCCATGTAAGTGACTTGGGATCCTGAAGGAAGTTGGGAGGTTTCCGGGATACAATCTGAAGATGCATCCTAGGGTACCAACTGATAGCACAGGTGCTCCAGTGGCTCTTGGTAACTGCTGACCATGACAGTAGTCATTCTATTACTAATGTTTCTCCATCCTATCAGACAGAAGAACTTACTACTCGGGGAACAGAGACAGAACTTTCTTGGAGAGCTATGACTGGGGTCTCTCTTTGAAGATACATCCCATTAGCCAGGTCATGAAGGATGTAAGTCATCAGGCCTGGTGTCTACCTGTTGCCTAGTCTGGTAACCAGCGTCCCACCTTCTATGCACAGAGCCCCACTTTGATTCCTTGGCACCTCCCCTCATGTCTGTGCTAACCTCTTTAATCTAAAGTGTTCTTTTTAAAAGCATGGTAATGTGGTGAATTGACCCTCTTGTCTCAAGAGGCCTGAGACCTGTCTCCTCCTGGGAGCCCTTCAGAACTCTGACCCTGGAGCACCCCAGGCTCCACCAGACACTAGTCTTCCATCTTACTATTCTTGGATCCCAGCTGTCTAGACTGGGCTGGAGCCTGAGAGCTCCTCAGTTGATCCCAGCTGGGCTCTTGTCTCTCAGTTTGTGCTTATCCTTCTGGGCAACTTTGTAGGCAAAAATAAAGCTTGGGGTTGCTGAGCTATCACCAAATAGAGACACACACATAACGCCTTCCTGTCTGAGAGGGTGGCACCTCTACTCAGTACTTCTCGGTGCTCAGACATCTCACACTCTCTGGGTCTACTGAGCCCATACCTCTAAGATTCCAGAGACACTAACAGATGACCTGATCTACCAACCCCTTGCCATTTGTAACTCCCAGATCTTCATCTGAAGCTTCTAGCCTGCTCCCAGCCCCACACAACCCGCCAAGCTGTCCCCAGAAGGGCTCAGCATCAAAGTTCCTTCTCCAAGAGGACCCAGCCTCCATTCAAGGCTCTTTGTTTTATTCAAGGCAGGAAAATGAATTTTGTTGCCTGGAGAACAACTGGATCTGAGTCTTCAGAGGCCCCCAGATACCACAAAGCCCCTAGAGCTCCCAGCCCCTGAGTGCAGGTACAGTTGTGGCTGTTTCCCATTCTATCAGAAGCCCGGGGTCCAAAGGGAGTTATTACTTGCTCCTGTATTCTGAGCAGGCAGCAAGCTTTGTGCTCCACAAATGGAGTTTTTTCTGGGTCATGGCTCAAAAGGAATAAAGGATTCTGATGCAGTTACTAAGAAGCACCTGGCTCCTGGGGTCAGACGATGCCTGGCGGGAAGAGCAGAACCAGGCTGGGAGACATCTGCCCAAGGCGATAAAGAGACTTGTGCAGCTGGACAGGGTCCTGCCACCTAGTCTCCCTGCCTCTAAATGCCTGTGTGACCTTGAACAGAGTCCCAATTCTCAGCTCCTGTCCCCACATCAGGGAGGACACAGTGGAAGGCAGCCTCAGAGCTGGTTGTCTCTGCACCAGAGCCCCTGGGTCTGATGAGGTAAGGTAAATGTAGCTATGAGCAAATGAAGCTGGCTGCTGTCTCATGTCACAGACAGACAGACAGACAGTAGTCAGTCCTACAGACAAAAGGCTTGTGGGTGTTTAGGACCCAGCTTGGCTATTGAACAAAGTAGTCAGAGTATTCCTCAGGTCCTCTAAATGGACCCAGACTCTGCTTCTTCCTGAAGCTTCCATGCATTTAACACATGGCTTTTGAGAGAAGCATATGTGTTCTTGCACATCCTTCTCCAGTCCCTAGACCCTTGACACTGTAATAGAAAATTCACTCTGGGTTATGTGCTGAAGATGGAACCGTGGCGATCAATATCAAGGCTCCTGTGACAGGAGAGAATGTGACAGCTACGCACTGTGAGGCAGATGTAGCAGCACACGGACAGAATACAGCCTGCCAGTCCGAGGTCAAGGGTCAAGCCTAGTTGGCTAAAGGACATGAAAGAAGTTTGGTCAAGGAGAAACACGTGGTCCACAGTCACCACCGCTCCCCCTCACAATCTATCAGACCACAGCCTCCCTATCTGTCCTATTTCCTCTCTGGTTCACATCTTTCCAAAGTGTTCTACCATCTTGCCTCCTTGAGACATCCTTTTCCCCCCGTCTCAGGTCATCTCTCTACAAAATGAAGATGGAGCTTACATTCTACAATCTAGGGACCCTCCCTCTAGGTAAGCAGGGGCACAGGAAGCCTGAGTTGGCCAGCACTGTTGTGTGAATGTGGTTGAAGGGGGGGTCTCCAGGTGTCTAACATGGGGAAGACTGAATGGTGCTACGGGGAGACTAGAATCCTGGAGTTATCATTAAAATCCTGGAGTTATTAAGGTGTGCCCTTGTGGGCCCAGGAGATGACTCACTGCATAAAAGCCCTTGCTACCAAGCCTGACAACCTGAGTTCAATCCTCTGATCCTCTGGACCCATACAGTGAAAGAAACACACCAACTGCTTCAAGTTTCCCTCTGACCTCCACATTGGTGCTGTGCATATGAATGCCTGCCAAGAATATGCACACACAGAGACACACACACACAGAGACACACACACAGAGACACACACACAGAGACACACACACAGAGACACACACAAATGTAAAAGGAAAAAGAAAAAAATTTAAAAAGGAAGGGAAGGGAAGGGAAGGGAAGGGAAGGGAAGGGAAGGGAAGGGAAGGGAAGGGAAGGGAAGGGAAGGGAAGGGAAGGGAGTGCCCTTGAAGTAGACTGTTGAGACTCAGCTCCTCTGGCTTCCAGGGGCTCATCACACATACTTATTATTGCCACCAGCCGTGAGCTGATGTGACCAAGTCAGATTCCCAGCAGAGCCTACACATGCCACCTGGATGTTCTGTCCCCAGAACCATGAGTTAACACAATAGCTGTCTCCCATGTTTCACTAAAGCAACACAAAACAGACCAGGCTTCAGGCTCTCCAGGTGATGGGTTCCAGGATCCTGCCAAGTAGATTCGTGCCCCCAAACAGAGCCCACAAACTTAGTGGAGCTCAGGAGATCAGATATGAATGGGAGATCAGACTGAACAAGCCATCCTCAGACACCCAGATTCATTCCCATGCTCACAGCCAGGTCTGTCCTCCTGGGGCTTTAAGCAGCAGGTGAGACTGACAATAACAACCATATGTCCTAGTATCCCAAGCCCAGCACCCCGTTCTCTTTCTGAGATCATGCGATGCCCCAGGCATGAAGCCACAGAATATAGGAGCCTTCCCTCCTATAGATGCTCAGAGCACCACAGATTCTGTGTAATGGTCACGTTCCTGTTTAGGTCCTGTGTTAGACCTACGGCAGCCTTGATCACAAACCAATTGCTATATCTTTTCTTGAGGCAAGGGCTTACTGTGTAGCACAGGCTAGCCTCTAATTCCTAGCCATCTTTCTCCCCAATCTTCCAAAGTACTGGCATTACAAGCACAAAGCACTACCCTGACCAGAAGCTTCTTTTCGGCAGAATGGGTCAAAGTGTCCCATTTAGCCTACAGCTCAGCTTCATTCCTTCCTTCATTTCATTCATTCATTCCTTCATTCAGCATGCACTGCTTAGGCCCTTGCTGCATGCTGATCTCGAGACAGGTCTATGGCCAGGCTGAGCAATACAGACCATGCCCAGCATGCCCAAAGCTGACATTCCATAGATAGAGATAGCATAAGCCAATGTATGATGACTAGAAGGCTCTTTCAGAGCTCAGTGAGGGTAATGAACAGAGAAGAAAGGCCAGTACGAGCAAAACCAATACTAGCTAAGGTCACGTGGGGTTGGCATCTTCCAGCCTCTGAGTAGACTTGTTCCTCCATAGCATCTGAATGGTTAGGCATTATCAGGCCCCACCAGCAATGGGCTATTCTACTCTCTGTAAGATTTTTTCAAAGCAAATCTTGAAATTCAGAGTCTAATCTCTTCATTCAGTCCATCTCAGTGTGGATTGTCCATGAGCACAGGGGTCCGGCATCTACAGAGCCAGACTGTAAAGCTACCTTCCAGGTACAGGCATGGCAAGCCACAAATGCAAGGCTCTCCCTGGAGAACCTTTAAATCTTACAGTAGCTACATTTTAAACAGAAAAGGTAACCGATATAATTAATCTTTCGAATGTATTTATTTTTTTTAATTGACAAATAAAGATTGTATCTATTTATGGCATCCTATGTGAGGTTTTGATATATGTGTGCATGCACCGTGGAATGATGAACCATGCTAATTAGCATATCCATAACTTTGCATCTTGGCATCTTTGTGGTAAGAGTACTTAAAGTCTGTGCTCTGCTCAATTTTCAGATGCACAAGGCATTTTATAGTACAAAGTCACTAGGTACAGAATAAATGTCTAGAACTCATCCCTCAGACTAACTGAAACTTTATACGCTTTGAGTAAAATTAATTTTAAAATAAAGTTCTTTAAGTCCAATATATCGAAAATATTATCATTGTAATAAGGAACCAGTATGAAAAAAAATTATTGGGTCGTTCTACTTCTTTTATTTTTTGCTTCCAATGTAAATCTTGAAACGCAAAAAGTCCTTCCTATTTATAGAGCTTCTCAGGGCTGATCAGGCTCACTGTGTGGCTCAGAAACTGACTGTGGCTTCTGAGCTGGGTAGGGAGATGGGAAGCCACAGGAGCTGGCTGGCAGGAACAGTTGACTGAATATTTCAGGAGAGCCAATCTTTAGAAAGAACTTACTGGCAAAAATGCATCAGCCTGGAACTAGGGATAATCTAGGGACAAAATAAGAATATTTGAGCAGCAAGACAAATGGGACCTGAACCAGAACACATGACACAGGAAGAACACTGGGAGGCAGGTAACAAGCAGATGGTACGAGGAAGAGGAGCAGGAAAAGACAGGTTTCAACATCCCTAGGACTCTAATACCTGTTTGAACAGAAGAATCAGGGACAGTAAGAGAAACCCCGTTGGAACAGGAAGTGGACCATACTCAGAACAGGAAGTAAAAAGCACAGAACAGTGTAGAATAAGAAGAGCAGCGCATGCTCAGTATACCTGCTGAGTACGACGGAGATGCTTTAATGTATGTATGCATTGTGGACCATGCCTAGAGAAGCAGAGTAGGATGGATCCTATCAACGAGCCATGCAAGGCGATGGATCAGGGCTGAGCAAAAAGATGAGGAGGGAGGAGTCACAGGGAAGGATGGGGAAAGGGTCACAAGGAGGGAGGGAGGGGTCACCGGAAGGGAGAGCTTACAGGGAGCAAGGGGCACAGGGAGGGATGGGATTCCAGGGAGAGAGGAGTCCCAGGGAGAGATGAGT
>JANHMN010000012.1:16232085-16343707 GCA_030674055.1 Rhabdomys pumilio
GTGTGTGTGTGTGTGTGTGTGTGTGTGTGTGTGTGTGTGTGTGTGTGGTGGTATATAGACTTCCCCTAAAGAAGGGAGTGCCAGGGCACTCTACTGACACAAACAGTATGCTTCTCAAGATTCCTTGTACTGTCCTTAGCCTTGAGGCACTGAAGAGTAAGGCAGCCTTAGCCCAAAGGGCCTGTGACTACTGTCCACACTGGAGGCAGACACTGAGGATTTCCATGTGATGTTGGTTTTACAGACATAGAGAATGTAAGAGTTATGGGATCGTGGAGGCTTCTACCCAGATGTCAGAGAAGAACCTGCGGGGGGGGGGGGGGGGGGCAGACAACATGTGACAGGGTCACATATCTAAAGTCAAGGAAGGGGATACTAGTGAAGCTCTGGTGGCAAAGCATGGACAACAGAGGAGAACCTAGGATGTTGGGGACTCTAGGAACCTCTGGTAGGGAGAGCTGTAGGCAATGAGCCGAGTCAGTCCAGGAGAGAGCCCTGTTAGCTACAGTCTGCAAGGTGGTAGGGGTGGGTCACCCACTGAAGCTCACATCAAGTCACTATGAGCTACAAGGTTTGGACATGGAGCTACAGAATTCCAGATCTGTTCTGCTACCTTGTTTCTTTTCAAGTCTCTGAATCCTCCCTTTGGGGGTGGGGATATTTGCTCTCCTCATCCCGTCTGAGAAGTGCATCATTCACTTTTTGTTTTACAGAAAAATTAGGCTCACGATAAGTGTTTGCGTAGCATTTAAAAAGGGACTTTTTACTTGAGCTTCTGAATAATGCGGGAGCTAGTAAGGCTTGGGGAATGGAAATGGGCTGGACGCATTCTGTAATATGAGATGGTCATGATGGCTTGGGGACCGGGAGCAAAACAGCAGAGCTGGACTATGAAATGACCCTCCACAGGCTCATGTGGGAAAGGCTTGGTCCCAGCTGGTGGTATGATTTTGGGAAGTGCTAAAAAGGGGAGATAGGGTCACACTGGAGAAGTGTGTCATTGGGGAGTATCCGCAAACAGTATCTTTTTTCCTAGGTCCACTTTCCTACCTCCTCATTTTATCCTAAACATGTGACAAGCAACTTTTTGCTCTTTCACACACTTCCATCCTACTCCAGCTGTGATGGTTTGTATGTGCTTGGGCTAGGGGCACTATGAGGAGATGTGACCTGGTTGGAGTAGGTGTGTCACTGTGGGCATGGGCTTTAAGACCCTAGTCCTAGCTGTCTGGATTCCAGTATTCTCCTAGAGGCCTGCAGATGAAGATGTAGGACTCTCAGCTCCTACTGCACCATGCCTTCCTGGATGCTGCCATGTTCCTCCTTGATGATACTGGACTGAGTCTCTGAACCGGTAAGCCGGCCCCAACTAAATGTCCTAATACGAGTTGCCTTGGTCATGGTGCCTGCTCACAGCCATTAAACCCTAACGGAGACACCAACATAGGAAAAAAAATTGGAGCTGCTATGGACGAAAATGTCTAAAAGCATGATCGATAAATAAAACAGCAAAGCTACACTTCTTTAAACTGTTCCCCTCAGATATTGAATCACAACCACAGAAAAGTTAACTAGCACACTAGGCCAAAACTGATCCCTGCCCCAGAGGACCAGAGAAGCAGTGGATGCTGGAGGCATGGACCAGAGTAGGTTAATTCAGGTTAAAGTAAGGAGGTGTAGAGGGAGAGGTTTAGGCAAAGCTTCTCCAAGGAAGAAGCAAGTTAGAGAATCTAAAAAAGAAAAAAACAGTTAGAAGCAGAGGCGGGGATCAGTATAGGAGATACAGGAGAGAAAGTTCTGTAACATGCGTCACACAGTCAAGGAACAGGAAGCATGAAGCCATGACACCTAAGAATGTCCTTGAGTTTTAAGAGAAAAACCCAATACCGGTCGACTTTGAAGTATGAATCTGTCAGCCTGGGGTCAGGACGAATCCTGGCCAGACATCACCTTAGGTAAGCTGGGTGACCTTCCTGTATCTTGACCCACCTTCTTCAGCATAGGGGGACCCCACTTCATAGCAGAATTGGTCATAGAAACAACATCTTTGAGAACTTGCTGTCATGAGTCCTGGCCACAGGAGGTGGCCCCTGCATCACTGTTAACAGCACCAATGGGGCTAAAGCAGAGAAAGGAGGCTCGTTCCTGTTCAAGTTTTTATTGAAAGACCTAGCCACAGACAAAGAGGCAGGTTCCAACTCTTCTAAGACTCCAGCCATCTCTGTCCATACTACCCCCACCCCCACTTCTGCAGCTGCTCAAGGGATTCCAATATCTGAGGAGCCCAGAGACCTCCAGATGGCCACGCGGAGGACTCCACAGAACTCAGACACAGCGGCCTTCACGGCAAGCTCACCTCTCCCTCCAGCCTCAGCTGAGGGCTCCATAGATCAAGAACACAGACCCCATCCCTTAGAGTTCCCCAGTTCCATGAGTTAGCCCAATACCACCACTGCCATTACCTGTGCCCAGCTGAAAGCACCTGGGAGTGGGGCTCACCTTGAGCACCACCTTGGGCTTACAGTGCTGGGAAGATCAGGCAGGTTGCAAATGCATCACCTGCTCCCCCCACCCCCATCCCACGCAACCTCCTTTCCAAAGGAAATAAATAAATAAGAGAAGAGCGCTCTCCTGCTGGCTGCTCCTGCAGAGTGAAATGGATTATTTTCTCTGTCCTGTGCCCAATATCAGTACTTATTGAAAGGCATATATCTGCAGTGCTGGGTTTTTAGCTCGTCAGCACGCCTGGAGCCCTCAGGAAGCATCTTTTTTCTTTCAACAGCCTGGCTCTTGCAGTAGGGGGTCTGCTGGGCCTTTTTACACACAGCCAGGCATTTTTCTTCCCTGAAATGAGGGTCTGGTCAGCCAGGCTCTGGGGTAGTCAGGGCTGTTGGCAAAGAGCATTTCCGGTGCCAGGTCTTCTGTCCCAGAAACCCTGTGCCTCCAGTCCAGGTCACATCCTCGGTGACTGAATCTCAAGCCCTGAGAGTCAGGTATGTGTCCATAGAGCTAAGAGCCAGCCACAGAAGGGACAGGAAGTAGGCAATATACCGGTCCTAGAGTGAGGGATGAAAGACTCAGAAGACAGAAAGATCATCCTGTCAAAGGGGTCTGCAGGGTTAGGGACCCTTTTCTCCCTCAAGAACTGCCTCTCTTCTCCACAAACTGTGTGCAGGGTCAAAGGCTTTTATGTATCCCAGAAAACAGAGCAATCATGTAACACCTTAAGGTAGCATCTCAGTGTTCACAGCACCTGGTGGTTATGGTTTCCTCTGAGGCTCCAAGCACATCCACATGAAGTAAGAAATTGGCTGGAGCTCAGTGCCTCTCGCCCACCAAAACCCTCCACGCTCAGTGTATTTGGCTGATTTCATACATGGTGAGACCTGAACTCAGAGAAATGAGATCAGCCAGCCAGGAACAATCTAAACTGGCCTGTGTCCCTGCTTGTCCCGCCATTGGTGCTGGCCGATGCCTCATCTAGAAAAGAGTTGGGTGTTCGTGTCCAGCTCCTTTTGCCTGCTCTTTCCCTGCAGGAAACCAACAGCAATGAACTCACAGAGGCTCCCCAAGTGGCCAAAAGAGGCTAGAGAAGGCCATCTTGCCTTCTTACCCACCTGACCTGGGCTCTGTGTCACCCCTCCCACTGGCTGGCTGCTGTTGTTCAGACAGCCCTTGGGTAGTAAACTAAACACCATCATTAGCATTTTTCAAAGCCCTGCTCTGTAGCCAGTGCAATGAGCAGGGCTGTAAAGGGAGAGGACAGCAATCGAAGCAGAAAAATATGGCACTTTTTAGACTAGTTTATGAGTTAAACAGAAAGAAAACTCTGGTATTCCATATCGGGATATTGAGCAATGTTCCCACGGCTGCTGGACTGTAAAGCAATATTGAACGGTGCCTGTAACCTAAACGATACAAGATGGACATAATTAAAAACAATTGATTCAATATTTTTTTTTTTGCTAAACCTCAGGGTGAGAATATAAACTAGTCATGATGGGAAAATGCCAGGCACAGTGACCTGAGCCAAAGCCCTTCCTGGGAATACATTGAGTATCAACACGGATGACATGTGAGTACCATGGGAGTAAGGCACTCATGACTGTGGTAAGCAATGTGATGTCATAGGGGATGATGTAACCACACACAAGATGACAATGATGTCACACAGGAGGAAAGCTGACCACATACATGATGATGGACATGACATACACACAGCGTGCAGTGCCTCATACTATCCGTGACAGCCACACAGTCACTATGGATTCCAGACAGGCACACAGTCACTGTGGATTCCATTAGCATGCTGAGAAACCTCTCAGTGCTCAGCCCAGGCTTCTAAGCTGGGGACATCGTAAAGAGCAAAAGCAGATGCAGGTCACATCCCAAATGCCTCTAGCAGTTTAGGAGAGACAACTTCTATGTGGAAATCACACAGACAGTCAAGCTGCCTGAGGTAGGAGATGGGCTGAGCCTGCTACAAGGCTGGGTACTCTGGGCAAAGCTCTGACTGAGCTGGGCTCAAAGTGGAAGGATGGATTCAAACCTAGGGCATATAAGCCACCAAACAGACCACTGTGCTGGAAATGGGAAGCATGGTCAGTGTGATGACCTCTAGTTGGCATCTTATCACACCCCCAAGTACTGAGCACTGGGCGAAACCTTGCTAAAGGCCCAAGCCCACATCCACTATTCACCAATAACAAGATTGCTCCTACCTACTCTCCCTCCAAGGGCCACTGCAGGCAGACGATATGGCCAGAACCAACATGGTCATGGGACACAGCTACAAGATACAAGCTTTTCAAACACCACGTTGGTGCATAGAGAATGCCTAGACAGAGATTCTCTCTAGAGAGTAGTGATGGATCACAATGCATCTTTGGGGTAAACAGAGCAGGACCCTGCCACATCTCCTGTTTCCAGATAATGGGTAGACATTGGTAGTTGCTAAAGTTCTCAAGTGTTTAACCAGCCTCTTCTGGAATGGCTCAGGCCAACTCAAGCATCAGGCAGCTCCAGTTTGAGCCTCCAGCCAGCTCCAGCCAGCTCCAGCCAGCTCCAGGCAGCTCCAGGCAGCTCCAGCCAGCTCCAACCAGCTCCAGCCAGCTCTAGTCAGCTCAGGCCAGCTCTAGTTCAAGCCAGCCCCAGCTGGTTTCAGCACCAGTCAGCTTCAGCTCCACCCCCATCCCCTACTGCCACCACCACTAAATACTCAGTCTTCTGGAGAAGCATAAGCACTCCATTCAGACCCCTCTGTGATGATGGTGGTGGGCCCTTGTGGTCCATCTACTACAGGCCTAACACCACAGTGTCCATTCCATTTATGGGAACGAACAGTCCACTGATCCCTTGACATACTGACTACACAGAGTACATGGTGGTTTCAGCTCCACCAGAAAACTACATAGAAGGCTGAGCCCACGTTTAAGGAACCCCAGGGACCCAGCTGAACCATCTAAATAGTGAGCCGAGGCAGGAGGAAGTATGCATTGAGCATCACGCAGAATGATTGAATGGTAGAGGTGGCCTGGAGAAATCAGACATGGCCTTGTCCCTAAATGTAATTAGAGGGTGGCAGTCAATAAGTTCCATGCCAACAAGGACTAAATGGGCAGAGATTGGGGGCCTAAAGAGCAGAGCATCCTGCATGGTCCCTACAGGTATGGGAGAGAAAGCAGGTAGTTACTGTGCTAGTCAGAAACCTCTCCTTCAGTGTCTGACTTGTCTTGCCTGCCAGCTCCTGAAGCCAGCACCATCCTCTCTCTCTGTTCTCACTGGGCATCTGTCACTCTGCAATCATGGCTCCTACCACCCCCACCACCACCACCAGACAGGAGTATTCCTGAGAAGACTCAGGAGCCATCATTATCATACAGCAGGGCTATAGCCAGGGGCCTGTGCTCAAGCTTGCTCCCGATGTCACAAAGCCTAAAGTCCTTCCACCTGTGGGATATTAAGACTGTGTGATAAGACCAGAGCCCAAGTGTGTGGACTCTAGAAGCAAACAATGGAGTGAGAGGTGATCAAAGAAACCGGGGTACAGTAGGGGTGATGTTCTCCACTCCTCTGTCCCCACCAATTATTGAGAGGAAAGCTAGCCAAGACAAGCAGTCCCCTGGTGCAAAGTCAAATCTTCTGTCCTGGGTTAACAGCGCCCTGACAGCTGTGATCCAGGTCAAGGAGTGATTGCTGCTCTGTCACGGCCTCCCTCTGGGGCCTCTGGGGCCTCTGGGGCTTCTGGGGCCAGAATTGATTGGTGTGATTTAAACTCATCAAGGGCAGCAGGCAAGGGAACCCCAGGGGAGCTTGATAGAGATACCATCTCTGCTCCAGAGCGCCTGCCTGCTAATAGAGTCCTGGCCTCCTGCCTTGCCACCCCATGGTGGAGCCAGCAACTACTCAGACTTCGAGATACTCCAGACACAAATGCACCTGGTCCAAGACTCCAGCTGTCCAGAATATGACTTCACAAGTAGCCAGTGAGCATGCAGAAGCAGTCCTCCAGGCTGAAGTCTGAGCTGATTCTTGGAGGATAAAAAGGACGGAGGACCAGGGTCTCTCTCTCTCTTCAGCCTACCCTCTCTGGGATGACGTGTAGCCAGGGAGTGGGCTGCATATGCCAGGTGCCACAGCATTTCCAGGCAAGCAGCCCCGTAGACCTCACAGTCTCCTCTCGTGAGACTCAGAGCCGGGATGCCAGAAAGTCTTAAATTTCATGCACAGTCCTGGGAAGGTTCCCACATTGACTTAGACATGCTGAAGCTCCACTCCAGGCCAGGAGAGAAGAGGCAGAGTCTCATTTGCTCTCCACTCAGCCCTAATTTGTACCACTGGCTGTTTTAATTTACAAGTCAGAGTTAATAAATTGTGTGCAAGCTCGATTACCTCACACTCCCCTGACTTCCTCCCCTGCCTGTGAGAGAGTAATGCACCATGGGAAAGATCTGGAAGAAGACTGTGGGTATCCCTTCTTCACCCAGGGGAATGTTATACCTGTCCCAAGAGCCCTGGGGAGCAGGGGAGAGGCAGTGAGTGGACGTAGCCTAGCGTTTCTCATATGGATTTGAGCAAAATAAATAAAGTATGGATCCTTTAAAAAGAAAAGGGAAGAAAATGAAAAATACATCAGCAAAAACAATACCAAAAAGCAAAGACCTTGTGTCTTTAAGGGACCACATACTTATATGCAATACAAGTCTCTGTGGAATGGAAGATCCTGCTGGGTACGAGCACAGGGACACCCATTTTCAAAGGGCTGAGTCAAGCTAGAGTCCATAGATTCATCCATGTGGCAGATCTTAAAGACCCAAGAGTACCGGGAGTGAGAGCCAGCCTGGAAAGTTCCAGAGACATCTGGAGCCTCCAGAACATGGACTGAGAAGTGACTCATTCCCTGAGCACAGAACATCCCGAAGGAGAATCACTGGTTTATAGACCAGAGAGGACACAAGCAGTGGCCACCGGTGGAAATGCACACACGTGCATCCTACAAACAGCAGTGCCCAGCCCAGCCCAGCCCAGCCCAGCCCAGCCCAGCCCAGCCCAGCCCAGCCCAGCCCAGGTGTGTGGTTCCCGGCTGTAACACTCAGTCTCTCTGCCTGGGCCCATGGCCACCTGGGGAGCTTACAGAGTCTGAACCACTCAGCTTGGTGACACCCTGATCAGGAAGCCCTCCATCCCGGGCATCCTCTCCCTTCCCATCCACCCCCAGCACTCTCATCAGCAAACATCTCTATGGGCTTCCACATCCGGGGCCTATTCTTACTCTGGCCACTCTGGAAAAGTTCCAGAGTGGCTCCCTAAATTTGTCCCCAAACAAGTCTAGACCATAGAGGCATGTGTGACCTTCCTCCTCCTTGCACAGCTAGCTCTGCGACTGCTCACCTGATGGGAAGGGAGGAGTAAGCAGGTTCAGAGGGTACGGATGCAGCCAGTGTCCTCTGTGGGTGCCCTCACTCACCAACAACTTTCTTTGAAATTTTTCATTGATTATGTCTATTGGCAAACAGGAGCAAGGTCCCCTGAGTGGCAGACACTGTGTGGAGTCCAAAAGGCTATGATGGCAGCTGAGACATAAGCACTTTTTGCTCGTGCACAGCTTAAAACACCAAGAGAGGATGAGCACCTATACACACATAGCATATATACGCCATAAGACTGAGTTCTACTCCCTCTGCTGCACACACACACACACACACACACACACACACACACATGCCAGGAAAAGCTGACCAGCATAACACAAACGTCTGTGTTAGCTAAAGCTGCAAGCATATTCTAGTCTGAAAGAAGGCAAGAGATGCCACACATCTGAAGCAAAGCCAGCACTCCAGGCCTGGATAACAGAGGGATCTGTGAGCTGGGTGCAGTCTACACAGTGGTCCTGGGTTGTTATGGCTACACTGAACTAAAACCAGATACTTCAGCATGGTGCATCCACTCGGGCCACACAAGCCAGAAAAGGAGGTAAAAAGACCGCCCACTGATCAAGGAACTGAAGAGAGATGGTGTGTCTGACCCAGCTTCTAGGGATCCAAAAGGATCTTGGGAATATATTGAACACTTAAGCTCTAGACTGAACTGATAAGATCTGCATGGGTTGGCGGTACTCAGATGGCAAAGCCCTCAGGTACAGACACACCTTGGGATCCTCAGCTCTAAAGAGAAACACACAGTCATATACTTGTATATATTCACATGCATACACTTGCACAAATGTACACACTCATATACATATATATTTGTGTGTATATGTGAGTATGTATATATATATATATATATATATATATATATATATATATAATCTGTGTGAGTATATATATATATCAAGCCTCGTGTATGGCTTTTGAAGTACTTCAAGAGCATTTCAGGTCATTTTAATTACTGGTGATTTCAGCTCCAGGGTGACTTTAGAACTAGGCTCTTCACAAGATGCACTCCACTGTAAACAAGCTGCTGCACCTAAGTGATACTGTGGGGACCACAGGGGTGGCAGCACAGAGAAACAATAGAGCGGTTGACTATTATCTCCACGTGGGATTTTTCAAGAGACTCTTCAGATGGAGTGAGGGCAAGTCAGGGCTGGGCAGAAAGGATCATGACACATGATGACATAGGCAGGAAGCAGCCAAAGAAGGGGCGGGGCAGCTTCATGTGCAGCAGAACCATACTGAAAGAAGCAGCCAGAGAGGAGAGTAGCAAAGCTACCCAGTGGTACCCAGGCCTCCAACAGCCTGGAGGACACAGGGAGGCAGAGTGTGCTCTTATGAGCAAGGTATGGTCATATACTACTGATGGCTCCTATAGCAAGCTGGTAAGGATGATTGCAGAGAGAGAGAGAGAGCAGAGCTACATCAGCAACTTTGATGGTCCAAGGAGGCAGGCAGGCTGGGATAGTAGGGGTGGGTGGATGGTAGTCGGGGCATTAGAAAGATAGGAGCAAAAGCCAGCCACATGGAGGCAGATGGCAAGGGCAGAAAGGGTAAGATGGGACCACTGACCACCAACAGGCATACCACATGGCACCTCTTATTACCAATACCTGCTGCCCTCCCCAGCTTTTTCAGGGCCCGGACTGTACCTATGCCAACTCTACACTATTTTCAGTATGGAGGGGCCAGGCTGTGATGTGGGATGGGCAGCCAATGGACGTGGTTGAATGAACAGGCGGACTTGAAAGGATAGGTTCCAGAGTGCCGAGGACACATTCAGTGTGAAGCCAATGACCTCCTCAAGATTTCTAACAAGCCATCTGAGGGAAATGTGAAGTCGCCCTACAAAGGTCCTTCGCTGCACCCTATACAAGCTGAGGGAGACTTCAGGGCGCACCCACAGGCTGCTCAGAACACCACCAGAGGGAGGGTGAATTGCAGACCGACTCCCTGATCTTATGGGCAAAGCTTCAGACAACAGCATAACTCAAAGTCTGCAGGGAGCTAATGGGTACCTGATGACTAGTGATAGGCTGATGTCCTTTAGGAGTCTCGAGCAAAGAGGGGGAAAGCTACAGCTGAACCTCCCAGAGTGAAAACTCATGGGTCCCTCTACTGTCCCCAGAAGGTGGTCTTTGGGGCCCATGGACTCCGCTGGTGTCTACCTGTCACACCTGTGCTTGCTGATGGGAGAGGAAGAGAGAGGTCTATGAACAGGATGGCACTGTTCATAGACCACTGCTCAAGCCGTTAAGGTCAGCAGCAACAGCCAACACTGACTCCATCTGGTGCCACATACCTGGTCCAGTTGGGGGCACTGGACTGCACCCAACCCCTTCACCAAGCCATGCAAAGTGGGTGCTTACCATAAGAATTTGTCCTGCCCAGTTCATGGTGTTGTTAGTGTCTTCAAATTCCACATCCATTGTCACAAGATCCCTCAATGTTGCTTCTGTCCGAGGAGCTGTTTGAAAGGTGTAAGGGGCTAAAACCTCCAGGAGTCTGTGGACATGTGGGACATGCTACTGAAGCTTTCCTCTGACCTGCTAGACACAGCACTACGCTGCTCTGTGGGAGACATGTCTGAATCAGCAGTCCAGACACGGCGGCAAAACTGTGAGATGGACTGAAGGCCCCCATGTTGCAGGGATGCACACTACAGAATTCCTTCCTCGAGTGAGCAGCGTCTCAGTGTGTCTGTCTAGCACTTTCATAATTAAATTGGTTTACATAGCAAGAATCCCACAGTGTAACTCTGCCCTAGTCAGCTGGCTGTGTATTGACTAGAGGAAAGTTGCCTTGTGAGGACCTGACCTCCCTAGGTGAGTTGGTTAGTTGGAGGGGGGGTGTTAATTAGTAATTTGGTGAATAGATAGGTTAGTCAGTTGGTAAGAGGGTGGTTTGGTTAGTTGGTAGGTTAGTAAACAAATAGATTACTTTGTGAGTGGGTAGATAAGTTGGTTAGTTTGAGGGTAGATTTGTTAGTTGGTAAGCTTGTGGGTAAGTTGGTTAGTCTGTTTGTGAATGAATTAGTTATTTGGTAAGAGTGATTTTGTGGGTGGATGAGTTAGTTAGTGGGGGTAGGTTAATTAGTTGGTTGGATGAGTTGGTTTGTGGTCATTTTGGTAAGTTAGTGGTGGGTGGGTTAGTTAGTTGGTAAATTGGTGAGTAGTTGGACTAGTTGATGCATATAAATTGGTTGGATGAGTTGGTTAGTTCATTGGTGGGTATGTGTGTTGGTTAGTTAGTTAGTTAGTTAGTTAGTTGATGTATGAGTTGGTTAGTTGCATTTCTAAATAGTAAAGTCTTCCATATTCAACAAGTAATATTCTGGCTATCCTAACTAGTCAATCCAGCACCTGTGGGGGGTCATACGGGGCACATTTATATTACCTCAACTCTATTTCCTTGGCACTCAAAGGAAAGCAGAGAGAAAAAACTTCAAGCAGTGTGGTTGGCTTTTCCTGCTTTTCCACTCACTGGGTGATCAGACATAGGGGACAAATCTGCCTCCCTCGTCCCTACACAGTCCTCACAGACCTAGCAGCTTGTTGACTATGTGTGCACACTGCCACACGCAACAAACCTTCAATACAAAATGGCCCTAAATGCAAAACAAAGTCTTGATCTAGTTTTTAACCGAAGAAAGGTCCTCTGGTTACAGCACCAGGAGCTCTCAGATAACACACTGCAAAGATGTTTATAAGTGCTTTGAGGAATTATCAAAGAGCGGTTCACTTACATGGGGCTTCTGTCATGTGGTCACAGAAGACTGAAGGTCTGTGTGAAAGGCTCCTTGACTGTCACCCGATTGATGCTCATGCACTGAGCCTGTGAGGCATGTCACAAGCATGCTCATGCCACAAGCATACTGACAAATCTACAAAGGAACCACTGCCCTGAGCTTGGCCCCGGCACATCTGGCCAGTATCCCTAGGAACGTCCATCCTCACACTGAAGTGCCAAATGAAACAGAGAAGCTTAACTTTGTTTGCTCGTCATTGATCCAGTAGGCAAACACGCACTGATTGGACTCTATAGACTGTGTTCTGTTATCAGCCTAAGCACCAGGAACAAAGACCACACTACTCAGAGACAAAATCTGGCCCCTCGCAATGGCAGCAGAGCCCTGGGTCTGTCCCAGAATGCAACAGATTTCTTCTGGTCTTGGCTTTTCAATGTGTAGTTAAATGATGTTACGGCTTAATCAGAAATGTCTTCTTAAGACTAATGTCTCTGAGCATCCAGACCCAGTTTGTGTGACATTTTGAAGGACACAGAGCCATTGAAAGGCAGGGCCTGGGTGGCAGAAGTCACTGCGGGTGGGGTTTTGAAGGTCTTTCTCTGTTCCCTGATCTGCCACCACTCGAGGAGGAATCTCTGCTGCACACTCCGGCTGCCCTCCCTTTCCCGAGACAGGCTGCACTTTCTGAAACTGAGGGCCCAAATAATCCCTTCTTAGGGTGTTATGTGCTACTGATACAAAAGCAGCTAATAAATGCTCAGAGGTATGTGTGTATGCCTGTGTCTCCATACGTGTGTATCACACTTCTAGAAGCAACTGGTTCAGAGATGACCCCCTGAACAGATGTGGAGAGCAAGGGCTGCTGTTTCAGTGACGTGTCCCCGCTAGAGTGCGGTTTGCTGGAGCTCCTGCTACTCGGGACACACCCTAAAGGTAGCCAGAGAGTCTGTAGCCCTGGGTGTGAAGAACTATATCCCACCCATGTTTATTCATGCTCTCTACTCAATTAGCTCCCAAGCAGCTGGAGGCCCAAGTTCAGAAGTAAAACTCAACCAGGGAGTCTTTTTAAAAATCCCTCTCCCGGCAGGGTTTTTCTGGGAACAAAAGCAAACCCATTTAACTTATTATTGAAATTGATTATCCATTCTGCAAGGCACTCCTTGGCACCGGCCTGGAAAGAAGGCATGTGACCGATTATGCCAAAGGGAGAATGGATCAGAACCAGAAGAGATTTGGCCCAGCAGGGTCCTCCCACGCACAGTGACTCAGAACCACTCTGTCACATGGAAGACTGAGGGAGTCCAGGCAAGCACATGGTGTCGTGACTCAAAGTAGCCCTCCCTGTAGGCACTGCCGTCCTGGGTGGCACTCTAAAAACAAGCTTGTAGTCATGGCCTCCTGTTAGCAAAAGAGAGACTGGTGCATCTCACCTCTGTACTAGCTGACTGGTATCATGGCTCCAGGCATCTTGGGGAACCCAAATGTGAGATGTATTAGTCCAGTGTGTAAGCTATTTGGGCAGTTTTAAAGAGGGCAGAAAGGAAATCCCGAGGGGTTCCCAGTTGGGATCACTTGACCAGTAGGATCTTACACAGTCTAGGCTATGGAGGGTAATCAGGGGCTATAGCAATCTCAGAGCTTCTGCTCAGAGAGGCTGAACTAGGACATGAGATGATGATCTTAGTGGTGTGTGTGTGTGTGTGTGTGTGTGTGTGTGTGTGTGTGTGTGTATCTTGCTAAATACTCTACAGTGAGTAGCATTCAAGTAGTCAAGGCTATTGCTCCACCCCTACAGCAATGAAATGTGCTAAATCCTAACAGTCGTTCATAGGGCCCTGGCTGTGGGACAGTGCTGGATGTGAGGACCAATAGGAAGAAAAGATACAAGACCCTCACTAAAGGGCAGAAAGCTTTTGAGAGTTTTGGTGTGATCGAGGCTGTGATCCGTAGCTAGGAGACTAAAACTTGACACTTGAATTCCAACTTGGAAGTATATACCTCTGTCACTGCAGGGTCCATGCTAGGGACTGGACAGGAGCCTAGCAACTTTCAAGACAGATATAAATTCTTCATTCACTCATTTCCTGCAGCTTCTTGGGTTCTGAAGTCTCTAGACAGGTTCCAGATGTCAGATCTTCCATCTTGACACAAACTGCCAAGACAGTATCTCAGCACTTGCTAGCTAGTTGTTTTGGTTTTTGTTTTGTTTTGTTTTGCTTTGCTTTGCTTTGCTTTTTGCCAACTTGGCACAAGCCAGCATCCTTTGGGAAGCTAGAATGTCCCATCTTGTTGACCTATGGGCAAGTCTGTAATTCATTTTCTTGATTGATGATATACGCAGGAGGGCCCAGCTTCCTGTGGGTGGTGCTATCCTGAGCTGGTGGTCCTGAATGCTATAAGAAAGCAGGCTGAGCAAGCCATGAAGAGCAAGCCAGTAAGCAGCACTCCTCCATGGTCTCTATATCAGATCCTGGCCTCCAAGTTCCTGTCCTGGTTTCCCCCAGTGACTTAAAAGCTGTAGGGTTAGACAAACCCTGTTCTCTCCAAGTTGTTTTTGGTCATGGTGTTTTATCACAGGAAACCCAAATCTCCCTAAGGAAGTAGCTCTATTGTACAACCTATTGAGAGAGAAGAGAGGTAGAGCCCTCTCCCTCTCTCTCTTCACCTCCCTGAAGAGCCCAAAGACTGGGAGAGGAAGACTTCATGGGGCTGGTTGCCGGTTGCTTTCCCTCTTACCACAGCCTGTCTGAGTCTGGAATGCTTAGTGTTGCTCTCCTGGTGTGTATGAGTTTTCAGAGGAGGGCATATGGATCTCACTAATGGAACCAGTTAAACTGACCTACACTTCAGTGAGGACCTGCACCTCAGTGATGGCTGAATGCCCACCCCCTCCAATCTTTGCAAGATGGAAGAAAAGATGGAGGAAGCCTGGGAATTGCCTGTCCATACTAAGACCAGCTCAATCTGGTTCATCCCACTCTGGTGGCCTGGGAAAGGTACCTGAATAAGAAGAAAAGCTGCTTCAACTCCAGGGAAAAGGAAACTGCTGAGCTCCAGATGGAAGGAGCTCCCCTGCAGGGAAAGGTGGTGAAGAGACTGTGGATGGGTTGACCCCGGTTAGCATCATCTGTCAAGTTCAGTATTCTCAGTGAGATGAGAATGTGTGAAAACTCTGGAATGGAGGGGCATTTAGGGAACAGAAGGCCCAAACAGAGTCTACAGGGACTTCCTGAGAACCCTTCTCAGAATCTCTAAGATGGCCTTATGTGGATGTTTCCAAGGGAAGATGAACCAGGAAGACCAGCAGCCAGCAAGAACTGTGATAATTTTCTAGCATTTAATGAATAAAACACTAGCAGGCATGTGACTGGACTGTAGGACCAAGTGGGAAAATGACTTTGTTCTAGTGAAGCCAGTTAGGACAGAAACAGTATAAACAGTTACTAGAGACAATACACAGTTGAGCCAAAGAACGGACATAGGAACGGCAAGCTTTGTGCCCAGTGGACCCACTGATAGATGGGGAACAGCAGGCTCCATGGCCAGTGAACCCAATAATGGATGCATTGGGGAATAACTTGAGAGAGTGGGGCAGAGGATTATCTATAGAAACCATGGAGACCTGAAGGAACTCCGCAGCTCCCAGCCGCAGTAGGCAGACCCATGCCTCCAGATGGGTAGGGCCAGCACTAAAGCAAGAACGGCTCCCATTGTAGGAAGAAGCAGAGGGTTATGCCAGGAGAGAACCACAAGCCCAGCCCACATGGGAGGACCCCACCTCCATTTGTTCTTGTTCCCTCCTCCTAGGACCTTCCATGGGCAGAGCTGAGTTAGATGTTCAAAGGACCAGCATGGAGAAATCACGATAGGGAGTGGATCTGAGGGGAGTGGAGAATATCTCTGTCACCTGCTCGTGTGGAAAACATGGGGTTAACTCCAGAGAGGCTGATGTCCCTAGCAGAGGCCAGAGGCACCACCCTATCACATGCCCCACTAACCCCTAGAGCTCGAGGGGGTCCCCTGGAAGGCAAACACGTGCAAGGACTCCCCAGGGTCAGTATGATGATGGATGGATATCAAAGCTACACCAACCAAACCCTAAGAGGGAACGCTGGGGGAGGGGCACCAAGGAGAGTGGCTGAGAGCTGAGTGTGAGTTGCCCAGGTTCCTATTTGGTCAATGGCTAGAACACAGACTGTCTGAGGGTAAGAGATGACAGAGCTTTCCAGTGGAACGGGTTAGGGCTGTTCCATTGAGCCCTAAGTCTGGGTTCAGACTCATCAGCCTGGTACTTTTGTCTGAGCCTTGCCTCTCCACAGTTCAGCCTGAAGCCCCCAGGAAATGAGACATTCCAAATGGAACCTAGAAGTTGACTTGTCCTGTACTTTTAGGACAAGGACTGGACTACACTGCCTGTGTTTCAAGCCTCTGGGAGAAGGATGAAGCATTTGCTTCACATAGTCAGCACCGGTTTGTATTTAAGCCCCAGCAAAGAGTTAGTTTGCCCTGTAAATGACTTGAATAGCATTCCCCCACCAGGCCTGTGAGGAAGCCTGTAGGCTGCTGAGAAGTACACAGCATACAATGGCCAGAGGCCAGGCCTCCCCACATCCCTCAGTTTTTAAGCCTGCAGCTCTCCATGCCTGGAGTATCTCCGCTTTCTCCCACTCCTGAAAACCATTTGCAGGAGCATCACCTCCTCCATACATGCTGATGCTGTCTTCTTTCTGCTCCAGCTCAGATTTATTTCCTCCGTCTGCTCCAGCAGCTTACTATAGCTGCCCCTCATGGCTGGGAGGGACTCAGGTCTGATCTAAGGGGAGGAGTGGGTCACACTCTTGACCCCGCCCCTCTTACTGGCTTCTCCTGACAGGTCCCTGTATTAGATCCTCCTGTGACTCAGCAGCCAACCAGCCTCATGGCCAGGGGCAGAAAGAAACAGTGTCTAGGGTGAGGGTAGAAGGCCTACAAAAGGAACCTAATGGCAATCTGACTGTCCCTCCATCTTTTGGAGGCTCTGCTAGGACCATGGCCATGAATGTCCTTCACTACTTCTATTGCTAAGAGAGCCTTGAAGGTCCAAACCTCTGACAACATGGGTCCTGGGCAGTTCTAGCAGGTCAGAATACAAGGCTCACACACCCTAGCACTAGACTGCTACCCTCTGGGATTTGTCATCTCCAGGGCAGAGCTCCTGGCCAAGTCACTGTCCTAGCCCATTTTTTTGATGTTGCAATGGAACAGAAGACCAGGAGGCCCATGAAAATCCAAGAGCTAACCACTGAGTCCATGGCTAGGAAATCCAAGATCAAAAGCCACCTGTGAGGACCCAGCCTCAAAGGCTGGGTAGCCTGGTTCTCAGCCTCTCTAGGGTACAAGTGGTCATTGTTGGACTATTTATTCCTTTCTGTATAGGCCAGTCTAGTCTATCTCCCTTTTAAGATTTACTTTTATTTGTAATTACTTGTATGTAGGGGTGGGTGGTATGTGCACGTGAGTGCAGGTATCTGCAGGGGCCAGAAGAGGGCGACAGATTGGCTGGAGTTACAAGTGGTTGCAAGCTACCTGATTATGTGCTGAGACTTGAATGTAGGCCCTCTGAAAAAGCACTATGCAATCTTATCTGCCAAGCCCTCCTTCCAGACCCCCATCCCATTATGTAACATGCATTGATCCTGTTTATTTTATTCCTCTAACAAACTCTCACTATTACACAGACATTTTCAGACTACAGTGGCCATTCATTCAACATGGACATACCAAGGACTCCTGTGAATGTGCCCAGCACTTGTCATCCTCAGAGAGAGAACAGAGACTGAGTTGTTGGCCTCACTCATTGGTGAGATAGAGATCACACGACTCTGGCCTCTGCTTCTTTCTTTCAGGCAACTGTCACACCTGTGCAGCTCCATTAGGCTACGCTTGATAATGAAGGCACTGTCCTTATAAGAGGGTCCTTAAGTTCATACATCTACAGAGTCCACCATCAAGTAGCTGATGTTCTCTGGTTGCAAGGAGTGGGACAGGGATGTCTAGGAGTGCCCTCCTCCATCTGGCACTGAGAAGGGAGAGAAGTTTCTGGTATCTAGGATGTGGTGCAGAGGGATGTTGGGCCTCGTATCCAGCTTTACTGAGACCCACCATTCCCAAGGTGGCTTTCTTATCCATGAGATCCAGAAGCTTAGGGGTATGTAGGGGAGCCATAAGAGAGCAGACTAGGGAAGCTGGCCCAGTGGAATTTGATAAGTTATTTCTCCGCAGGTGAAATGAGCCAATTCAAGCCAGATTAAAATGGATTCCGTTCTGTGATGCTCAGTGCCAACACACAGGCACCTGCCTCCTCCTCGTGCCAACTGTAAACAGACAGGTCCTCTCATCTCCTCTCAAGCTTAAGACGGTGAAAAGATCCAGAGAGGATGAGCAAGAAGGCAAGGCAGTGCCTGGCTCTGGCTAGCAGCCTGGGGTGGAGATAGTAGGCAGGATTCTCCTCTCCATCCTCAAGGCTGCCTCAGCTCAAATGTCTCCCCCATGTCCCATCCCCCACCCCCAGTTACTTCTCTGTGTCATCTTTAGCCTCTTACCACTACTGACTTGAATTTACACAGAATGCCCCTCCTTCCGTGCAGTGCCCTCATTGAAACCGCTTCAGGTGGGTACCCACACTTTCCACACCAGCTACCCCCTCTCTTCTCTCAACGCTGCTGCTTTCCAACCCAGAAGTAGGGGAAGCACCCTGAAATGGTCATCGTTCTGTATGAGGAGAGGAAGAAGCACACCCCATTCATCCTATCTCTGCTAACTGTGGAAATCCTGGCCAGGTGTGTGATAAGAAAGAGTCTTTGTACAGCCAGCTCTGCCCCTGCTGGGCCGGGGGAGTATTTCTTTAATATGCCTTCTGATGATGGAGAAGGATGTTAATTACAGCCCACACACATAAAATATGCTCAAATGAGATGGTGAATTTGAAAGCTCCAGATAAAACCCCAAACAGTATGTGACACCAGGAGATGACAGCAACTTGAAGACACAGTGGGCACAGGTGGCTGTGTGGCTTCCTCTGACCTTTACTGACATCCACATGGTATCTCATTTACCAGGGGAACCTATGAAGCCTTCTAAGCAGGACCTCAATGTACACAAACTCATTGACCCCTTGGGGCAGAGATGAAGGCCTGGCTAAGCTCTTCACTGCTGTCTAACCCCAAGCCCCCTCTGTTCTTTTTGTCTCTCCTACATCTTAGCCTGGGGTAACTAAAGCTTAGCTTTACTCTCCCTGTCCCATGGTACAAAGGCACTCACAATCTCCCCGGATGCATAAACACACCACCCATGCATATTTGCACATACCCTAGGCATGCACATATAACACATATGTGAAACACACACACACACACACACACACACACACATACACACACACACACACATCATAGTGCACACATACTGTTCACACATTTAGGCCCTTACCCTGACTCAAGCAGCACGCAAAAAGCATATCTGAATAAAGACATCAATGAGGGATGAGGAGATGAGCCCAGGATAAATCTTTCATAGAAATTGTCCATCAGGGGAAAATGTCACATCTAGATGCAAAGCTGAAGGGTGAGTGTGAAAAAGGTTGGGTATTGCCAGCCCTGCTCTCTCTGTATGAGGAGGCAGAGTGTAACCTCACGCACAAGGCCCCGGGGCACCCCCTGTGCGACTGGTTGATTAACCCTTATGCCCCTGCAGCCTGGCACATGAGGTGCTTATATGTCAGCTCAAGTCATTACTCTGCTGTAGCTACCCACTGCTAGCCACAGTGAAGTTCACAGTGTGAGTCACGGTTACTGATCATAAGACAGAGCTGACTGCTCTGACAAGAAGAGAAAGTGAAATGTATGTATGTATGTATGTATGTATGTATGTATGTATGTATGTGTTTGCCCCTGAGTTATGAGTGACTCTTGGTTCTGTACACAGACTGCTGGATGACACACCTTCTTCAGGAAGTAATACCAAACAAAGCCATTTTCCCCTGATTCTGTGGGGCAGGGAGTAGAGAGGAGTCCAACAGACAGAGTTCATCTCTGCCCTGTCAGGCTTGGGCTTCAGCTGGGAACTGAGGGAAAGAGGGGAGCAAAGTTCATAATGAGCCTGATGTCTTAAGTTTAAGGGGTCATTACTTGTACCTCAGCCATTGACTGGATAGTCAGCTACAGCTGGCTAGTAAGGCTTCTCCCCAGCATGCTGGTCTCTGGCTAGTCTAACTTTCCAGAGAACTAATTTTAACTCCCAGTCAATTACAGACTAGGTCTAGAACAGGTGCTATCTTGCCCATCCTACCCCACTGGGCAGAGAAGCCAAGGCTAGCCTAGATTCACAGAGAAACAAGGCCCCTCTTGATGTGTCTTAGTTAGGGTTTCTATTGCCTAGACAAAACCACCATGACCAAAAAGCGAGTTGGAGAGGAAAGAGTTAATTTGTCTTACACTTCCAGATTGTAGTCCATGCAGGAAGTCAGGACAGGAACACAAGCAGGGCTGGAACCTGGAGGCAGGAGCTGATTCTGAGGCCATAGAGGAGTGCTGCTTACTGGCTTGCTTGCCCTGGCTTGCTCAGCCTGCTTTCTTATAGAACCCAAAACTACCAGCCCAGGGATGGTACCACCCACAATGGACTGGGCCCTCCCTCAACGATCGCTAGCTAGTGATCATTAAAATTGCTTTATGGCTGGATTTCATGGAGGTATTTCCTCAACTGAGGGTTCTTCCTCTCTGGTGACTCTAACTTATGTCAAGTTGACACACAAAACCAGCCAGTATACCATGGAAGCCTTGTCCAGAAATCTGTCTGTCTTTAGACTACCAAGCCTTTGTGCTCAGTAGATGGATCATTTCCAGATCGTCTGTACAGCAGCACCCTTGGTTCCCTTCTAGATCATACAGCACCCACAGACCAGCACCCTTCCTCTGCAGCCTTCTTCTGCACAAGGAGGAGACAGCTAACATGTACAGGGCATCTGTTGCGTGTACACCAGGCTCCCAGCTGGGGGCATGGCCTACTGCTTCTCTGAATTTCCTGCCTCACAGCCAGCTGGGGCAAGAGGGAGGAGGGCCCAAGTCTCATTTGATGGATGTGGGAATTACATCCAAATTACAAAATCATCGCAGTTCAATGCACAGGCGACAAGTGGCAGGGCCGGGAGTGCAGCCCCTTCTGCTTCTAAATCCCCGTCTGGCAGCATTGCTAAGACCCAAACACATTGCCAAGCAGCTAAACACTTTCTGAGCCATCCCTGGCATCTGTCCTTCCTCTGTTAAAACTGGGAGGGGAGAGAGAGCTTCTCCAACATGGAGGAGCCGGTATGAACTATCTGTTAAGCTGTACGTGGCATCTCCATCACTGCCAACTGGATATATTTGATCTAGTATAACTTCTGTGTCTCCCCACACCCTTTAAGACCCTGCACAGCAGCAGTGGTCACATGTATCTTTTAAAGTTGATCATAGACACCAATGTTGAATTAATGGATGGACTAGTACTTGACTGGGTTTATGAACCTTCTAGAAAGTTCCCTAGATGAAGTAGCGACAAGGTGTTGCTCTTGAGGCCTGGTTTACCTCTCCAGTAATTGGGGACATAAATCATTCACTGGTTTCCCTCTTGCAATGTGTTAGATAGTAACCCCTCGGAAGCTATGCCTATGCCCAGTAAACATGATATTATTTGGAAAGGGGGCATGTAGCTGTTATTGAGACTTTGATGTGAGGTCACCGTGGACCACCTAAGAGGTCTTAAATACAATACCAAGCATCCTTAACAGAGGCAGACAAGAGGAGCCCAGATACAGCAGGGAAGCCAGGTGAAGAACAGCAGAGACATGTCTTGAACCTACGGACTATCCTGACTGGGCAGCCATGAGGAGAATTCTCCTAGCACTTGCAGAGAGAACAAGACCCTGAGACACAATGATGGAGAGCCTGCAGCCTCAGAGGCTTGATGGCAAATAAGTTTCAGCTACTGAAAGCCATCCCTCTTGTGATAAGTTATTATGGCCATGGTATGCCACCTGAAATGCCCAGGGTCACAGAGATGGTTGAGGATGTCCCCAGCTAGAACCTGGCCAGGAGGAATCTAACCAAAAACAAGTGCAGCGTTTCACACCTCCATCTGATGCCTTAAAGCACTTCAGCTTTCCAGACAGGCTGTGCCAGCAGAGGCCTGGTGCCCATCTTGGTGGTGTTTTTGACCTTGAGTGACCGCCCCCAACCTCTATTATGTAAGCTGTTTCATTAGGAAGCATGAAGGAAGTTGAAGGGGCCAACTCATTCCATTCATGGCAACAGTGTAGCCAGAGATCTCAAAAGATAAACAGGGGAAATAGAGGGATGTTGAGGCCATGCAAAGGCAGCTGGAAGAAGAGCAAGCAGCTGGATCAGCTGGCAAGGCGGGGGGTGAATATAAATCAGCCAGCGTCAATCAAGTGATCGAAGGAGGCCACCAGTCCGATTAGTATTGATAAACGGCTCATTAATATGAAACTTTGCTCCATTTAGCATTTCTTATTGCCAATTAGCAGTAATGTCTCCACCACACTTGAGACGATTGCAAATTAATGGTATCGGCTTCCCCAGGACAAGCCCCGCAAAGCCTGAAACTTCGGTTGGAAAGCTTGAAACTACCCACTGGAACATCGAGGGATTCTGCTCTGAGGCTGAGGATAGAGACCTGCAGAGCCAAGGGTGAAGAGGCAGCTGGCATGGAAATTCCTCCCCTTCCCCTGTCCTCAGACTCCACACAAAGGAAGAGGTCCTGCAGCCCAGGAGCATTACCCATCAAAGCCAAGCCCTTACTCTGGAGCAAGCCAGTGAGCCAGCCACTGGCTGGACTCCCATCTCTCTCTCCCTGGGTGATTAATGACAGCCCGTTGTGTCACAAAGTAAACAATGGAATTGTGCTACCAAGAGTTATGAGGGAAATAAAGCCATCTCTCTCCTGGCCCAAACAGATAGCAGGGGCTATGGCAGGGCATTAAGCATCTTTGCAGAGGAGAAATGCATTGATTTTTGTTTAATGCGTCAACTGATTATGTACTTGGTTATTGAAAAGCCTGACCAATAACAAAAACATATAGCATTCAGTTTTGCATCTTATCCCCTGCAGGGTCTCCTGGGACATATCTATTTCCTGGGAATGCTGTGAGTTCACTATGAAGACTGGACAAGCTTACACAGATGTGAGTATCATCCCTAGAGACATAAGCCACAACAGCCAAAGTCGGGTCACTACTCTGAGCCTTAGTTTTCCCATTTGTAAAGTGGGGTTTCAAATGGCCAAAAGTTCCCAATGCAATGAGAGAAGCAGACAGGCCAGTCACATTCAAAACAGATGCTGTGTACACACACACACATACACATACACACACACACACACACACACACACACACACACACACACACACAGGTCAGTGGCACTGAGCCTACAGCCAGTACTGAGAACACAGAGGCCCAGGACTCCTACAACCTGAAGGAAATTGACTCTGCTCCAGAACTAGCTTCCAGTGCTTCTCTGTTACCTCCTATACTCCATCCCCATTTCCTACCTGAGCACCCAGAAGTTATCACCCTGCTCCCATCCTGAACAGACCTCCCAGCTCTGGGGAACCTGCAGGTCCATACCCTGGGTACATTTCCTCCTTGGAGTCACTTACCTCAGCTCTGACTGAGCTCCTAAGGGAACATGTAAGACTTGGGATTCCAAATGACAAGGACAACTCCACTCTATCCAGCTGGTTCCCAGTCTCTCTTCCAAAAGACCAGAGAATAGGAATCCCCTTCATCATAAGCACCATTATCACAAAGGCACACACCAAATGCTTTAAAGATACACACACATAGTTCCCTTCCATGTCTGAAAAATCTCAAGACCAAGGTCAGTATCTCCCAGGCTACAGCAGATGTGTAGACAGGACTGACTCCCTCTGGAGTCCACTTCTTTTATGAGACTGTGAGCTGGCTCCTGGCCTACTCAGAATCACAGACCCTCCTCCACTTTCAAGCCCATGGTCTAAGTCTACATACATTCTCTTGGAGACACCATAACCATGGTAACTCTTATAAAAGAAAACACTTAATTGTGACTGGCTTACAGTTTCAGAGGTTCAGTCCAGTATCATCATGGCAGGAAGTGTGGCAGCTTGCAGACAGACATGGTGCTGGAGGACCTGAGACTTCTACATCTTGGCCCACAGGCAGTAGAAGGAGACTGTGTTCCACGTTGGGCAGCTCTTGAGCATAGAAGACCTCAAAGCCTGCCCCCACAGTGACACGTTTCCTCCAGTGAGGCCACACCTACTCCAACAAGGTCATACCTCCTAAAAGTGCCACTTCCCACACATCAAGCATTCACACCCATGAGTCTATGGGAGCCATTCCTATTCACACCACCACAGTCTCTGTTGCACTGTGAAGCCTGGTATCCCTCTGCTCCCTCTCTTCAGAAGCCCTGTGGTAATTTGGCCCAACCAGTATCCAGGGCCACTCCACATCACCAGATCCTTTGAATCATCAAATCTAAACACTTTCCTGTACTGTTTAAAGTCAGAGTCACAGGTTCTGGTATTACGATCTTTGGGGTGCAAGATTTTGCAAGTCTAAGAGACATCCTTAGACTGAAGGCTAAAGCCCTGCCTTCCAGTGGCATTCCTAAGAGATCAAAGGCTTGAGGTCATTGTGCCCAATACCATGATGCCTAGAGACACCATCCAATGTGTGGTTCCCAGTTCCATGGGATGTCTTGACACTGGCTCAGAGAGAAGAGGGCAAAATCTGGAACGGGCAGGGTCCACAGTCTGCCTCTTCCCTCTTGGATGTCAGATGCTCCTGCCAACCAGGCTGAGAGATGAGGAGGAGTCTGGGACAGGCAGGATCCCAGTCTAGTTGGGAGCTAGTGCACAGGAGGTGGGGTGGGAAGAGAGAAGGCCTTCTCTGAGAATTTTAAAGTTACTTCTCTCTTAGGTGAAGGCCTTCTCCTATGATCTTTAATGAAGCAGCTGTCTTAGCTTGTTCATATTTCTTTATTGAGACAGGTTTGAACACATACACTTTATTCGGGTGAACCAAGGGTTATGTAGTTTAAAGGAAAGGCATGGGAATATTCCTGAGAGATCAAAGGCTTGGGGTCATTGTGCCCAATACCATGAGGTCTAGAGACACCATCAAATGTGTGATTCTGGGTTCCATGTGATGTCCTGACACTGGCTCAGAGAGAAGAGGGCAAAGTCTGGAACGGACAGGGTCTATAATCTGCCTCATTTTCGGAGGGAAAGGGTCATTGGCAGAAGGTTAAGGTTCTGAGCTGCCTCATTAGTTATAGAGAGGCATTCCAGGTGCTAGAGATGTGACTGAGTATCTTGTTGGGAGTTGCCTGGGTAGGTGTTCCAAGGCAGGCACAGAAACAGGGAGGAATCTAGTTTCATTCCTGCTGGTCTCAAGTTTTGAGATTTTTCAGGGTTTGAACATACTCTACTTTGCCAGTTCCATACCAGTTTCTCTTGTGGCTTAGTCCACATGCCTCACACAAGTGCACATGCCTCTTGTTCATAGTTGCTTGTTAACCTAGACCCAGCTCCACTGTCTTCCCTTCACCTTGTCCCAGGTCTTTGTGTTCCAAACTCTCTGGCTGTTTCCAAACTCATCTCCCAGACACTACCCAGTGCTGTCTTGCCCTGAGCACACATGAATCCCTACAAGACCATTCTCTGAAACAAGCTCTCTCCATGGCAACACCAGTAAACTCTCATCACTCCTCCAGGACTGTCGGGCCTAACATGAGGTCTAATCTCCATTCCACCTTCACCCTTCAGTCATGTACACAGGTGGAGGGCATGACGAACAACCCCCCAGGCCCTAAAGAGATTTACATACTAATGAGGTACCTGAAGGCCAGAGAGTGGAGCCCATTAAGCATTCCTCCCCAGCCCCTCCCCGCTTTTCCCCTCCCTATTTAACTCAGGTCCATCATGGGTTTTGTGGGGGCACACATCCAGATCCGTCCACCATCCGCCATGTCAATAAACCAGTTTCCAAAACCCAAGGACTTCCTTGTGCATTGGGGCCAAACTGTGGAGAACCGTGGTGAACAGTCGGGCCTAACTTCCAGCTGGAAGACCCCAGGACGTTCTCAGCTGACTACACACAGCGTGGTGTGAGGAACCTTGCAGTTCCCCGGCCGTGTTTTTTTTTTTTTTTCATCTGGTGCACCAACATGGACCATGAACAGCCAAGCATCTACAAGAACCATCCTGGCTGAGTCTGCTAAACAGGTATACTTCCCGTGAGGCTTGATACCAGAGCTCTCCCTTCTCAGCGTGAGCCCACACTTTCCCTGCCTCCATCCTGCCGTGTGTCCAGAGACCCCAAGATGACGGCCAGTCTCAGCATATGGACCTGTCACCATGCACTCCCACAATCTTCATTTTGTTGTGCACCCACCCCATGCGAAGGCTGGGGCCCAGAATGAAGATTCTCACAAGAGCTCTGTGCCTGCCTCTCCTACCCTGAGACATTCACTCCTGACAAAAGACAGCTCGATCAAGCAAGTACAGTAACCTTTCTTCTTCGGGGTGCTGCCAAAACCTCTTTCTTCTCCTCTCCCGCTCATTTCTCTCGGCTGTGGGCTAGCAGGTTGCACTCCCACATGCCCCCTCATCTCGGTCCTTCCTCAGCCTCTCGGCAGTCTGAGAGCCCGAGGACTTGAGACCAGTTGGTCACCTCCAGGGATCCCCAATCCAAGAGCTCTACACCCCACGAAACTTCAGACTGAGTGAAAACTTCCCCTGCCAATTGGGGCCCATAGTGCCCGACTGAGCAGTGTGGAACTGAAAGACCCCCGAGGGGACCCTACCTCAAGTCTGGACTGGCGCTCACCCACTGACACACGAGAGACCTCCTTGATGCATTTGCATAAGGTAGTTTAATAGCAAGGGCCCTTGGGTTGAAACCTGTCCCACACAGGAGACAAGGGATTTCAACCCTGAACCCCAGAGGCAGGGGGGGAGGGGGCTATTTATGGGTAGGGGTAGGGAAAGGCGGGAAAGTTTGGCGCGGTTACACACGATTGGTTATTTCAAATATCAGCAACTTGCAGAGGCAGCAGGATGGCTAGTTAGGACTTGTCTGGGCATGCCTTTTTATTTTTCTTTGTGGCCAGGAATGTGTCTTCCTGCTTTGGGCCTACCCCACCCACAGGTGGATTTTCTTCCCTGAGGCTTGAGGAATGTATCCGGGGCAGTGAAGGCCCGAAATCCTACATTCAGTTCTGCCTTCCTGGAACTAGTGAGCCTGTATATATTTTATAAAATGGTCTTTATAATTTTTCACTCTACAGAACCAACTCAGTAAAAGCTCCTACACTTCTGCTTCTGCCATGCTGAGCCACGGTTCCAGTCAACTGAGCTGTGACAGACACACGGACCCACAAGACAACACAGACACACGTGCCCATACACAAGCCTACATTGTTCCCTACAGGTGGTAGAGGACACGGGAAGAGCCAGCCCCAAGAGTGTCCCCCTGCTGGTGCCCACAAAAAACCTCTCCACAAAACTCCAGAACAGTGAGTAATTCCCAGCCTAGTTCACAAGACTAGGCAGGCTTCTTTCTGTCTCCCCACTCTCTTTCTCCATGTGCTCCTAGTCAGCTTCTCTGCTTTAACTCCTCTCTTCCTCTTTCTTTCTGTCTCTCTCTCCCTCTCCACACACTCTCTAACTCAAGGACAAGATGGCGACTCCCTAGTCTCCACCTTGCCCATCCCCCAGCTCCACAGAGAGGACTCCTTCACAGCTAACAACTGTCTTTCAAGTTTCAACACAGCGCCTGCTGTGACCCTCCTTCTAAGACTCTTTCATCAGGTGAGAGATTTCCCTTTCGTTTTAAGCTCTCAGGAGTACAGACTTCAGTCTTTACGCTGTCTGCTAATATAAGTTTCTGTTTCTCTCTCTCCCCCACGTGTTCTCCAACTCCACAAGATGGCGGTGACTTCCTAATTTTCACAAGATGGCGGTGACTTCCTAATTTTTGCTCTCTCCCCCTCCCCCCAGGGGTGCCTGCTAACTTTTCAAGAACACTGACTCTAAACTCTAGGCCCCAGTGTTTCTCCCCTCAGGGAGTCACACAGCCTGCTAACATGGGCTAACATAGGCTTTCCCCCCTTTTCTCCATCATTTGCGGCCAACTGAGACCATTTAATTCAGTCGGTTTGCCTGAAAAGCAACAGGGCGGGACTCTGCTTACTACCCAGCCCTGTGTTCCTTAGCCAGCCTTCCTCACAGTTTCTTCCTCAAGCAGCTAAAAAAGCCAGGCCGGGCCTGGTTGCTGCCTGTTAGCTTACCCCAGGAGCTGCTGACTCCAATCAAGCTTCCACGTGTCTTTCCCATAGACACAGCCTTTCACTCTCTCTGACTCTTGGCTCTCCTATCGAACCTATATGTCTCTTCCTCTAAGCTTTCTTCAAAGTTAGCCTTTTCTCCTTCTCTACATTTAAGATTTCTAAGAAAAAAAAGGGTGAAATACAGGACCTCTCTGCCAGAACACCCAGACACCACATGGCAGAGCAAGCCCCTCCCCTACTGCTTCTAAACCATCCAGATCCATCCACCATCCGCCATGTCAATAAACCAGTTTTGGAAACCCAAGGACTTCCTCATGTGTTGGGGCCACGCCATGAAGAACCATGGTGAACAGCCGGGCCTAACTTCCGGCTGGAGGAGCCCAGGGCTTTCTCATCCGACTACACACAGCATGGCGTGAGGAACCTGCAGTTCCCTGACCGTTTTTATTTTTTTTTTTTCTACATAGGACCAAGGCCCTAGTTATGGGATTCCCTCTCCAGCTGGTCTCAGCATCTTAACCAAAAGAACTGTGCCTTTCCTTAGAAAGTCAAGTTCTATCTACTTCAGAGAAAGAGCAAAAAAAAAAACAAAGAAATGATCTAGATTGGTGAACAGTGAGTTTAACTGGGATTAACCACAGGATCACAGGCCACTTATAGGCACTACATCACCAAAGAAACATTCCCTACCCAACGACTGACAACAGCTCACAGGTCTTCAAAACGTAGCATGAGGCACCTCCTGAGTCTTCCCCCTTCCACAAGGAATATCAGTAGGCCACTCTTAGGAAGCTCTCAAGCAAGCCACTATAGTTGCTTTGATTTCAAAGAAAAAAAAAAAGATTTTCCACCTGCTTGTCTCTCCATCAGCCTTGCTCTTCCTTTCCCCATAGCCACTATTCTGGCGTTGCTGAGCAGTGTAGAGACATGGCATCTCTAGGTAAACTCAGAAGATCGTTTGAATACTTCAGAGAGAGTTAGAGGGCAAGATCAAGTGACCACATCATGCTCCTGTCCCTGGACATTTGACAAGAGGCCAGCATCACCTGAGGCCAAGCATGACCTTGTGATGGGTTTGCACAGCAGGTGGGGGGTAGGGAGACTTCATGAGACCTCTGATTGGCTAACAGAACAGGTCTGGGTAACCCCAAGAGAGGCCCTTCAGAGAGGCTTTTGAACAAGGTCATTCTTAGTGCAAAGACATGACCAAATCCAGATCCCACCATAGCTCCAAAGGTCAGCTGACATACAGCTAGAGTCTCAGACTCCCAGGAAAAACACACGTTTCTACCCTAAATCTCAGCAGTCTGCTCTTTTGAAGGTAGAGTCTCCTTACCAGATGGGCAGCCACAGCTCAGCCAGACTCCATAGCCATAGGACCTAGTGAGACATGGTGTTTGTGTCACTGTGAGCTCTGAGGTCTTTCTGGGAAAGCTGGCCATCGGAAGCCACTCAGCCCATAGCCAGGACATGTCCCCTCTTCTCAAAATGAAATCAGGACCCTAATTGCCTCTGCTCCTGTCTCCAAGCCTTCTGTAGAGGCCTCTGGGGCTTATAGTAAGAGTAGAAGAAGTGACCAGGGGCAAGGAGGACACTGACAGACCAGGACGAAATGAGGCAGCTTCTAGAATCAACTCGGACAGTGCACCCACCAATTCTGTTGGCAGCCTCAGCTAAAAGCTGCCCCCTAGACATTCCATCCAATTATTTAAATCCCAGCCTCTCTCCTCGCTATGAAGATTGGACAGGATTGGACATTTATTAGCTAACTGAATGGCTGTAATAAGATAGCAAATCCAGAGGAGCAGAAAATTAAATGTTCTTGAGTTATCTTATTGAAATTTCCCTTCTACGGCTTTTATTGGAGACGACAGCGCCAGAATTTCAAAGATGCATTTTAAGAGACTTCTTTATGGGGTTACCCAGCAAAAGCTGAAGCCATCAAAATGAAACCAGCCAGCGAGCCATCAGGATGGACTAGTCTGGGCCCGGCGGAAACACCAGCTCGTGGCTCTGCTAGCATTTGGCAGCAGAGCCAGTACTGTTTAACAGTCCCTGGGGAGCACAGAGCCAACGCTGGTGTCGGCTTGTGAGTTCTGCTGATGCAGACATTGCTTTTTATTGGGAGAGTTCACTACTTTATTCATTGAATTTTGATTACATATTATCATAAGGAGATACATTGATTTCATAAGCGAGGCAGGAAGAATAAACCACAGGATGAAGCTGCCATCAGTTCCCAGGCTCGGGATCTCTTCCAGAAAACAAGACCTATGCTTCCGCCTGAGCTCTATGCATATCTTGATGTAGACGTACTGAAGTCATTTTTTCGGGGGAAGAGATGTCTACATGATCCTGGAATAGAGGAATCATCATGATGTCCTGGCCCACTGAAGAAAGAATCAGCCCAGAGTGCTGAAGGCAAGCTCCACCCAGGGAAGATTGCTTCCCTGAAGACAGGCTTCCCTGACTGTATCTGCCCACCCACAGTGGACCAGTTGACTCTGCAGTGTGTCCCTACCTCATGTCACTCTCTCTGGAAAACACAACCCTTGTAAGATTAAAGATCCATAAGGATTCTCTAAGAGGACATAAGAGAACTTATGCCATGTGAGGGGAAAGGGTCCAGAGGAGGGTAGAGCTCTAACCAGAAGGTCCTTTGAAGTCATTGGGTGCACGGTCTCCTGAGGCTGCTACCACATAACAAAGGATCCAAATCTAAATGGTTGGATCCCCAAACTCTCTTCTCCCAGGGCTTGCTGGGCAGGAGGCAGGAGAAAGCAAACAGAAAATGGGGAAGAAATTTGTCCAGGTTTCTCTCCATCAGCCCAGAGAGTATGTCAGCCTACTATCTTCTCATGGCTATTTCTCCTGATCCTCTGTCCTCGCCTCTCCTTACACTGATGCCAACCATTGGACTTAAATCCAAGATGGCTTCTTCTCAGCTGACTCAAGTGCAAAGACCACACTGCAAGGTTTCTAATGACTATAGGTGTAGTTGAGATGCCGGAGGTGCCCGACGGTGTCTCAGGCATATGGCATTTATCTTCAGGCTGCTATCTCTCAAGACAAAGAACGGTACCAGGGTCACGGGGTTAGACACAAAAATAGAGATAATTCATTAAAGGAGCATTTTGAAGATGGGGGAGGGCAAGTGGGCTGAGGCGAATCAGGGCTTCCAAGGCGCATTGTGGTGTTCTGTGTTCTGTCGACCGCGCTACACTCAGGCCAGGAGCCCTGAGGCACCTTGTAGGTCATCTAGTTAGTATCCCAACTCCACATGTACATATCTCGGGTCTTCTTGAACATGTTTTGTTTGCTGTATGAAGCCCAGGTGGTGAGGAATTCTCAGCCTTTCTCTGTCAACTGGCTCATTTCATGTGTTAATCTATCTACATGTATTTATTATCACACTTACTCTGTATGTGTGTGACCCACATGCGTACACACATGGACTTGACATGCTTTCTGGGACACAATGGCTGAGGGGTCCCTGAAAGAGATATATCACGTGTGTGTGTGTGTGTGTGTGTGTGTGTGTGTGAAATCTCTGCGTGCAACTATGTGTGAATAACTCCCTGTGTGTGTAACTGTGTGTGGTGATCAGAAGATAACTTGCAGAAATCAGTTCTCTCCTAGCACATGAGTCTCAGGTCCTCAGGCTAGGCAACAAAAGTCCACTATCTCCTGGGCTCTTTTGCATTAATTATGGTGTGGCTTTGCTCACTCTTCATGTTTCATCATCCATGATGGACATTAAGTTAGAGGTCATTATTTGACCCACAAGTACCAGTTAAGCATTTCAAAATGGAGGCCACACCCAGGGCACCAGGAGTCTAGTATTTGCAGAAGAGGAGAGGAGGAAAGAGGAGAGAGGGGAAGGAAAAGGGATGGGGTGGGCTGCTTGTTCTAGTAAGAACTGGGAAACACTTCAGGCGGGTGAGGGGAGAAGGGCACATCACCCCAAACTCCACGCAACAGCAAGTAAACCACAGATCTCACCGAGAACTTTCATGGAGAAGCGGCTCCATCTGACACGCATTGAGACATTCTGTTGACTGCTGCTAAATCCATCCACACTTGGGGCCGGGAAGAGTCATTTCTGCTCTCTTTGTTACTCAAGACATCTGTAAACCGGATGCTCTTTTCCTCCCTGTAAAAAATAATTTCCCTCAACCACCATACACAGACAATTTTACACTGAGGAACTCGGGCCGCGGGGCTGGAATTGCTGAGTCTGAGCAGAAAAGGCAGATGCGAAATGGTCCCTCAGCCACTGAGGTGCTTTCTGGAAAACGCAATCAAATACTTGATAACTTGCTAATAGTGTGGTTATTAAACAGGCGGCCTTCATCTTTCCCAGAGAGCAAGAAAGTGTACAAGAATTCACAATACAATGGAAAATGGGAGATTATGGAAGCGGCTCCTTACCGCTAATATTTACAGTGCTTTACATTTCTAAAGGCCTCCTGATCCTCCAAGTCCTGTCTGCCCCTTTGGTGGCTGCAGAGATCCACTCAAGCCTCCAGAACTGACTATGCTCTTTCACAGGCTTCCTGCTAGTATGTATCCACACTGGACAGTTTGGGAAGCCCCAAAGTCAGACCTGCCCTTGACTCTGATCTGTGCTATTGACATGACCCCTTAAGGTTCTCAAGTTGGGGATTAAAACGAAGCTGCCTTGACCCCTTGGGCTCACTCACCACAGGAAGACCTACAGAGTCAACTAACCTGAGTCCATGGGGACTCGCCGGGACTGAACCACCAACCAAAGAACATGTAGGGGCCGGACCTAGGCCCCCTACACATTTGTAGCAGATGTGCAGCTTGGTCTTCATGTGGGTTCCCTGAGAGTTGGAGCAGGGGCTGTCTCTGACTCTGTTGCCTGCCATTGGATCCCTTTCCCCTATCTGGATTGTGGAATGGGCCTCAGCAGGAGAGGGTGTGCTTAGTCCTGCTGGGACTAGGTGTCCCAGGTGGGGTGGTACCCAAGGTACCCAGAGAAGGGGATAATGAGGAAGGAATTTGCAATTGAAGGAAGACTTAGAGGAGAGGAGAGAGGGAGAACTATAGTGGAGACGTAAAGTAAATAAAAAATAATCAGTGTAAGAAAGAAAGTAAGAAAGAAAGAAAAGAAAGAAAAAAGAAAGAAGGGAGGGAAGAAGGGAGGGAGGGAGAACTACAGTGGAGACGTAAAGTAAATTAAAAAATAATCAGTGTAAGAAAGAAAGAAACAAAGAAAGGAAAGAAAGAAAGAAGGGAGGGAAGGAAGAAAGGAGGGAGGGAGGAAAGGAGAGAGGGAGGGGGAGGGAGGGAGGGAGGGAGGGAGGGAGGAAAAGAAACTGAAGTTTTCTGGTAACACTGAAAGGCAATGAGATGTAGAAACAAGAGACTGAGACTCTCTGACAGGAAGCAAGTCTCTGTCAGCATTAGTGAGGAGGGTTCCAGGCAAGTTCAACCTGAGACAAACAGCTGCAGCCATCACCAGGGGTGCAAGGATCCTTCTGTTGTCTGGACCACTGTGCTGCCTCTCAGGGGCAAGACAGAAAAATAAAAATGACAATAATGTCAGAGCTCTCAGAGGAAGAAAATCGCTAAAGGGTCATGCAGAGCAGCCACTGTCAGGTGACCTGAGGTCAGGACCTTGGGAATGAAGATGTTCTCATTCACACCTGAGAGTGACAACGCTGGTGGAGGAAAACCTTAAAGTCCAGCTGGCCCAGCCTCTTCCCCAAGTTGAGCCTTCAGTTGCCCTCACTGTCAGCATTTTACACACAGGTAAACTGAGTCTTCTACAGACATGTGGCTATCAGGGCAGGTCACACAGCCAGTTGGGATAGGGTATGATGTCTTCAACTCTACCTCCAGTTAGTGTCTGTAGCCACTGCCACTGAGGCATGAACTGCTGTTACACATAACTCAGAGACACACACTTAGATTCTCCCTGGCATTGTTCACACACACACACACACACACACACACACACACACACACCCCAAACTGCCCGTCATAACCACTGAGCTCTCCCACCTTGTCCTCTGGAAAGGATTTCTCAGAAAAGATGCAGATGCATCAAAAAGGCAAAGGATCTCTGCTTCTCTGCTTTCCTTTGGTGGGTAACAAGACTGAGGAGAGTCTGTGGGGAAACAAACACAACTAGAGCCCACTAGATAGCTCAAGGAGGAGCCTCCAGGGAGGATTCTAGAAAGCTCAGGATATTCAGCTTAATACCCATGGACACATGAGTAAGGAGAATTGAGGATGGGAAAGGGCCATGCAAGACCAAGGAGGCTGTCACTGAATCTGACCCGGGATGTGGAATGTTCCAGGTCCAGTTACAGGAACTCACTGATCCCCACTTACATACACACAGCTACATACCTGTCCAGTCCACACTGCGAAGACTCCCTCAGCAGTCAAGAATCATTAGCTCTGGATGGAGCTGCTCTGCCACCTAACAAGTCTTGCCAGTAAGACCTAAAGGGACCAAATTGGTTCAACTAACTTAACTTCATCCAAGAAGGAAAAAAAAAGAAAAAGAGCCCACAAGTGTGTTCCAGGATATAAAACATTTAGCATCAAAGGAAGCAACATGCACCAGGCATGGCGTGCAGCCAGTAATTACAACGCATGCAAGTGAGAGAGGAGATGCAACTCGGGATGAAGAAACAGCCAAGCGAACTCAGAATGATACTGAAAGTGGAATTGTCAGGAAGGGACATTAAGAGCCATAGTAGCTGCATCCCATATGTTCAAGACATTAATTCCATATGTTCCTGGAAGATGAAAACCAAAAATGCCCCAATCTGAACATCCAGAGATGAACATTTCCATGCACGAGAACGAGAAATACACAGGGACAGGGTTCAGTGGAAGCGGAGCTTGGGAACCTCGAAGCCATGGCCAAGAAGCATCCAGAATATGGTCAAAGTGCATGATAGACATCAAAGAAAACATCCTCATAAAACCCAGCACTATGTGCAGGGGACATATGCTGCCAAAGAATTAAAGATCTGTATAATCTTTTTACAGGAAATTTCTTAGAAGGGAAAACTCGGTTTTAGAAAATGAACAGAGGCTATTATCTAAAGCTGTTCTTATCACTTCCCCTCCCTCCTGTGCTTCACACTGACTGGGGAGGTCTACTGCCTCTCTGGGAATAGGGTGGGTCTGTGAGCCATCCTTATACACAAAAAGTACAGCGGAAGTAGTACCTGAGGCTGGGTCATACCAATGCCCCCCTCACCCCACCACCTGTTCCTTTGGATATGTTCCCTGGGAACCGACTACAGCTAAGAAGTCCCCGCACTAGAGAATACCACCCAAGGATGCCATCCTCAATTCATTCTTTCTTTAAATTTGTATTTATTTTATTGTATGTGCATGGTGGTTTGAATGAAAATGGCCACCATAGGCTTATATTCTTCCACTAGGAAGTGGAGCTGCTTGACAGGGATTAGGAGGTGTGGCCTTATTGGGGTAGGTGTGGCCTTGTTGGAGGAGGTGTGTCACTAGGGGTGGGCTTTGTGGTTTCAAATGTTCAAGCTAGGCCCAGTGTCTTGCTCTTCCTGCTGCCTTCCAATCCAGAGGTAGAACTCTTCAGCTCCCTTCTCCAGCCCCATGGCTGCCTGCCTGTTACCATGCTTCCTACCATAAAAAAAAAAAAAAAAAAAAAAAAAAGTGGACTAAATCTCTGTGTAAGCCAATTAAATGTTTTTTTTTTCTAAAAGTTACTATATTCATGGTGTCTCTTCACAGCAATAGAAACCCTAACGAAGACAATGTTTATAAGCATTTTGCTCCTATATCTGTGTATCATGTGCACCCTGGGATTAGAGTTGTGAGCAGTTGTGAACTGGCAAGTGAGTACTGGGAACAGTACCTGGGTCCTTTACAAGAACAAGTGCTCTTAACCGCTGATTCAGCTTGCCAGCCTGTTTTATTGCTGTGGTAAAACACTTGCCAAAGGCAGCTTAGGCGAGGAAAGTCATTGTTTCAGCTTATACTTCCAGGTCATAGTTCAGCATTACAGGAAGTCATGACAGGAACTTGAAGCGGAAACCATGGAGGAATCCTTCTTGCTGCTTTGCTCATAAACTCATGCTTGGCTAGCTTTCATATACAGTCCAGGCCCACCTCCTCAGGGAACAGTACTTCCCACAGTGGACTGGGCCCCTCAGCATCACTCATCCATCAAGACAATCTCTCTAGATACAATCACAGGGAAATCTTATCATCCCTCACTCAGATGCCATTCTCACATGATTCTAGACTGTGTCAATATAACAGTCAAAGTTCACTAGGACAGATGAGGATGCCTGAGGAACCTCTGTTAAAGAAAGATCCTCAAGGAGAGAGAGGAAAGGACCAGCTTCCAGTCCCAGTCAAAAGACTCTATGTCAAATACCTGTCACCCCTAATGCACACAGGCCATTAAGGCCATGAAATACATTTTACACTGCCCAGTATCAGATCGCTTGTTACACATGGGATCCAGTGTGTTGGCATTTCATCTAGGCTCCACCCCATAGTTACCTGGCAACAACCAGGTGTGCCTGACTCACTATAGAAGGGGTTGCTGGCTCCCTCCTCACTCGCTTCCCTTGCTCCTCTTCTCTTGCTCTCTTATCCTCTTCCCCCTCTGTCCTCTCTCTCCCCCATTCCCCTCCCTCCTTCTCACTCCTCTCTCTCTCTCTCTCTCTCTCTCTCTCTCTCTCTCTCTCTCTCTCTCTCTTCCTTTCTCTGTCTCTACTCCCTCAACCTCCCTTCCCCTTCCATGCCTGCAGAGACACCCCCTTTCCCCATACCATACAGCACCCCCATCAAACATATCCATTGCTTCTTTTCCTTATTCTTTTCTATAAAACACAACACAGTGGAGCATTGATGGCAGTCAACATCCCTGACAATAGGAGAATCCAAGCTCACATGGCACCCAAGAGAAGGTGACAACCACTATAGCCACTAGAGCACCACGTGGAACACTATGGCTGAAGACACAGGCTCTGGGTCCAATCATGAGGACACATAGAGCAACTGCAAAATGCATGGTCTGTTATTGTCAAACCTGCCAAGGTTCCAGGAAAATACTAAGGAGCATGAGAAGCGAATGTGGCATGTGATGTTGGGTGAGGACACTATTGAGACAATGGGCACACCAGAGTAGGAGCTCCAAAGGACCAGCACCATGGTTTTTTTTTGTAACTTATTTTGTAAGTTTAAAGATGTTTCAAAACAAAAGGAAAAACCAATGAATGATCCAATATGTGGGTCCTTTGAAATTCAGTGCCTGCTGTGACAGTGAAGAGGGTTTTTTTTTAATTATTAATTTATTTATTTACATCCTAAACGCTACCTCCCCTTCCAGTTCCCCCTCCCACAGTCCCTCTTCCCATCACCCTCCCCTTTGCCTCTGAGAGGGTACCTACCCCTCAGGTATCCCCCACCCTGGCTCATCAAGTCTCTATAGGAATAAGTACATCCTCTCCCACTGAGACCAGACAAGGCAGCCCTCTGCTACATATGTGTTAGGCCCATGTATGCTCTTTGACTGGTGGTTCAGCCTCTAGGAGCTCCCAGGGGTCCAGATTAGTTGGCACTGCTGGTTTTCCTATGGGGTTCCCATGCCCTTCAGTGCCTTTAATCTTTCTACCAACTCTTCCATAAGGGTCCCCAACCTCCACCCAATGTTTGGCTGTGGATATCTGCATCTGTTTCAGTCAGCTGCTGAGTAGAGCCTCTCAGAGGACAGCCATGATAGGCTCCTGTCTGTAAGCACAACAGAGTGAAGAGTTGAGGGTCTGAAGGATAGTGGCATTAGACTCCTACAGAAAGAGACTTTCTGCATTTTTTTCAGTCTATTTTCTGCCCAGGAGAGCATGGTGGTGCTCACTCTCTGAGATACAGTGCTCACCAGATAACCTGCTGGCACCTTGATCTTGCTCTTCCCAGCCAGAGGGACCGGGAGAAATAACTTCTTGTTCTTTATAACTTTCCTGCTCTCAGGCATTCTGTTACAGCAGCACAAATGGTGTTGAATGTCCTACTTTGCCAAATCCTGTCAGAAGGGTTGGCACACTGGAGGTTCATGAGGGAAGGTCATTCTCATGTCACTCAGAATCCTCTTCCAGCCCTGGGCATCATCAGGCAATGAGGCTCCCTTCAGACACTAGGTGGAAGACAGGCTTCCACTCCATTAGGAAACTGGCAGGGCCGCTGAGGTCACAGGTGGGCAATCAGGGAAGGAGGCATGCTGGGAAAGGAGTCTCCTGAGGTCATCTTTCTGCATATGCTTGTTAATAAGGCAGCGTTGAGTCTATTAAACAGAGTGAAAGGTAACTCTGGCCTATGGGAAAGAACCATTATGCAAATTCCAGGCAGAAGTAGGCTTTTTAAAATGCACATATTTAACTAAAGCATCCAGAGTTCTGGTCATTAGTTTCTTTTGAAAGTGTTCCCAAGAAGGCATTGTTTCCACCAATTGCCTTGGAAGGAGAGCTAAGGATGGGGCTCAAATGAGCCAGGGCACCAGCTCCAGATTGCAGCTTTACCCACTGTGGGGCACTAGGGATGATCTTGAAGTCTCTGAAGCTAATGCTCTCACTATTGAAAACCCTTTTCAAACCCAATTACTATTCTTCTGGAATTCTGAGTTAGCAGAGCCGCCCAGGGTGGAGCTGTCCAGAGGCACGCAGTGCTGACGGCTGGCACCGGTGCTGACGGCTGGCAGGATCACCAAGTTCCAGCATCCACCTGTACCATCCGATCTGTGGGTGGTGGGATGTCTGTTCCGCAGCCATGGAAACTGCTCTCAGAAAAGCAATTAGTGCACAGGTGTGTGCTTTAGAGCTGTGATGTTTGGAATTTATTTATAACTGTAAAAGCAATTAGTCTACATAATGAGCTAATCACTTACTGGAGTTTCAGCTTCTTTTAGATTCCCACGTAACACGCGTGTATCAGGAAAAATTTAGTTTTCTAAATGCCAATAATTAAATCAACTCCAATTTCATTTCAATTACACTGAGCACAGGTATCATAGAGGATTCAGGAGTTTACCTGCATGCATGTGCATGCCCATGCAGACACACATGCATTTTTTAAGTCCATATCTGCTGATTTAGTGAGTACAGTTTGGAGAGACTCTGCTAAGATAAATAGTGGGTTTGGAATGGATCTGTGGGGGAAATGTATTCTTTAACAAACAGCAGTCTGATTTAGAACAATGAGGGCTAACTTTAAAGACTGTTGAATGCCACCTACCAGATGAAAACGGAAACTCATTTGACTCCCATGACAGACAAAATGTGCACTATTATAGCACACTCTATAGCACATGAAGAAACCTGGTCACAGAATGGAAACTAAGGCTAACAAAAAATTAGTTAAAACCACCAAGTAAGAGGGGGATTTTTTTTAAACACCTGTAACAGTTCCAGAAAAGAGGAAGCATTTTCCAATTTTAGGTGACAAAACTCAATAGCTTTACCTCAATACTGGTAAACCCAGGTTTGTTACAACCCCACCCCATCTCCAAGCAAGTGAAGTTTAAGACTCAAACCTGACTGGCTTAAAGGCCTAGATGCTTCCAGGGATCCTCACCATCTCCAGGCCACTCAGGAAGCTCTGTCTACCTGATCTGTTCCTTCCAAACTCCATGCTGCACAACAGAAGCACTAAAACTCTCTCTGCAGGATACAGCTCCCTCTACACCTTGATTTCCTGTCCCCATACAAGAAAGCCTGTGTGACCTCTCCAGCTGCTGAACCTGGAAGGAGAGCAAGACGCATCTTTGCTCATTCTTCCTGTATCCACTCTTCTCCACAGAACATACAAGTTTGGAATTTGGGGTGCCTGGATGCTCTGCCTTCCACCCCTCCTTGATTAAGTTCCTCATACCTCCTTTGACCATTCTGCCCTCCCTTAGAATTACCTCTTTCTCTTCCGGCTACTTGCTCTTACTCCTCAAAGGTCTTGGCTCCTAAGTCATTGTCAGTTGCAGAACAGGTTTCTCTCTACCATCCCCTTGCTTTCAGAGTCCCCTCTGTGGTCATGTTTAGACATTGTAATGACATTACTTACAGGACACTATTAACTGTGACATTCTTGATGTCAGAGTGCTCTGTCTATCTGCCTGTCTAGCTCTCATATTATCCCAGACTGAGAAATCTTCACATTCCGTTTGCCTTTCCTTTGTCTTCCTTGTCTTCCCTGCTTTCCTTTCAAAGGTCACTGAAAGTCACCCTCGTGTCACCTTCTAATTTTGTCCTTCTAAAACAAATCTCTCTCTTATGTGGCATGAGACTTATCCAGTAGACCATGAGCTTGAGGAAAGGGCTCCATGGGCAAGCATATAGCTCAGTGGATCCTAACTGTGTAAACTTACCCAGTTATTACCCAGGTTATAGCTGGCCAAGAACATTTGTCTCATTGAAGCTATTTGTTCAAATAGCAGGATCACTATTCATCTTCATAATTCATGGTCTAGCAACGACCACAGTAGAGCTAGCAAATATGTGTTAAAGAAGGACAAATTAGTAAATGGATAGGTAAATGACTGGGTATTAAGAGTTAGTTAAATGATAGGTGGGTGGGTGGATAAAAACATGGGTGAATGAGTATATGTATAGATTAATGGATAGAGGAATAAGTAGATGGATATCTGTGTGGGTAAGTGGATAGATGGATAGTTAAATGGATAAATTAGTAGATATATGAATGGTGGATGGATGTGTGTGTATGGATATATATATTGAAATAGATTAATAGATGGATGCGTAGATGGATTGGATGGATGGATGGATGGATGGATGGGTGGATGGATGGATGGATAGATGGATGGATGGATGATGGATGGATGAATAAATAGGTATCATTCATGAGGTGTTGTCCACTTCTTTTTGGGACAGGGTCTCTCACTGGCCTGGAGCTTTCCAAGTAGACTAGGCTGGCTTACCAGTGAACCTCAAAACTCCTCATTTCTGCTTCCTCAATGCTAGAATGACAGGTGCATGCTTGACTTTTTATGTGGGTTCTGGATACCAAACTCAAGTACTCATACTTGTAACATACCCTCTTTAATGACTCTGCCATCTCCCCAGCCCAAAACAATGTTTTAAATGTTAGCTCACATTTGCAGATTTTCATCACCAAGGCAACCTTACTCTCGTTGCCTGATTTGTCTGTCAGGATGCCACTATGACAGCTCATTCCCATTAAACTAAAGAAACCCAGGGTTGGGGACCTAGAGGGACCTACAATTGGGATCTACATCCCCACAATGTCTAGAGTTCTCTCTGCATCCCATGTAGCCACAGAGCTCCACTGAGTACCGTCCAGAAGGATTGGAATATGCCTGCTGGAAGCTGACTATGTGAGCCGCCCCCCCAATCCAACTGCCACTTTGAGGACTCTCTAACAGTGCCTGGCACAGGCCAGCTTTCAGCCCTGTCATGCCTGTAATGCTGATTTATCTTCAATTTGTTGACAAATTATTCCCATTATAAAGAAGAGTTAGTTAAAGGCTGTGTGCAAGGAACCACCATAGCCAGACTGTCTTCTCCCTCTGTCTTGCCTGCCCCTGGAGTATTCTAACACCATTTACTGCTTCATAATCACCCTATATTGGGCGCCTCACTCACCTTGTTATTTAAACTCCAATAAAAGGTAAAATTAAAAAGTTAATGGTCCAAAATCCGCTTTTTTGAACAACCTGCTAGGACATTGTACCCATAAACGTAGAGAAGATCCCGTTTCTTGGATATGAAACAAATAAACATCTTTCCCAAACTGCAGCCATAGTACAGGGCAAGCTACCCAGCAAGTCCCAGTGCTCAGCACCCTGGAGAGGGTGTCCAAGACTCCTTCACCCCTGGTCACCCATCCTCAGAGGGAACATCAGGATGAAGGTGGCAATCTCTTTCCATGGGGCATAGGACACAGCACTAATTCACTCTCACTTAGCTATGTGTGCACAGCATAGCTGACCCTGAGGGAATAGAAAACCAGGTGTACAGTTTCATGCTTGGGGTCAACAGACAGAAAACAGTAAATTGTCATCCTTGAGGACATGCAGGATATCATCAGAGCTAGAAACACTTTATAGTACAGACATTTGGGGTAGTTCCCATGTGAGCACATTCACAGCAGGATTCTAACAGGTGCAGAGAACAGAGAATTCTATCCCTATGAAAGTTCCCCAGGGAAGGAAGGAGAAGCAGAAGGACAGCATTTAGGGACCTGGGCTAAGCTGTAAATTGCAGGAAGCAGAGGGTGACAGGCCAGTTACTGTGCACAAGAGCACTTTCTGGGGGCCATGTCTCCTCTCCTATTTGCTTGACAAATGGAAATAGGTATGAGCATAACTGGGGTGACTTCACATCATTCCAAGGCCACATGATCAGGAATTCACATCCACTCACCCAGTGTCCACCTAGAAATCTGGGAATGAGAACAAGGAACACAAGAAGCAGTTGTGTCCACAACTGTGACCCCTGTCACATCACAGAGCCAACAGTGCATAAGGGTACAGGTGGAAGCTTGGTATCAGAAGCAGAAAAAGATATGACACTAGGTCCTCCCATCCTATCGGACTCTATGGCTCCTGCCTCACTCACCTCAAGCAAGCTTCTTCTCCCTTTAGGCTGGGCTGAACTGCTGTGCAGATGCTGAGCTCAGTAAGCCTGTGCACAGTGAGCCCAGAAGCACAGGGAAGTCACAGCACCTGGAAGCCCAGGTCATCTGTTCCAAGGCCACCTGCATTTACATTCAACACCATTGTATAGGTCCTCAATCTGAGTTAAAATAGAATCTGCTCACAAGGGCTACAGAGATAAAAGAGCGGAGATGACCATGAGATGCTTCCATGTGGCCCCGTCACTAGCTGAGGGACATGAATATTAATCAGCTGCATTGATTCTGCCATCCCAACTACAAACATGAATATGGGCCAAGAACAGGAGAACTCATTTCATGAGTTAAGAGGTCCACAGGGCTGTGGTATTTTCTCAGGCATTTTTCTGGGTGTTTCTGTACAGACAGAGTTTGTATAGGATTGACATATACAGATGGACTTAGAGTGAACGTACTTTATGCTCCATGTTGTGGGTGGGGCCTAGCCAATCAGTAGAAGGCCTTCTGAGAACAAAAGCTGTCATCCCGCAGTCAGAAAGACATGAACTACAGATGGAACCTAGGCTAAAACAGCAGCTGTTCAAGTCCCAGACCCGACCCTGTGTCCTGAGGTCTCACAGTTGAACTTGCCTTGCCGGCACCCACACTGTGTAAGCCAATCCATAAAATTAAGTCCATCTCAGTCTCTCTGTCTTTCTGCTTCTCTCTCTCTCTCTCTCTCTCTCTCTTTTTCTCTCTCTCTCTACATATGTATGTATGTATGTATGCATGTATGCATGCATGTATGCATGTATGTTTGCATGCATGTATGTATGTATGCATGCATGCATGTATGTATTTATGTATGCATGCATGTTGAACTTCTCCATTTTATACACATGGCTCCTTTTCACACCAGCCTTCACCATGACCTGACTGTTATGGAGAAGGAGCAGGGCAGAGCCATGAGCTGAAGATTTGGAAGGATAGTGTGCACCTCTAGATGAGAAGAATTTATTCTAGGCTGAGTTCAGTCGCAAGGAGGCTGCAGCTACAGTACCCAGGTTCCTGGATTCAGAGTGGGGGTGATACAGAGATCCTGGGTCAGAATTGCTTGGCAGCCTGCTAAAAGACTCCTGAAGAGGGTGGGGGTCATCTCTGCTCTATCTGCCAGATGATCCAGCCTCTCCCAGGTGAAGTCTCTCATTGTGCATCTGTTGACGACTCTGCCTGCTTCCAAGCTTTCATTGCCTCCCTCTGCCTGAAGAATAAGTTCCAAATGGCCTCTGGGGTCAAAGAACGCCCAGTCCTCAGCTTATGGGCCCAATTGACCTGCACACTACAATTTTCGTCTTGAATTCCCCCCCCCATAGGCCCTTGTGTGAACGGCTTGATTCCCCGCCAATGGTACTATTGGAAGGCTCTGGAAACTCCAGGAAGTGGATCTCTAGAAGTGAGTTACTGGAGCACAACCTTGGAGAGACTCTGGTTTCTCCTCCATTTCTCCTTGGTTCTTGGCCACCATGTGAGGAGGACCTTTCCTATACCCACACACCCATCATAATGTTCTTCTTCACCACAGCCATAAAGGCCACTGCACCAAGTAGCCTTTCACCCGAAAACCCTGAAACCGTAAACTAGATCAACCTTTCCTCATTTGAAGTTGCTTCTCTTGAGCATTTTGTCACAGTGATGGAAAGCTATCCATGAACAGATAAGAGGCTCTGGAAGGGGATCTGGTAGAAGTTGGGGCACTGAGGGCCTTTGAAGTGGATAACAGGACCTCCGCCCCTTCTTCTTTCTTTGACTCTTTCTTTGTCTGATAGTGGCAATTTTGTTCCATGTCACCTCAGGCCCAAAGCCAGGGAGCCACCTGACAGGATGAGAAGTTGGAAAACTTTGAGCCAAAATAAATCTCTCTTCTTTATAAACTGATTGTCTCGGGTATTTTATCACCATGACAGAAGCCTGATGAACCCAGTGTGTGAATGACATTCCAGAAAGAGAAAGGGACCCTGAAGTGAGGCTAGCCATCTGCCAACTCTCAAAAGCCTTGACCTTTTAGCCTGAGTGTTACCCACACCCAAACACAGATGCTACGGCATAGTTACCTCACAGAAGAACATGTCATAAGGCAAGGCTACACGAGCTGGACTTCAAAGAGCTACCCCTCAGTATGTGGGTGACCCAGAAACACAACAACTTAAGTAAAAAGTGTAATAAAGTCGTTTATTTCCTTGGACTTGATGCCAAGTTGGCAAGCACAGGAAACAAAATAAAACAAACAAATAAACAAACAAACTCCCATAATGATTTGAAACCCCAAGCTGGTTCTTAGACAGTTTCGTTGTTTGTTGTTTGTTTTAAGTTTTGTTTTTTGTTTTGTTTTTTTTTTCTTAAATTCATACCAATCGTGTTAAAAGGAGTGGGAAGGAAAAGTATAAAATCATTTCAGAGCTGTCCTGTCTGAGCCAAGGTAAAGAAAAGTCACTTCAGCAGCACACCTCTGCCCAGGCCTCGAGTCACTCTCAATAACCAAGTTATAATGATGAACTGTGATCAAGAAAGATCACACAAAACCCGGCTGTGTGTGAGACAGCCAGCTGAGCACTAAGCCGGGGAACCCCACCGTGAGGTCTTAACAAATACAATAAAACAAGCTAAAAATGTAAGGCGGATGACAGAGATGTGTTCTCCGAAATAAAAATTTGGAATATATATAAAGTGTGAGAAACTATTAAAAAATGATGCTGTAGATTTGATAAGTATGAAAGTAGAAGTTCTAGAAATAAAAGAAAACAAAACAAAAAAAAACTAACAAAAAAAAATACACCTTGTTACTGGCTCCTAGCAATCAACACCTCAATCAACCCTCGTTATAGAAACTTATTTTTGCAATAAATTGTGATTAACATGGAGATCCATGACTGGTCACAGAGCAGAGACTAGGAGACCATGGAGTTCTCAGCCCTAAATGGGACATTTCTGTAGAAAGATCCTAAGAGCCAGAGGTGGTAGGAAACTATCATTTTAATTTATAGTGTTTGGGCCAACATGCACAAGACCTGCTTAAACTCAATCAAACAAAATCCCACCATGAAGTGGGACATAAAGTCTACCCCCATCTAAGAAGTTATTAACATTTGATAGATGCTGGAAGGAGAGAAGCCAGTCTTCCTTAAGGGTGTGGCTCCTTGTAGGTCAACCATCCTCTGGGGCATGCCTCATACTCAAGAGTATTTGGGCAATATAAATTAGATTCAAGGGAGAAAGAGAGGGAGAAAACATAGAAGAGCATAAAGTTGGGTGGGCAGGGAGGTGGAAATGAATCTGGGAGTAGCAGGAAAGGCTAGATAAGATCGGAATACACTGTATAAAGTTCTCAAAGAATTAATAAAAGTATTATTTGAAAAGATTAAAAGCTCAGTGGAAGGTACTAGCAGATGGTGCACAGAGTCCTGAACTGAACGGAGGTATGTCACATGGATGGATGGATGGATGGATGGATGGATGGACGGACGGATGGATGGATGGATGGATGCGACTTCTATACAAGACAGACAACTAAGAAGAAAAGAATGTGGTGCTGGTAGCAGAACTCTAATCCACTTCTACAAAGAGTTAAGATACAGGAGAAAGATACTGCTAGGCTTGAATGTGGATTGTCTCCCATGGGCTTGTGGATTTGCACACTAGGTCTCCAGATGCTGGTGCTGTATGGGAATGTTGTGGAATCATTAGGAGGTGGAGACTTGCTTGAGAAAGAACACACACACACACACACACACACACACACACATCCTTGGAGGAGGACTTTGGTGTTTTGTAGCCTTACTCTACTTCCTGTTCCCTCTCTACTTCCTGAATCTGGACACGATGTGACCAGCTGCCTTCTGTTCTGGCCACTGTCCTTTCTCCCTTAAGGTACGTCTTGTCAAGTATTTTGTCATGACTGAGGCCTGAGATGACTCCAAAGCTAGGGCTTCAGTCACATAGGCTTGGTGGCCTGAGCTGAGTTTCTGAAATCTATGTTAGAAAAAAAAAAAAGTGTGATGAGATGGTGCTACAGATGTAAGCCCAGCACACTCACAGTGGGATGGGAGGTACAGATAAGCCCAGCACACCCACAGTGGGATGGGAGGTACAGACAGAATCATCCCAAACTCACAGGCCAGATAAACCTGGAGTGGATAACACAACAAAAACCAAGAAAGAAACCCTGACTCAAATTAAAACTGGAGAGAACAGTGTTAGCTTACAGGTGATTCCTCTAGTCTTCTCCCATGGACCTGCCACCATTACCTACTGTGCTAGGTGTGGTTTTGCGTATAGAAGGACTACTCACCACCAGAGTTCTCTCTCTGTGTTCCCACATGTTCCCAGCCAGTCTCTCTCTCCTCCTTTCTGTCCTTCTCTGTCTCCATCTTCTCTGTCCTCATTGCTCTGCTCCCATCTGTCTACATGTCTACATGTTCTTTCATCTGCCTCTACCCCATCTCCTGGTCCTCACTCCCTTCTCTTCCCCCAAATAAACTTCTTAATACCATACCTGTTGTATGGCATAATTCCTCTGGGTATACATGCACTGGGGCACACCCATGCTCACACATACATACACACATACACACATGCACACGCACACGCACACACCAATTACCTGATAAATTAAAGAATAAAAGCAATTGTCTTAGGTGGAGTTTCTATCAGTGTGACAAACACAATGAGCAAAAGTAACTTAGGGAGGAAGGGGTTATCACACCTTACCTACTGCTTGTAAGTCCATCTGGAGGAAGAAGAGTTCAGAGTAGGAACCAGGAGACAGAAACTGAAGCAGAGGCTATGGAAGAACACTGCTTACTGTCTCATTCTTCATGTCTTGCTTAGCCTGCTTTCTTGTAGGACTACTGGTCCAGGGGTAGCACCACCCACAGCAGGCTGGGATGTCCCAAATCAATTCTCAGTCATGAAAATGCCCCCACAGGCTTCCCTACGGGCCAATCTTAAGGGGGCATTCTACCAACAGAGGCTCTCTCTTTTCAGATTATTCAAGGTTGTGTCAAATTGGCAAAGCACTAGCCAGCATAATGTCAAACACAAACATCTTCCTTAGATATTTGTTGAGAATTTTCAGAGACCAAAGGGAGGCGGGAGAGGTCAGATACCAGAAAACAGCAAGAAGGAAGAGGAGGAGGGAAGGAAGGAAGGAAGGAAGGAAGGAAGGAAGGAAGGAAGGAAGGGAGGAAGGAAGGAAGGAAGGGAGGAAGAAAGAGGAAGGGAAGGGAAGGAAGAAAGGAAGGAAGGGAAGGGAGGGAAGGGAAGGAAAGAAAGGAAAAGAGAGAGGGAGAGAGGGGAGGAAGGAAGGAAGGAAGGAAGGAAGGAAGGAAGGAAGGAAGGAAGGAAGGAAGGAAAGAGAGAGAGGGAAGGGGGAAGGAAGGAAAGAGAGAGGGAAGGGGGAAGGAAGGAAGGAAGGAAGGAAGGAAGGAAGGAAGAAAGAAAAAGAAACAAAGAGACAAAGAAAGAAAGAAAGATATCCAGTCAAATGGGTCATGGTTAAACTGCAGGAGAAACTCACACAAAGAAAGCTAGTAAATGCAATGAGGGAGAAAACAAGTCTCACCCAGAAAGGGGCAAAGGTGAGGGAGAGGGCTGCTTCTCTGCAGTGATGGCAGAGGCCACAGGAAAAGCACTCAGCGTGCTGCAAGCAGATCTGAGTGCAGAGAAAAAGCTATCATCCTCTCCAAAGCTGCAGCACCAGCAGCCTAGATACAAAGGCACCTAATAGGAAAATTTCCCATCAGTCAACATGTCAACAGCCAATTGTAAGGAATTTACCTTAGACAGAAGTAAAACCACATAAAGAAGGAGTCAGAAAATAAAAAAGGCACCTGCGAGCAAAGAAGACGGTAAACAACTGAGGCTTTGCAAAGCTGGGTTGGAGAAAACCTAGTTACTTCTCCCTTGCTCTCATAAAACACCAGGACCAGCAAATCACAGAATGAAGAGTTCTTTGGGTGCACGGTTCTAGGGGACGGAGTCAGACAGCAGGGTGGCTGTGGTCTTAGTCAGATTTCTATTCCTTCGATGAAGCACCATGACCAAGGACAACTTGTGGAGGAAAGGGCTTATTCCAGCTTGTTTCTACACATTTCCATCATGAAGGGAAGCCACTGTAGGAACTCGAGCAGAGAGTGTGGAGGGTCAAGGCTGTAGAGGAGTCCTGCTTACAGGCTTGTTCCCCGTAGCTTACTCAGCCTGCTTTCTAATAGCACCCAGAACCACCATCTCAGGGACAGCACTGCCCACAATAGGCTGAGACCCTCCCACAGCAATCACTAATATACTATAATATACTATAATATACTAATGTACTATAGACTTGCCTACAGACCCATCCTATGGAGGTATATTCTCAACAGAGCATCCCTCTTTCCAAATAACTCTTATTTGTGTTGAGTTGACAATAAACTAGCCAGGATGTGTGGAGGAACAGGAAACTGAGGGCTCACATCCTGAACTGAAAGCATCACACAGAGACAGCAAATTAGAAATGATACAATCAGATAAACTCTCAAAGCCCCGTGGCATACTTACCCCACTGAAGCCACGCCTCCTAAACCACCCTAAACAGGATCGCCAACTGAGGACCAGGTGTGCAAATGTCCAAGACTATGGTGGACATTCTCACTCAAACCATCACGTAACCACACAGGAAACAGCAACGAGGTAACTAGGGAAGTTTAAAGATGAATATTAAAAACTGATCAAATATAATAAAATGAACAGGACAGTGTACATGTCAGACATGGCTTCTGGGAGTCAAACACTACAACATCCTCATGAGTTCTGGGAAGAAGGAAAACGCTTTGATTTTGTTGTGTTCAAGAATGAAATAGGAGGGACTAATAGAACATTTAAAATATGAAAAAAGATGGGATTGAGAATACTGGGGATTAAAGACAAAAGAAGGGATGGGGCAGGGAAATGGGAGAGTACCCAGGGTCAGGATGGTTAACCAAATACAGATAGAAAAGAATGAAAACCTAACATTCTCTAAGCTAATTAAAAATGGAACTTTTTACATTTTTTTTGAGATTATAGTCTAATTATATTTCTTCCTTTTCCCTTTTCTCTCCCAAACCTCTCATATACCCCTCCCTGCTCTCCTTCAAATTCATGGTGTATTTTTTTCACTAATTGTGTGTGGGGGGGCTAGGTTTTTATGTATACGAGTGCTCTCTCTGCATCTACACCTGCATACTAGAAGAAGGTATCAGATCACATTATAGAAGGGTTTGAGTCACAATATGGCTGCTTGGTATTGAACTCAAAACCTCTGAAAGAACAAGCAGTGCTCTTAACCACTGAGCCATCTCACCAGCTCTAGCTGTATGGGGGGCGGTGCGGGGTGGTAGCTCACACCTGTAATCCTAGCAGGCAGAAAGCTGAGGCAAGAGGATTATTATGAGTTCCAGGCCAGCTTGGATTATAGAGTAAGATCGTATCTCAAAAAAAAAAAAATGTTCTAGCCAGATGTGCTGGTATATGCCTATAATCCCAACACGTGAAAGGCTGAGGCAGGAGGGCTACAAGTTTCAAGGTAGCCTGGGCTGCACATCAAGAGCTTATTACAAAAAGATGAAATAAAAATTCCAAGGAAACAACTAAAATACATACGAAGGGCAAAACATTCCAAAGCAGTAGTAAAAATGAATACCAAAAATAAAATAAAACTAACCTCAATAAATACAAAGACAATAAAAGGGAAATGGAGAACCAGGGAAAAAAATATGATATAAAAAAAGCAAGTGTATTGCTTACTTCTCTATTGCTGTCATGACATACCCTGATCAAGGCAAAGAGTTTATTTAAGCTTACAATTCCAGAGAGCTAGCATCTAAAATGGCTGGGGAGGCATGAGAGTAGGCAGCCCATGCAGGAAGCTGAGAGCTCACATCTTTAACTCCAAGTTGGAAGTAAGGTGGGAATATATACTCACAAAGCCCACCCCAGTGGTACATACTTCTTCCTCCAGGAAGGCTTCAGGGTCTCCTTAAACAGTGCCACCAACCAGGGAGGACATATTCAAACGTCTGAGCCTGTGAGGCACATTCTCATTCAAACCACTACAGCTGATAAATGTGAATCCAGACTTATTCATTATATCAATGTCCAAAATCACTCATTAAAACACGAAGATTTATATTAGCTCCAAAGATGGTTGGCTTTAGTAAGAAACCCTATAAAAGTTCTCACTGTAAGAAGGACCAAAGGAAAACACATATGAATAAAATATTAAAGGGAACTGGAGTTAGAGAAAAATATACACAAACAGAAATTGTCACTATAAAGTGATACAAGGTTAAACACAGCAAGATATACTACTATTCCAAATAAGAGCCAGTTACCCAATAAAAGCTTCAAGTTACATAAAACTAAAACACACAAAACTTCTTCAGTCATAGGAGGAAACCTTGTGTCCTTACTAACAAAGGAAGAAGAGGAAGGTTAGTAAACACCTGGCTGCTGGGACAGCACATTCGGTGAGCTTTCCTGACCTGTCAATCAGAAATGGGACTTTGACAAATCCCCAGAAGAAACAACTTAAAACTGGAGAGATTATGTTGGCTCTCCGATTAGTCCTAGGTGGGTTAGCTCTACGGTTCTCAGGCTCTGTGAAGCAGAAGCATCTTGGGAATAGTGCAGGGCAAGAAAAGCTGCGGGTCTCAGGGAGCCAGGAAGCAAAGAGAAGACAGAAAGCAGTTGAAACAATGTATCCCATTGAAGGCTGGCACACAAGACCCACGCCTTTAAGTAATCCCCACCTTCCTCAGTTATACCACCTCCTAATGGCCTGTGAAAAGTTTGACTCCATCAGTAGACGAGAGATTCACTTCTTAAGTCAGGATTCTCATGATCTAACTGCCCTGGTAAAACCCTTCCAGATATACTGGAGTTACATGTTAGCATCTCTCCAGCTTCTCCCGCTACATACAACCAATTCGACAAGATTACCCACTACATAAAGTTAAAATAAAAACAACAGATTACACATTATTTCCAAGAATAGGTTGAGGTTTTTTTTTTTTTTTAATTAGCAGAAACTAAGCCATAAAACAATCCTAATGCATGCTACAGGGTAGGAATATGGACCAATTTTCAGGAAACACCAAACAAAACAGAAAATAATGACAAGAGAGACTGCATATATTTGGAAAATCTTTTTAAATATGCTTCTAAATTAATCATGGGTAGAATAAAAAGATTATGAAGCAAATAAGAAAAATTTTAAATAATGAAATCTCAAGACTTACGAGCTTCCAGTAAAATGATACATAAGGAAAGTTAAAGCATTGACCGGAGATAAGAAAGGCAAAAGGCAATCTGTGTCCAACAGAAGCCAGGAAAGAGCAGCAAACTACACCAAAAGAAAGAAGTTACATCCGTGAACACCAAGTAGACATGTGACCTTCTTCAGAGCCAAGCAAATCACTGAAGATACTAATTAATGAACAACAGCTCTGTGTGCCTGGTGCATGTACGTGTGCATGTACGTGTGCATGTGTGTGTGTGTGTGTGTGTGTGTGTGTATCTGTGTCTCTGTATGTCTGTGTGCCTCTGTGTGTGTGTGTCTGTGTGTGTGGGGGGGAGTGCTTTCTCATTAGCTGGACACCTTACCTTTTAAGACAGGTTCTTTCACTGAACCAGGAGCTTACTGATCGGCTAGACAGGTTATCCAGTCAGCTCCAGAGATCCACCTGCCAACACAGGAGCTGCAGATAATCCCTATCTCATCCATGGTTGCTGGGGATCCAAGTTCAAGTGCTCACGATATGCAGCAGGTGTTTTACTGACTGAGCATCTCCCCAGTCCTGAAATGGTGACCTTGGAGAAGTGTCGAAAGAGGTGACAAGGGAGCCATGTAGCTATGGTGGAGAGGGACAACAACGGCCCGGGAATAGGGTGAGTTTCAAGTAGGAGGCACATGCACCTTCCTACCTCTGCACAGTCCCCCTCAACAGCAGTATTAAAAACTGCCACGCCCACACATCCCCCTCTTCCCTTTAATTCTCTCAATAACACTTCCAACATAATTAAGAGACACACATATATAATTATCATCTTTCTAATGCAATTATAACTCTTCATTTTCGAGCACACTGTTTATTTTAATCATTGTCTCTAGTAGAGTTTAAGCTCCACAAGGACCAAGTTACTGTCACTTTTGTTCACTGTCGCGTCTAAAGGAGCTAAATGAAGATCAGGCACTTTCAAGGTACTTGGAACGGAACGTGGGGTATGGGGGAGGGGTCAGGGCTGGAGGTGGTTCAGATGGTGGAGCGTTTGCCTAGCATGCTTCAAGTCCTGAGTTCAATCCCCGGCACCGATTAATGAAACCAAGTGTGGTGATATCCCATCACTCAGGAGGTTGAGGCTAGAGGGTCAGAAGTTCAAGGTCCTCCTCAGCTACACAGCAAGTTCAAGGCCAGCTTTGGATACATGAGGCCAACTCAAAACGTAAAATAAAGTAGAGGCTGTTGAGGTCAGCTAGATGGTAGTCAGAAGGCTCACCTTCCAACTCCCACCCCCACAGAAATTCCAACTTGCAGTACATACAAGGATGATAACATCATTTTTATACTCAGAAGCAAATTTGTGAGACTTGTACCGTCAGTAGTACTCAATAAAATCTGAATTAAAGACAGGCATTGTTCCCACAACTGTGATCTTTCACCTTCCCTAGGTCATCATGGCATCCAACAGAAATGATTTCAGGGGTTCACAGTGTCTATGGAGAAGCAGAGAGTTAACATGCCAACATACAAACCTATCTCCCTCACCTCAGGGGCAACGCTGAAGGCTATGGCATAGGTAGATTGTCTTAGGGTCAGATAAGGACAAGAAAAGAGAGAGCGGTCAGAACTCAGAGGTCAGAGGAACATCACTGATTATCAGGGATACACGACTGTGCCTGCCCAGGAGTGGTACCATTTAGATGTGAGCCATCTTCAGAACTATTGCTTTCAAAAGCATGGTTCAGAAGTTCATCTACCTTCAAGGCTAGTCACCATACTCAGCATCAGAACTGATCCAACCAACCCTATTATAGCAAGGATTTTACTACTATGTATTTTGAATGCATATTTAAGTCAACTCGGCTTAACCCAAGAGGCCAAATAGCTGCTCAACTAAACTAAAAACTCTCCTCATGGCTCTATCCAGACAAGAAGGCTATCTCAACCAGGTATTTCTGAGTACCACTGCCTCTGCATCTTCCCAATCAGTGACTCCAGCTACTATCAGTGCTCAGGTTGCAATTCTGTTCAAGTGCAGGTACCAAATAGTTGGATTGTCTGGACATTGAGGATATCCTCAGACCAGCCTGGCTGTAAGTCATTCCAGGGCTCAGTCAGCAGCCCTAGTGCAGTAGAACCCAGTCCGCACTGCCAGACAATGGAGTCCAGCAAGCAGCTCCACCCAGCATCAGAGCAAAAGGAACAGCCCAGCCAACTAAGAGCTCACAGAGAGATCTGTGTAGTGGTCACTAATGGTCCTTCCAGAAACAGCAACTAGACATAACCATAAGTGTGTCCCTGTCAACACTTGAACTTTATGTATCTGCTCAGATCTAAAAACAGTAACAAAAAGGGACGCAGAGAATTGGGGAATTACAACATCTCTGAAAGCTACTGAAGAGTTCCAACAATGTATCCTAAAAGAATAGAAGTCTATGAAATAACTGGCAAAAAATAAGAATAATTCTCCTTAAAATCCTCAATAAGCAAGGGCCTTGGAACGAGGGCCAGTGAGACTGGTCAGCAGCAGGTAAAGGTGTGTTGCCACCAAGCATAACTACAATCTCCAGAACTTACATGGTAGAAGGAGAGAAAGGACAACTGCCATAGTTGTCCTCTGTCACCGCCCCCCCCCACACACACACACATGCACGCACACACAGAGAAAATATAATAAATAAATATATACATTAAAAGAGTATTTGAACAAAAAATTAAGTGATATAAATAATAAATAATTGAGTGTGTGTGTGTGTGTGTGTGTGTGTGTGTGTGTAATTCACTATCCATTCATCTGTTGATGGACAGCTTGATTTAACAACAGACTGGATCAAGCAAAAACAATGACTCAGTAATCTAAAGATATATTGCAGGGCTCGCAGGGGAAAGGATCTGGTTGAGGTGAGAAGGAAGCTTGAAATGCAACTCAAGTTATCCAATACTGAGCCAAAACTTCTGGAGTCTGATGCCAAGTGACTTATTCCTTACACATTTAAACACAGTAAAGCTTTGGGGAAAGCTTCTACATGACAAAACTTTAGGCTCAGAGACATAGCAGCTCCTTTGCAAAGTACAACTCTTTAGCAAAGTACCTGTGACATTTTTTTCACAAGAATTGATTCTATTGACTGATAAATAGTGCTCATGACAAGGGCCTGGGGAAGAAGGGTTTGCAATAAGCATAAGAATGGGTTCTATAGTCTGAGAAACAACGCTCAGGAGTCTGAACCTAGGGAGGAACAAACAATAGCAAACTCTTTTGCAAAGTTCATGGAAACTCTTTCAAGAGGTTGAGTTCTATTGTCTGAGAGACCGTGCTCAAAAATTTGGGGAGATTCTAGGAGAGCTGGCTTTATGGAATATCAAAATTATGGGTATTCACACATGCATTCACAGCCTTCTGGATGGAAATCAGGGCTCAGTTTCTTCCACTGAAGAAAACTGCCTACATATTTAGCAATTCTGGTTTTCCTAGTACTCTCTGTAAGTTTCTGCCTTCTACAATACATTAGTTGCAAGTGTATACTCAGAGAAAGAAAAAGACAATAGAATGAACAAAAATGAAGAACTAGTCTAATAATGGATCTCTCTCAAGAGATCAAACAAGCAGGGGAAGAGAGAGGGAGGATGAGGGGGGAGAGAGAGAACATTTAAACAAGCGATGGCTAAACTGTTCCCTAATTTGGGGACCAGATGCATACATCCAAGCATAGGATACACAGAAATTTTTAATCAAATTCAGCTAGAGAGGAGTTCACTCACATAAACATAAAATCAAAGACAAAATTCTAAAGAGCAGAAATATATTAAAAGCAATACATAGAAAGTTTCACTGATAACTTGAAGACAGGTAGATTTCTCAGCAGGAACCCTGTTGGGCAGGAAAGAAGAAACTAAAGTATTCAAAATGATAAAGAGAAAATCTACCAGTCAAGAATACTTTACCTAGCGAAGCTATCTTTCAAAATAGTGCAGAAATGCAGACTTTCACAGTGAGCACAAACTAAGGCAGCTCATCACCACCAGGTCTGCCTCTGAGGAAGGGCTGAGAAAAGTTCTTGAAGCTGAAACAAAATATTGTGATTGACAACGTGAAACACACAAATACACAAAACTTAATGATGACGGGAAACAGAGACATATTCGGAACGCTCTAGGGATACAGGTGTGTCACATAATGTTATTCCAAGTATGAGGATGAAAAGACAAAAAGATGAACCTATAGAAATTATTCTGGATAAATAAGTTATCCGGGTGTGGACACAAACTGTATAAATTCCAGTATCAAAAACATAAAATGTTTGGGGACAGAGTAAAAAGAATAGAGCTGCATTACATAGTCCAAGTTAAGTTGTTAAAATGTGCTTTTAGGGGCTAGAAATGTGGCTTAGCAATTAAAAATGTGTGATGTTCTTGCAGCAGATACTAGTTCAGTCCCCATCACCCACATCATGTAGCTCACAACTACCCCTAACTCCAGCTCCAGGAGACCTGGTACGCCTTTTCTGTATTCGTGGTCATCTGCACTCACATAGCACAGAAGCACACAAATACATGCTTTTAAACATGTTTTTATAAAACATTTCATGTAACACTCATGGTAACTATAAAGAAAAAATAATTAGTATAAACATAAAACAAAACAAGAAATGAATCAAACCACGCCAGTAGGAAAACCATCACACCACAAGAAAAGACAATAGGATAGAGAGGAAGAAACAGACAATAGAAAACAGGTGACAGTTGGAAGTCCTCCCATGTCACAAGCAGCTTTGAATGTAAATGTATTGATTGTCCCCAATGAAAAAGTAAGCTGTGACTGAACAGATTTTTTAAATTGTAAAATCCAACTATGTGCTGCCTTACAGAAACTCACTTAACTTTTAGCTTTTAGTCTTTTATGCATAGATTAAAGTTAAAGTGATGGAGAATGCTTTCCACACAAGGAAATAAAACAACAAAAAGTCACAAAGGTAGCTACTCCAAAGTCTAAGAAAAAAACAGACTTAGTAAAGAACTATAAAGAAAGGCCAAGGAAGAAGTCAACTCATCAAGAAACTGCAATAGTTATAAATACATATGCAGCTACCAATGAAGCAATTAAATGTATAAAGCAAATATTAAGGAAGAAAGAAAACAGGACAGAAACATAGTAGAGAACTCTAATACTCAACTAATAAGTAAGTGTTGGGGCAGACGAGGTTTTTAGATCAACAAATTTTACTGGGTAAAATTTTACCAAATTTTACAAAATCAACAAAAATTTACTGGATATAACAAAATCAAATATAAAAGGGAAGTTTATAATAAAAATGCCTATACCGGGAAAGTAGGGTAAACACATAAACAATGGGATTCCTATATACTGACAATGAAGTATCAATGGACAGATATACAGAGACCATTCCATTCAATAGCAGGATATACATCTCAGGAGCAGACAAAAAATTTCCCAGGATTCATTTCAAAAAAACATCACCAAACCAATTTATGATGACTCATTTAATGACAACTATCTTTTTATCTTTTTTAATCTCAGTAGCATAAAACAATAAAGCTACAATGGGAGGAAATATAGCCTACCAAAAATTTACTGGGTATAACAAAATCAAATATAAAAGGGAAGTTTATAATAAAAATGTCTATACCGGGAAAGTAGGGTAAACACATAAACAATGGGATTCCTATATACTGACAATGAAGTATCAAAAAATAAAGAGGACATCATCCCTCATAATATACACAGGAAATAAAACTAAGAATGCCATTAACCAAGGTGAATTGTGAACTATAGAACATTAATGAAAGAAATTAGGGAAAACAAATGGAAAGTTGTCTTGAGCTCAGAGTAGAAAAATTAATATTGCTAATGTAGAGTGAAAAATTATAAAGACCATTTTATAAAATATATACGTTGTTCTTTAGGCTTTTCTTTAAAGAACATGAAAAATATAGAAAGTTTTTATGACCCCTAGACCTGAGCAAAAGAATACAGGTTCACTAGTTCCAAGAAAGCGGAATTAAATGTAAGATTTTGGGCCTTCACTGCCCTGGGATACATTCCACATTCCGGGAAGGGTATTTTATCCCTGAGCCAGAGGACACTTGCTAGATTAACATTCAAGAGAGAAAGGAAGGGACTAATTAACATTCCTTAGACCTCAGAGAAGAGAACCCACCTGTGGGTGGGAAAGGCCCAAAGCAGGAAGACACATTCCTGACCACAAAGAAAGATGTAAGTCATCTGGGTGGTCCCAGGAACTGGCTGACCCTGAGATAAATGGTTGAGGTTACATCCTTACAAAAGATAAGTGTATAAGATGTTTTCCCATGACCCTGACTAAATTTGGGTTGAGATCTTTTTAAGACTTTCTATGTTATGTTTCCATAGCAACCCCTCACCCCCTCCCCACTCCCCTGGTTTGTGGTTTTCCCCTTTAAAAAGCCCCTCAACAGCCGGTCATTGTCAATTCAGCTCCTGCGTGGGCAGCCAACTCTGCCTAATAAAGCCTCTGCTGATTGCATCCAGGTACGGTGTCTTGCAAGTTTTTAGGTGGCCGTGACTTCCCGAGACTTGAGTGAGGGTCTCCTGAGTTTGGGGATCTTCACTAAAACATTCATACTACCCAAAACAATTTATAGCTTCAGTGTAGCTGCTATCAAAATTTCAGTATTATTCTTCATAAAAACTGAAACAAACTTAAAGTTCATATGAAAACACAAACATACTAGCCAAGACAACCATAATCAGTAAAAGGATAAATCAGAAGGCATCAGTTGACCTGATTTTAAACTGTAGTGCAACAATATAATCATTGAATCAATATAGCAATTATAAAAAGAATAAACTCTGACCAGTAGAGCAGAATAAATAGTTTTCCCCACCAATAAAAATGTAAGTCCCCAAAATGCAAATATCCACAGTGGAGATTAGCAAAATAGCTCAGCAGGTAAGGAAGCTTGCTGCCAAGTCTGACAACCTGACTGAGGTCCATTAAATGGAAGGAGAGAACCAATCCCTACAAGTTGTCCCCTGACCTCCATATACACACACATTAAAAATAAAATTGTTAAAAATAATACGCAGTGTAGAAAGAATGGCCTTTTAAATGATGGTGTTGAGGAAACTGGATGGTCACAATATAAAAGAAAAAAACTGAACCTTATCTGATATTCTATACAAAGTCAACCAAAACGGATTAAAATTTTTAGTGGAAAGCTAAGAGGCATAAAAATCTTGAAGGAAACATAAAGGGAAACAGCTTTGAGGTGAGCGATGATTTTAGGGGAGACGAGGGATCTGATCCCAACAGTACACAAGCTTCAAAACCAACACCTAGACCAATAGTGCACACCCAAAGTGAAGAGCTTTTTCACAAAAGAGAAAACAATTGATAGTCTGACAAGACAACATGTAAGATAGAGAAAGTGTTTGCAAGCTGTACATTGATAACGGGTGGATATCCACAATACATATGGAACTCAACTAGATATTGAGAAAACAAAAACCAATTATAATGGGCAAAAGATTGGCACTTTTGAGACACTACTCAAAATACATAAAAATTACCAATAGTTGCAGTAAAACCATGTGTTCTACATCATTAATAAAAGATTTCAAATTAAGTTATAGTAAGATGCTATTTCCCCTGTTAGAACTGTTACTATCAGAAAGTGAAACAGAAACACTCCTATAAAATGCAAGCTTTTGTGTACTGTTGATGAGTTTGGGTTTTGGACCCCCCCCCCCCCCGCCTCCCACTCCACAGCAACTTCCATGACCTCCTTCCTTGGGGCCAGTGAACTCGTTTGCCCAAGAGCAGCTTCCCAATAAACCTGCATTTAATATAATCTAATCTAGCTTGAATGGACTCATCTTATCAGCAAAGAAATAACCTATCAATGAGAATATAAATTAGAACCCTGAAGCTGAGAAACTCAAAATCTAAAATATAATTAGAAAACAAAACCCAACAAATTTACTCTTGGAGCCTTGTATAATAATCTCCAAATTAAAACATTTCATCTACAACAATGACTTGTGTGGCAAGTTAGACTCACATGTGTAATAGTGGCATCAATGTTACAGGAGTAACCAACTTCTTTCTAGTTGTATGTAAGTCCCCCTCCCCAAAAGAAATGCGTACTTATATTGAAAATGAGGCCCAAACCCCAGGGTTGGAGATCATAGACCCCACAGGTGAAGGTACTGCTACTGTTCTGCTGAGTGGACACAGTATCAATTTGCTGTTTACATTTGTATCTCTGATCACAGATTCCTGCAGCTATTACACCTCCTTAGAGAAGTCTCTTTCTGCAGTGGATAATAGTTAATGCAGAAACTCACAACTAATCAAAAATCAGAGAATAAGTTTCAATAGAGTTCATAGCCACAAACAGACATCTACCTTACACCTGTGTCCCCGTCCCCACCCAGGCTTACAAACTATTGTGAAAGAAGAGGCAGAAAGATTGTAAGACCCAGAGATCAGGGAGCACTGGAACAAAGCAGTAGCTTCTGGGAATAATAGGGCTGCACTCATGAATCACAGTGGCTATGACAGCCTGCAAAAGACCAACACAGATTAAGCCACTTCATATTCCAGCATAGAGGGGGTAGGTGCTCAGTGGATGGCCCCACACACTTGCATATATAGCCACCACAAATTGGATGCAGTGGGTTATAAAACAGAAAAAAAAGACATACACTTAAGAAGGAGTGCGGGAGTGGGGGGCAGTGATAGATCTGGGAGAAGTTAGCAGAAGAATGAGGGCCAATACAATCAAAATACATTCTATGAAATTCTGTTAATAAAATATTATATTAAAAAATTTCATCCCAGGGGGAAACCCCTCAAAACTCAAAAATTCTAAAGGAAGGCTCCTTAAGATTCAAGAAGAAAACCAATTCATAAGTCTTAAAAAGTTCCTGAAATTTATCATGCTCACAGGCCCCTCCTTCCCAAAGGGTATATAAGCAATAAGACTGCTGCAGAAGGGAATTCCCTAAACTGTGGAGCTGCCTGTGAATCATAGGAAGCCAGACTGGGGTGGACTTTCAGTGATACATATGCCCTTTAGTCATCCAATAATCCCAGTAAACCCCCTGTTCACCATGTTGAACTCTGATGGAATCAGTACTTTGGTTTGATCAGCTCTGTCTCTGGGGTGAGTAGATACTTGTTCAGATCTCTCCAGGAAAATCTCATCCAACAGTCCTTTACTCTGAGATTTTGATTGGTGTTTTGAAAGGATGTCTAGTCCTCCCCGACTCCCGCCCCATGTTCATCACAGTTCTATTTGCAGCAGCCAGGATACAGTACCAGCCCAAATATCTATCCTCAGCAGAGCAAATAAACAAAACATGATACATAGAGACAATGGCATACTATTCAGCCTAAGAAATGAAAGACAGTTCTGGAATTTGCAACAATATGGTTGAGAATAATATTGTGCTGAGTGAAATAAATAACCAAGGACAAAAAGACAAATGTTCCCTGTCCTTACCCATGCTCCATGCTAACAGTCACCACTTCCAGAAGCTGAGGGCAGACTGGTGCTTTCCAGAGACTGAGGGACCATGGGTAGGAGAGAATATGTAAAGGGTAGGTGTCTTACACAGGAGGAAGGAGGAGCTTTAGAAGTATGGTGTACAGCACAGAGAACACCATTAATAACAACGTACAATGTGTATTTTAAAACTTCTGAGGACCAAGTAAGAACCCAGTCTCACTACAAAATATCCATTGTCCTTCTGTGAGGGGCAGGTTATTTGTCTGATTTGATTCTTGCACACTTCATTTGTAAGCCACAACATCACTTCATACCTCAGAAATAAACACAACAATTTACACTAAGATAAAACTATAGAGTTGCGGACAGATCACTTGATCATAGAAGGAAAGACAAACAGTCATAGAGACACAGGCAACGGGTTCAGTGGGCACTTCACAAAAGAGGAAATGCAGACTCCATTGAACATGGAAGCCCTGGGGTGTGCAGGACCTGCCTACTGGACATGCACAAACAGAAGCCAGACAGCACCAGGCAGCCTTCCCTGTGGCTGTGATCTAGAAACAACTCCAGCCTTGTCTGTTCTTAAGAACAGAAATCGGTAAAAATCACTTTGTGAAGTCCTTTGGCCCCAGCTTGTGAAGGCAAAAACATGCTTGCTGGGCTCTGTACTTCCATTCAAGTGCCCACACCCAACCTGCCCAGCTCTTTGCTGCTGGATCCCCAGAGGGCTTCTCCAGCTGGGCTTAGCCATGGGAGGAGATCAAAGTCAGGAATGGGAGCAATGCCTAGGGCTGTTTTCCCCACTGGCCCCACTTTCTGTGTGCTCCCCACCCCACTTCTCAGGGTCACAGTCTCTGCCACATACTGTTCCAGTGGTGAGGGGCAAGGGCAGAATTCACTCAGTGTTTACCCACTACATAAATCCAACGCCATGCAAAGCTAAAAATGTTGTTTATATATTACAGCCAAGAAAGCAGAGAAAGCAGTGGTTAACACTTCCCTGGAAGTAATGTTTCTCCCTCCTAGAGAGAGGGAAAAAGGAGGGCATTCCACAGGGCAGTGAGCTACCTCTGTGCCACAGTGCACACCGCTGTATCCTTTAATTATTTAATTAACTATTACTTCTTGGACCAGTCTCATATATTATTTCTTTGCTATATATTAATTGTCTAATAAACCTCAATTTTAAAAGATAATCAGGATTTTTTTCCAGAACAAATACTCCATTATTTCAACAGCCACCACACTAAAGTTTCCTCAAGATATGCAAAATTATGTTTTCTCAGAATTTCCAGAAATTAAAAATACTGAACAAAAGAGTCAAGGTTCCAAGTATTTTTAATGATTATATTCAGCAGAGTAACATTTATTTTAAAAAATAATTAGCCCAATAAATTATAACTTTTTAAACAATGCTTCATGAATAAGCATATACCTAAATATCCAATAAATAGAGTAGATTTTGTCTCTAAAGAAAGGCCTTGGATTTCATGTTAAGAACTGGAAATACAGTTAGCCCAACCTTACAGAGGCAAAGGGGGAAGGAATGGAGAAGGAGGGCTGAGGAAATGGCTCAATGGTTAGAGCTTGCCAAACAAGCCTGGGACCAGACCTGAGCCTCCCCAGGCCTTATGTAAATATTGGGTGGGCTGGTGATCTGCCCACGATTCCAGCAGAAACTGGATAGCCAGACTAGACAGATAAGTTAAACTGACCTCAATAAGGTAGAGTGTGATGAAGAAAGATTCCCAACTCCAACCTCAGGCCTCCACACACATTTGAACACACATGCATGTGTCCCTACAAACTCATGTCTTTCCATTAACATGTTAATGTGCATACATGCATGCACACTATACAAGCACATAAGAAAAACGAAGAAAGAAAGACGTAAGAGAGAATGGAGGGGAAGCAAGGGAGGGAGAGGGAGGGGAGGGGAGTGAAGGGGAGGGGAATCGAAAGAGCAGCAGATGAGGACACCGCTCATGTCACCAGCTGAGTGATCAAAGCCACCACTGAGGTGGCTTTATCACTTATAAAGACTGAAGGGCATGTGAATGGATAAGCTCAGGTGGGGATTTGGGGACAGCCACACCCAGCAATGGGTCACAGGCTAGAGAGAGCATTGCTTGGACAGAAAAGACACAATTTAGTGTCTGGGGGACTTCAATACCCTGAGGTCTTCCCTGGATGAGCCCTTGCCTGTTTGTATTGCAGAAGTGCTCTGGGGTTCCATCTGTGTCTGGGCTCCTTGAGGATGTCCTGGGAAGGAACACTTCCTTCCAACAAATCCCACTTTAAAGGCACCTGAATCCCTGGTCCCTTCTCCAAGCAGATGCCCACTGACATTACCACAGCAGATAATTCACCTTCTGAGTTTGTCTGGAGAACAGATGAGCTCATGCATGACTTGGCTAGTACCTGGGATAAATACGGTCCCATGTCTGCTGTTTTTACAAAATCATGTACTAGATAGAAGGCTGGAGCAGGCTGTAATGTGCCCCGTGTGCCATTAAGCAGCATTTATGTATTATTCTGCAAGAAATAAAGATTCCAGGAAGAGAAGAGAGTAGGTCACTGGGAATGAGGTGGGAGCCGTTACCAATTAGATTACTGACAACAGTTCAGACAAGACTTCAAGATACAGAAGACGGCACTGGGCCACAGAGCCAGCTACACCAAAGAAATTTGGAGTCAGCACAAACAGCCATGACACCCCAATCTCTTAGAGGAGGAACTCCTGAAATGAAGAAGATTATCCTTTTCAAGGTTGACTGGTGTCATCTCAAAGAGATTCACTATTTCATAACTGCCGGTCCCTCATCACATGACCTAATTTGTAAATAAGGCCATTGCAGAAGGAAAGATGCAATTATGGGAATAGAGACATCTTTAATCTATGATGACCCGTAACCTAAAACCAGGAGAGAGGTTCCCAGCCAGCAGATGGTCCATGCCCATGAGAGTAAAGAGTGGAGTGACATGTCTCTATTCCAGGTCAAGGAACAAAAGCAAGAGAACCAAGAGCAGACTCTTCAGAGTCCACAGAAGGAAAAAGCAACCTGGCCAGTACTTTCCCATATGCTTCCAGTCTCCAGAGGACAACAGAGTCGTGCTGCTTGAAGCCAGCAAGTTTGTGGAATGTGGTAGCACCAGCCACCAGAACACGAGCATCCTCCTGACCCCAATTGAAGGTTCATTCCTAAAAGCTTTCTCATACTGACGGCCCCACGTACAGCAGTGGCTCACTTAGCATTCTGCGGCTTAATAACATCATACCCATACATATACTGGGTTTCCTCTGTCAAGGCAAAAGTCAATGAACCAACCTAGCGAGCTAGTCGGAGCTTCTTCATATGACCTGGTTTGTACTAGAGGACTCTGCCTCTGTGATTTTTCTAACCTAGAGGACCCTGTCACCTCTGGTTGTCCTGACCCTGTTGAAGATGGGTCAGACAAAGCTGAAGCATGCTCTAGGTCAGGTATATTAAACACATTTGTGTATGGGAGTATGCATTCCTATGTGTGCAGTATGCGTGTGTGTGTGTGTGTGTGTGTGTGTGTGTGTGTGTGTGTGTGTGCGCGCGCGCGCACGCACGCACGCACGCGTGAACTTAAAGATCAAAGATCCAGCTTGTTTTTGAGACAGAGTTTCTCAGTTTTACCTGGATAGACTGAGTTGCCAGGCTTGTTATGCTACAGACACTCAGCCTTCAGAGCATCCCAGCTTCCAGGATGGCCAGAGCCCATGGTTCTTGCTGTCTGGGAGAAAGTCTCTGCCCAAGGTAGCTTGTACCTGCCCACTCCTTGCACCAAGCTGTCGTTCTGTTCCTTGCTATGGCTTAAACAAGGCTCCCCAACCCCAGCTCAGTATTTTGCAGAAAGTCTAACTCTAGCTTCCTTTCTACGGTGTCTTCCAGTCTGCCCTGGTAGACTGACTAGTTTTATGTCAACTCTACATAAGCTACAATCATCAGAGAGAAGGGAGTCTCCATTGAGACAATGCCTTCACAAGGTCAAGCCGTCGGCAAGCCAGTAAGCAGCACTCTTCCATGGCCTTTGAATGAGTTCCTGGCTCCAGGTCCTGTCCTGTTTGAGTTTCTGCCCTTACTTTAATGATAGGTAATGATGCAGAAGTGTAAACCAAATGCCTAATCTGTTTTTGGTCATGGTGTTTCATCACAGCAACGGAAACCCTAACTAGGGCACCTGAAGACCCTGTGCAGGCACTGAGGGTCCTGAAGCAGGTGTTTGGTTGCCACAGACCTGATAAAAGACACTTAGAAACTGTGATTGCTAAAAAAGCATAGACTCCTCATTTGGGCCCCAAAGCAACTAAAACGTTACTAGAAGCCTGGTACCCCTTGCCTTCGGGTTTCATCCATCTCCTTTAGGTACCCTATTGGCAGCTTTCAGAATATTGTGCTCTGGACCCATAAAAGGTGCCCTGGTCATTGTCCTGAACCTGCAACCACGTTAGATTTCAGGAACAAATAACAAGTCTGGTGGATAAACATCCTCGCTGTAACACTAAGACTACCCACAAGCATCAGGGAAGCTGAGCCAAGAGATCACGTCTCTAAGCAAGGGCAGTTGTACAGTCATAGAGCAGGGGACACTGCCTGAGATCCACCTTGTCCCCTCACACAGTAAGGACTCTTGACCACACCATAGAAACAAAACTAAGACAGTGGTCATCTAAACTACAAGATGCCCAGGTTTGCTCGGTTTTGCATACATTTTGACCCCTGTCCTGAATCTTCTCTTTAAAGTAAAGGCCAGGTCAGCCAGCACCTCCAAAATGAATTTAGGGTCACTTAGGCCCACTATCCCATGCTTATCAAATCTCTTTTCTCTGCCTCCCACCATGACTGGTCTCTTTAGTGGGTGGATTGGAATATGCAAGCAGCTTCTTACCCCTGCTGCTCACCTGAGCTATCCTGCTGTCAATCACCAGGGAGCCCCTGGCACTGCTTTCAAACTGTATCCTTGGTTAAGACATGAATCTTTCTTTGTTAAATAAATAAGAATCATTTGTTTATTTTTACTTGACCCTGAATTCGTGTAGCTAAGCAGAGAAAGTGCCTTACACAGATCATCTCTGTGTAGGATCTTGTGTGAGAAGCCATCACCCAACTCCTGACTCAAGCTATTGGCTGTCTTTGTCATTACATATCAATGTGTGCTCTGGGCTTGGTCCAGTAGTAATGGCTGCTGTGGTCAGTGAGCATAGCTCCACAGAGAACAGATGATGTACCTCTCAGACCATGCACTGTCTGACTGGCAGGCTATGCTGGTGGGCGGGGGGCTCAGAGGGCCTGTTAGCCAGGCCTCAGTTCCTCCAATGTGGGTAAACTAAACCTGCCTAAAGTGTAGAAGCTCAGGCCTAAAGCCTGCATTCAAACAACAGTGAGTAGAAGCTATCAGTCTGTCAAGGACTATGTCTGAAAGCCACAGTGAAAAGATCACAGAGGCAGTCAGAGCTCCTAAGAAGAAACACAGATAGATATATATGCCTCCAATGGAGATTATCACAGAATTTGTGGTCATCCCTCACCCACAAGGCCCAGCTCTACAGTCTTCATTGTCCACCCTCTGATGTTCACACTTCTTGTTGGTGGAGCATTTGAGGGCTGTCATGATTTCTCCTTCTTCTCCCCTTCAAATGTTTCTTTTTTCTTTTTAGAATAAGGTGTCTGGTATGTTCCAGATACAACCCTTCCACCTCATCTCATGTCCTCCAACCCAAAGCCATCTCTCTGATAGCAGAAGAACCAGCACCCAGATGGCTGGAACCTCTTCTGCTGTGCCCTTGTGAAGCATATCTCTTCCCCCTCTTTGTGGGGAGTGGGTTGAAATATTCTGGGTACAGCTTTCAACCTTCCTTCCCATTGAGTGTCAGAGGAAAGGCGCTTCTGGTAATTAGGTGCTACACGTGAAGCATTTAAAGTTGGCTGGACCGTTTCTGCATCCCTACGTGTCTCTTTAAATTAGCTATGAATTCTTAAAGGGATTCTTGGTCATTAATTACAATTAAGTCCACCAAATGCCATGTCAGGGAACATTCCTGACCTGCTCTCTGAAGCTTGATCAATTTGCTTGATGGATGTCACTGCACCAGCCGGTGGGTCAGGGGAACTTAATGACGAATGGCATGATAACCCCTGGAGCCCCTGGACTCCAACAGGACCTGCTGCTGGACTTAAACGTGTGTCCTAGAACATGCCCTTAGCCATAGACACTTCACATTGAGAGTGACGCAGGTGACCACTCCGGGAGGATGACATGTGCAAGTGCCAGGGCTAGCAAGTCAGTGGATTTGCAGGGAGAGTCCAGATAGAGCAACTGTTCCCCACGCCCAAAAGGAAAGCCTTTAGTAACTGCTAAATATTAGTAAGCTAATCACTAAACAGGTTGGTGTTCATGCTTTCAATAGATTGACCCAAATGGGGATGTAGCACCCAGAGTTGAAGTTGGCCTCATTGCTCCATTATGACTCTCTGGGGACACAGTGGTCTAACACCAAATGCTTCACCACATTTTATAGTGGCCCTCACTGCTGCATGTCTGAAGCACAGGGAAGCAGCTTATGCCAATTCACTTGGTTGCACTGACTGTAAGTCATACGTAGCCCAGTGAGGGAGAGTTAAAATACTGTTGCCAAGGCCCCGTTGAAAGCATGAACCCTCTCTTCTGTGAGTGTGATCCTCACCCAATATCCCTAAGCTAGGCATCCTTAATTTCATCTTACAGATAAGAAACTGAGGTTCAAAATGGTACTTGGAGTTAATGTTTTCTGACTCTTCAAACAGAAAAGGTCAGGGACTACATAGGTGGCTTGGTGTTAAGAGCGCATGCTATTCTCCCAGAAGAGGAGATTTTGGTTCCCAGCACCTATGGAGAACAGCTCTCAATTACCTGTAACTCCAGCTCCAGAGGATTTGATGCTCTCTTCTGACTTCTGAGGGTACCATACTCATACACACAGACACATAGACACACATACATATGCACACATGAATACACACACAGACACACATACACACAGATACACAGACACACACTCAAATACACAGACATACACACATACACATAGAGAAAGACACAGACACACACATGTACACAGAAAGAGAAAGGTACACATGCACAGACACAAACACACACATACATATACACACTTAGAGATAGAGAAACTTACACACACACACACACACACACATACACACACACACACACACACACACACACACACACACACACACAAGATTTGGCTCTATCCTAGACAAACCATAGACAAGCTTCAAGAACTCAGAATTTCCAGGCAGAGCAGTCAGAAAGATACACATGCTCCATGCTCAAACCACTCAGTGGGAGATGGAGTTGAAGATGGTAGGTGGTAAGCTGAGCATGAAGGTGTGCGGGGGAAGAAGGTGTGAGGGGGAAGCACCTCTTCTGTGAGGCCATCCTGTTAAGCAGTGTCTCTGATCTTCAGAATCTAAGTTAAGTCCTGCTAAGAGTAAGCTGAAGCCGCAATAGCCCAGATTGCAGAACTCATGTCTAGAGATGCTCCCAGGCAGTCCTAACAAGCTGAGAAGAGGGAGAGTGGAGGTAGGGGAGCTTTGTGAGGGAGTGTTGACAGCGATGGTGTGGGTTGATGAGCCAAGGCAATGCTGCAAACACCTCAGGTCCCACACGGCACACAGATGCAACTGCACCCTGCATTCCCAAGCACTTGAGGAGCTGAAGCACAGACATTCCATAGACATTCCACCCTACTGCCACAGCAGGTTGGAACACTCTCCAAGATCACTGGGATGGAGAGGGGCATGTGATGAAAGGGAAGAGGCCAGCTCCAGGGATCTGGACCACCAGACCAAGATCGGTTTGCTTGCCATGCTTGTTGGGATGTGACCAGGAGGGTCAGAAGGGCAGAGACAATGGAGTCATTCTAACTTTTCAGAGTCACTCTGAAAAACCAGAATCCTGGTCACCAGGACACAGGACTAGCTGATAACTTGTGACTCAGGGCCAACTGTGTTTGAGGCCATTCCAAAGTCTCCCAGGAGCCAAGAGACCTGAAGACAGGATCATTTCAGGGTGAACCACTTGAGGGCCAAGGACAAGATTTAGTGACTTTGGGTGACACACTGTCCTACCTCCTTCCTTGCTCCATCCTCCAGGTCTCCTGATCCTACCCCAGGATCATAGCTCTTACATAAAACATGGGGATTTTCCTCACCTTATCTCCATAGAAACCACACTGAGGCAGGCACGTGAGGCTGCCAGACCCTTGTCTGCAAACACTGCATTATACCCCTCCACCCCAGGGAACTTTCTGGAACCTGACCTTGCCTTGCATGTATACATCAGACTTGAAAGGAGCCACATTACAGAGTATAAAGAATGGAGGGCAGGAAGCCCTATATTCATGAATGGAAGAAATCCCCTAAGGCAGCCATTATAATGTCTAACACACTGCAAGGGGAGGAGAGAGACCCTGGTGCCTCAGCCACAGAGAGAGCAGTGGGCTGGAACCTTGACTGTGTTGCCTTTCTGTCCGTGCACTTGTCTGTTCATTTGTCTGTACAGTCTCTTCATTCGGCCATGACACAAGCCACAGTGTCCTGGCTGGCACTCGGTGAGGCCAGTGGCCAGCCTCCCGGCAGCATATCTGAGCCTCCTGGGTCTTTGGTCTCTTTCTCTAACTCCCCCAAACCCCAAACAGCAGGGAAGGAGTAGATGAGACATGCTCTAAGAAGGATTTGGGGTAGCACACTGGCAAACAAAAGAGGAAGAGTTGCTTGCAAAGATTTTACGGGATGCGAGCAATCGAAGCCCTCAGCTTGTCTTAGAATACCAAGCATGGGGTCATCACCATTCCCTGCAGGTCTCCGTGTAGCCCGATGGTGACTTGGTGGGGAAGATACAGGACCAAGAAAACAGAACATGCCTTGTCGATAGCTCGGCAGGAAGCAGCAGTGAGGACCAAGCCACCTCAGAGTGCACCGCCACTGCAGGAAATTAGTCATGGTTAGCAAAGCAAACTGATCCCTCATGCAGAGCTCAGCAGGCAGGATAGATGAGGATCTCTGGGGCTGAAAAGGCCCTCTTCCTCCAGCAGCTGCTCAAGCCCAGTTAATCCTGGCATCCAGGATGTTCCAAATCAACTCTTTAAAAAAAAGGCGTATCTTCAGGGCTCAAACCACAAGGCACTGAAGACAGTCATCACAGGGTAGCCAGAATGTCACCTACATACATGGAAACAACATGAAAGCCCCAGGTACAGATCACAGGGTAGGAGCTCATACCCCACAGTACACCGTGAGGTTCCCAGGCTCTGCTGAGCTTAGAGGCAATGTGTTGGGGTTGGTTTTGTGTACTGTGTATTCAAATGCTGATTACTGTGCCCAGAGATCTGGTTACAGTTCAGATATTGGCACTCTCAAACATCTCCTGTCTCAATGTTGTGTAAAAAATTGTTTTCCATCACCTCTGATTGGTTATTAATGAATTGATTCAATCAATAGCTGGCGCAGGAAATCTGATCCCAATGAGGGGGTCCCAGATAGAAAGACACACACACACACACACACACACACACACACACACACACCACGAAGGTCACCATAAGGTCACCACGAAGAGAGGATAGATGTTACAAGAACAGCCAGGGAAAGACCAAAATGGCAGGTAATGCCACATGGCTGGGAAACAGGCCAGGCCAGTATACTCAGGTTACAATAACACAGCATCTGCCCAGCTAATAGTGCAAGAAACTCATTAATAAAATACTAGATCTTCGTATCTTTATTCAGGTACAAGGGAAGCAAAGAAAATGTCCAAAATTACTTGATAGCAATGTATTTCCATGTATCCGTAAAGTGAGATAAGGGCTTTGCCCAGAGGATACACGGGACCCTGAAACTGGGTCAGATGGGGATGAAAACCAGGTCAAATGAAGATGGAATCATCCAGGACAGATGACTAAGTTGTAAGAGCAGAAGAAAGCTCTAGGATGCCACAGAGAGAAGCAGCAACCTTGGGAGCCCAAGACATGGGAACCTGGGGAGTGAGCACAGCCTGTGCCTGTGTTTGTGACATGGGAGAGTGGATCTTACACCTGAGGAGGGGAAGAAAGGAAAGAAGGACTGGGAGGTGCAAAGAGGAAGCGAGAAAGGAATGCAGATATTATACACTACCTAGGAAGCCCACCTAGCCTGTGACAAGCAAAATAAATAAAAGGATGCTATGAAGCTGGGGAAACAGCTCACTTGCTTAGCCTGGCCTAGGTTCCATCCCCAGCACTGCAAACAACAGAAGAAAGCAAAAACAACTTCTTAGATGTGTTGCCTGCACAAGATCAGGACGAGTTCAAGCCAGTCAGCATTCCAGCTGAAAGGGAGGAACCTCAGGCAGATGGGACCAAAGCCACTTCTGTGAGGGCTGCTTGAACTTCAGTCCCTACAGCATAGGGGTGGGGCGGGGATGCAGCCAGAGTCAGATGTAGGCCACACTCTGCTGGGCTTAGTTGTTAGTCAGTTAGTTAGTTAGTTAGTTAGTTATCATGGGCATGAGGACAAGTGGACTGTACGTACTATTATGTATTTGTGGAGCTTAGAGGACAAGATTTGAAAGTTGGTTTTCTCCTTCTACCATGTGATCACCAGGAATCAAACTCAGCAGATGTAGTACTAGCCGAGCCATCTCCATGGCCCAGGAATTGAATCTTTAAGCTGGGCTTTATTCAGAAGACCTATCATCTGAGAAGGCAGTGGATTGACACCCTAAAAACAAACAGCCTCTCATGTCATAGCCACTGGCAGGCTTTACAGCAGTTCTCAACCCTTGGGGTGCAACCCACACATGGTCGGCTACCAGATATTCTGCATATCAGATACTTACATTATGATTCATAACAGTAGCAAAATGACAATTGTGAAGAAGCCATGAGATAATTTAATGGTTGGGGTGTGGGGGTCACCACAACATGAAGAATTCTGTAAAAGGGTCACAGCACTGGGAAAGTTGGAAAACACGGCTTTATAGGGAAGGGAGACATGCCACCATTCCGGAGTCCAGTCTTCCGCTCTACGAAAGTGTCAGGCATATCTCTGAGGTTCAGGTTATCTTCCCTTGCCCTCTCTTCCCTCGTTCTTGCGATACCTGGGCCTGGGCATCCTGAAACACCTGGTGGTTTCTGCTAACATCAATCTTATGTCCCTCTAGGGACATCAGGCTAAAGAGTGAACTCGGAACCAGAAAACATTATCAGTATGTTATCCTACAGCTAAGTTATCCAATAACGTATACGTGCAGATTCCTGTCTACAACGCAGAATACAGTGTTCTCCACACCCATCCCCTATCAACTATTGCCTACGGTCAAGAGGTCAGAGTCTTGATGGTAGGTGTCCCAGTGTAAAAGTCAGGGTATACATAGAGATGGTCCTTTTCAGGTTTCTTCCAAATTCCAGGGTCCCTTTTCTGCCTTTTCTAGCTTCTTAGGGTGTCTTGTTCTTTAGGTTGCTGCCCCTTCCAGTTTACAAATGGGCAGGCTGAGTCTTTCCCTAAGACTGGCCCCTCCCACCTACCTCCCTTCTACCTCCCTTCTGTAAGACCCTGTGACACATGACTCACTTGGCTAATACAGAATGCACTCCCCATCGAGGTATGGGTAGTGACCTTGATTTATTGACAACCTTACCTGACAGATTCTTAGACTCCAAGGCCAGGACATGGACATCTCTGTTGATCACACTGACATTCACTATGTCTTTTTATCTTTAATCCCAACAGCCTTAAGATGGCCTAAGCCCAGAGCCCAAACATCAGAGTCTTCCTAGGTCCTTCAGACCCTTCCACATGCTGTGCCCAGCTTCCCTTGAAGGTATCACCAGACTAGCAACCTTATGAGGAAGACATTACCATCCCTAGCACATCCACCCTTGAGAACCAGAGCTGATAACACCCAAGCTGAGAGCAGGGCTTGGCAGCTCAAGTAGCAGCCCAGCCTCCACAGCAGTACAGGAGCCTTTTTTCATCACCCTTGATAACAGAGAGAAGAGGAACCCACCAGGTGAGCAAAGAACTGAGAAGAGGCTTGAAATGTTTGCTTTTCTGAGCCAGAAAGAGAAGAGATGATGACTGTCAGTGGCTGGTCAGAGCTGGTGCTGTCAATGGCAGAGGCAGGAAGGATAAACCAGACTAGCCTTGCCCTTCTCACACCCAAAGAGGCAGAGAGGTATGGTTACTACTTCCTGACTTCACACAGCAGTTCAAAGACACAGGTCTGAGTGGAGCTGTGTATGGCCCCCTAGCAGGCCCCTCTGATGGTGAAGGGGCATGATGAGGTGTCAGGGATGTCATGGATCCCCAAAAAGCCTCTGTATTTTTCGTAGGGCACATTCTACACACAGGAGAGAAGCTCTCTTTGGTTGAGGCTATAGATTAGTGGCAGAGCACTGTCATAGCATGACCAAAGACCTGAGTTTGATTCTCAGGACAGCTAGGGTGGGGGAGAATAAAAAAGAATTGAAGTTCTTTTTCTCTGCCTCTTGGTCTTTTGTCTGCCATCAGCTGGATCCACAGAGGTCTCTGTCTGTGAGGCAATCATACCACATCTCTCCAGCAGAGCTGACAGCTAACGCCTGACAGCGAAACCACTAAGACCTTCATCCCGAGGCTCTGAATGAGACTGGAAGGCCTTAGTAGGGAGTTGTCCTCGGCCCCCAGGGTGGATGTCAACCCACAGCAAGATGAAGGCACCTCTGTCAAGGCTGAAATCCAGGGATCAGATAAGGCTCGGCCACACAGAGATGCTTTGAACAGTTAAATCCCAGTCACATCTCCAAGTCCCCAGAATAACTGGCAATGGCCACTTCTGAATGCACTAGCTGTTCCGGCTCCAAGCAAAGAACAGCTCTCTGACCATTGCTGAACTCAGGAGCTTTTAGGGCCAGGGATTCATGTGCTGCAACTCCAGTCACCAGTGAGCCATTTCCCCCACAGCACTTCAGGGAGTTTGTGAAGTCCACAAGACAGCATTGCCAGTAGCTCTTCACCAAGCGTGAGCCCCAAGATAGGACAAGGTAGAATTCCTGGACTATAGGTACTCCAAAGACCAGGCTCCTGCTGGCCCGTGTGTCACTTGGCTTACATCCTGGCCTGCGGTAGCTTGTCTCTCACTAACACCCGGAACTCACATTCCCTTACCCCTTTGTCACAATGTGTGCCTGGTCCCAGAAATTCTCTGGGCCACTATTCTTCCTTGCCTGATAAGCTGGTCCCATGCACATCCACCTTGTATATATAATGTATATAATATATTGTATATAATACGTAATTGTAATAATATATGTTATATACCATAAATATTATATACAATATATGAAATATATATATATGTATGTGTATGTGTGTGTGTGTATATATATGCATATATATATACATATATAATGTATATAATAACTATTAAAGGAAAAGAGGCCACGAATTTGAGAGGGAACAAGAGGGACTTAGGAGGAGTTGAAGAGGAGGAAAAAATTATGTAATTATATTTTCATTTTAAGAAACAAATCAGATAAGGGAGATTAAGAATAAAAAAAAAAAACAAAAATAAAAATGAAAATGTTCCTCAGGCCAATCTAATAGATGCAATTTTTCTAAATTGCATCCCTTCTTCCCAAGTGAACCTAGCTATGTCAGGTTGACCAAAACTAAGCAGCAGGAGGAAATTCAGGAAAAGACATAAACAGCAAAAAGTGTGTGTGTGTGTGTGTGTGTGTGTGTGTGTGTGTGTGTGTGTGTAATCTGCCTTCTTGGGCTTAAAATACAAATAAAATTAAAACACATACTAAAGCCACGCAAAGAAATAGACCTTACATGCCCTTAGATCTTCAACCAATCTAAAACTGACCCAAATCCAACGAATATTCACCTTTAGTGATTTCTGAGCAAGCTCTAAAAGAATACTAAGGTGTCTGAATTTTGGAGCTATTGGTAGAAGATAAATAATGATATATATAATCCATTAGTGCCGATAAAGGAAGGAGGAGTGGTCAGGGACCATAGAAAACACCCAATCGTGTGACCCACACAGCAAGTCAGGGAACAAGTCAGAGGCAAACTCTCCAGGTCCAGAGGCTGATTCAGTGTGAAAAAAAGGCTGACCCCATTATACTGAAGAAGGCAACCACAGAAGACAAGGATTCACACCCACGCATGCTCATCGTGTGCACACATACACATCCACACCCACGCATGCTCATCGTGTGCACACATACACGTATACACCGTACCTGTATGTGGCAAACACCTAAGTTGTTTGGTTGGTGCGTGTGTGTTTGTTTTCAAAGCCCCTGTACTGCGTTGATATTAGATGAAGTGGACTCTGGGGATAAAGAGGAATACTTCACAATAAAATTTTCAGTGCATCCAGCTTTAAAAATTCCCAATTCCCACACACCAAGTAACAGATAGAAAAAAAAAAATGGATGGAAAGACAAGAAGAGACAAACCTACAACCAGCCAGAATCTGTTGACACACGTCTTAAGAGCTGAGAGAGCAAGCAGAAAAAAGGTCACCGAGGAGAGGAACGTTGAAGAACATGAATAGCAAATTGAACTCAGAGAAAAACACAGGAAAAATGGACCCAACAGACACAGAAGAGAAAAGTTCAGTACTTGCCAAACTGGATAATAGGTTGGGCCATCAATCAAGTGTCAGCAAGTCTAAAGGGAATAAAAAGATGTCTACTTCGTTCCATTAGAACAATTCTGGGCAAAGGATAGCAAGCTGTCTCCTTTGGCAGGATGCAGGAGGAAGGGGTGGCTCTCCTGGACAAGAAGCCATCAAAAGGCTGGGTGTAGCTTGGGCATCTAGGGAGAATTACAAGACTTTACAGGTCTGTGTGACACCTGTATTCCCTATTGGCTCTTCACTACTGTGTATGAGCAAGGAAGACCAGGGAGGAAGAGCCTTGAGGTTTGAGGGAGAAATGTTCCCCATAAGCTCAGGTTTTTAAACTTGGTACCCTGTTGGTTTTACTGTTCAGGGAGGTTCTGGAATCTTTACAAGGTGTAGCTTTGCTGGAGGAAGTTCATTGCTAGGGACAGACTTAGAGAGCACACAGCCCATCTCACTTCTGTCCTCCCTAAACACTCCGATCCATGGCTTGTCTGAATGTGGTTGGAGGTGTGATCCCTTGGCTCTTGTTGCTTGCCCTGCCTCCTACCCTTGTGGTAGGTCTCTCTCTCTTTAGGACCATAAGTCAAAATAAGCTCTTTCTTCTATAAGTTGATTTTGATAATGGTGTTTCGTCACAGCAACAGAAAAAGTAACTATACAGGAGCTCATGCTCAAAGCTGCCTAGACGGACCAGATGACAACCCTGCCCACAAAGGTTCAACCTGACCTTCACTCCCATGATCAAAGCCATCTTCCCAACCTCCAGAACACAGCTGAGGTTCACTAATTTTGAGAGGAAGAGATGAAGCAAACGCCATGTATGGTGTCAGAGAAGGGGCCAGGAAGTCCTGAGGCTCAGGATCCCTCCTCAGCTAGGGAAGGGAGAAAAGTCACTCTACATTGAAACTTGTCACAGAGACAGGTAAGGTTGCTAAAAAGCTTCTGCTCACATTCTCCAGCAGCCAGGGTCTCTTGGTCCAAGCAGACAGAGGGTTCAAGCCAGCCTCTCTGTGGTCTCAGGGAAGGCTAGCTTCATAGTGGTCCTTCTGTGAATCCCTTCATCCCCTATAGCAGCTCTCAGGCATCAAGGCCAGAATGGAATGAATGGCCTTAGCCATTAATTCCCTGCTCTCTGACAATCTTTGTTTGGCACCTGGGGAGGTGGGGGGGGGAACCACTCAGGAACACTGTGCTACAAGTGAGAAATGAGCTTACATATGCGTGTGGGTCTCCGACTTGGCACAGCTGGGGAATCCACTCCTCACCTCTCAGAGGTAGAGGGGTGGAGCTTATACTTCAAAGCCTGCAACCCATGCTTTTAGAGTGAGAGCTACTGGTAATCCCAGGGAGACCCAGGGAGAATCCGGCAGCCAAGCCCAGCCTCAGAGCCTCCCTTTGGCTGGAGCCTGACATTCCATCTTGATTCTTTACCAAGGTTCTGCCTCCAGAGAAGGTGATCCTAGGACACCACTCCCAGCCTGTGGATAGCCCTGTCTCGTGTGCCCCCGCTTCTGGGTCTACAGTGAGCTTTAATCACTGCTGTCATCAAACCACTGTAATTAACAGCCTCCTTCCGTGGCTCACAGGCCACAGTCAGCAGCCCCACATTTACAGCCCAAATAAACTCTTTAATAAGAACACTTTTCCTTTCATTATTTTACAGGCAGCTGGTTAGAGACACTTAGTAAAGACCATTTATAATAGTGATAAGACCACGGTAGCCAATGGGGCCTTCTCAAGGGGCATGGCCATGAACATCCATTAGTGTGATGACCACCATAGAGGGAACCTAAGTGGTGGTGGGTCGCTCTGATGCTAAACGCCAATACACATCCCCCTAGGGACTAGGGTCTAGCAGGGCTGCTGTTGAAATGGAGATCTGAGCCACAGCTTACCAGATGTCCAGCTGCAGATGGAGTCCCCCTGGATGGCCATATAGGTGCTATGACCTAGCAAGAATGAGAAAGGCCTTCTGTATACCCAGATTTGATGGCAGGAAATGTCCCACAGTGGGGATCCTCATGACTACCACAGGGTCAAGGTTAACCACCTCAGTAGTGGCGCTGACAGCATCCAGTGAATCCCTCCTCTGTGCCCAGAAAGGCTCAGACACGCAGGTTACACCTTACCCCTGCATGCACAGCCCTCCAAGTGGGACTCTGAGGATTTCCATTTCACAAATGAGGAAGCAGGGACACACAGAAGAATTGGGAAAACAAGGGATGGACAGATGGATGGATGGATGGATGGATGGATGGATGGATGGATGGATGGATGGATGAATATACATATGAACTAAGGAATTAACAAACGAAGCAAGCCACTAAACTCTCAATCCAACATTAACACAGCCCTGGCACCAAAAACCCTAAGGAGCCATAGCTGACCTGGACCATCCATATCTACCACTGAAATACAATGAGAACATCACAAACCTGGAGCAGGGATGTGGGGACAAGAGCTGGGTCCCTGAACTTGCTAGCAGGGGATGCGTGCTCACTGGCTAACCCCGGGGAAACATGTTCCAGAAGATGATCACTCCACTCTGAGGGTCTGAGTATATCTTGCTATTTATCTCCCATGTCTGATCCTTTGGTAATAGCGTCAAAAGACGCTCTGAATTCTAGGTTCTTTCTCTTCTGTTGAGTCCAAGGAATACTCTGAAATGTGCTCTTTTAAAGCAAGACTAAAGAATTCAGCCTCACAGATTCTGCCTCTGTCAGAGGTACCACTGTCCATTGGCCGCATGTTTTCATTTATAAAAGATGATTACTGGGAGAAGAGAGGTATTCAAGACCACACAGCACTCTCCAATCCCAAACACACTCTGGAAATGTGACCTGTTCTTCTTTTACCAAGAAGTGGAATTCCATCCCCTCCTTGCATTGGTGTTGGCCATGGCTACTTACCAAGAGAGCATAGTAACAAGATGTTGTGTGGTGCCCAGGAGGTCAGCTGGGGCGCTGAAGCTTCTGTTTGTCAAAGGGTCTACCACTCAATCCCCTCTCACTGACTTAGCCTATAACCATGGGCTTTTCCATCTGCACCCCAGTTCCTGAAATAACAAATCTGAGACTTATTATTTATAAATAAATGCCTAGGCCACAAGCTCACTCCCAGACTAGCTCATAACTTAATTAACCTGTTTATTCTATTCTATGAGGGCCACATGGCTAGTTACCTCTTCTCAGTTTCATACATCCAACTCCTCAGAGTTTGGGGTGAATCTCTTCCTGCACCTGACTCTATCCCAGAGTTCCTCTCTCCCTACTGGAACTCCTACCTCCTATTTCCTGCCTCAGCTAATAGGCCATTTCTTAGGGTTTTACTGCTGTGAACAGACACCATGACCAAGGCAACACATATAAGGACAACATGTAATTGGGGCTGGTTTACAGATTCAGAGGTTCATTCCATTATCATCAAGGTAGGAATGTGGCAGTGTCCAGGCAGACATGGTGCAGGAGGAGCTGAGAGTTCTACATCTTCATCTGAAGGCTACTAACAGAATACTGACTCCCACTTGGACAAGAGGAGTGTCTTAAAGCCCATGCCCCCAATGATACACTTCCTCCAACAAGGCTACACCTCCTAATAGTGCCACTCCCTGGGTCAAGCATATTTAAACCACCACAGGCCACCAGCTTTTTATTAACAGGTGATGCTTCTATACAGTACACAACAGATTTTCTCTACACTAGCCACCATACTGTGATACACTAAGCCATCTGGAAAAACCACGGTGAGGTCTGTGTCCTTACTGAAGCCAGCTTCTGCATCCCTGTAGCCTACACAGGAACTGTAATGGCTAGGGAAGGGACATCACCTAAGGTGCCCAGTATTCAGATAGCCCATCGACATCTCTGAGTGTCCTGGGAAAGTGTCACACCCTGACAGGACAGGCTGGTCTAGTGAGCATACAAACTGATTCTGTCTAGGGAGAATTCTCTCAACCGAGAAATGGCCTCTATCAGACTGGCCTACGAGCATATCTGAAGATCATTTTGATTAATGGGTGATGGAGAAAAGGGCCCAGCTCACTATGGGTGAAGCTGGCCCTAAGCTCTATAAGAAAGGTAGTTGAGCAAGCCAAGGGAAGCAACCCAGGAAGCTGTGTCCCTCATGGTCTCTGTCTCAATCCCTACCTTGAATTCCTGTCTGGCTCTCCCTCGATGGTAGACTGTAAAGCAAATGAACTGTTTCCTCCTCCAAGTTGTTTCTGGTCAGTGTTTTGTCACAGAAATAAAAAAATGAACTAGAATGCAGTCCACACCCAGTCCATACCAAGAAAGGACTCTGCAGGGGGAAGTGGGTAAATGCACTGGAGTCAGCTGGACATGCTCACAGTGTGCACCCATCTCAGTGATTGATGGTTTTACCAGGACAGCTTGAAGTCTCCCATAGTGAAAAAACTTACACCATGGAAATTGGTCAACACCACAAATCAAGATTTACTCACAATGGGTGACTAAATATCTACCCACACACCCCTGAACACTGTGGAAGAGAAATGGAAGACACTACAGGATCGGCTGCAATGGAGAGCAGGCTTGGACCATGTGACCTTGAAATTCTCTTCAGGAATTCTTCAGACATGGTGGATGTCACATAGCACAGGGGGTAGCTATGTACCCTACTAAGTTAGAACTGAAATTGAAAACTCCAATTTAGAGACCAGGCTAAACCTGATCAGAACGAGAGAGTCAAAAATGGGAGAGCAGGGCTGGAGGGGGGCTCAGTTGGTACAGGCTTAGCCTGCAAGCACAAAAACCTAAGTCTGATCACCAGAACGCAAGTTAAACAAAACAAAACAAAACAAAACAAAACAAACGGGTTGGTGAGATGGCTCACTCACCAGTTAAGAGCACTGACTGCTCTTCCAGAGATCCTGAGTTCAATTCCCAGCAACCACATGGTAGCTTACAGCCATCTAGAAGATCTGATACCCAGTTCTGGCCTGCAGATGAATATGCAGCAGAGTACTCATACATTAAATAAATAAGATTTTAAGAAAATAAAATTTAAAAATCTAAACACAGTGGTGCACACACTGGGGAGACAGAGATCCCGGGAGCTCGCTAGCCATCGAGCTTAGCCTACTGGTTGAGCCCCAGGTCCCAGTGAGAGAGCCTGTCTCAGAAATAAAGGTAAGCAGCACAGAGAAGTGACATCAGAAGTTGTCCTCTGGCCTCCACACAGGTTCACATATGTGCATTTGTACCCAAATACTCATATGTGTGCACACACACACACACACACACACACACACACACAAGACCCTAAACAAGACTCCAGTCCTCTGTGGTCACTATCACCTCTCCCCTTGTCTGGAGTCTCTCCTGTGCTTGCTCTTGAACCAGACAGTGAGAGAACCAATGACAGAATCTGTTATAGTCATATCAACCTGGGTGCGTGCCTCAGTTGGAGTTTCTGCAGAGCCCGAGATGTGTGTTTTTTGGAAGATCAAAGACATAGAAATAAACCTCTGAGGCACTGAATGCAGTGCACGGCTGCAGTCAGGGAGGAGCACAGCTACACCCAGCAGGGAGCACAGAGACACCCAGAGAGGAGCACAGAGACAGCCAGAGGGGAGCACAGAGACAGCCAGAGGGGAGCACAGAGACACCCAGTGGAGATCATAGCTATACCAATGGGAAAGACAGCTACACCTAGGGAGAACACATGTAGACTTGTGGAAGAGCTATACCCAGAGAGAAGCATCACCACATAGAATGAAGAACACAGCTCCACCAAGTGGAGAGTACAGCTAGACCCAGTGGAGAACACAGCTACACCCAGTGGAAATCACACTTACACCCCGGGGGAGCACAGCTATATGCAGTGAGGAACACAGCTATACCTTGCAGACAGCACAGCTACACAGTAGTGGCTGATTTTATGTCAACTTGGCAGAGGCTACAGTCACCAGAGAGGAACAAACCCTAATTGAGAAAATGCCTCCATAAGATCAGGCTATAGAAAAGGCCTATAGAACATTTTCTTAATTAGGGATTGATGGGGAGGGACCAGCCCATTGTGGGTGGTACCAAACATTGGCTGGTGGTCCTGAGTTCTATAAAAAAGCAGACTGAGTTCTTGCTTGACTCTTTTCAGCGACAGACACTAGATGTGGAAACATAAGCCAAATCAACCCTTTCTTCCCCAACTTGCTCTTGGTCACAGTGTTTTATCATAACAGTTGTGACCAAAACAAATACAGCCAGTGGAGAACACAGCCATACACAGAGAGCAGCTTTTAAGGAGGAAAACCTTCCATCGATTCTCATGATAATTTTCCTAAGCCACGGAGCTTGGGTCTTTCATTTTTTATTTGGGAACAAGTTGAAACAACCCTCCAAATTAAGGAAATAACTTTACAATCTCAAGCTTTGTGTTTTCTTATTTTAGCGATGTTCGCAGCTGCTCTGCCTCTCCGAGCACTTATAGAAAAGCGTTCCTTTCCTGTTTGCCAATTTCCAATGATTTTTTTCCCCTCGCCTTCTACTTAACAATGAAGTAATCATTTCAAATTAATTAAGTTTCCATTAAAATGCATTATTGCCATGTCCCAGTTACCGAACAGTGATTTTGCTTCCTGGACAACAAGCTTGCAAGGAATACATCATAAATTTTGCGAGTCGACGGCGTCAGGCTCCTTCCACCTCGGGTGTGGTACACGAGGATGCTGTACACACAGTAGACACCAAATCCGTGTTCATGGGAGGACCAACAGTAATGAAGCTTACTGGCTCCGTGAACACGGGGAGACTGTTGTAGAGGACAGCCAGGCACGCATGGGTAGCCTACGTGAAGTTTCATTTGGCTGCAGATACACTCTGAGACATGTATGATTTCCCTCTTTCTTGTAAGTTATGTTATTATCTGACAAGAAAACCAAAACCCAGAAGCGTGAAGTTCTCCAGTCAAGACCATGGATTTGCCACCTGAGAAGGGGACTTCCCAACACCAAGCGCACTTGAGTGTGCAGCTTCCAGGCAGTGATATCCTCAGCTCCGGAAGAGTCTGTCACCTCAGCCTTGGGCCAATGCTGGAACAGTTAATGTGTGTTCAAGACCAATCAGTGCAATGCAGTCAAACACAGAGGAAACCTCTCAGGCTATTTAGAATGAGCTATTGGGTGTCCCACCATCTGCTTCTACACAGTAGCACTGTAATGTCCAGGCTGGGGTAATGGGGGAAACAACAGAAAACTGAGGCAGTGTGAGGCCTCCCAATAACCCCTACATGGTATTATGAGCTGGATATGAAGAGGAAACACTGGAGGAATGGTTGAGCATCTTGCCAATGTAGTGGTGAAGCATCTTGGGTAAGAAAATCTGAATCCTGGCATGTTGGTGGGGTATCTTGGTTAAGGTTTCCATTGCTGTGAAGGGACAACACAATCAAGGCAACTCTTTTTTTTTTTCTTTTGCAATCAGCAGAGGTTTATTGGGGAGAGTTGGCTAGCTAAGGTCAAAACTGCTCGTCCACGCAGGAACAGAATTTTGACAAAGGACCAGCAAGCTTGGGGTGCTTTTTATAGCACGGGGTGGGGGAAAGGGAGGAATTTTCGCGCGGTTACACATGATTGGTTGCATTACAAATTTTGAACAACAGTAGGCTGTAACACTGGGAAGACCTCAAGTTGTGGGGAGGGTAACCAAGAACAGTGGAAAGTTAGTTAGTTCTTGGAACCACCCAGATGACTTGCATCTTTCTTTGTGGTCAAGAATGTGTCTTCCTGCTTTGGGCCTTCCCCACCCACAGGTGGGTTCTTTTCCCTGAGGCTTGAGGAATGTTAATACTCTTCCCGGGATGTATCCCAGGGCAGTGAAGGCCTGAAATCTTACATTCAGTTCCGTCAAGGCAACTCTTATAAAAGCAAACATTCCACTGGGGCTGGCTTACAGTTTTAGAGGTTAAGTCTATTATCATCATGGCAGGAAGCATGGCAGCATCCAGACAGACATGATGCTGGAAGAGAAGCTGATAGTTCTGCATCTTGATCTGAAGGCAGACAGAAGGAGACTTTTGTCTTCTGCAGGCAGCTGGGAGAAAGCTCTCATCTGCACTGAGCAGAGCTTAAACCTCAAAGCTTATCACCAGAGTGACACATCTACTCCAACAAGACCATACCTCCTAATAGTACCACTTTCCATGGGCCAAACACATTCAAACCACCACATGAGGCAAAGAGCTAGAAGCCAGAGAGTCATTCTAGGCCCTTTGGTACAACAGTCCCTCTCTGCTAATATGTTAATGAGTTCTGTGACCCCCCCTCCACTATAATTTCCTTCCTCAGTTTATTCTCTTTTCCAGGCACATCCCTCCCCTTACTCCACCCCATGACGTCCAGTGTCTATCTTAACCAACGGTCTTCTCTTACTCTTACAGACTCTTGTAGCCTCGTCAACAGGACATGGAAGATTAAATACACTGTGGAACTCTTTCTAAGTGCTACATCTACCCACCGTGTCCTTCCATCACACTGTCTGTTTGTCTGTCTCTACTCCACATAAATGATGCCAGGAGTAAGCGGGGCCCTCAGAACACCCCTGTACTCAGCAGCTATGGGCTTACCCACTTTTGGATCATGGCTTGTCATCTCAACCAGGGCCTGGCAGTTTGCTCTGGTCCTCATTGGCTATAGAAAAACATGGGTGTCACCACTCTCTACATGTTGACTGCAGAGCCACCCCCATGGAAGCTTAGAGGTTGCATCTAGACACCTCCAGGAATGAGGAGATGGAACCAAGAAAGTTTGCCTTTGCCACAGAGGTCTGACTTGGAGCTTCAGGGGACAAAGAAAGGATGTTCTGAGACCAGAGGAGGGGTGCTCTCCAACCACAGGACCCACAACAAATCAGAGGGGGTAGCTACTTTCTTAGTTCTGACCTGCATACATGATCCTTCCCTAATCACCTGGATGTTCGTGAGTGTCTATAACCAGCTCTTGCTATCTTCTGCTCCAAGCCCAGCTTAAATCCTCACTTGCAAACAGGTAAATTTAACAGACACCATAAAGGTAGCATCTGCTCAGTGCCTGTAAGGTGATGGGCCTTCCTTCTCCAGTCAGCTTACACTCAGCAACCATGTACTCAGCCTGAGAGAGAGCTAGTCTACAGTGGGACCCAGAATGTGTACAGAGCTTAGAAGAAACTGACCACTCTTTGCCACGGGCTCTGAGGTCCCTGCAATGTATGTTGGTTACCCACAAAGGGTCTTTGGTAGCGAGCATATGAGTGGTCAGAGAAACAGCCAGTCAGGACAGGAGCACCCAGCTTAGCTGACTTGCACCTCAGAAAACCACAGACTTCCTGGCAGGGCATCTTCATCTCTCATGTGCTGCCACACAGGGTCTCATCCATCCTTCATCCCTGCCTCTAGGTACCCTCAGCACCAGCTAAGCTCCAGGCCCTAGCCAGTGCTTGCCCACTCAAGGCAGCCAGCAGCTATATTAAGACAGCAGACCCTAACAGACCAGGGCCAGAGCTTGCACCCTTTCCTAGACAGACTGGGTATTGAAGAGAGTCTGCACCCTTTCCCAGACAGACACACTGGGTGTTGGAAAGAGTCTGCACCTTTTCCCATTGGCTGAGATAAAAATCATAGGATATATGCATTTCAGTTCCCGATGACGTTGTTTAATTTGCTTCTGATTTATCCCTGAGCCAACATGCATTGTCATTTCTAAGTAATTAAAGGAAATATTGAAATGTAAGCATCAGTACATCAAGAGCACAACTCCTCCTTCAGTCGGCCTGGTGGCAGGAATCGATAGCTACCAGTTTTTTATGGTGAACTTGTTGAGAGGTCTCACATCTCCACTACTGCGGCTGGGCTATAAATCCTCCTTTGTTAGAGAGCAAAGGGACCACGGGCATTCATTCTGTGCATGCGCGTGCACGCACACACATGCTCATGCTGGCAGGTTCACCTTTCTGCAGACTCTTCTACCTAAGCTGATGCCACTTAGAGGCCAGCATGGGACACAGGGTCCCTGCATCATGGTTCCAGCATAGCCTCTGCCTGGGGTGCACAAAATCAGCTTCCTCCTAGGCAGTCTTTGTCAAAGATTTCATTTGCTAGGGTCTACCCAAAGCCCAGGAGCACGAGGGATACCAAAGCAAGAGTATAGCATAACAGAACATGTGCTGAGCATGTATGGTACCCTGGGCCCATCCCTAACACTGCACAATGAAGAAAAGAAATCCCATGAGAGAGTTTAAGATGCTCAGACAATATCCCAGAACCAGCTGAAGAGTCATGTGATGTGTTGCAAGTATGTTTCCATTCTGCCTCTCACAGGCTAAGGACCCAGGGCAAACCCCTCCAACCCATCTCTGCCCTTGTGAAATCCAGCTAACTATCTCACCTCATTCAGACTGTAGCTAGTGAACACGATTGAAGAGACAACGAATAAGAAAATGCCCATGGGTTACAGATGAGGAAGGTCCTGATGTTAGCAAAGAAGGACAGGGGCATGGAGAGTAAGATCTGATCACAGAACCATGGAACAAGAACATGGAAGGCACAGCATCCACCTTCATCTTAACCTTAATGGTTTGAGGATACGGTTTCTCAAAATGTGTTCTTGCGCATCATAGATGATAGTTCTGACATGCAAAGTCAAAAGTCATTTTTAAAGGAAAGGAAAACTCAGGCTCCCCTATCATCAGGGCAGTAGATTTTCCTAAAAGTAATCTTTAAAATAATTTAGAATGAAATAAAAGCATATTCAACTAGGATGTGTATACCTGACAAGACAGTAGAGGAAAACCATGAAATGTTGTGTGCTACACATGACATGGCTGTCGCATTTGTGAACTCCCAGTAGCACAAGATGAAGGTGGCCAAAATCCCAGCAGAGTTGGGATAGGCAAACTCCAGGTACCAACGCTCACTAAGGAGCTGTTGGCAGTAGTAGACAGCTCCAGAGGTGTGTGTGGATCATTCTTCTTTGTGGGTGTGGCCACGGCCACGGCCACGGTCATGGCCATGGCTAGTTTCCCACTCATTAAGCAACAAAATCTCACTCTTAACCAAGAGCCAAACCTAAAATTCTTCTGAAACAAAGTCATGAGTATAGTAACTCTCTTCAGTGCCTTCACAGTGTCGGGTCAGGCAATGGCTTCTCAAGCCGCAGACCAGACAGGGACAACCTAGATGCAACACAGGATGAGTTAGCCAAAGGGGGGAGTTGGAGGTGGAAATGGCTGTATCTCATGGTATATATGTAAAAAGAATTGTGATGAATGATTACAGATCATTTAATAAATAAATAATAAATCATGCAAAAGAAAAATAGATAAAGCAAAAGAAAAAACTTCCATGAAAAAAAAAAAAACCTAGGGATTTAAAATATCACACCACAGTCCCTAGGTAGCATGAAGGATCATTACCAAGTTGGATTTTGCAGTAACGGTTCTACCTAAAAATAAAAAAAAATAAAAAAAATAAATCTATTCTTGTCAGACACAAAGGTAACAGAATATGAAAGAACACACATAATCACAGAAATAGAGGCGAAAATAGCACTTGATAAAACTCAAAATGCTGTCAGAGAATAGAGGTGCTCTCAAAGGCGATCAACATTTTAACCTACAGCAGCCGTGGAGGCCTCTTCATTCAAGTGTGCAGCCAACGAGGACGTGGCTTCGCCCTAATGTAACGAAAGTAGGAGAATGACAAAAATCTGTATAATTTCAGAACCACGGAGAGAACATGATTGGCCCTCTGGATAAGTAATTTGCCCAGTATATAATTCTCTTGGGTAAAGTCAGTCGTCCTGCCAGCAGCTTGTCACAGAGTCACTTCGTTGTACACCAACACGACACATTCTAGAACATTCTTACCATGATGAATAGGAGCCCACCACCCCTCAGCAAACCCTGTCCATTTCCTATCTGTCTTGAGTAGCCAACTCTGAGCATTTTACACAAACAAAAATCACACACATTTGGCTTTTTCAGTTGAACATTTTAAGCTTAGCGTCGTCGTTTTCAAAGTGAACCCGCATGGTAGGGTAGCTGGCTGCTTTATTTCTCTTTATTTATTGCCAAATGATGTTCCATTGTATGACGTCCCACACTTTGTCCATTCACAAGCTGGTGGGCATTGCTCGGGCCTGTTGCTTCTGGTAAGTGTCGTACTGAGTACACATTGTTAGGTTAAAATGGATCTGTTGCTTTGGGAAACATGTAAGGTTTCTGTGTTACAGGCAGTTTTGTGTTTAGCAAGCTTCTGGGTTAGTCATCCAAGAATTCACTGCATTTAAAATCCTGTGAAGCAATGTCACCTGAAGGTTTGCCCTCTCCACATTTTCTTTCATGGGAGTGACTCATCATGACTTAACTACTTCTCTCTCTGATGGCTGTGGAGGACTTGTGCCTGTTCTGGTATGCCAAACGATCTGCCTGAGAAAAAGGTCTAGTCACATTTTCACTCCTTTTCTGTCTGTCTGTCTGTCTTTCTCTTCTTTCTCCTCTTTCTCCTCTTCCTCCTCTTCCTCCTCTCCCTCCTCTCCCTCCTCTTCCTCCTCTCCCTCCTCTTCCTCTCTTCTTCTTCTTCTTCTTCTTCTTCTTCTTCTTCTTCTTCTTCTTCTTCTCCTTCTTCTCCTCCCTCTCCTCCTCCTCCTCCTCCTCCTCCTCCTCCCCCTCCCCCTCTTCTTCCCCATCTCCTCCTCTTCTTCCTCCTTCTCCTCACCCTCCTCCTCCCCCACCTCCTCCTCTTTCTCCTCCTCCTTCTCTTCCTCCTCCTCCTCTTCCTTCTCTTCCTCCTCCTTCTTCTTCTTTTGTGGTGCTAGAAACAGAATCCAGGGCCTCAGGCATGCTAAGCAAATGCTCTCCCACCACACTTAGACACTATCTCAATAACAAGATCTCACTATAGGACCAGGCTAATGTCAAATCAGTCGGTAGCCCATGCAGGCCTCAAACTAGTGACCCTCCAGTCTTGGCCTCCTGAAGCGCTTTGATAACAATGCTTTGCTGGTTTTTAATTAGATCCCTTGCCTTTTTTTAATGAGTTATTATCTCTTCAAGAGTCCAGGCATAAGTCCTCTACCGTATAAGTAATTCACAGGTGGTCCAGAGAGACAGCTCAGAGACTAAGAGTGCTTGCTAATCTCCCAGAAAGCCTGATCCCAGTACCCATACCAGGTTGCTCACAGCTGCCTATAACTCCAGCTCCAGGGGATCTAATGTCCTCTTCTGACCTCTGCAGCCAATTGCACTAATGTCATACCAACACAAAGATGGGCACACATATACATATTTATTTAAAAGTCTTCTAGAAAAACAAGAGCATTGATCCCTGAGTAGTGACTTTCTCCCATAATCCCAGCACTCAGGAAGCTGAAGCTGGATGATTGACATGAGTTGGGAGTAGCCTGGGCTACATCGTGAATCCTAAACTAGTCTTGGCTGCAGAGGGGGTCCTTACCTTAAAAACAAACAAACTGTCAAAAAGGGTAGGATCGGGATCAGCTTCTGTAAAGGTCAGAAACAAGTCAAGGAGATAATAACAGAGAAGAAAAGTAACCCCTCAGTGAACAGGTCCTCTTGTTAAAGACCTAACACTGCAGAATGACAGCAACAGCAACAGTAATACACACACACACACACACACACACACACACACACACACACATATATACTCAGACACACACCATACAATCATACATACACACACACTCAGACACACACCATAAATCACACATACACACATATAATCATGCGCACATACACACATATACAATCATATACACACATACACATGTACACACATACACACACACTCAGACACACACCATAAATCACACATACACACATATAATCATGCGCACATATACAATCATATACACACATACACATATACACACATACACACACAATCATACACATACATATACACATATATACACACATACACACACATACAATCACACACACATATACATATATACATACATATACACACACACATATACACACATACAAAGACACACAGATACACACATACACACAGAGACACACAGAGACAAACACACATACACACACCACTCCTAAGGCCAAATTAGTTGAACCCCACTGGGCCCAAGTCCTGCTCTGAGCTGTTCTGTGTGCAGAGCAGAGTGTGGCAAGCCTGACCTCCCCAGAGCCCCTCATTCCAGCTAGAAAGCAATGAGCCCCCTCCAGAGCAAGCTAACAAGACCTGGGGCCTAACATAAACTACGGTTCTCAGACACAAGGCCTATGATGCAATCAATACCCACCACGCGCACAGCAAGGCAAAACCAAAAATCGGTAGAGAACAAACACATTGTTCTGTAAATGCTGCCAGAATAAATGTCAGTGTTCAAGAAATAAAATCGAATTTAAACTGCTGGATAGCCCTGCAGTGCACTGGCCAGGGACTTGCTACATATCTTAAGTTCAAAGGTGAGTTCCAGCTGAGCCCTCTGGCCAGTCGGACAGTGATGTGTATGCAGAGAAATGTCCCAGGTCTCTAGTGGCCACGCCAGCCAGGAGCAATGGTGGAACAGCACAGTCATCTATCCAGGGTAGGTCTGTGTTATCAACAGCCTGACAACAGCATCTCATGTCTCCAAGCAAAGCATGATGCAAGCCCAACAGACTTCACAAGAAGGAAGAAAATCTCTTTTAACGTCACGGCTCTGAATCTGCTTCCCTACACTAAGAACTCTAACTAGCTGCTGCTGCCCCAGAATGGACAATCACAAGCAGAAACTACAGGGTGGTCTCAACCGAAGAGCTTACCCCAGACCCGTGACATCAGGGTCCTCAGCTCTAGGGAAAGCTGCACATACAGCCACTGTACCCTAGATGACTCCTGACACCTATATTACTCAGGACATGTGTCTATTTGACTACCTGGGGAAAGGGACTCCAGGAAAGAAAAGCTCTTTAAGAAGAACATAAGAGACACCTTTATGATCTCAAAGCAGGGAGAGATTTCTAGGCACAAACACAAAAACACAGTCACTACCACAGACACAGCCACATATATTCCTACAGATGTAAACACACAGACTCACACACATACAATACGCATGCATAACACACATGTGCACGCGCGCACGCGCACACACACACACAAATAATAAAGGCAAATTTTTCCCCTGGTTTGAACCCAGAACCTTATACATACCAAAGAAGACAGTCTTGCTTATCAGAAAGACAGCATCCAGGATATGAAGATAATTCACAGAAAACAGGATACTCAGCCAGAGTTTTCCATGGCCTAATCTAATAAGGTATCTATATGGTGTGTTTAAGAAAGGGGCCCACATGGCCTTGAATGCTGGCAAGTTTGAAACCTACTGGGCATGCCCAAGGCTGAAAAAAACAGGCAGGGTTTCTTCTTGTATAGAAACTTTATTTTCTGTGTGGGAGTTCTTTTACTAACTTGTAAAGAAGCTGCTCCTTACTGGAAGGCAGCTTGGCTGACAACACCCCCAAAATGCCTTCAGTGCAACCCCTGCATTAGAGTTCAGTCAGACAGCTGGGTACTAGAGGGATACCTAGGTAGTGCATAAAGCTAGCTCTCAGCCTCTACATGGGGGTGGGGGGGGGGGGAAGGAGAGGCAGCTGCTCTTCACTAACTGCAGGGAAAGCACAGCAAATGCTCCAGGTCAGACTGTCAGAGCACAGAGCTATAGTGGGGTTCGGTATTCCTGGTGGATGTTGAGTTTCAAACCTTGGGGCAAATGGCCATTTAAATAGATGCCTATTTAACCTATCAGAGCTGACCTAGCCCCCAGAGTCTCTCAGGATACCTCACTCCCTACCTGTTACAAGTATGGCTGACAAATCCTACCCTCTATCCTAAATTTCTCCAGCACAGGAGCTGGGCAGCTCCATGCCCAGCTGCCCTTCCCTGTGTAATCCAGCCATTTTGGCTATGCTCACTGTCTTAGTCTCCTGGCTGAGGCTACCCAGCTTGGTCTTCTTCCAGAGGACTGCTTCGAGTCCAGTTCCCAACACCCACACACTCACAGCCACCTGAAATTGCAGAGAATCTGATGTCCTTTTCTGTCCTCCCTGGGCACTTGCATACATGTACACACATCCACACACAGAGACACTCACAGAGGCCATAAATAACAACTTTTTAAAACCCCAACAAATCCACAGAGGGTTGGGTGGTCCCATGTGGCTGTGGAATGGGAAGTGGTCTGTGTGCTCAGACTGGGAAGGGGTACATACATCAGGGAGAGGCAAAAAAGCTGAGAACCTCCCACAGATTTCTTTAATACACAGTAAGAATATGAGTTTTCACCCATATAAAATCAAGCGAACAATCACTGCTAAACACAGCCTGTGGGCACCTATATAAAGCAAGTGACTAATACATGGGTACCTGACATACTGAGTGATTGTGTCTTCAGACAGAGGGAGAGGAAGGAACAGGTGGTGTGAAAGATAGGGGACTTCAAAATCCATGATCTTAACTCTTATAAGAACAAAGGGAGGCTGGAGAGATGCTGCGGCTGTTGGAGTGTGCCTATGAAGAGCAGAGTTCAGATCCCCAGGAACCCACATAAATGCTGGGGGGTTGGGGGGCATGGAATTACAGTTCCAGTTCTATAAGTCCGAGACTGAAAACCTCCAGAGCAAGCCATCTATCAAGACTAATGGCATCAGCAAGCTCTGGGATTGATTGATTTACCCTGCAGGCCTCCACATGCACCGGCACACGAGTACACTAACACACATGCAAAATGTGCGTACACACCTGCAAGCCAAATGCACATGAGAAGCAGAAAAAAGAAGAAAAAACTAAAATAAAGAAAAAAATAAAATAAACATAAAGACAGAGTATGGCGACTCACTCCTAAAAATGCCAATTCTTTTTTTATTGGGTATTTTATTTATTTACATATCAGATGTTATCCCCTTTCCCCATGCCCCTAGAAGCCCCCTATCCCAACCCTTCTTCTCCTCCTTTTTGCTTTTATACATAAAAATGCCAATTCTTGAGAGATGGAGACAGGAGAGTCAATGTCATTCTTGACTATATAAGTTTGTGGCAAGTCTGAGCGTTTTAGTTTAGTTTTCTTTTGAGTTCGTAAACAACCGTGACGAAAAGCAACTTGAGGAGAAAAGGGTTTATTTGGCTTCCAGGTTACAATCCATCTCTCAGGGAAGTCAGGGCAGGACCTGAAGCAGAAGCCATGGAGGAAGACTGCTTACTGGCTTACTTGGCCTGCTTCCTTATACTCCCAAGAACTACTTGTCCAGGGATGGCACCACCTAAAATACGTTGGGCCCTCCTATCTCTATCAACAATTGAGAAAGCCTCACAGACTTGCCCACAGAACACACCCATGGCAGAACACTCACCCGGGCTTAGCTTCCCTCTTCCCAGGTTTGTCTAGGTTTGGGTCAAGTTTTTAAAAACAACCTAACAATGACAGTTGGCTACATAAGATGCGATCTAAAATTTGGTCAGTTGAGTCAGGAATCTCTGCAGCCTGTATTCAGTATAGCGAAGCATTAACAGTGCTCACACCTGGCTGGTGAGAATGTGGACAGTCCCAAGATGTCTGTGCCATCCGTTGGATCTGGGTCTGGACAGCTTCTCCCAGATTCAGGAAATGACAGCCGGTGGCACCTCAGCTAATGGGAAGGAGTGTGTTGTTGGAAAACCTTCCAAACTGCATAGTAACTAACTAGTTTTGACCCATGGGGGTGATCTGCCAACCCCTGCTTTAGTTCACTGAAACTGTTTACTAGGCTTCTTTTTTCCTTCCTTCTTTCCTTCTGTTTTCTTTCCTTCCTTCCTTCCTTCCTGCCTTCCTTCCTTCCTTCCTTTCTTCCCCCTGTCTTCCTATTTATTTATGGATCCCTGGCTGGACTGGCAGGCACTATGTATGTAGCCCACACAGACCTCACACTTCACCGAGTCATCCTGCCTCTGCCTCCCAAGCCGCTGGGACCGCAGGTGCCTTCAGACTCATCTTATTTCACTAGCTCTGCAAACATGTTTACAGCTCCAAGCTGAACTTTCTAATACAAAGAGATCTAAATAGAGAGACAGATCTGCCCCTGTATCGTGCACAAAAAGGAGGCCCCTCACCTGGCCCAACCCATTGACCACACCCTTCTCCAGCACCTCCCTATGGATTTCAAGCAGGCTCTACTCCAGCAACCCCAGCTCCCATGGTAGACCTCCCAAACCCCTTCACTCAGGATGGCTTTGGAGTCTCCTTTTGCATAGAAATATCAAGGTAGAACATGGAAACACAACCAGCAATCCTTCAGAATGGAAAAGCCCGATTCTGGACAGTGAAAGAGTCAACACTCCTCCTCCTCACCTGTAATGCCAGCACCCAGTTATGTCTCCAGGTACCACTTGCCCAGCATTTCCTTGCCACAGTGGACCCCAGCAGAATCTGGAGTGGGCACCTGCATGTGAGCTCCAAGGGGTGAATGCCCAGGAAACAGGATGAGATTCTAGACTCACAGTGGCACGTAATAGACACTCTTACACTGGGGCATGGTCATGCCTGAAGTTATCCTAAGCCTAGAGCCTCCTGGGTTCCCAGTAAATACTTCCTATACCTATGAACTCCAGCAGCAAACGAGAAGGCGGGGTGAACAACACACTAACAGCTGCAGTGTGGCCCTCACCTAAGGCCCAGGAGAAGGACACTAAGGAACTGTCTTTCCCACAGGGGATTTCCATGGATTCCAGCTGCCCGCTGACTGTTGCTGGGGACCGAGAGTCACCAGAAAACTTATTGAGTATTGCCATACACAAAGGCCCCATTTCTGCCTCAGAGGCATCTCCTGAGCCCTAGGCCCCAGGCTCAGCTCAAGACGCCCATCCTCCCTGATGCTTAGGGACTACTCAATCCAGAGGAACGGGGCTCAGAAGAAATACTGCCCACCTTGGTGGCCTTTTGAAGAGACAGCAGGTGGGAGATGAGAATTTTTTTTGAGACAGGATGCAGTAAGGTGTTGCCTCCCAGGTTTGAGGTTCTCACTGGGTGACAAACTGAAATGGGAAAGCCTGTGTCTTAGTGACAGAGCCACACGACCCTGGAATGACAAGCAGAAGGACCCAGGGCTTGGAAGCAGGGAGAATCTTAACACAGGCAAGATTTATCTGCCTGTCACACGCCAGATGTACTTACAATAAAACCTGACATCACAAGGGTTTCTGGAACAAATATTTATTTGTTTTGTGTGCTGGCTTTGGGGCCAATCCATCTCTGAGTGGCACCATGTACGTGGAAAAATGCTAACCTCTGGATTTGACAGCTGTGAGGATTGGGACTGTCCCTTCCAGGCCCAGGAGCTCTGGGATTGGGACATCTTGGGAGCAGCACACCCCACACAAACCAATGCTCACTGAAAGTCATGCTTACACTGAAGGGTGGCACCAGCACCCAGGTAGGAAGCTGGGGACAAGGGTCTAGACTCAGCCCTACTGGCACCTGTGTCTTGGCACAGATGATATCCTCCCTGCTCAGTACTTATGATACTCCTGGTCCAGTCACCTGAGGAGACTTGGAGTGAGACACCAAGTGAGTTGAACTCTGCAGGAGGAATACAGAAGCAATCCATGTCTGGACAAAGCTGGGCAGCAGATGGTTTAGGAAGACATAGGAAGCATGCTTGAACCAAGTGCGGATGCATTTATCATGGCAAGGAACCCAGGGGGAGTCCAGATTCTAGAATGCAAGAAGAGACAGAGGGCAGAGATGACCTCTATGGCCCTTCTGAGGAACTTAGAAGGGAGAGGGAGACTATCTTTGTATCTATCACTCCAGGTTTGGTCCCTTGTAATCACCATGCTATAAAGAAATCACCAAGCCTCAAGAAGATCACATAGCTCTCTGAGGTCATGTGGTCAGTACTATGGACACAGAGCTTTGAAGCCAGGCCCTTCTGCCTCCCACCCACCACAAGAGGATATGCTCCTACAGTCTCCAAATAACCCTTGCACCACCTGCCTCTGGGACACTGGCAGGCACTGATGTTTGACCAATCGGATGTCCTGGGATCCTCCAGCATTCCTAGGCTGTCTTTCAACATCTCTAATGTATCTCAGAGTGCCAGAAATCCCTCCGCCTCTGCCCAGAAACACCCACTTTTCTGGGATGCCTTCCTCCCTCTCCCTGGCACAGGCCATGGCCCCCTCTGTGTCCCACTAACTTTTATCAGTCACAGTAAGAGTTCAAGTGAAACAAAACGGGCAGATCCAGAGCCTAGCCCTCCCACTAGCCCAAGGCCAGAGCGATACAGAGGAACAGTAAGCCTGTGGTGAGCAAGAGGAGGCCACCTGGCCCTTTTAAGTCAGAATTCCATTAAAATCAGGCCAAATATGGCTAAACCTCTTGAAACATCCAAGAGAAAGCAAATAGAAATAAGGAGTTCAGATGAATCTGCTCAAGGTCAGAGATTGCATTCAAATTTGTTTAAAAAAAATTAGTTACACTGGTCTGTTTGTATAAGTGGGCATCATGGTCCATAGTACAAATGCCTATCTCAGAATGGAGTGGTGGGCATGTCAGGTAAACCATACCTGAAAAACAGCCAACTCAGACAAAAGGACTGAAACATATGACTAGCCTAGAAAAGCCAGCACTTTGTAGTGGAAGATTGGAAGCCTCTCCTTACCGGGGTTTCATATAACGAATACAGCACCCTCAGGCCAGTTTGCAGAGGAAGGCTCAAAAGTCTTTCCTCACTGGAGCTTCACACAGCAAACTGAATATGCTCGGGCTAAAGGGGAAAGGAGATATTTTGTAACCCGATTAAATTCACCGAACAAAATTAAATTCCTGCTTTGTATTATAGCAAGCTAATAACAGTCCTTGACTGGAAACCATAGGCTTGTGTAGGAACTGAATGGCTTTAAGTTTGTCTTACGTGTGCCGTGCTGTGCTGTGATAGTTTGGCGGAGTCCCTTCCTCTGCCACGCCTTCAGGAAAGTGCCTTAAGAAAGGAAGAGCACATAGCCACAGATCTTGGTTTGAACGACTTCCCTGCAAGGTTTGCTCCTGCAAGCACGTCTAACTGTAATGGGACTTTCCCTCAGTGGGCATGGGCCTCAAAGACTGCCCTTGTAGATGGCCATATAGAGGGAGATCTCACTAGCGCTCTCGGTAAGCAGTATGCAGTATGTGAAAACACTGAACCACCATAGGTAGGAAGAATGGTTTATTGGGGAATCGAACTGCCAGGCTGCCTCAGAGGTAAAGAGCAGCTGGTGGGAAGGCCTTGGCAGTTTTGTGGGGAGCAGGTAGCATGGGTGTGGGGAGGGATGCCAAAACAACCTAGGAGTTAGAACAGCAGGAAGTGGCTTGTAGGGCCAGAACAGCCAGGGGGCTAGCACGGGAATTCTGACCTGATATAGGCTGCTTTAATCAGGCACTAGATGCCAGTCCCCAGAGGTAGTTGTCTGTAAGGATAGATAACAGAAGTAATGGCTTTTTTTTTTTTTTTTGACAAACAGAAACTGGCTTTACAGGATTTCTAAGGAATGCTGACTTTAAATGGCAATTCTTCTGTTTACCTGTCCAGCCATCGCTGAGCCAAGGTTGTCATTTAGGACCCTGTCAGCAGCTCTGCTATTTTGGGTCTCACTTTGGACCTAACACTGTCTAACCTAGAAAAGCTAAAAGAGACTGTTGGCCACTGTTGGATGCTCACAGAATATTAGCTTGGGTCCAAACCTGTGCAAACAAATGTGAGTTTCTCCAACTCTTTGGATGCCTGCTTAGTTCTTTGATGGTCAGAATCTCCATTAAAAAGGCATTTGCAGAGGAACACTGGGAGCCCATCCCCACCTAGGCTGTACCTGGCTAACAGAGTGTGCACCAGAAAAATTCAAGATGTACACGCTGAGGAGAGGCGGTGCTACATAAACACCTTCTAAAGGACTCTGCAGCTCCTGGGCCAGCTCTTTGTGGTCTCCTCCCACCTCCCAGCTGCCTGTTTCTGTTCTTGAGAGTGCTTTTTCTTTCTTAGTAATCTATCCAAATTTCTCTCTCTCTCTTTTATTTATTTATTTATTTATTTTACTTATTTTTAAATTTCCTATGAGTACTAAATTCTTATCATTTCCCCTATCTCCAACCCCTCCCCGTGTCCCTGTTACACTCTACTTTATGAACTTTTAATTTTTACTGCTGTTAAACACACACAGCATACACACACAACATATGTATACATACACAACACATACAACATATGCATGCATACACAACATACACATATGTACATATACAACAAAACATGCACATACATACACACACAACACATACACATGCCATACATACACAACATACACATACATATACATACACACAACACATACACATACTATACACACACAATATACACATACATATACATACACATACCACACACATACACACACACACACACACACACTGCTGAGTCCATTTAGTTTCACCTGACCATATATGTGTCTGATCAGTTCTTATCCTGGGTATCAAGATGCTGTTACCAGGCGAGCTCTGATCCCAGGGCTTAGTGCTAATCACTATTTTCCTTTTCTTTCCCTTAACCTAGTCTTCATGTACTGGCCTCAGTGCACTTGCCCTGGCAATCTGGGATTTCCTGCTGTTTCTCTGACCTCGGTGCAGGTGCCTAACTTCAAAGTCATGGCCTCTTCACCACTTCCTCCTGGCAGCTGCCAGGATTTTACAGCTTGCCTGCCCTGTTGGTTTTCTCTCAAGCATCAATAAAACTGTCCCCCAGTTTCCTTCTGAGTCCACTTTTTAAAATTCTTTTAATAGTGAGACAAAGAACCCCTAAAAGAAGACCTCATTTTCCCCAGTATCACGGTCACCTCTGGAAAGGAAGGTTTTGCCAAGTACTCAGGGAGGCAAATGTCATCAGAGCCCAGGCCAGACTCGTGCACACAGTAGATCTTGTCTCAGTTTCATGTGGCAGAGAAGCCTTCTAGGCCTCTGCATCCAAATTTGAGTGCATGGAGCCCAGTGCCTGAGACCCAATGGGAATCGTCTTACCCACACTTGGCTTCTCTACATTCTCCATCCCTAGCCAGCCATCTTCCTTTCCCACAGCATCCATCCTGAAGTGGAAGGCTCTTGTTTGCTGAAGAAGACTGCAGAAAAGCTCCCCAGGCTGAAACAAAGAGAGCTCTGAGATAAAGCTGTTAATTACAGTGGTGCTTCTGGCCTCCGCGTGTTACCACAGGGCTGGTAGGAATCCCTCAACTAGCAGGAAGGGGTGTGAGCAGGCTCCAACAGAGCAGCATGAAGCCTCTCCCTCCTCACTAGACCCAGAAGTCAGTCTCAGAATCCAGCCTGGTGGTGGTGATCAAGGAACACAGGGAGAGATTTGGGGACAGAGGTCCTGGTACAGAATCCTCCAAAGAGGTGAGGTCTTGGTCCCCTGCCTGCTGCAAATATTCTGTATGCTTGAAGCTCTCAGCCCACTTGCCACCATGCTAGGCAGACAAGAGCTAAGAGGAGAGCCTGGGCCCTCAGTTCTCAGCATAGAGTCAGCAAATAGTACTCAGTGGCTGTGGGGCCACAAAGGAGAACTAGCATCACCTGCTGACCCTGCAAGTCACAAGCTGGGACCTTGGGGAAGGAGGAGCCACTGCGTAGCTGGAATGTCCCTGGAAGTGTCTGGGCAGTCAGGCTGCTCTGGCCAACACCCAATGCCCATAGTTCAGAATCCAACAAGGAGGCTTCTATAGTGGAAAAGGCAGCTTCTGAACCAAGAGCCCAAGGATCACAGCCTGGCAGCCACACAACCCCTCTTGCCACCATGGGGGACATCCTGACCTTGCTCCTCTGCTGCCAAGGGGATACCCTGACCTTTGTTCCTCTCCTAAAGCCCCCATGGGAGATGGTTCTAGATGCCCATGAGGTCTCCATCCCTGATCTACCTGCTCTTTTCTCCACCCACAAAAACCCCCACTGGCTCCCACAGACACTCAATGTTCCACAGTAGGACGATGGGGAACACAGTGGTCCCCGTAGAGGAACAGTTGGATGGTGAGTTGGCCCCTAGATGTCATGAGTAATGTGTCCTGCTTTCCCCACTGGCCTGGGGTCCATTCTTCTCTAGCCCCAACAAGGCCGAGATTTCGCAGACCTTAAGCAACTTCCAGACGGCGGAGTTGGAGGGAGAGGGCAGATGGATAGCCTTGTCACCGTAAGCATTTCAGAGGACACACTTAAATGAAACAAATCCTTCTATTGGAAATAAACCTCAAAAACATTTTTTAACAAATGGGCATTAATGCGTCTCCTGGTGGTGGGAGCCTGAGTCTCTCAGCAAACTTTCAGCGATCATTCAGACGCATTTGCCTACCGCGTGCAGCGACGATTCTCAGTGGATTATGCCGGAATAATCGGCCCATTCCGGTTGTTAGGACATGGTCTTTTAAACTGAGTTATTCCCAAACATCTCGAGGAAAAAAAAAAACCAAAGCTCTTCATCTCACCAATTATGAAATACGGCGGGCACTGTCTGCTATCAGAGAAAGAGATTTATTTTCCACAATGATGGCCGGCAGCAGCTCCTGGGCCCTAGGATGTTTCCCAAGAGTTTCCATCATTTTGCCAGTATCAATGGGGCAGATTTAACTGGGGTGGGGCCATAGCAGGCCTTTCAGCCATCACATGGGGACTGAGAGAGGCTTTGAAGAGAGCCACAGGGGACCACACATAGGTGTGATGCTTCAGTGGGCCTGTCTCCTTGAGCTATTACTCTCTTGTCTTCCACTCACCCCCAGTCCCTGGAGGGTGGGAATAAGGGGTCACCTACCAGAGTTCACACTCAGAGGCCAGTTCTGATGGGAAGTCTCAGCTTCCATCCACAGTGTTCAGCAGAGGCAGCAGGAAGCAAAGAGGGGAGGGGAACGGAGATTCCATCCCAAGGGGACTTGGGACCTTGGGACCTAATCATGCAACCAGAAGAGTCCAAGGCTGGGTTTCAGGAGACCATTGTGGGGCTATGGTCAGTGAAGGAGTGTGCACTGTAGTAATAACGGGCTCACAGGCTACAACTGGTCCCCTCACGAGACTGGGTGGGTGCAGTTTGACCCTTTGTCTTGCTGGTTAGCCTGCCTGAATTTAGAGCTGCTTAGAACCAGTGAAAGCACTTGTGTGCCTGTATGTGGGGAAAGAGGCGACATGCAGGACAGCCACTAGGAGGAAGTGGCTTACCAAGGGTGAGTCCCGGAAACAAGGGTGAGGAAGAGGAATCCAAGGAAGGCAAAGCATGCAGGAACAAATGCCCATCAAATACCAGGTTCTTTGGCCTTTTACTGTGGATTCAACTCCAGCAACTGCCTGAGGGCTTCCAGACCTTCAGCACCAGGCTAAGATTGCTAAGGCCTGTGGATTGGAGAGTCACCAAGTTATCTGGTCCTCCAGACTCTATGACAGAAGCTAACTCAATAAATGTCCCCTTATAACATATATTTATTTATACTATGTATAACATTAGTTATATTACTCTTATACATTCTATTGCTGTGATCCTCTTTTTAAAAAAAAAAGAAAGAAAGAGAAGAAAAAAGAAAGAAAAAGCCTGCACAATTCAGAGAGTGGAGAGCTAGAAGGGACCATGTAGGGAATCAAATGTCATTTACTCCAATTCATGTCCTCCTGGCAACACAGAATATGACCTTGTGTGGTAATAAAGATAAAGATTGGTAGAAAGTCACCACAGAGAGGTGACTTTCCTGTTTCTATGACAACATACCTGACAGAAACAGCTTAAAGATGGAAGGATTCATTTTTGGCTCACAGTTTGAGGGTACAAACTATCATGATAAAGAAGTCACAGAAGCAGGAGCTTGAAGTCACACTGCATCTGCAGTCAGGAAGCAAAGGGAGATGAATGCTGTTGCCCAGCTCTCTCCTTAAAACAGTCATGGACCTCAGTCTAGGGAATGGTGCCACCCACATTAGGGCAGGTCTTTCTTCATTGGAAGAGACATCCTTATAGACCCACCAGAAATGTGTTTCCAAGGTGATCTTAAATTCAGCCAAGGTGACAGTGACAATTTACCTTAATGAGTAGGTTGAACCCTAAACTTAATTAGCCAGTATAATTGGAGGGGAGGAGGAAACACACACACACACACACACACACACACACACACACACACACGTCAGCCACATGAATAAGGAGGCAGAGATACAAGTACCATGATTACAATTCAAAGAATCTGGAGTCACTAAGAACTGGAGGAGGCAGGAAGGGCCCTCCCTAAGAGCCTCATAAGGATCATGGCCCCACTAATACCTCCACTTCAGACTTCTGGCCTTATACTGTGGGAAGAGACAAGTTTTCTTTTAAGCTTCCTCACATAGGGTGATCATTGATTAAAGCCACCCTGGATACTCATCTATACACTTCTTAATGTAGAGTATTCTACTCTAAAGAAGCTAAGCATCTAACTCTCCCATAGGCTCCTGACACCTATCTCAGAAAAGGGTTCTGTAACCTCAGCCTCCCATGGAGGACCATGACAGGGTGACTGAATGATGCCTGTACCCACAAGGAGAATTGTTAGGTATAAGCCATGAGTGAACTGAAGACTCCAAAGCAGAAAGACCTGCTGTGGTGGTTAATATTGGCATCATGACAGGATATATAAACACCTGAAAAAAATCTTCTGGATATGCCTGTGGAGAATTTTCCAGACTGGAATAACAAAATTAGGAAGAGCCATTCTAAATATGGGCGGCACCATTCCCTAGGCTCAGGTCCTTGAAGAAAGTGAGTTGAACACCAGCATTTATCTCTCTCTGCTTCCTGACTGCAGATACAGTGTTAATAGCTGCCTCAAAATCCTGCCACCATGGCCTCTCGACCATGAAGGGCGACACCCCTAAACTTCAAGCGAAAATAAATCGTTTTCTCCTTAAGTCGCTTTTGTTGGTCTTTTGTCATAGCGTAAGATAAGTAACTAATATGCCTACAGAGCCAGGGAGAAGCATGTGCAAGAACTTGTCCATGGGAATGAAACTACTATGAGGACATCAAGCCCTGGACAGTGCTGAAGCTGTCCATAGCGAGACAAGGTCAGTGCAGACACCAGGTCAGACTGGCATGACTTTGGTGGGCCTGAAAGAGGGAGGAATCAGATGTCTGAAGGACAGAAGAGGTGGGAAGGGCAGCTTCTTTCTGTCCTTGCTCCAGCTGTGTAGATGTTGCTGCAGAGCTGAGCAGTAAACAGAGCGTGTGCAGAACCAGGGCTCTTGCTCTAACTGCAATAAATTAATTTCAAAGCTCTGAGGTGATGACTTTCTTTCAAAGAGTCTGGACGAAACCTCTCTGAATCCACCCCCTTCATTTTCAGGAGTGGCTAGCCCTACTTGACCTCTTCTACATCCAGCCCACCCCCAATTATTCTGGGGCTTCTATGGGGGGGTTGGAGAAAGGAGGCATAGCCTTTACTGTCCCTCCCAAGCTTGCTGTAAATCAGTCGCCATGGCTGAGGATGTCCATGATGTGAAGAAAAAGGCTGTATCGCCATCTCTTATCACCACCACTAAACAGAAGGCTCTCAGAGTCCTCCAGACCTGGTATGAAGTCTGTGGCCTTTTCCATCCCACCATCCTTGTGTGGAGTCTGCTGAGAGGACACCGGATCTTGGCCTGTGTGCCCACAGTTAATTTGGAAGGAAGTGTAAAAATGAATTACATGAGGCCACCTCCCCATCCCACAACTCATAGTCCCTGTGCCCCTCCACTGAGGCCACACTGGTTCAGACTCTCTACCTCTGCAGTGTTCTGCAAACTTCCCCTTTATCTCCACATCCTAGGCCTTCGCTTCAGACCCCTCCAGTTGCTTCTCCTGTCACCTAGAAGACAACACTGGTTCCTAGATTCCTATGTGGGAGCTCACAGTGTCGTGACTCTATAAGCCTCTTTAGTGACCTCTGATAGACAGACCCTCCCAGAGCAGGGGCTCCTACAGCTGTCAGCCCGGCAGAGCATCTCCTGACTCTGCTCTGAGTACAGTTCTAATAGGCTCTAGAATCCTTGAAGCATCTCACAGAATAGAAACAGACCCGTGTTCTCTGGGCTTCTATGGAAGAGGATCTAAATACTGCTTTAGGGGATTGAAAAACAGTCAGGGAACCTCTTAGGTACTACCAATGGATGCATAAGACATAAGGTGAACACAAAAATACAGCCAATATGGGGACTCTCCCCCCCTCAGCAGCAAGAGAGAGCAGAAGGGCGATCTGACTGAGAATTGCCACACCTGACTTTTTTTGGCAGAGCCAACAGTGGAGCCCTCAGCTTCAGGACGGCACAGGATCAGGGAAAGCAAGCTGGAGAGCATCTGAGGGCTCTGAGGTAGGAGCAATTACTGAGACACTGTTGGGATGAACATCAAGGGTCTGGCTAAGTGCACAACCATCCATGAGGCCAAGAGCCTAGAAATACAGACCAGAATCAAAGGCATTGCAAGGGATAAAGAGAAGGGGGCCAGGGGGACAGAACCATGCCAATGCCTGAACCGGATGTACAGAAAGAGGATGCAGGTGACATTCTCAATGGTTGCCACAGAGGCACTGTGTTAAGTTAATGCTGGGGGGAAAAAAAAACTGAATTCAGTTCATTTGAATGTGGGTTAGCTGCTGTGACGAAGCCCTACACGGTTGTCCCTACCACAGCCTGAGTGGTCCTAGCTCTTGTTTGGAGCACACAGAGACACAGTCTATGCCAGATCAGCTTCTGGTTGCCTAGCACAAGCCATGTCAGAACTCCAAGGCAGCAGAGTAGATGCTGTGATGGTCACCCTAACCCTGCCGTGTGCGTTCTCCCGGACCTATGTTCACAGTGTCCATCTGGAATAGAGACACCAACAACAGAAGTAATTTAAACAAGAGAGAGGAAGGATTCCCTTCCTCCTGTCAGATGCTCACCAGGAGCAAAGGGGACAATAAGAAACAGAGAGGTGCCTTAGCCCTGGTCCTCAGTGTACAAGGAAAAGCTGATATGTGTAATTAGCATCAAACAAGTAGAGTGGCTAGAAAGTTACCTGTGATGGCAGGTGTTGGGGGCAGGGTGACAAAACCACCTTGGAAAATTAACAGTCCTGCTCAGGGCCAGGAGTTTGATATTCGATATGTAGCAGAAACCTGTGGACCAACCTTGCAGCCTTTCCAGAGTAGTGAAAGCCTGAGCCAAGAAGACATATTTGCAAGAATTAACGCCTCAGTGAGCTGCGAACTTGCTGTGAACTAAATGCTCATTGGGTGAGATCAGGAGAAAGGAAATGGAAACAATTGTCCCTACAGCCCACCCCCTCACGACCCCTTCTGTCGGTGTCTAACACACCAAGTATCTCACAACCATCCAGAGGATTTTAATCTTCGTAAAGAAATCAGCCCTGTGCACAGTCTCTCAGTGCTACATGAAAGGGTCCAGACAAGACAGAAATAGATGCAGCAAGAACTGTCCATAGCCAGGGGAAAGAAAAGGGGAAATGGTGGACAAGGTATAAACCCATCTGACTACACTGTGACACGAGGGAGCGGAGTTCAGTGCTAGGACCCAGAAGACTGATGTCTTCACAGTCCTCCCAAAGGAACGTGTAACCCTCAAGTCTCACAGCTTGCCAAGTTGTCCTTCAAATAAAAAAGCCAGCGGTAGTGCTGGCGAGAGCAGCTAAGAACATTAGCAGCTCTTCGGGAGAAGCCAGGTTCAGTTCCCAGCACCCTCATAGTAGCTTACAACCGTCTCTGTAACTCCAGCTCCTGGGTGTCCAATACCCAGCTCTGACCTCCACAGGCCTGCGCATGGCACACAGGGATACAAGCAGCAAAGTGCCCAGACACATAAAATTAAATAATTTTGTGAGAGGCAAATGGTAAGTATATTTTAAAAATTGAATTCAATCAAAATGTCAAGTTCAAAATCTATTTAAGTCAAAATCTTGATATTTTGAATTGGTAATCAACATCAAAATAGAATTATGGAAGGGACCCATTCTCAAGACGCTACCAGAGGACAGCCTTGGCTGAGCCCGTGTACTTGGCTATCACACACATGCACATACACACACACACACACACACACACACACACACACAAAACAGTGCAATACTGTTAGTAGATGTGAAATCGGTGTTAGACATAGAACATCTTAGAAATATTCTGCTTTAAAGGATTAAAAGGGAAAAAGGGCAGAGGAGTTTGAAAAATGGTATACAAGCACAGATTTCAACATCTATCATAACCAGAGAAAATATTATTTCCATGTGATAAGCTTTTACGTTGGTATATACAAACCAGCTGCTGTGTAACTAAACTTATGGCATAACAGGTACATGCCTAATTGGACAAATATGAAAGCAGTCTAGAATATCCAATATTTACATAGGTGTAGACAGTACTTAATAGATTATTAACAGGCCTATAAATCAACTTTGAAAGTACAAAAGTGAATGTCGAGACTTTAAAACACAGCTGAACAGAACATAGCTGGGAGGTTGAGGCATGCTCATCCTCTCACCGTTTGTCTCTAGGGGTCAACAGACGATGAGGTAGACTTGGAATTAAGAGATGGCCACTGCGGGGCTGGAGAGATGGCTCAGCGGTTAAGAGCACTGATTGCTCTTCCAGAGGTCCTGAGTTCAATTCCCAGCAACCACTTGGTAGGTTATAACCATCTATAATGAGATCTGGTGCCCTCTTCTGGTGCATCCGAACACAGCTACACTGTAATCATATACATAAAATAGATAAATCTTGAGGGGGAGGGGTCACTGAAGCAAATCTTCCACCTTCCAAGTGCAAAAAAACAAACAAACAAACAAACAAAAGCCCTGGGGAAGGAGTAAATACATCCCCCAGGCGAATTCAAACAACAACAGAACCAGGACACTGGAAAGGATCTGCATCTCAGCCAGCACTTTAACTAATGCAAGAAGGGAAATCCAGGCGCAGAGATAAGCTGAAAACAAGCTGCTCACAGAGGTCAAAGATAAAAGCGCAGAAGGTAAATGCATTGTTGAGAGTGCAGGGACAACAATCGATACCAGACAGGCCTTATTTGGGAACAAGATGCATTATTTAAAACAAGTCACTTCATAATGATAAACGGGGCGGCTCACTAAGAAGCGCAGAAATTACAGCCGTTCGCAGGTCTCAGGGGGCATCAGCTTTCAGAGTGCAAAGCTCTGGGAGGGGTACAACACCCCAGACCATGGGGAAGATAAGGGGAAAGAAAGGAGGCAGATGCCCGAGAATACCACCCAACAGTTCCCAGGCTTCCGGGAGCCTTGGAAACAAGGAGCCCTCAGACTGACAGGTGAGAGCTCACTGCCCCGTTGAATTAAATGCAACACAAAACACAGAGTCTACAGAAAAAAAATAATAAATTTAATGACATAAAAAAATTGTTTGTTTGTTTTGGTGTGGGGGGTGGTTGTTGTATGTGACGTCAGAGTACAATCTCTTTTGTTGGTCTGAGGCAGACCTGTTTTGTTTGCTGCTATGGTAGCCTGTTTAGCTGGCCTGGGGACTCCAGAAAGTCTGACGTCTCTACCTCCCATCTCTCCATTAGGAGATTGATATTACAGACCATGTAATCTAGCTGAATGTGGGTTTTGGAGATTCAAACTCAGTTTCTCTCATTTGCATGCCATTTACCCACTAAGCCATCTCTCCAGCGCGCCCCACCCTCTCACTTGTTTTAATCTTAGGGTCAAACACTTAGAAACTAAGCCAAAATCTGGAGAAAAGTTAGGGAATTTGTGTCATAAATCAGATGCTGTTTCGTTTTGTTAAATGAAACCATCTTCACGGTATAAGAATATCAATAATAACAGAAACCAACTGATAATAGCAAAGTCATTTACAGAAGCAGAGATGCATCAACTCTCGCTCTGTGCTGCAGAGGACCCTGTCAGTCAGGGTACAGTTGGGTCAAGGGAAAACTTCCAGCTCCTTCCATTAAAAGAGGATTTTGTGCAAGGGACCACCGGCTTATAAAGCTTTGATAAAGGTTGGGTGCTCCAAGAGTCAAGAAGAGTGGAAGCCACAGAAAGCCACCACTGTAAACCCATAGCATGCACAGATGACATATGGGGCTGCCCTAAGGAGCTTCTGGCAGAACCCTATTAGCCTTCAGCGACACCAAACTTCACAGCATCACACAGTCAGCTTCTCATCCTGTCTGGCTCCAGATCTCACAGGGAAGATTTCACTCCAGAAGTGAACTAATGGATCCCCATTGAGGAAAGACTATGGGGAATGTTTCCAGGCTCTGGCTCCTGCATTAGAGACCTATGCCGGGAGAGGACAAATGATAAGAAGATGGGATTCCACATGTATGTGTTCACCAGGTCACTGTAGGAACTCAAGGCAGGAACCAAAGCAGAAAGCAATGGGATGCTTCTTGCTGGCTTGCACGGGCTGTTTGACTTTCTCATACATCCCAGGACCACCTGCCCAGGGAATGAGACCGCCCACAGTAGGCTGGGTCCTCCCACATCAATTACCAATCAAGATAACCTCCCACAGGGATGGTCACAAGCCAATCTAATCTGGCAATTCCTACATTAAGGTTCCCTCTTCCCACAACTGCAAGCTGTGTCTCTTTGACAACAAAAACAAAGGAACACAGTGTGATCCCTGTGGATAACACCCATCAAACCCAACCCTCCACCAGTGACAGGGCCAACATTCACCCATGGAATTTTAGCGTGTGTTCAAAATTATCCAGGCATGGGGTACTCTTAACAGAACTGTTTGTGGTATAAAAAGACAGAACTGTATGACTATGGGACAGTAGAGTCAGCAGCAGGAATGCTCACAATAAGGTCTCAGTCCCTGTGAGAAATGCTGAGGCAGACCCGGGAGACAACAATGGATCCATTCCAAGAGGCACTAGTGAGTAAATAAAGCAAGACTGCTGTACAACGTTGCCATGTGCACAGAAGGCATAGATTTGTGTAGAAACCAAAAGCTCCCAACATAGAGAAGCTTGGGTGTGCTTGGGAAGTGCTTCTGAGAAACTTCGAGGGCAGGACAGAGACAGAGCCAGGCGGGAGGGTCACTGTCGCGACCACTATTTGCCCTGTGTCTGTGTATGATTCAGTCACAAGTAAGCAGTGATTTGGGATTTGGGGGTTTCTTGCTGTGGTTTAACCGTCAGAGATTAGGGGTTTCTCTGGGGGGTGCTTGGTGATCAACTTCAGGGCCTTGTACCTGTTAAGCAAGGATCTAACCAACCAAGTTATATCCCTAGACTTGTGTAATAGTCTTTAAATCAACAGAGGATCAGAGAAATGCAGAAATGATGATATGGTGATTGATGGAGATGAAGAAGGAGGGGATGAGGAAGGGGATAAAGGAGGTGATGGGGAGGAGGTGATGAGGGAGGAGGTGATGAGGGAGGAAGTGATGAGGGAGGAGGTGATGGGGAGGAGGTGATGGGGAGGAGGTGATGGGGGAGGAGGTGATAGAGGAGAAGGTGATGGGAGGAAGTAATGGAGGTTGCTGTAGATTTCTCTATGGTCTGCCATTGCACCAGCTAAGCAGTCTCCTAGGAATGCCATATTTGTGCCTAGTACTGGAACTTACAGTCCACAGGTCAGGAGGAAGGAGAAGGACAGGTATGTGATGGAGATGGCAGGCACATACTGTAGGCCACAGCATGAGCAGAGGCTGCAAGAGTGGACACACCCTTGACTTGCAAGGTCTCTGGCTTGGTGCATTGCTGAAGCTGAGCCTTCTCCATGACTTGAGATAAGGAAATGGGGGAGGGGTGGGGAGAGGAGGACAGTGGGGGGCCTGGTCCTGCCCACTACTCCTAAGGCCGGTCAGTCTGTGAAGACAGATGCCTTCTCTGTCAAGAGAGAGAGAGAGAGCATCATTCCTGCCACACAGCCCCAATGAGAGCCCCGTGGCTCTTGAGGCAGAAACACACATGGGATTCTGGGAAGTGCACTTACCTAGCCAACACATCGCACACTTTATAAAAAGAGTAGCGCAGTCCCACTCTATATCCACTTGAAAAATATCAAGAAGAGAGTCTTAGTGCAGGCAAGAGTTCTATAAAACCGATGTAGCCCCACATTGTGGTTGAGAGTAAGTGGGTATAGACTTCAGAACAGAAATTTAGGCACGCAACCTAAGAACTGTGTGGAACTCCACACAGCCTGCCCGATTCTCTATGGAGAATCATAACCAGAACCATAGGTGGGTGGAGAGGGGTAAAAATAGAAATAATCTTTGTAGCCAAATCTACGAATGATGATAAATAACAACCACCACCACCACCACCACCACCACCACCACCACCACCACCCCACCCCCATCCTTTCTCCTCTCCTCTTCCTCTTCCTTTTCCTTCTTAACAGGTTTTATATAGTCCGGGTTGGTCTCAAATTCACTATGGAACCAAGGATGACTTTGGATTTCTGGTCCCCTGCTTCCACCTCCCAAGTGCTGGGGTTACAAGAGTGTGTCAGCAAGTCTGATGGGTTAGGTGTGGGGGACGGAACCCTGGGCTTCCTGCTTGTTGGACAGCACCGTCTGTCAGTCAGTCTGTATCACCAAGCGCTGCCCACCCAACTCTTGCTATGTGGCAAATGCTTAGCAGTGCTGAATGAAGGAAAGCAGGATCCGCCCTGCATGACCTTTCTGCACCACGTGATGAGCTACGCAAAGAGCAGAGAGGTCTGCTTGCAGGAAGGGCCTGGAGCTGCTCCTGCCCACCAGGCTGAGGAACTCCCAGGAAAAGGAGCCTTTCAACAATTCAGGGTCATGGAAGTATCCCACAGCCCAGTGAGGAGTTACTACACCAGCAATAGGCAACAGGCTCAGGCAACCTCAGGTCACATGACCAAAGTTCCCTTCCCCCACAGCATGGTCAGCCCCTGGACAGGAAGCCCCTGTTCAGCTCTGAAGTTTTTACCATGCCACATCCCCACTGCCAGTCCTCCAGAGTCTCTATGGCAGGGAATGCAGCCGCCTGCTGACTGCGTTTTGCAGATTCATCTAATTTTTCATCCCACTCGAGGTAGGGACTTGGCAGCGATTTCTATTCCCTTGACAAGTCCATTTGTGTTACATGGAAGAGATTTCCAAATTGATTTAAGAGAGCCGCTCCCAGGTGGCGGGTCCCAGCAGGTTGGAGAAGCTTCCAGCCTGGCTTCTCCGCTGTTCCTACTTACCTCAGAACAGCACCGACTTCTGGGGGGAAAAGCTGGGCTAAAAAGCCTGTGGAAAGGTGGCACCTTAAGAAGAGCACCAGCAGCCAACACAGAGAGGACTCAGAGAACCCTTCCTCTATAGAAACAACCCTCAGAGACTCTGTAGCAAGGAGACAGCACTCCATCCCACCTCCCCACCACCCACCACCCACCACCCACCACCCACCACCCCACCACCCCACCATCCCACCTCCCCACCACCCCACCACCCCATCACCCACCACCCACCACCCC
>JANHMN010000012.1:16344107-16383442 GCA_030674055.1 Rhabdomys pumilio
CCCCACCACCCCACCTCCCCACCACCCACCACTCAACCCCACTCCTGTGCACCAACTCTGTTTCATCCACCTTCTTCCTGCCAACAAGGACTCCCTGTTAGGCTTCCTATAAAAAACTAGTGCCCTAGTAAGGACATGGGGTAGAATGTCTGAAACAGTCACAGCTCCCTCCCTCCCCACACCCACAATTGTGGCAGTGTCCCTTGGTGGCCACAGCTTCCTCTAGCTTAGTCTTTGGTTGCTGTGATGGACTTGTCACAGACTGAGTGTGGTTCATAAAGAAACTCATTTCTCAGGGTCCCCTGGAGGCTGGGAAGTCTGATATGGAGGTGTTGCATGCGGTGTGGTCCTTCCTTCAAAGTATACCAGGATGGAGGGCAGGAGAAAGCAGAGGTGGGGAACAGAGGACATCAAGAAGGCAGGGCTCAGTCTACAGTGCCCACTCTTGGCAACTAAACCACTTATACAGCAACAGTGGCTACCCAGCCCATTAGATGGGTAGCTTTCAATAGCTAGTGACTTCTCAGAGCTCCTACCTCCTATGAGATTGTGTCACAGCTGCTTCCACCAGCTCTTTCATCCCACCTGGTAGCAGTTTCTAACAGTCTGTCCACTCCCAATCCACCGCCTCATCCCCTTCAGTGGACACACATCAGGGCAGAGGCAGTGGCACTGTCCATGGGATCTACAGGTCTACTAGGCTTCCCTCTCCACCACCTGGACCAGACCTAGAGTAGAAATCCAAGCCTGGCTCCAGCTCTCTGGCCCATCCATTCCCCCATGGGTACTCTCACGTGGTTGACATCCCAGGCCCTGGCCAGGCCTCCTGATTCTCACCCAGGAAGGCTCCCACCACATATTTTTATATAATGAGGCCAAGATGACCATATGCTTGGTCAGACATATACAGATCAGGGTGCGGCTGGGAAGGCATTACAGATGAGATTCCTGGTCACATTGGTGGGGTCTGAAATGCCACTTCATTCAAGATGGGCTTCATCTAACTTGTTGAAGCCCAGAAAAGACTGAGGCCATGCTAGGAAAAGGGAGTTAAGCCCACACTGGCCTTCAGACTCAAGACTGCACAACTATAGTCTCTTCTGGTCTCTTAGGACCTCTACAGAGTTCAGACAGCCAGGCTCAACCATCACTGAGGCAGCTGTCCCCTTTATCTGTCTCTCTTCCCTTACACACACACACACACACACACACACACACACACACACACACACGTAAATTCCTGCACACATTCATACACACACACACACACACTTACCATAATGTATATGTGTGTATGTGTAACATATATGTAATATATCACAATTACATATCACTTATATCATGTCTATGTTCTAATAAAGGCATCGCTAGGCAATTTGTCATCATGCTAACTTGTTGTCATGCTAACGGCACAGAATGTACTACCCCAAACAAGGACGGTCATAACTGTGGTGGGACAAGTCAATGCAGGTGCTCCCCCATCTTGTATTCTTTCTGAGGCCATTTCAGGTGTAACTAGAATCTAATCAGTTAACTAATTCTCCTTAATGGAGAATCCCATGGAACACTACCCAACTCTTCTAGGAACCAAAAGTCAGGACACCCTAGCTAACTTAGCTTCTGTTAAACTGCCTGTCTACATGGAGCTCCCTCCAGTTAGCTGCTTCTTTTAGTTTCTGCTAAAACTGCTTGCTTCTCGAAGTCCCCTGCAGCTGCAGACTGAGAAGCAAAGATATGCTTTCTGCCTTTTAAAAACCCCATGTTCTAGATACTGGGATTTGGACACTCAGAGCTATGCCCAGGTCCCCGAATGCTTGGGTGTGGCTGCAGACAGCTGGAATAAAGACTTTCAATGGCCATACACCGTGTCTGAGTGGTCATCTCTGGTGAGTTCCACACGACATGATGTCAATAGGCGACATAATGTCACATGAATACGGTGGCATATACCATCTCGGACTGAAGTGTATGAATGTATAACCGTGTGCTGATGTGTGAGATTATAGAATCTCATATTCCTATACGCACTTATCCCAATCCCACTGGTTCCACGACCCTACCCTGAGCACCACTGACACATTCCTTCCAGGCCTAGATAACCATCTCTCCCTTCAGAAGCTACCCTGTATCCCCAGGCTGACATCCCACATGGTCCATCGCCATCCCATTGCTATACCTGAAGCCCTAGGGCCTCCCCAGCATGCTGCCTTGCCCTGGACTGCCACCTGCAGGGCCTCTTGGACTTGGTTCTTGTAGGAGCAAACGATCTGGTCAGGCAGCTGTTGCTGGAGAATCTTGAATCATCAGGCAGTTTTCTTTCCTCAAAGACAATGAAAGTGTGCAGGTTTTCCTTCGGAATGAAATTCTTGTCGTGGGATCTCATACTGGAGCACTGAGATCATTGAGTTGAACAGCAGAATGGTCGGAGAAGTTGATGGTCTCTTCCCCTGGGATATCTCTTTAAGCAAATCGATAAATCGCTTCTGAGGGCTTTAGCATAGATTAACCAACTAAGTAAGTCAAGCCAGGGTTTATTTAGCGTCCAGGGATTCTGTCAGCACTGAGGTTAAGTAAGTAACAAAGGGCCAGGATTTCAAGGCCCAGGGGACTGATCACTGTAGCAGATATCATCCCAGAATCACTGAGGGTTTCCCTCCTCCACCCATGTGAAGTCAGAGTCAGGGGACACCAGCCAAACTGACCCCATCATCTGTTGCTGGGAGTGGTGTCAGAAGAGTAAGGGCTGGAGAGAAAAGCTTCAAATTAACAGGACAGAAGTACTTGGCAAAGGCCTGGGAGCCCCTCCCTACCTAGACTACATGCACCAAACAGAACTTTCCCAAGAAAGTCTAAGATTTGTGAATCAAGAGAAAGCAAATTCTATAAAGGATTGTGTGGCTCATGGTCCACATTGCCCACTTGCCCCATTTCCGTTTTTAGTCTTAATAGACTGTCTCTATTTCTGTTCCTAACCTTGGATCCCTGGTGTAATTCTTTGTGCTGGGAAGAATGAACCTGTATCATTTAGTGGGGCATTCTGCTATCTTTTCAGGGGCATTTGTGGTATGGCCTTCACTGGGGCAGGGTTACATGGGAGGAATGGCAGGGATATGTGGATGGTTCCTTGCCTGAGCTCAGTCTTGGACACAAAAAGCATCCCAGAGCATGATGACCAACTCAGCCCTTCCTGGGTCCCTGGGATGTGACCCAGCTGGATAAAGATAGGCATCCAGGCCAAATGCACGCTCTTGGCCTTGCTCCTTGGTGGTCATTTGTAACATTCTTAGTTTTGCGTGATGCTCATGGCTCCTGTACTGTCCATCATTCCTGAGTACCTCAAAGCTTGGGTCTGAGCTGTGGTCTGAGTTCTGTGCTTGCAGTGAGCCTTCCGACCACGAGCCATTCAAGATACCAAGCTGGGCTCTTTCTCGTTAGCAATTTGTGCCTTCCGTCTTCCACAGCACGGCGCCCTGCTTTTTTTGGTTCTTCTCATTATTTCTGGACAGCTCGGATATCAAGCCAGTAAATCCTCATTTTCCTAGGACTCTGGAGACCAGGTTCTTTCCTACAATAGTTTGGAGAAGAACTGGGCATTGTATATTCTCTGCAGCAGTCAAGAGGTGCTTCAGCTGAGGTATGGGGGGGCATTCCTGGCCAAGCCATTGTCTAAATGCCTCTCCGGGATGCTTTATCAGGAAGATAGCCTTGCTCAGCAGGAGGTGGGTACCCTGAGATGTCCACCTGTCCCTAACATCGATGACCCCATCAGAGGGAGGTGCAGAAGCAGAAGCCTCATTTTATGTTTTTATGTATTGGTTAAAATACATTTAATTTTTAATAAACCTGATAAGGGCCCTGTAAGAAAAGAAAACTAATGATCAACACTTCCCCAGTACATAGCTGCAAAAATCTCAACAATACACTAACTTAGTCTCAAAAACACAAGATTACTGTAATATTTAAGAAGCAAGTTATTTCAGGCTAGAGAGATAGCTCAGCTGCTAAAAGCACGGTACTGTTCTCCAGATGCTGAGAGTTCAGTTCTCAGCACTCACATCATTTGGCTCACAACTGCCTGTAACTCCAGCTTCAAGGGAACATGATACCTCTGGTCTCTTTGGGCAACCACACTTATGCATGCACACACACACACACACACACACACACACACACATGCACACTCATATATACACACACTCATGTACACACACAATTAAAATAATAACAAATAAATTAGAAAATAAATTCATCGTGCTAGTGGGATATGGGGGCTGATAATGTTCTTTTCTCTATATGTCAAAAGTCAAAGAGCACAACTTAGTGCCCACTTGTGATGATAATTCTGCAGACCAAAACCAGGAAAGAACCCTATCAACGTGATACAAGGCTAGATCTGTAACTCAATTGTTGAGTACTCGCCTGGCGTGCAGGATACTCTGGGTCTGTTCACAGAAATATTGCAATAACTGTAGCTAACACTCATATTTTGAAGACTAAATACAGTCTTTCAAAATAGCCAACATACTTGATAGTGAGGAACGAGTATTTCCACTTGAGGTGGGGAACAACTCAAGGACATCTGCTTCCATTGTTTCTCTCCATATCCCCTGGGGTTCCCAGCTGCTGCCAGGAGGCAAGACACAGAAGCAAAGGGATGGAGGGAGATTCTTAGCTGGGAGAGGAGATGCACGACTTGCCACTCACGGACGGTGACACCAATCTAGAACAATTACTGAATCATGTGGCTACATCAAATTCCAAAGCTATGGAAAGTTCTAATGGAGCTAGGAAGCTGCTGGTCAGTAAAGTGCCCACCATGCAAAAGTACCTGACCCAGAATCCTCAACCCCCTGTAAAAGGCTAGGCGTGGCAGTACACACCTACAATCCCAACACTCAAGTGGTCCACGGTTACCAAACGCTAAGAGCCACCCAAATGATGAATGACCCATCCAGATGGATTGAAAAGCAAATACAGTGGTATAATGAAATATACAACAAAGCTGAATGATTTGCATATGGGAGAGACAGAGATGAGCTCTGCAAAGGTGTTCACCAAAGAAGCCAGACACCAAAGGGCAATGCTGTACAGTTAGTCCCTGTGAACACACTAAACCTTCTTACTATAGTAGAAAACCACACGGCAGGTCCCTCAGCAAGCTGCCCAGAAACAGCACTGGGGAAATTTCTTGATTGAGACTTTTATGGCTCAAGTGTGCGCAGATGTCAAAACCCATTGATCTGGAGTTTACATTCTGTGTGATTTACTGTATGCAAATTACCCCTTGACAAGGAAAGCTCGAGAAATAAAATTTTACAATACCATCTGAAAATATGAGGAAGAAATTAATCTAACAAAATGCAAAAAGCTCTTTCTTCAAGAAACTATAAAACGCTGTAGGCAATGTCGAAGGAGCTTTAAAATTGAGGAAGAGGCATTTGCAGCGACTAGAGGCTCCATCCTACACTGGTGCCCATGTTCGTATTCTTGAATTTGTGGACAACACGGAATATGAACCAGAATCCCCAAAGGACTTCAGTGGGACTTGACAGGCTAATTTTAAACTTTGGCTTCTGCGTGCGTGCGTGCGTGCGTGCGTGCGTGCGTGCGTGCGTGCGTGCGTGCATGTGTGTGTGTGTGTGTGTTCATGAATATGTTTGTATAATTGTATGTATAGGCATGTGAAGACCAGTGGTCAATCTCAAGCATCCTTCCTCAAGTATCATCCACCATGATTTCTGAAACAGGGTCTCATAGTCTGAAACTTAACCAATTCACTTAGGCTGGCTTCTAAGAGGCCCTGAGACCCTCCTGTGCACTAGAACTATAAGTGTGTACCACTGTGCTTGGCAATATCCACTCAACGGTAGATTCTGAGAATTGAACTCAAGTTCTCATGGTCGTATGACAAGCACTGAATTCTCTCCTCGGCCCTGGGGTTCTTTTTGGTTGGAAATACAAAAGGCAAGGAAAGGCAAGATACCATTGTCAAACGATAAACCTGAAGAACGTTTGCGCTGCCAGCATCATGGGGCACCGTGAGGTCCCTGCAATGAAAACAAGGTGGGTGTGAATACAATGAAAGAGATGAGACAAATGCGACAAACCTGGCTGGAGGACACGTGAGTGGGGGGGAATTACTAGGAAGAAAGGAGACCCTGGAACCCAGCAGCCACCTACCTGGAGAAAAACAAAATTTGACCCCCAATTCCCTCATGCTCAAAATAATAATTCTTGACAAACCCAGATCCAAACTCAAATGTCAAAACACTCACTAAAGCTTTTAAAAGATGACAGAGGGGGACATCCTGTGACCTTTGCATGTCAGAACATACTGAACTTCAGTCAAATGCAATGACCAGGGAAGAGAAGCTGGGTGTGCTCGGCCACACAAAAATGAAGTGTTTCCGTCCATCTACAATGCCAAAAAGAGCCCAAAGTGAGAAAGACTATTAGCAGGAATATTTGTGGCACACATGACTGACAAAGATCTCAAATCTAAAGCAAACAAAAGGCACATTCAGAAGAAAGGCATGGCAGACACTTGAATGAGCTTGGATCTCCAACTAGTCAGAAACACAGGAAGCGGTACCCCATGGTAGCAAAGGAAAAGCAAGTTAGAACCTTAACAGAGAAATCACCACCAACCTGCCAAAGAGACAGGACCACAGAGTTACAATGCAGAATGATAAAACACCCTTCCACGGGAAGAGTTCAGACTATCCAGGACACACACACACACACACACACACACACACAGAGACACACACGCATACAGGAACACACAACTCTCTCACACAGTCTTACAATTCACTCACACTCTTACACACACACTTTCTCACATATCCACACTCTCTCACACATTCATACACACGCACGCACACACACACACCCACACACTCTCTCTCTCTCTGTCATTCATTCACACTCTCACACATTCTCTCACACACTGCAGTACACACATGCACACACTCTCACACATGGGCACACACTCATATACAGACACATACACACATACACACATACACACATACGCACGTGCACACACACACACACACACAGATTGGGAAGTCAAAAAAGTATTCACTGTGTAAGCAGGAGGACCTGAGCCTTAGACTCACACTATCAAAGCACAGATATTAAGTGCCTGTTGTATGCTCGGTTCCAGATGGACATTGATAATACACTCCTACATCGGCAGAGTGAGGATGGCTTGGCAGTCAGGAAGCATAGAGATCACATTTCATCCACCCACAGGAAGCAGGAAGAGGGAACAGGAAGTAGGGTCAGCTATAGAAACTCAGAGCCCACCCATCATGACATACTTCCTCTAGCAAAGCCCCACCTCCTAACAATTCAACAACCCTTCCAAACAGCACCACCACCAGGGGGCCAAGTGTCAAATCCATGAGCCCATGGGGGCATTTCTCATCCAAATCTCAGCAACAGGAAAGAGCCTGAGATAGGAGAGCACACTTACAACCCATGTACCTGGAGGCTGATGCAGGAGAATCACAAACTTGAGGCCAGCCTAGACAGCATAGAAAATTCTGGGCTAGCCTAGGCAATAAAAGGAGACTAAGCTCAAAGCAAAATAAACTGTGTAGGATAACATATATAGCTGTACAGAAAAGTTCCATGCCATTTTATAAGTGAAATTTGGGCATCTGCAGGTTTGGGTATCTGTAGAGAATCCTGCACATGAGTGCCCATGGATGCTGGAGCTATTCTTATGGGATATACTGAGGTAGGGTGGGGAGCTAGAAAGGAGAAAGGGCACGTGGGTGGAGCTAGCACATAGCTGGAAACAGAAGGTGGTACTAGCCAGAGCTCCTGTAGGGTCAGGGCAGACTTTCTTCTTCAGCTGTGTACCAGTTAGGGTTTTTTTTGTTGTTGTTGTTGTTCTTGGTTTTGTTTTTGTTTTTGTTTTTTGTTTTTTCACTTTGACACAAGCTAGGACCATCTTGGAAGAGAAAAATCTCAACTGGGGGAGTTCTTTCTGCTCATTGGCCTGTAGGCATATCAGTAGAAATATTTTCTTGATTAATGACGGATGTGGGAGGGTCTAGCCCACTGTGGGGGGTGCCACAACTGGGTTGTATAAAAACCAAACCGAGTAAGCCACAGAGAGGTCAGCCGGTAAGCACCACTCTTCCACGGCCTCTGCTTCAGTTCCTGCCACCAGGTTCCTGTCCTGACTTCCCTTCACCATGGACTGTGATCTATAAAATCAAATAAGCTCCTTTCTTCTCACATTGAGCATCGTTTTATCATAGAAACAGAGAAGCAACCAGGATAAGCTAGAAGCTAGAGCAATCTAGATGCCATTATGAACAACAGAGAGGTGGCCTCAGAGAGCCAGGGGCAGTGGGAGAGACTCCCCAGCTAGGTAGTGGAAACTTTAAGTGAGGTCACACGGAGGTAGGTGTGCCTTGGGCTCTCAGGCAAAACATGGATGCTCATAGTCATAAAACAGGGTCCTTTCCTCTCAGGAAAGATGAAGTTCATTCTACCATTTCATGGCTTCTGGAAGAACTGACACTTCTCTGCCCCTCTGACTTGTCCTCCCCCAGCTGTCCCACCCTCCAGCTAGCCAAGACTACAACATCTTCCAGGTCTAAGAAGCACAGAGTCTACATGGAAAAGCTTACGAAGACCAAGAAAGTGGTACTCTGCTCCAGTAGGGGCTGCTGCTTGAGCTTGCAGATGTGATCCTTCAAGAAGAATGAATGCACTGAGAGCATCAGCCACTCAAACAAGCTTCCACAGAAAGAGTTCACCAAGTGACTCAAAAATATGCCCAGTGCTCTCGCCAAAAGCCACAGCCAGTACAGCTGCAGGACTGTTTTACTGATAAAATTTAATCGGTGGCACCCAATCTGGCTTGTAGTTACAGAGCTGCCATGTTTCCGACTAGACAAGGCCTGAGGTCATGAGCAGCGTGTTCTCACTGCTACTGCAACTCAGACCACCAGCTCAGGCTGGTCACAACACTGGCCCTGCCAGTCTCCCACCCTGTCTCCACAAGGCTGGGCTGAACCCAGACCATCCCGCCATCCACGCGGTACCTGGTAGAAATGAGACTCTAATGCTTAATACTATCCAAAGGCTTTATATAATCAGAAGTGCTCAATAAACAAGACGCCCACACAATTAGACCAATATCTAACCTTATGATATAAATTGTTACCTAGGACCATCCTAGACACAAGCATGGTTCTTCATAGCTCCTACCTCCTTCTTCCTAGCTCCTCCTCTTCCTTCTCCTTCCTCTCCTCACTCCGCCTACTTCTCATACAGCCCAATCACTGAGCTTTATACGAATGCAGTGGGAAGACATCCCACTGCGTGGACAGAGAGGAGGGGAACTTCTTCCAGAAAATTCCAAGGTCAAGGTACTGAATGCCTATGGCTCTGAGATAATAGCATGGTAGAAATGAGGAGACAGCATCTTCTAGAGACCCTGCTGTCTGCAGCCAGCTGCAGAGAACGGGGTTGGAACCCAAGTATGGTGGTCTCTATGCAATTCGAACTTTGGGCAGGGAAGGCTGGCTCTTGCTTTGGTGCTAAGACAGGGGGATTCCACCTTAGTGAATTCATTGGGGCATGGAAATTGCCTTCCCTGTGGCCTAAGAATAGACTTCTAAGACCAGCACAAACTTACTTGAGAATAGAAGGAATCACAGAGAAATGCAGGGGCGGTTCACAATGTAGTTTATGAATTCAAAGCAATAGCATCATCTTTGGAAAAATGCAGTTGGAGACAGCTCGTCAGTGGCGTTGAGTGAGTGTTATAATTTGAAGCCTGAAGAGGAATTATTAAAGTCCTGGGAGCAACATCTGTGGATGGTGAGGGAAATGTCATCATTATTTTGAAATATTCGATATAAAAATTTCAGCTACATTCAAAACCTATTTGCATGATTACAACACACACACACACACACACACACACACACACACACACACACATCCCAACATTATATTTGTCAGTGAAAGAGAAGAACAACTCATTAGTTGGGAAGAAACAAGATCACCATCCGGCTCGGGGGAGAGAACAGGGTCAAGGACCCGGGTCAGTCCCGAGGTGAGGTTGCCAGTGGGCAGAATGGCAGCAAGTGGTGTTTGATCACATGACCCCAAGGTCTGGCTAAAGTTTTGCATCAGTGCTTTGAGAAGACGGAGCCGGAAGCCACTGGAGGCCGTTTCAAACACAAGGTCATGCACCAAGGGCACTGTCTGACTTTCATTTTTAATCTTATTTTTATTATATTTTATTTATTTATAGAGGGTGCACATGCCACAGAACACACATGAAGACTAGAGGGCAACTTGCAGGAGTTGCTTTTCTCTTTTTATCATGGGTGTCCTGGGCATTTGGCTCAGGTCATCAGGCTTGGTGACAGGCACCTCAACCAGCTGAGCCATCTCAATAGCTCAATTTTCATTTTTGGAAAGGTTTCATTTTGGAGTTTAAATTCAATATTCAATGTCTGCACCATGTGGAACTTTTCCCATGCCATTCTATAATATAACTTTGTGAATATTGGCATACGGGGTATATTTTTGGCCCTGGGGATGAGAACAATATTCAAAGGCCCAAGGACTGATTAGCTAGCCTCCAGGCAGGACTGTTAGGTGCAAACCCTGTTCCTCACTGGCAGGAGATGATACAGCAACAGGGCCGCTCTGATGCTAGATCTTCATCTGTAGAATGGAACACCTCACCTAGGAGAGTTTTATCAGCACCCAGGGGGCAAATTCATTAATCAGAGCAAAATGACCGTTAAGCACACATCAGAAACCACATTGTAGACAGAAGACAAACAAGAAAGGCAGTAGTAGCCACTGAGGATGACTGAAAGGTCACATGACTGGGCACTCAGGCCCATGAACTCAATGTTCATGTCAAGTCTCAGCTGAGTGAGAGTAGAGCCATACCTTGCAGGCCAGGGCTCTTCTGACAATATATACCCAGTGACTGTGGGGATGGCAGGGTCGGCTCACTAGGACTAAGTGTTTGCACTGCATACAGCTGTCTGGAACACACCCAAAGCCCATTTGCTTCTGCTGTTACAAGGAGCCATCAGCTCAGGCTGGGTCCCTAAGGAACATCTGGTCACCTAAGTTCCCTCTGGGCCACGTGCAGTGGAAGATGTCTCAGAGAAGATGGAGGGGCAGTAGCTTCTTCCCACAGTCTTCTCATCACAGTTTACTCTGAAGCATCCAGAACCAGCCCCGAACCCCCTGGACACACTCCAGCCAAAGTCAAGGCCCTGTCAGGCCCACTGAGGCTATCAGAGCTTCTGGCAGCATTGGCTATCCAAGAGACGGGTTCATGTCAGTCATTGAACATAGAGATTTTTGGAAATTCAGCAGGGCACACACAGACCAGATGGAGGCCAAGGTCCCTGGGGACATCTGCATACACACACACACACACACACACACACACACACACCAGTTGACTCCCTGGCATCATTAACTGGGCACCACAGGTGTCCATCGCATCTCAGCCTCTTGCCAGCTCTGCTGCCTCCAGCCGATGAGCAAGGCCCTGTGAGCCAGATGCCACAGATGCTGCCAGCGTGAGCTCTGCCTTAGCCATAAGCAAGGCTGGGGAGACCAAGGTAGCAGGCACCCATCTTCTCACAGGGGAGGCTACACACCCTAGTGTGAGGTACAGCAGGGCAAGGCTCTACCAAGGCACCGCTCCTCACCTTAGAAACCATCTTCTCCTGGTATGTGTCCAGTTCAGCCATCTATGCCTATCTGGGTGTGGGCTTCCTCTTCCTATAACAACACCAGTGATGTTAAATGGGGGTCCACCTGTGTGACCTCATTTAGCTGAATTACCTCTGTAAAGTCCCTGTGTCCAGACATGGTCTCATCTTGAGTCCAAGGAGTATTTCACCTGATAGATTTCAAGAACTACTCTCAGCTGGCAATAATGAGTACCTTTGTCCTTTGAATGTCTCTGGATCCTCATCTCTTTTGTCTGCTGACAGCGGTGTGAGCCTGTCTGCCCCTGGCATGGCCAGGATCTTCACAAGGTTTTGGAGAGAGACACTCACAACTTGCTCACCAGCTCAGTCTACCTTCCTGCCTCACAAAGTGGGAAAGGAGCAGGAAGCAGTCACAGCTTAGGCAAGAACAGATGGATGCTTGTTTCCAAGGGCTTAGCCCTCTGTCTCAGTCCTCTGCCCAACACATCAGTCTTAGGTGGGTCCAGGAGCCATTAATAGACACCCTGTATAAGCACCGCATCATTAAGCTAGAAGAGAAGGCTCTCAGGGTGTTTCCGTACTTGAGACCAACAGTCACCCAAGGAGTCAGCATGAACAAGAATAATAGCCATATCTGCCACTGCCAAACTATCACTCCGGTTCAAGAATTGTTTCTGTAGCTTCCGCCTCTCTTCTTCAACACAGGGCTCCATTATAAACTCTGTCTGCAGTGACAAAATGGAGGCTCAGAGAGATAAACTCGCTGATCCAAAGTTACACAGCAAAGGCAGATGTGCCTCAGACTAGCTATTCACTCTACCACGCTGCCCATATACACAGCTCACCAAAGGTTAATCCTTGCAGCAAATATTAAAAACAACGGTAGCTGGAGAGAGGACTCAGTGGGTAAAGTACTTGCCACACAGCATGAGGACCTGAGTTCGGATCCCCCGCACTGATGTAAAATCCAAACGTGATGGAGTGTATCCACAACACCAGCCTTTGTTAGTAGAAATGAGGGGATCCCTGAGGCACCCCCCTCACTAGCCAGTCTAGCCAGTTGGTGAGCTCCAAGCTCAATGAGAAACCCTCTCTCAAAAAAAACAAGGTAGAGAATAATTGTCAAAGACACCCAAGATCAACCCCTGGCTTCCACATGAAGAACACATGTGCCCATGCACCCCACACACAGGTGCACACACATAAATACATATATACATACACTCTACTGTTAACTTACAGTATGTTCAAAGCAAAGACCCTTCTTGTTTAACTCCAGATCCTGGGTCGGGCTGATCCTCTATAAAACATTCACCACCAGCCCCAGTCTGAATCCCCATAGCTGGGTTGGGGAGGTCAGGACCAGGCTTTGCTAAGGATATGGGACCACCAGCCATTAGTCAAAATCCTGGGAACTCAGATGGCACTGGGCTCTGAGAGTGAAGTCAGGAACATGGGGTCCCCAGATACCCACAGCCCAGCACACAAGTGAACAAGAGTGGGCAGTATCTCCAGACATTGGGCTCATGTGACTGAGCCCTGGGACAGTAGAGGGTCAGGAAGCATAGGGCAGTCCACCCTAGCTCTTTGTGGTGTGGTCAAAGCAGCTGAGTATTTTCAAAGTGCAAACTTTTCAATCCAGTTTACCCATGCCTAAGAATTCATCCTTGAGAGATGCCAAGCAAGGGTTGAGATAAAAATACATCTATAAAGCCAGACATGATGGTACAGACTTGTAATCCCAGCTCTCAGGATGTTGAGGCAGGGGAATTACAAATACAAAGGTAGCGTGGGCTATATGGGGGACTCAGACCAAAAACAAACAAACAAACCATTCACCAGGCCAAGAGGAGAACGTTTTCTTTTCTAACTTATATGTATGCGTATATGACTGTGTATAACTTATATGTATGCATATAAGACTGTATATAACTTATATGTATGCATATATGACTGTGTATATGCATATGAATGAACCACCTGCAGAAGCCAGGAAGGAGAAGGTGATAGATCTCCTGCAGCTGGAGTTACAAGCAGCTAGATGTGAGCTTCTCTACACGGGTTCTGGAAACCAAACTCGGGTCCTCCAGAAGAGCAGAAAGTGCTCTTAACATCTGATCCACAGACAAAGTTTTCCAAGCACAGGTTCACAGTGTGTGCTTGTGTCGAGGGCACACGTGTGCTCCTGAATCTAGCAGAAAGCAAAACTTTTCTTCTAAGGGCAGGGAGAAAGATTCAGCAAGTACTAGACCCTGTCAGTGGGTGGTGAGACACACGCTCTTCCCTGAGCCCCTCACTGTCTTCTGGGTTTGTGGTATGTCTAGAAAAAGTGACCATTTTAGTACATTAACAACAAGATCTGATTTAGGGACGGAACGGACTTGTTCCTGGGTATCTGGGATAACTGTGTTCAAGTAAAGTGGAAATAAGAACAAGACGCCTGTTATGAGAAACCTTGAAATCGGTGAGGAGCTCAAGGAGAAGGTACCCACTAGATAATCCCATCTGTATCCACAAAGCCTGTGCCTGAGGTCCTGATCCTGAATGTTCCTGGGTCGGCAAGCCACCTCAGCACAGCTGACCAGGTTCAGCAGAATGTCTGACGTATGCACAGATCCCAGGTGAGCTGGACTCCTCACACAGGCTGGATTAGGGCTGTTCTTTGTGAGCTCCTTCTGAAGGTCAGAAGATACCAGATGAGTCCTGAGAGGCTTTCAAACTCAGGTCCCTCAGCCTCCCAGTTCCTGGAGTGGAAAGATGAGAAAGAGACTAGGAAGAGCCTTCCAGGATGTTCCAGAACATTCAGGGAGAAAACTCAACAAAATTAAAAGGTTAAATAATTAAAAAAAAAACTACCTAATACAATGGTGGTCTAGAAAGCCTGGAGGACCTAGGCCCCCTTCTGTGCCAAGAGCAAGATGTAGCTCTCAGTGAGAGCCAGCAGAGCCATTTTGGAGGCAGGCTGCATGTTCTGTATGGCCTCTGATCTGGAGAGACCCAGAAGGTCAAATAAATAAATGTATCCACAAACTCCTTCCACTACCTGCTTTGCCTTCTAGGGGGCTGCTCAGAACCTGAACTCAAAGAGGCTCCTCCCGGTAGGACAAGGGTGTGAGGGAACTCATATTGCTAAAGTCATAAGAGCAAAGCCTACGCCAGGCAGTGATGGCACACGCCTTTAATCCCAGCAGTTGGGAGGCAGAGGTAGGCAGATTTCTGAGTTCGAAGTCAGCCTGGTCTACAGAGTGAGTTCTAGGACAGCCAGGGCTACACAGAGAAACCCTGTTTCAAAAAAAAAAAGCCTACTTTCACCCCTCAGATGTCAGTGGAAGACTCAGAATTACAAAATCTGTATGGCACACACATCCTCACTTCATCCTCCCATCGGGCCCCCGGTATTCCCTGCCCCGCTTCAGCTTCAGACTCACAGACCCATCATAGCCGGATGCACACTGGTAATTATCTCCCCAAACCTCTGGTGGAGGCCAGTCTTCTTCGATTCTTGTCAAATCGCTCTAATTATGAGTTTGCAATTGGCCTACTCACAGACTCACCTGGGAGTGGGCAGCCTGCCTTCCACTATGCCAAGTTAGAAATAAGTTGAGGCAGCCAGAGAGTTCAGAAGGAAGTGGGGTTTGTTAAAAAAAAAAAAAAAAAAAAAAAAAAAAAAAAAAAAAAAAAAAAAAAAACCTCGAAACTGTGATCAGGGGTTTGGCAAAGGCCCAGAATCCCTTGACTACCAGGCCCAGCCCTGCCTTCCCTCTTAGATGTTGGGAAGTTACAGCCTGTAGCAGCTGCAGATAGTTGACAGGAAAGGCCCAACGAAGACAGTCTGTGAGGTTTCTAAAATTATACAGGAGCATGTTCATGAAGACACACACAGACACACACACACACACACACATCCCTTGCTTGTAGCTCAGACACTCCTCTCTTTGTGCATGGGTAGCCTGTGACTTGCTTTGACCCAAAGGATCTAGCAAAAGTATTGTCAGGCATCGTCTGGCCTCAAGGAACCCTGTTGGATTCCATCCTACAAGAGCTCTCTCCCGAGTTCTGCTGAAGGGCCTGTAACCAGAGTAAGCAGAAGCAAGCAGCCTACTTCTGCCCATGAAGTCTTGTAAGTCCAGGTAGGATCAACCACTACAGCCCAACTGAGCCTGCAGAAATGACAGGTGTTCTGAGATACCGGATGGGTGGGTGGTTAGTTATGCATCAACAGTTTATGACATCCACCTCAGCCTTCTCCTAAGCCCGTCCTCAAAATGCAGTACTTATGACAGGGCAGGCATCTCTACCTAGGCTCTCTATTCTGACGCCCAGGGGAGAACCCCCAAAACTCACACTGGAACCCCAGTATTATAGGTCACCTAAGGGCACTTGAGGCTTGCGGTGAGACCCTGCCTTCTAGAACTACAGGAGGCCTTCCTCTGACCTCACTCTTTATTTGAAGTCTCATGTTCAATGTCACCCATGGCCCTGAAACCTACTCAGACTGACCACTGATTTTCTCTCTCTGCCGGAAACACATCACACACACACACACACACACACACACACACACACACACACACCATCCAGCTTCTAACAAGCACCGCTTATCCTCCAAGTAACCGATTGCCCACAAACCCATCCTTCTCTGGTGACTTAACTGCCTTGCTATTCTCAAGAACCAGCACACTGCCCAGAGGCCAGACACCTGATGGATCCTAGCCTCTGCCACGGGCCAGCTGGTACCCCAGCTTCTGCTGTTTTCTCATCTCTGACATGGACATGGGTTTAGGGTGGTCACAGCCTGGTCACAGGGGTGAAGTCTCTATGTGAAGGGCACTGCTGACACAGGGGAAGATCCCGAATGGGCACCCCAGGAATGCTGAAGGGCAGCACCCACATCTCCAAAATCCTCCCCTCACTCTTTCCTGCAGGCAAGCTCCTGAACAAACCTGCTTATGCCTGTACTTGAGTCCCAAAGGAAGAGTGTCTAACCCTGGGCTTGCAGCTACAAGACCGGTTGTGGGAGATCACGACCCAGACAGTCACCCCCTCTGCCAAACCAATGTCCCCAGCGGGCACCTCTTTTACTTCCCACCTGGATATGTGGAGCGGGTAGACATAAGCCCCTCCAGCCCATCCTTGCCAGATAATTAGTCCATGGCCTTGCAATCTCTGCATTTTGAAATTCATCCTGAACCCTCATAACCCGCTGGGCTTCATCTCAAATGCCCGCGTACTTTCATCTCTCCTTCATTAATTCTCACACCCGCACCCGGGCACCGCGAAGCCGCCTCTCCTCACAGGGCCGTCTGCAGTCTCAGCCCTGCAAATTGATCGGTGCTTCCTCCTCGCTGGCATTTGCACAACGGGAGATGGTCTATGTGTCTGCGACCGGCCAGCATCTCCTTTCCCTTCAATTTGCAGACGGCTCAGCTCCCAGCAAAGAAGGTGAGGTGAGATTAATTGGCAGAGCTGAAAGAGGACCATTCTGCCCCAAAAGTAGGCACGAGGCCATGAACAAGTCGCTGTCTAATTGGTTACATGTGACCCTGTCCTTTTTTGTAAAAAACTTAATCCTAAGTTTTAACATTTGAAGCATCATCAATATTAATTAATTCTGCCTTTCCCTGAGTCACCCCTCACCCGGGAAAGGGCACATCCATTTCTCACAAGGAGCAGGATAGACTTGAGAGCGACCTCAGTTTCTGAAGGAGAAGGCCTGGCTCCCTGTGTTGGGGAAACTGAGGCTCAGTGAGCAGCTGGCTCCCCTGCCGTCTGATGTCTGTCTTGCTTTATGCCTGCTAAGTACTGAGGGATGAAGCCACTCCAGTTTTCGCTCAAACTTTCTGGCTCTTCTCAAGGGTTGGAAAGGTCCTTTCATGACATTTCCAAAGGATGGACTCTTGGCACTGCTACCAAGGGAATGGCCTAGCACATGAAGGCTCTCTAGAGATGACTAGGAAAGCCGGGAACTAGGTCTGGGCTCAGGGACCAGTCAGGGTCACTGCCTTTTATCCAGAACAGGCAGGGAAGACAGAATAGGACCCTTAGGGTCACATAGAATCCCTTGCACTTGTAAGTGGCCCTGAGGTTCCCTCTAGCTACTCTCCACAAGGAAGGTGCTACGCTGCATAGGGCCTGCTAACCAGAGTGAGTTTTCCAGGGCACGTTAGATACAAGGGTCCCTGAAGTGACTGCCAATACCAGCGGGTAGCCTCAGAGAACATCCTGGATCTTCTCGGAAACAGAATAAAGCATACACAGAGTCTGGTTGGTCTTCAAGGATGGTGTGTCCACATCTTAGGCTCCTCACTACAGAGACACTGAGGCTCTGAGATTAGAATTAAAATATTGTGTCTACATACCAAAGGACATTACAGATAGTCAGCACACTGCCAAAAACTTGAGGGAAAAAAAAAGACTTGAATCAAACCCTCTATGAGCCCATAGGGAGCAGCATAGGCAGACAGTACTGTGACTTTTCATCTCAGGACCCAGAAACAGCAAGTGACAAATTTCTACTGTGAAAACCATGGAGTTTAGGGGTTGGCAGCAAACAGGAAATTAACACAAAATCCATTGTAGAGTCTCACCTGGCTAGGAGTATGGCTGACTAGGAAAGCTCTGGCCTACCCTGTGTTTCGTCCTTTTTGTAGAGAAACTAAGCTAAGGCACAGGATTGGGAGCTAAGCCAAGGTGACCAGTCAGCCAGTAATGGTACCTGCTCTGTTCTCTACCCCAGTAAGGAGAAGGCCACCTGCAGCCTCTCAGGGGCAGAATGCACGAGCTCAACTCTCACTGCCCACACTCAGATATGACACCTCGGAGACTCCCTGTGCCCTGGAAGACAAGCTAGACAGCTGGGTTGACTGATTTTTGCAGACTGAGCAACAGAGGATCCTGAATGAGAATCATGTCATCAACCATCAATACCAGGGATATAACAGGAGAAACGAGGTTCAACTGATAGCTACACCAGGGCCACTAACATGCCCTGGGTGACTGGACACAGGGACCTATTCATTGGACAATGAAGCCTGAGCTCACAGCTTGTCATGTGTGCTTTCCTTCCCATCAGGCCCTGGGACACCTGCTTCAAGCTTCAGGCCTCAAGTTCCAGAGGTTTCCATCACTGATTACAAAATGTGGTTCTCTGAGCTGCCTGCTCTAATTGCAGGCAAAGATTACTCCCAGTTTCAGGGCCAGCAGCTGGGCTAAGTGGCCGTCCCCAAAAGCCATTTCCTGCCTGGCTGGGTACAGAATGTTCTTTCCCTCTAAGTGAAATAAACAGGTCTGAACTCGTTGGACTTTCTATCTGCCGTCCACTAAAGCCTTCCAGCTCCTGAGTTTCCACACAACTAAGATTTATAGTGTCTATTCTCCCCAGAGCAGAGTCCCCAGATAATGTTAATAGATGGCTAGTTTTGTCAATAAATCCCTCTGGCAATGGAAATATCTATTTCAGATGAGTTCTCTGGAGCCATGCTCCAAGTGTGGAGGGCACTTGGCCTGCTTCCACTCACTTTGCAGGTAAGAGCACTTCTGCAGAGCTGGGCTGTGCTGCCCTCTTATCTCAGGACTGAGGCAGTTCTCAGGGCTGACAGCTGAGGTGGGAAGCCTTTCAGAAATGGCCTCTGAGACAGCAGAATGACAGCCTTCCCTGGGCTCAGCGGGAAGGGGTCCAGGACAGGTCTCACTGAGTACCCAGTGCACCTATTATTTGAGCTGGATTGGTCCAGGTTCCATATCCTCTACTGAGACAGCTTCTCTCCCTTCTAACCCCACCAGCCTAGAAGGTATCAACCCCTCTTGGCTTCTTCCGGCATTTCCTGACCTCTATGGCTCCGGTGCTGCTGAAAGGCCTCTTACAGTTCCCTGACCTTGAGCTGTCTGGCTATCTGTCCTCACTATGTCCTCATTCCATGACCATATCTCTTGTCCTAAAAGTTGGCTTTCTGGAACAAAACCCTCCTGAGCTCTGGGGTTTCCATTCATATTAAGAAGGAGGCTTCCAAAGGTGTGCAAAGGGACCCCATGCTACCTAAGGCCCTGCACAGCTGGGTCCCCAGCGCCCCTTCAGTACTGGCCATATCCAGGATTGGACAATCTCAGAATCATATTCTAGTTTTGCATTCCTCTGTGCCTGCTACAGCAGGGGGACAGAGTTCTCTATAGTATCCTGTGCCCTGCTAAAGGTATCTAAAGTTATCCTAGAGGCCGGCAGGAACCACCTTCTTCAAGGAAGATTGTTAACTCCAGCCTTGGGCACATAATGAGTCTGTCAAAAAGAAAGAATTGAGGAAAGAAGGAAGGATGGTAGGAAGAAGGGGGAGGGAGGGAAAGAGGGAGGGAGGGGAGGGGAGGGAGGGGCAAACACAGCTACTGGTTAATTCTAGAGCAAAGGGGGAAGACAGATTCACTGGTATCAATAATAAGAATTAATGGGGAAGGCAGAACTCACATTTACCTCTGTGTTCTGTATTAAAATTGCTCTCATGTGTCACTGCCACCACACAAGTGACACATTTACTTAAGCTCAGTCACTGCTATTGTTGCCTACAGACTTGCCTGATGATTCTTCCTCTGTGGCCAGATTCTCCCTCATAGGGACAGTAACACCCCCCCCACACACACACACACAAGGCCACGTGGACCCAAAAGCAGTAAAAACCTACTGGGTAGTTTCTTTTCTAAGTGGAAATTCTGTACCCTGGGGTGTACATCCTGCTGTCTATCACTGGGGACATGGGACACCAAAACAGGTGTTTCTCTGCTTTCCTAGTCCAATACTGTGTCTCCCAAACCTAAACCCACCTAGACCCATGCAGGCTAAGAAGGTTGTTTGGCCTCTCCTCCACTGTCAGCCTTCCAGAACTGATGCCACGTTCCTTGGTTGCTTGGTATAAGGTAAGACCTAGGTTAGTGGGCATAATTGTTCCCTAGAATATCAAGTCCCTCAAGAGCCTGTAGGGTGTGTAGGCTGGATCATAAAGTCACCCCTGTCACATTAGGTCAATCTCAGGAACCAGCTATTGCGGTAAGCTAACATTCCCTGCTGGCTCTTGCCCTTTCCCTATAAATCCCTGAGCATCTCCCAGTATCCCTTCTGCTCCTGGCCTCCCCTTACCACCCAATCTGGGGGATTCCCTCCACCTCCACCTTTCCAGTGACCTTCTCTGTGATGTTCTCACCAGCACTGGCCCCGTGGGGCATCCCTGTGTGCTTGCCTTCTCTCCTGTGTACTGCCATTTTTTCTTCCCTCTGTCACAAGTAGCAAACTGCTCAGTACCAGTACAGACTCCTGGAAGGGGAGCGCAACATAGTTGCAACAGAAGCTGGGTTAAGCTCTGGGAAGAAGAGGATTTGTAAAAGGTCAGGTTGGGTCACAAGGACAAAGACTCCAGAGGGCCCAGGAGAGAAAGGGGCCATAGAGAGCCGTATTGCAGCCCAGCCAGGGTATTCTTCAGCTTTGTGATGAGCATGGCTATCAGAACACCAGCCTCCATTGGCCTCCCTCACTGCCCTCATCAACTCTGGCTGCACAAATTTGTGGTCTGAGACCTCTTTATGGTCAGTATAATGCAGCCTTGCCACAGCAGGGCTCTGCCAAGAAGACAATCTGCTGGGCAGGCAACTAAGAGATGACATTCTGGGTTTCAGGCTCTGATTAGAGTTTCTCTGTGCCCAGTGCTCTACCTACCTCAGCCAGCTCCTAAGAGTGCAGCTCCATTTGGGAAGTCTCTATGTTTTCCACAAGGTCAGGCATTGCTTGCTGACAGGAGACTCTTTTTTTTTTTTTTTTTTAAGATTTATTTATTTTATGTATATGAGTACACTGTTGCTGTCTTCAGACGCACCAGAAGAGGGCATCAGATCCCATTACAGATGATTGTGAGCCACCATGTGGTTGCTGGGAATTGAACTCAGGACCTTTGGAAGAGCAGTCAGTGCTCTTAACCACTGAGCCCTCTTTCCAGGCCCCTAACATGAGACACTTGAGGCTACTGGCAAGGAGATGCCTGAAATCTGCAGGGCCTTGGAGAAACTGGAAGGATCTGGTCTCCACTCTTAGTTCAGCAATGAGAGACTTGGTTTCCACAATGATTAAAGAAAAGGACAATGAACTTCAAAGCCACAGTGTCTTTCATGAAGTTTTGATATCCTGGGGGGGGGCATCTAGGAAACCCCCACCCGGCCACAGATACCACCTTCTGGCTAAGCATTGAGACACCTTCACTTTACCCAAAAGGTTGGGTAGAAAGCTTTCTGGTCCCACTGAGGCAGGAACCCTGCCCCTCATGGCCCCACCTATAGCCTTACAAATCACAGAACTCAATCAACTTTCAATCACTGCTTCCTCCCATGTCTGCCTTTCTCTCCTTTACCCAGGCCCCTCCTAAGCAACCCCAAGGACTCTTGGATCCCACCCACAAAGACTCAAAACTGAGTGAGACTCATTAAGCTAAAATCAGGGCATCACTGGCAGGGTTGCACTCTCTTCGAGGCTCCAATAAACACACATCTCTTCCTGCTTCTAGAGGCGCCTGCCTTCCTAGGCTCATGGCTTCCATGTCCCTCTTTAGAGCCAGCTGCAACTGCTGGAATCTCACACATCTATATGGCTCTGATTCTGCAGCCTGTACCTCTTCCTTCCCCTTGAAGACCCTGAAGTTGAGAAATTTATCCAATACTCCAGAGTGGTCTCTGCCCCAATGCCCTTAGCCACACCCACAGAAGCCTTTTTTTGCCATGTGTTTCAACTTTCCTACTGCTATAACAAACACGTGACCAAAGGAAACTTAGGGAGGGGAGACTTTATTGGAAACATAGTCATAATGCATCATTCAGGGAAGTCAGGCAGGAACTCAAGGCAGAAACCATAGAGGAGCACGGCTTGATGGCTAGGTCACTGTCTCACTCACTGGCTCATGCTCAGATTCCTTTTCTATACAGCCCAGAACCACCTGGCCAGAGAACGGTGCTATCTACTATGGGCTGGACCCCCTACATCAGTAAATAATAGAGACTATTCCTCACAGACATGTCTCCAGGCCAACTTGGTCTAAGTGATTCCTCAATCAAAATGTCTTCCCTCAGATGATCCAAGGCTGTGTCAAGTTGGCAATTAAGGCCAACCAGAATCCTCATCTGGCTTAGGGGATTTAAATGCAAACATCTTCAAGGGTCCTGATTCTGCCAACCACATAAGGCATCATTAGCAGGGCTGCACTCTCTATGAGGCTCCAAGAAACACACATCTCTTCCTGTTTCTAGAGGCACCTGCCTTCCTAGGCAGGCCAACCTAGATAGGCCATTCTAGTCCTAGAGGCAGCTCCCAGTGGAAAGAACTCTCTCACAGATAACCAGCCAGAGGACACTGAAGGTTAAACTAGCTCCCTAGTGTGTGTAGGAATCGGGCCAGGGGAATGAGTTGGATGCCAAGGACCCACACACACACACCCTTACCTCCACCTGGCAGAGGTCACAGGCAATACTGACCAGACAGTCATAAGCAAGAAGAGGTCAGGGATGTGGCCAAGGCCGGGTCCTGAGCTGCCTGCATAGGTTCGGCCTCCTGAGTTCTGCTCACTGCTAAGAACATCCTCGTCCTGCTGAGAGTCTCTTGGGACTCACATTCTCTCCTTTGTCCATTTTCCCAGAATAACAGTAGTTCGATAGTGCCCCAATTACTCAGGAGTCACCCATCCATGAAATAGCCAAGCCCTCGTGCCTTCCAGATAAACTGACCATTTTGTAGAACTGGCTTGAAATCTCTGTCCCCAGCCTTGGAGTCCAGGTAGTGAGTCCCCCCTCCCAGGCTATGGTGAGGGAGGGGCTGTGGTGATACCATCCCCAACCCTTTCATCACTGGGGCAAAGTCCCAGCCCCTCCCCAGCCAGGATGGAATAGCATCGAAAGGCTGTTTTCTCAACTTTGCTCTGAAGGGATTTCCTTGATCTGGAGCTAATTGTATTGGCATTATCCTGTTTTAACAGGACTAAAGTATCAATAAATCATTTGTTAGTAGCTCTTCTTATCATGGCCCTCTGCTAATGCATGGCCCTCATGGTGACAAACAGCCATGAAGCCAGGGCTTTCCTGTAACACACTTTGTCTTTTTAAGCCTTTTCTCTCTTCCTGCTACTTCAGAGACTTCTAAAGTTGATTTAAAGGTGTGAGTAAAGACAAACACAAGGCCACCACAGTGCCTTGGCCAGGCCTGCCTGTTCGCCACCATAGCGCCATCTCTCAATGGCCGTTTGTCTATCCCACCATCGCTGCACACAACCAGGACTAAGTAGCAGTAAGCAGGGACTTTGACAAAGGGCTCAGAACAAATCACTGTGCAGAACAAGTCTTTGTAGAAGGTTTGCTAAGCAGCAAACCCCAAAATACCAAAATCTCAGCATAGGGATTGCCAAAATCTAGTGCCGAGCTTACTGGCAGGCAAGGCAAAAAAAAAAAAAAAAAAAGGAAATACTTTCTATATTTTATTTGTCTCCAATCAAAAAGAAACTGACTGAGGATTCAGGAGATGTTCTCTCACCGTTCTGGGTTCTAGGAGGGCTCCGCCATTTTGTTTAGGAACACCATGAACAAACAGAGCACTGTAGCACCTCTCCCTGACTGAGTTCTCAGGAGACACAGGCTCAGAAATTACCCAGGTGATGGAAGGGTCATGACACCCTACAAGATAGGATCTGTACTGCTCCCGATAGAGTGCACAAGAAGCCGTGGAATAGAAAGAACAGAGGAGTGACACCTGACAGCCTCCATCTTGCCTGGAGCTGGCATCTACTGGGAACGTTCTAGAACATGCCTGGGTGGTGTTGAGAGAATAAACAGCATCAGGACTCATGCTGTTAAGGTGTGCTTGCCCCCAAGATGCCTCCTTCCACACCACCCCAGGGACAGGGTGTTCATAATCTTGAACGTGGAATGCAGAAGACATGGATCCAAAGCATTCCAGCGCTTTCCATCTTGTACCCTGGGCCATTCTGTGCTTAAGCTAAATGAGAAAAGCTGGTGAGTGGTTCTGGGGCAGCATGGCAGATGGTGAGCTTATGGTGGCTGGTGAAGCAGAGTCAGAGGGCAGAGTGCATGCCCTCCTTGCCTAACTTCAAAGGCATCAGCTAAAGGCAGTTCTGGGGTACTCTTGGTTCATTAAAGCATACAGGACCAGGGCTGTTCACAGAATACGTATTTTTTTAAACAGTTCTAATGGGGGTGTCTATTCCCATTCTTGGTAAAACTTCCCATTAGAAACCCTTCTCCAGCAAGAAAAGCCAGGACAGCCAGTGGGATTTGTGAGGACAACCCTTGCTACCCAGAGCCCTGTGGCTTTACATTTTTCTGGATATGCATCAAATGAGCTGCCCCCTTAGTGAGCCCTTCCCACTCAAGGCCACAAGAACAAAGACTTCCAAGATACTTGAGAAGGCCTAATGCTGAGAACATGGGTATCCTGAAATGCCAGATTCCTTGCCACAGACCTCAGCACCTGTGCCCAGGGGCCATTCACCCTTGGCAAGATCAGCCTTGAAAGCCTGGTTGGGCTGTGCCACTTGGTTTTGTAGGAGGGTGGGTTTCTGTTTGAACAGCATATCCTTCTGGGAGGACCCGGGTATACAAGTGTGCACTGTCTAAGGGCATCTGTATCACAATAGCCTCACACCAAAGGGATCAAGCCTGGAGATGGCTGGGGACCCAAACACAAAGCTGAAGGAGCCAGGTAAAGGCAGCACAGGCCAACCCTACCTTGGCCGGGTACCTATAGTCTGTGGTCAGCCGTCAGAGACTTACACAGGGTAGATATGCCTTGGGGGTTTAGCTCATCAGAAACTTCATCCCTGTTGCCTGGTAGACAACAGCATAGAGTAATGTTTGTTTTTGAGCTTTAATATTTAGTTCGTCATGGACTTGGACATTAATTTTGATATTTGGAATCATTGCATTAAAAAATATATTTATTATGGAGTCAAAGAGATGGCTGAGTCAGTCAAACTGTTCCCCCTCAGACATAAGAACCTGAGTTAGCTCTCAAAGTCCACAGATAAAAGCTGCGGTTGGAAGCAGGTTACCCGTAATCCCAGCCCTGGAAAGGTAGAAGCAGGAGGGTGACTGGCACTCACTGGCTGGCTAGTCTCACCATATTATCTCCAGAGCAGTGAGAGACTCTGTCTCAAAAGATGAGGTAGAGAGGAATTGAGGAAGACATTCAACATCAACCTCTGGCAGACAGACACAGACACACAGACACATACACACACACACACACACACACACACACACACACATTCTTTATCGTGATAATGGAGTTTAAGGGTCCCTTAAGTTTGGAATCGCAGGAGCACGGCCAGTTCTCCTTCCACTGCTGTGAACCTGGAAGTGGGGCCCTGTGTCCCTGTGGGTGGTAACTGTGTAAGGATTACCCTTCAGAAATGTCCTTGCAGATTAGCTGGAGACCTCCCTGGGCCACTTAGCACAGAGCTGGTGTCATGCTGCTCCTGAAACTGGGCCACCCCACCCCAATCCCCAGGGTTAAGGATTCCCTAGGTTCCCACTTCCTGTTGTCAGCCAGGGAGGATAATTAATCCTGTTGATCCCTAATTGACTTGAGGTGGCTCAAATACCAAACACGATATCATTCTCTTTGCCAGGAATTTGTTCACCGAAACTGGTTTGCTGTCCTCTTTGGAAGGAAAGAATAAGAAAATGAAAGCCACAGGAAGATAAGAGAGCAGAGAGTAACTAGATCGCATTTACATATGCAATCAGGAGCTGTGAAAGGCTGGAAACAAGAAAGAACAAAGCACACACACACACACACACACACACACACCACAACACCCCCACAGGGCGGTGGTAAATACAAAGAGCAGGGAGGCCACGGCTGTGAGCCTGAAGCTTGTGACCAATTCTAGTACAAAAGCATGAGCTGCTGCTTAGCATCCCATGGAGCCTCTGTCTGGCATCTAGAAGGTTCTGGGGGTCCTCAGTATTGGTATTTGCTCTGATGGCCACCCCAGAAAAATTCTTCCGAATTGGGGCACACGCACACGCACACGCACACACACTTGCTATTCTAGAAAGGTCTATTTCAGAAAGTGCAGCTCACAGAAGAGAGTCCTCATGATGAGAAAGAGAATTCTCGTGCTTGTTTCTCTAGGAAGTGAGGAGAAAGGCCATAGAGGAGGGAGGTCTGGGCTTGCACACACAGCTTCCCCTCTCCCTCGGTACCTGGGACACTGCTCTGAGTGCATTGGTGCCACCCATGTTACTAAGGGCAGGATAGTAGCTGCAAGGCCCTCACTGAGGCCTCGTTTCTATCTCTCACACTGATATGAACAACCCACCCCAGGTCTGCCACCACAGGGCCTCTTGGGGTTGCTAGTGTGTTGAGTCGGGCCTGTAAGGTAGTCAACGGATCCCTTCTTATCCTCATGGGGATTCCAAGAGGTTGAATTTGTGACCCTGTCACATGGCAAAGAGGCAACATCCCTCAGATAGGAAATCACAACCATTTCACATTGTCTTAGTCACTGAACCCTGAGAATGAGGATACAGGTCACATGGTCTCTACTATAACATACAGCTTTGTCATTGTAAGGTGAGTCCATGCTACATAAACATGGCTGTATTTCGATAAAGCTTTATTGACAAAAACAGACCAGGGGTCACATCCAACCCCTGCTGGATCTTTAAATGGGTGTGGCTAGCCCCACCCCACCTTTGTCAGAATGTCCAGTCTTTGGGCTGGATCCTGTGGCATACACAAACACCAATGATGAGCAGGGCATGCCAGCTTCATCCCCACGGGTCTGTGATGGTGGCTTGAGAGTCCACACAGGCAAGCTATGAGGAGGGTCATGGGGTCCAGGAGCATGTGTCCTGGTGGAGGTGGCTGCAGGAGTAGCCATGGGTGACAGTGTTGCTGGTGCCAGAGCCGAGGCAGGCAGGTCACTCTGAGAAGGGAATGTTGGAATGGCTTTGTGAGGCAGGGGCAAAAGCTCTCACCAGCATACAGCCAACTGGGAGAAAAAACACCAAGAAGATGTATGCTTAAAACTGGGACAGTTGGGGCTCCTTCAGTGATGAATGACAGAATTCCAAGTCAAGGTAGACACCAAAGAAAACAGGATGAAAGCAGTAAGAGCATTGATTGGTGGCAGGCAGGTGACAAGGACCCACCTAGCACCTGAGGACAGATCGGCATCAAGGCCCACGGACTAGAAACTTCAGAGTCCAGCACAGATAGGAAAGATCCATTGCCTGACCTGAGGCAGGGGAGGAAAAGAGAAACAGGTCATAGGCAAAGATTTGATAGCAAAATGGACTTGGACAGCCTAGCCCAAGCCCGAAATCTTGAGCACAGAGAAGCAAAGCTTTGTGGGTACTCGAGCACAAAAAAGCAAAGCCTTGTGGGTACTCAGGAAGGAGCACTCCTGGCTGTACCTCAAGCGTGGAGGAAGATGGGTGGTATTGTCTGATCTGTGGAATATCAACAAGACTTTCCTCTACTGTTCCTCAGGCAAACCGCCCAGAGAAAGAATGTATGAGGTGTACTGAGGTGGAGAGTGAGAAACACCCCTGAGGAAGGAATGGAGAGCTATGGGCAGCCATGGCAGGCCACAAGGCAGCCTGGATCCTTGGACCCCAAGAGACAAAGTTGTCACCATATCAGCCCTCTACAGAAAACTGACACTGGTCAAGCCATGATGGAGACCCCTGACCTGCTCTGCATCCTTTCCTTCATGGAACTTTGTAGAGGTATCGTGTTGCTATCCAGCTTAGAATTCAGGACACAGGAATGCCAGCTCACCATAGCAACTCCAGATACCAGCCATGTCCTCCCAGGCCAGCTATGTGTGTTCCTTGGTTTTTTACCACGTCATGGAGCATCTGTCTAATGAAGGCAGACATGCCCCACCCAGCATGGCTCCCTCCCACCTCAGCAGGAGGGGAGTCTTGTCTTGGTTTGGGACCCCTGTGTGTTACAAGCAGCCAGGGCTCTTAACCCTTGAACCATCTTTTCAGACCCAAAGTTAACTTTTTGAACTATCTCAGAATCACAGTGACTTGGGGAATGTGTAATGTGCCCCTGCTGTCAATAAAAGGCAATTATGTAAAAAAATTTAATTATAATAATTCATTAGACATGTCATTGGAATTTGGGGAAGAGAAATAAACTATGCAGTAAACATACAATCATTTATAAGCTATGCATCTTCTTGTTTTATCCTTCATCTTGGTCTGACAACAGATTGGACAGCTTTTATGCAACAATAATTAAATTCCATTTGCTTGGCTACTTTGCCAGCTTTCAGTTACCAAAAGGATACCTCGTAACTTTATACATTTTCCTATGTTGTTCTTACAAAAATGTATTTGTCAAGGAAGGAGCACGGAAACAGCTCATTATCTTGAATTATAGTTCATAAATATTTGAGAGTATAGTAGGCAGGTCTATGCTTATACTTCTGCCCCAAGCTCACAAATGTGAGAGTTGGGTGAGAAAGGGGCAGGGAAGGAGGAAGACAGAATTAGGAAAAAAAATTCAGAGGGCTCTAAACTTCTAGAAATATTTCCCACAGGGATAATGGCTGTGTGGGAAGGGAAGTCATTGCTAGTTTTCTCTATATAGTGGTTACAGTTGTTTTTCTCGTTCTTTTGAATGTATGACACCTTCCCCCCCCCCAAAAAAAATAGTAGCAGTTAAAATGGAAGAAAGGTGGAGGTACAAGAAGGGTTTGCCTCATGTGGGGGTCAGAGAGATCACATATGCAGGATGGGGCAGCATGAGGGAAGACACACAAGAGCCTGCTCTCCCCTCACCCTTGAGTGCTTGTCTCAGACTCCAGGCTCGCCTGTGTCTCCACTCTGCTGGGAGAGAAAAGCCTGTTGACGTTTCCCCCACCAGAATTGTTAATAACAGGCTTTCTTCTCTATCGATTCTAAACACAGTGCTTTCCCATTTTGGAAAATTTGGAGACGAAGACTAAAAAGCAAGGATCTATCTCACGACCCAGAGGGAAGCATTGAAGATTGGGTATTATGGCCTTTCAAAACGTGTCTGTCTTTCTATCTGTAATTTTCCCTGATTGAGATCAGCCTCCCAAGATAATTTCTACCTTGTTCTTCTTGCTTAATATGCTAGACGCTCCCTCTGTGTTATTACAAACTCATTGTAAGCATCTTTGGCTGCATAATTTACTTAATCATCTTCTCATTAGAGGACATTTAGACAGGCTCTGGTTTCTCACTCTCGTAAATTACTGGGATGTGTACAGCGTGGAAGATTCCCACTCGTATCTCAGAACCAATATCTAGAAATGCCCTGGGAGAATCCTTAAGACTCCAAAGCAGCTACTGAAGACTATATGTGCATGGCACGGGCCGATCCCATTTGTACACTTATATGTGGTCACTTCAGGACACTGTGTCCCTTAGTAAACGTATCTGAAAGCCACAGGGTGATAGACAGATTTGAAATCACATCTTAGCTTTGCAAAATATTGTCTGAGCCATCCCCAAAGCCACCACCTCGTTGAGCCTTGAGTTTCTCATCATTCACTAGGATAGTATGGTGGTTTGTATATGCTTGGCCCAGGAAGTGGCACTATTAGAAGGTGTGGCCCTGTTGGAGTATGAAGTGTGTCACTGTGTGGAGGTGCTTTAAGACCCTCATCCTAGCTGTCTGGAAGTCAGTATTCTGCTAGCAGCCTTCAGACGAAGATGTAGAACTCAGCTCCTCCTGCACCATGCCTGCCTGGATGCTGCCATGTTCCAGCTTTGATGATAATGGACTGAACCTCTGAACCTGTAAGCCAGCTCAATTAAATGTTATCCTTGTAAGAGTTGCCTTGGTCACGGTGTCTGTTCACAGCAGTAAAACCCTAACTAAGACAGGTAGACTCATGACCAGGTACAGCACTCAGAGGACTTGAGCTAGCAAGGGGGCAGGGGGGGGGTGCACCTCACCCAATGCATACATCCAATAGATGATGGCCAACCCTAACATCTTTAAGTATGTCTCCTTAATTATCTCTGAAAAATGATTTAAGAAGGTTCTGAATGGCCTGCCTAAAGTCGTGTGTCATCCCCTGAGCCACCTATTGTGAGCTGATAGACTTTTCAGTCCTGTGCTCACCTCTGAGTCAATGACCACTGACTCTAATGGAAAGTGCAGGGTGTTGTGGGTACCCAGAAGCTGTAGCTAGGTATGGAGTCACACCCACCCAAACTGCAGGAGCTGAGATTCCCGAGTCCTAAAGAAATTAGTTATATTCAGGAAGAAAATGAGCTATGTGGAGAAATTATAACAATACTTCAAGCTACTTTGAGGATCAGCTGGGGTCCCTGATAAACCACTGAGACCAAGCAGACATGGAAGTATAACCTATACAGTATGTGTTTCCGTTAGAGGAAACCCACCCAAAGCAAGAGTACAGGAGGCTGAAGCTTCTAAAGACATAGAGAGTCAAGGCTGGACAATGGTCCTGTGGATTAAACACTTGATGCACAAGCTTTGGGGTCAGAGTTCAGATCTCCAGCACCAGTATAAGTGTCAGGCATAGATGGCAGCTACCATAATCACAGCACTCAGGAGGAAGGGGACAGAAGATCCTCAGAGCAAGCTGGCTAGCCAGACTAGCCACATCAGCAATCACCAGGTTCAGGTGACAGAGTTTTGGCTCATGAATAATGTGGAGAGCAATCAAGGAAGATATCAGTCTCAGGTCTCTACTCTTACATTTTTGTATCTATGCATGCCTTCATGCGCACACACGCACGCACGCACGCACGCACACACACACACACACATGCACACACACACAAAGGGTTTGGAGTCCAGAGAGTTAGGGAATGTTTCCAAGACTAGAACATCACACAGGTGTAATTGGGTTGAGCATGCTACTCCAACGACACCAAGGCTTCCTTGGCCAGGAACCTACACCTCCTGGGAAATGTGGGCAGAGCTTCTGTCAATGGATGTCAATACTCCCAGCCACTTCTCCCAAAGCCACATTCACCTCCACACCCAGCCCTGTCCAAAGCTGGAATCTCTAAGGATCCCTGCTGAGCCTATCACACAACCTCAGGCTTCAAAATCAAACAGACATTCACAGGCTCTCCAGGTGCATCCTGTGTGTGTGTGTGTGTGTGTGTGTGTGTGTGTGTGTGTGTGTGTGTGCATTCTGCTGACACCTCCCACCTACACATCAAGGCTTCCATCAAGGAGCTTGGAGCCCACCCTTAAAGTACCAAGACTCATGGTAAGGTCCAAGATAAGTTCTGGATTCGCCCTCAGTCAGTGTGGGCTCATACCCCATCCTGCTGAAGCTGTGTGCAGCTCCCATTGGGCAAGAGATCTGGCCGTGGCCTGTTCACACTATTTCTTTCTTCCCATGGGTTACTGGCTGGGAGAGAGCAGAGTCATTTCTGCCCACTCCAGAGCCCTGCCACTGAAATAATAAAATTAGACCCACTTCTGGCTCTATCAATGGGAGCCACAAGCCATGCAGAAAGGTACTTTATAGTTTCAAAACCACTGGACCTCCGCCAACTCAAGTCATAGAGACACAAAACCCATGTCCAGGCCCCTTCTCTCCTTCCTCTCCTCCCCTGTCCTCTTTCCACACCAGTGGCCCAGCTGTCCGAGTTGATGTCCTTGTCAGAACTGACTCCTGGGTAAGAGAGTGTTTTTCTCACTTCACTAAGACAACTAAAGTGGGCTCCCTCCCTGTAGGAGTCTGGCTTTGCAGTACTATAGAAAGGGGGCATCAAGCTTGCCTATTTACTGGCTCTTTGCCAGCATCTAAAGGTCTACCAGTTGTATTCAAACTTTTGATGTGATGACATGATGTTGCCTACAAAATCCACATTCTGACTGACTGTACAGCTTTCTCTCTCTCTCTCTTTCTCTCTCTCTCTTTCTCTCTCTCTTTCACACACACACATACACCTCATAGTGGGTTTTTAAATTTTGTTTTTGTTTTTTTGCCTCTCATAGTGTTTTAAGTCGGTTTATGAGTTCATGTTGAGGTGATTCATAGCCATCTTCAGCTTCACGTGGCCACAGGTTGGGCACACCCAGAACTCAGAAATGATGGTAACATTAAGAACATCAGCAAACATGGAGAAATTAGTAGGGAGATTTACCGTACCTAGCAACACAGAGACTCCCACCTACCACCATCGATGAAATGGCTTCATGTCAACCTTGACTCACTCAGCCTCTGATCTGGCAGATTAATTTCATCTTAAATCTTCTGCTAGGGAAAGCATCAGAGTGGAGGTTATTTTTACAAGTAGATATGGTAACAAGACAGAAATTATATCTGTATTCGGGCAGCATCTGCCAACACCACATAGCACACTGGGAGAAGCCCAGTGGCTGCACAGGCCAGCAACAGTCTCTTCTCTGTTGGAAAGGAAGCATGGAAGCTGCCTCTCCACTCATGTCTGCTGAGTCCCAGGAACAAATCAGTCACTCTGTAAGCATGGGCTAGACAAATGATGAACTACCTACCAGACACCCATAGCGATCTATTATGCACCCCTCCCTCTAACTGGAGGCCTATTCTACAAACACAGAAGGTAAAGGAAAATCTGGGCTATAGGAGACCCTGGCCAGGCAGCAGCAATCCAAGAGGACTTCCCAGAGCTAACTATGCCTGGTCTTGAAAACAAACAGGATTCACACTTAATAAAACAGAAAGGGAGCCTGGGCTTCTGACTCGTCCATCCTCTGCTTAGTGTGGGAGATGGCGGAGCCATTTGCAAAGGCCAACACTTGTCATTGAGGAGGACAGACGCCCCAGAGAAAGATCAGTAAACCAGTGCATGATGACCAGGAAGAAAGATCTGCAGTGTAGGATGCCAAGCTAGAGGAAGGAAAAGCCTGTGGGCACAGCGCACCCACAGCAGGACCTTTGGCTTGCCCCTGGAGACAGGAGATATTAGCAGGGGACAAAGCCACACAAGGATCTTACCTCTGCCTCCTACAGAGAACAGAACAGGGCCCCAGAGGGGGAAGTTCTGGAAGACAAGAGGAGAAAGTGGCTGCAGAAGGTGCTAGAATAGGGGAAGGGAACAATTTGGCCCCTATAGGTTGAGGTTCCATCCAGGGGCACTGGCCCCAGCTGGGTAGACCCAGACATCTGTCAGCAGGGTCAGCTTAGAGTCTGTAAATCTCAAGTCCCAACCTCTGCAGGCCTGACAGGCTCACTGGGACCTGTCTTCTTATAGCCTGAGACAGTCTAGTTGTAAATAAAGAGTCTTAGTCTCCAGGCAGATGAGAAAAAAATGAGGAAACAAACAGGGAAGGCCTTGGTGAGTGGAGCCAATGTCCCCTGTGTTCATGCCTCATCCCACCATGCTATGGTCTGGAGGTCTTCAAAGGCTCCCATGGAAGGAGCAATAAAGATATACGTTGAAGGCGTTGTCAGATGGCAGAGATGTGGGGGACATGGCCTCACTGGAGGGGGCAGGTCACTGCATCTCTCTCTCTCTCCTATCTCACTTCTGCCTGTGTCCCTCTGCCTTCTAGCCCGAGGGAGGTAAGTCACCGAGATCCCACCATGGGACTCTGCCTCACCTTGCTCACAACCACAGAGGGACCAAGGACTGAAACTTTTCACACAATGAGCCAGAGTAGATCTTCCTCCCTCAGGCTGTTTCCTTCCAGTATTTGTTACCGTGGCAGAGTGTCTGACCAGCATGCGGCTCGCTCAAAGTTGCCACTGCCTGGCCTTCTGGATTCATGTCCTGTGGTTACTATAACAAAGAACCACAAGGCTTAAAACATGGAACTGTTAAACTACGGCTCTAGGTACCCAAAGCCTAAGATGGATAGAATGCATAAATGGAAGTTCTAGGGAGGACCCTCTGCCCTGTTTCCCAGCTTTACCCAGCTCCTCAGGCCATTTCCATGTCTTAGTTTATGGTCCCACATCACTTTGATCTCTGCCTCCTCAGTCCCAACTCCTTTTTGCTGTGAACCCTCTTGTTTCTCTATCATGGAGACTCTCACGATAACCTGGAGCCACCAAATAATGCAGGGACTGAGGAGTCTCCAAGATAACTACTAAGTCCATCCTATCAAGCCACAGGAAAGCCCATGACCCCTCCTATACCTCAGACACCTCTAAACGTACAGCTGAGTGTCAAATGAATAAACCATCCCTCCTCCCACATCTTGAGAATCAAAACAGCACCAGCTGAAAGTTTTCAAATCCTTACCTGAACCAAGATAAAAAAAAAAAAAAAAGCAGCTTCAAAGATGGATCTTGTCCTTGTTCATCTGACTCTGTGGATCTGAAGTCGCCAAGGACCCTTAAAAGCAGAATGATGGGAGGAGAGAAAGAACACATACTGCCTGCGCTGCCTTCCTCACAGGGCTTCCTGAGGAGGCAGAGACATCGTGCGTGTGCTTGTTCCATATCACTGGGTCTCTCCTTGGTCATTCAGGAATGGGCAAGCTCGCTTTTACCCAGGTTGCTGTGCATCAGAGTGCTGTATTCCTCATCCTCCCTCACCTGGTAGGGAAATTGTCTGCCCCAGTGATGCTCCCGGACCATGGGATGGGAATGGAAGCGTGTTATAAGCCGCAGAAAGATCTTTCTTTTCTTCTCCTCTGTCTAATACCAGCAATGCTCCAGAGAGAGCCTGCTCCTCAGCCCAGTGACCAGAGGAAGAGCCAAAGCCACTCGTGATGAGGGTGTCACTTGAGCAAGGACTTTGGGGAATGCTGTTACTGCAACAGAACTTAGCTTAAGAGAGCCAGCTAAGGTGCAGTCATGATCTATCAAGAGCTCACAAAGCAGGCAGCTGATCCCAGTCTGGATCTGCCTCTGCTTTGTCTCGCCCTTCCTGCCTCTCCTGGACCTTATAAATGGTAGAACCACTAAGATAATCCAACATTGCTATGCTAGTTAGTTAGATAAACCAACATGGCTACACTAGAGTCAGCTGGGAATAAGAAACCTCAGTTTAGAAGTTGCTTCCACCAGATTGGCCTGTGGGCAAGTCTATGGGACACTTTCTTGACTGATGGTTGACATAGACAATTGTCCAGACAATGTGGGCAGTACTTTCCTTGGGCAAGTGTTCCTGAAAGTTATAAAAATAACTAGTTGAGCAAGCCATGGAGAAGACACCAGCAGGCAGTGCTCATCTGAGGTCCCTGCCTCTGCTTCTGCTCGGGCTCCTGCTCTGTGATGGGCGATAAGATGAAATAAACCCTTTGCACACCAAGTTACTTTTCAACATGGTGTTAATCATGGCAACAGAAAGAAATCAGTTTTCAGATGGGCTTTTGTCTCTTAGCTCATGAGGAAAAAAAGGCCTTTGTCTGTTGTTCCAACATCTTCATTATGCCAAGCACTGTGTCAACTGTGTCAAATGCTCTTTATAGTCAACCCAAGGAACAGAAGAGAGGGACCCCTCAACTCAAATGACTCAAAGGCGGGAATGCTGTGAGCACACCATGTCATTCCAATGTTAATCTACCTAGTTCTTGTCTTAGCATCCGCTCAGTGCCCCACAGTATGAATGCAGTCGAACAGCTCTCCTGTCAAAAAGCATATTAACAGCTTCCAGGATCTTGGGAATCACAAGCGACATGGCTGTTCTGGTGCAGATCATAGGTGAGAGAGCATACAGCTTCACAGACTGCAGCCATGGCTCCAGAGTAGCCAAGATCCGGAAGTGGGACTACAGAATCCAAGAATACAGCTCTGACGGAAACCAAGATATTATCCACGAAAGAGCTCCATGCTCACTGACAGTGTAAGGGTAAGGCCAGCTGGTTCCCAATGCCATTACCAACCAAGGCTCTCAACAATATTTAAAACTTACAAATCCAACAATTGAAAAGCAGCGCTTGGGTGACTTTAACTCTCTTCTGGAGCCTGACCGTCTTCTGGAACCTTGTTGAGCAATAGACAACCATTGGGCTCTGTCCTCACCAGATCTCTTCCCAAGGCACCTCCTCCTGGCCGTTCCTTGGGCCTGTGGCCTTTTCCTCCACCCCACACCTGTGTGCTCTAGACAGGAGGCCCGTGTCTCTGCAGCTCCTCATCCTGTGAAAGATGTCACCCTAGCCACATGTGCTCACACTGAGACCAAGAGTGTTAGTTCCTGTAAAGCACATAGTGTGTGTTTGGAACATTGCTTACCATTCTTCCCTTGGTGGTAGGGTGGATCTCAGAAAATGAGACCATGCCAGCTTGAAAATGTGATTATCTCTCCGTATCTTTCCAACATTCAAAGTCTGTACAGAGTTTATGGTAAAGGCGAGGAAATACAATGAATCTCTCAACCCCCATGCCCACTGTCACCTTCTTTTCTCTTCTGTTTTTTGAGGCAAGGTCTTATGTGGCACAGAATGGCCTCAAATTCACTGCATAGTCAAGGATGACTTTGAACTCCTGACCCTCCTGCTCAATTTCTGAGTGTCAGGATTACAGACATGAGCCATCACCCCCTACTTCCATTGTTCTTAATAGCCAAGGCATGGTTCAACCTGAGTGCCCATCAACAGGTGAACAGATAAGGAAAACGTGGCATCAATGCACAAGGGCTGGGGAGATAGCTTAGTGGAAAAAAGTGTTCACTGCCCAAGCATGGGGACCAAGGTTCAAATCCCCAGAGCCCATGTAAAGCTAGACATAGTATATTTGTAATCTCAGTGTTCCTTTAGCAAGATGGGAAGTGGAGAGAGGGTGAGAAGCTCATGAGCCAGCATACCCAGAGGTCAACAAGAGATCCTGTGTCAAGCAAGGTGAGGGTGAGAAGTAACCTCTGTACATGTACATGATGGCACATGGACACAATGAAATGCATGTACCTGCACTCGCACACACACAAACATGCATGCACACATACACAGAAACAGGTAAAACGATTGGGTGGGTTAAGGATATGAGCCCATGGTAGGGTAACACATCTAGAATTTGTGAGACTTGGGGTTCAGCCCCCAACACCACACAATCCCAAGAATAACAAGCTCTCACTCCATGTCCCAGGCAGTCCTAGAACTCACTATACAACTCAGGCTGCCCTCCTTCCTTGGCCTCCTGAGGACACAACTCCCCTTTTAGTTCCAAAGTCTAAAGAACACAAAAATCAAAAAGATTTTTCATAAGTTACTTGGGGGAAAAAAATCTGTCCTGATGTCCCACAAGAAGTCCTGGAATCTTTATTTACTTCCTTGGTTTGAATAGCCACACTTTGCTTCTGAAATAAATTTGATCGGGGAGTATTTACTCTGGACCCCACAGGCAACGTTAGGCATCGTGATGCATGCTGGATCATCTTCTCCAATTCCAGAAGCAGCAGCAATGGGAAATATACCTGTCACCAAGGCTGTAGTTAAGAAACTGCGGCCTTGCCTGTCATCCTCCTGTTATAGACCCCCCCCCCAAAAAAAGGTGGAAGGACTGATTGTTGCCTGTTCTCTAGAGCATGCTGCTGAATGACAAAATGTCCAACTCTGACCCAGTGCCTGGGCCCTTGCTTCAGCCTGGTCCTGTACCTACCTGGATTCCATCGGGAGCCTCTGGCTTCTGAGTGCTGAGGGAAAGATTGGTAAGAACTTCACATTTGTATGGTAACACATGGCTTTATGTTGAGGGACAGAGAGGCAGGCCCATTAAGCTTATTTGTCTCATTAGATCTGCAATTCCAGGACGGCATCATGGTTCATAAATGCTATTTGGGTACCTGGACCCCTGGCAGGTTCCTAGACCCCACAGCCTGTGGCTGGGAACAGAGGACCACTGTCCCTCAGGTGTGGCCAGAGCTGGCAGGTGGGAGGAGTACTGGCTCCCTCCCTGGCAGACTAGTTTAATTAAAAGCGGGAGGGATGCAGAGTGCTTTTGGAGACATCATTAGCCGATCAAAGCCTCAGGTAGAAGGCAGTAATTGCATTTCACAGAAGCTTTACTGCTATCAAGGCAGAAGCAATCGATAATTAAATTAAAAGTGGAAACAGGTTGCTCCCTGACTTAGCAGATACCCAGTGAGCCCCATGATTTTTGTCTAGGCTTAGAGAGGAGGGAGGCTTCAGCCTCAAGTCCCCACCACCACCACCACCACCACAGTCCCTGCTCCACCAAGAAAGTATCACCGTTAAGAACAGTTTATTCCCATCCAAGGGTGGAAGGGCCTTTGATGCAATTGGTTCTAAAATATTATCATAGTGCAATCTTACATCTGCTGAGACAAATAGGTGAGGGAGCAGAGCAGCTGGCTACAAAGAAGCTGCCCAAGCACGGAGGGTTCCCTGAAGCGCTGAGAGCCCTGTGTTCTGGAGTTGATTGACAGCTGAGCTCCACAGGTCTGAGTCACGCTGGATGAGTTTGGATAGCAAGGCAAGGAGAAGAGGAGATGGGAGCATCACTGGGCCTGCTTGTAAGCCCCAGTGAGCTCAGTTAGCATCTGTGAGAGTGTGTGAGAGAGAATAGTCAGGTTCAAACCAGTAGCTTCCAAAGGTGAGAGAGCCTGAATGTGAAGCGGGAAGACTTCATCTAAGCCCTCTGCCTGCCAAAGTGCCTCTCTCCTTTCTCTCTCTCTCTCTCTCTCTCTCTCTCTCTCTCTCTCTCTCTCTCT
>JANHMN010000012.1:16387410-16398810 GCA_030674055.1 Rhabdomys pumilio
TGTCTGTGTGTGTGTGCGTGTGTGTATCTGCATGTGTGTTTCTGTGTATCTCTGTGTGTGTTGTGCAGGTACACATGTGCACACATGCAGGCAACATTCAACCTCTGGTAACACTGTCTCCTTTCTTGAAACGAGGCCTTTCACTGAGATATGAGGTTTACCCGTCAGGCTAGCTTGCTGCTAATAAACTCCAAGGATCTCCCTGTCTCCATGACTCAAGCATTGGCACTACAATTTGCTCTATCAAGTCTCACCTTTTACATGGCCATTGGGGATCTAACTTGGGTCCTCATGCGTGCATGCAGACACTCTGCTGACTGAGTCATCTCCTAGGCCATCCAGGTAGGTATTTTTGACACACCTTATTTCACAACAAAAGGCATAGAATGTGGCACAGCTGTCCATGATTCTCCTTGATAACTAGTCCAGTCGAATATGCCAGAAATTCCTGGCCTTGTTATCAGCTCCCTCTCCGCCCTATTATAAGTGGACCCAAGGAGAGTTAAGAGCTATGCTGACAGGATCTTCCAATAGGCAAAGATATACAAGGTGTGAGTCAGGACCACAAGTACTATGAGCTTTGCCGTGCCATATGCAGCCCCCCTCACCTCACCAGTATCCAGCACAGACCCCTCCCACTTCCTCACAATGCTCTGTGCAGCCCCTCCCTCACCTTCTTAGGATGAATGGCAGCTGTGTTCCTGAGCAAGAGCTTTGTTTCCCATAATTACAATTTGCTAAAAATGTTAATAACTGACATTTGTGGATTCTATTCATGATTGCTTCAATTAAAGATTTCCAACTGATTTTTATACAACCACATCCAAAATTTAAAGGTTCGATTTACAAAGGGCTTCGTGCCATCACAGGCTACTGGAGTCAGCTTGCCAAGTAATTGTTCAAGGGCTCAAATGCTCAGGAAATCTGATGCTGGGGGAAATGGGAGTATTGCCATTCGGAGACACGGTAGATTTAAATAATATATTTTAAGATCACATAGTTGTTGATCCCAAGGCTCTCTGGGTGTAGATTCTGAGGATGACCACTGTCTAGGCAAGGAGATGGCTGCACATCACTGGAAAGGCCCACGGCCATGCATACAGCTCTCCATAGTCAGTGTGGCAGAATTATTTTTACCATGACATTAGCCTTGCCAAAATTTGTTTTCCTACTGAAACTGTGAGAACAGATAATTTGTTCTCCATGCTGAGTTTTCAGATGAGTTTACAACAGTATTATAATTTCACCAACAACAGAAGAGGCTTCTAAATCCTCACGGAATCTGGAAGTCAGAAGAAATGACCAAGCAAGCAAGCACTCCAACCAGCAAGGATATTAGCCTAGGATCCTCATGTGGCTTCCAAAGCACTTATCCTAACAGGGATGCAGATTGGTGCTGATCCTTCAGCTTTTGTGTGTAAGGGAGTACCTGGAGGGGAAACTGAGAAAATTGCTGCTGAGGATAGGCACTGAATCCAAGTGAAAACTCACAACTCACAATGGTCCTCCTGTGACTTCCCCGAACCTCCCCAATGCTTTCTCTGCATCCGTTCCTGCACGGTACCTACATCAAACGTGAGGGTAGGAGAGTATGTGAATGCCAACAAAAAAAAAAAACATTCGATTTGGGGCGTTGAGTTCACTAATGCTAAAATGATTCATGTAAAGCGTTGGAAAATATGTGATACAGAGCAATCAATGAGTGGATTAGAGAGCAAGGGACCCTGTATCACAGGTAGTACAGACCTCAGTAGCAGGCTTGCTGACCACTCCTGGGCTCTGCTAAAGATGCCCCCACTCTCTTTCCAGACACACTTTGTAAACATCTTTTGGATACTCCAGATTTCCCACCGACCCTCTGTGACAGCCTGCTCAAGCAGGCAGGGCGCAAGATTCAGGTGGTCACCAAGTGGGCACCAAGTTCACCAATGCCCAGAGTTGCTCCTCGCTATTGCAGACTGGACTCCCAGGAATCAGACTCGATAATAATTAAGTTTCTTGCTATAGTTTAGACGTGAGATGTTCCTGCACAGAATCATGCTTGGATCACTCATTATTCAACATGTGAAGCCATTACCAAGGCTATGGAACTGCTGTGGAGCTATTAGGAAGGCTATAGTATTGGAGCCTATTAGTAGAGAGCAAGAAGCAGGCCCTTGGAAGTTCTAGCCTACATTCTGTGCTTTCTGAGTGTGATAAACCACCACCTCTCGTTGCCACTGACACAAAGCCAGTCCACGTGCCGTCCCCTCTATGAACTAAACATCTCTGAGAAGTCATAAGCCAAAATAAACCTTCTAGCCACAGCATCAAAACAGCAAATGGCTAAGACCGAGAACGGGTAGCACATAAGTGGAGCCAGCGCTGTGGTAAAAATGGCCGTGCGGTTCCTAGGTCTTCAGAACTACTTTCCAGGAAGAATTTGGAAAAGTTCTGAACCATCAGTCACAGAAACCCCAGGGTGCTATAAGCAGAGCTCAGTGGGTGACTCTGGAGGAGCTCAGAAGACTGGAGTGAAGACAAGACTGTGGACAGTTTATAGACAGGTCAAACAGTCTGTCAAGAATGATTCTAGAGACCATTGATGTTACATTCTGGCAAATATCTGCTCCTGTCCTAAGAATATGAGATATGGTGGATTCTAAGTAAACTAATTTGGTGTTTGGGTTTCTTCTTAAAGATATACATGCATGCACACACATGCACACACACACAGGGAGGGACTTACATGCACACATATATGCATCATATATGTACAGATACCCTCAGAGGCCAGAGAAGGAATAAGATCCCCATAGCTAACTCTGGGCTGTCTAACCTGCATGCTAGGTTAGGACTGCAGTCCTCTGCAAATATAGCAAATGTTTTTAACCACTGAGCCACCTCTTCAGCCCCTAGAATGGATTCATTTGTTTGGCAGGGAATGTCTCAAGACAGAACAGCATTAAGATTGTGGCATGGTTGTTATTGGCTGCCTTTAGCCAGATTTAGGATGAGAATGAAGGTAACATGCCTGCTCCTGTAAGCTCCCTACGCTGCTGAGAAAGTGTGTCTGTTGCTGCTTTTATTGTTTAAGGACAGCAGAATCCAGCTTCTCCAACCTGTTATCACAGGGAGCCTCTGCCTTCATACATGGATCAGAACTCTGAGGTATTCAGCTGCTTGGACTGAGAAGCCATAGATGGTCATCTGGGGACAATCCAGCCTCTATCATAGAAGCAAACCCTCCCGAGATCTTTTATAATATGTGTTAATGTATGTTTTACTCATCTGAAGTAGTCATCATCTGAGGCTTACTGTCTTAGTCGGCTAACATAAACCTAGTCCTGGAAGCTTCTAGCCTCTGTACAATTTATCTAGGCTTGAAATGTTTTCAGCCTCTGAGACTTAGAATAAGCTCACCGTTTCTAGTTTTTGCTGAACTCTGGCTGGCTGGTTCAACTCAGCTGTTCTGGCTCAAACTCCTCTCCAAGCTGACTGATTCAGTCTGGCTTCTCTCTCAGCATCTCTTGAATTGCTCTGCTTGGCCTCATACTAGTTTTGGAATCTGTTCTAATCTTCTGGCTCCTTCTCATTCTCTGGCTCATTCTGTCTTTATCTGTATCTAACTTGTTATCTCTCTGGACAATTGTCCTGGTAAAACTGCCTCCTACTCCCTCTGCCTGCTCTCTTAAGTAGCTCTCTCTCTCTCTCTCTCTCCCCCTCTCTCTCTCCTTCTCTCTCTCTCTTCATGGTGTTTTGGGCATATATTATTCTGTCAAATCTTTCATTGTTACTTTGTCTGACACTCATTAGACATCACTTTCAAATGTGGGTGCTTCTTTCTACTAACTTTCTCTTCATTGTTTGGGATTAAAGGTTTGTGTTAAGGGTGTGTCTATATTCCAGGCAGAGGTATTAAAGGTGTATGCTAAGGCTGAGCCACACAACAACTAGAAACAGGGTTGGTTGGTTGGTTGGTTGGTTGGTTTTTTCAGTAAATAACACAATCTTGAGGCTCACAGTGTGATCAAGTATTCTGCAACAAACATGTGTGTGTGTGTGTGTGTCTGTGTGTGTCTGTGTGTGTGTCTGTGTGTGTGTCTGTGTCTGTGTCTGTGTCTGTGTCTGTGTCTGTGTCTGTGTCTGTCTGTGTCTGTGTGTGTCTGTGGCAGAGCCCAGAAGTGCTCAAGCTTGTTACAGAGCTTTGTAGTAATATAGGCTCCCTTTCTCTCTCCATTCACTCACATGCGCACTCCATTTGCTCCGTTCCTCTAGAGAAATCTGACTAGTAGATAGGTCGTGGGGATGGCTGACTGTGAAAGAGAACCTGTTTCCAGCCAAGACAATCTGGCCTTTATACCTTGTCTGAATGACTTGGTTGTTAATGCAGCTGCCCTTGCTGGGCAAGACCCCTTTCTAGCTGGGCCACCTGGAAGGGAATCCAGCACCAGGCTGACCTGCCTGACATTCTCTCTGCAGCCAGGTAGATAGTCTGTCTCCAGAGAGACCCTGGTTACTTTCACTTGTGCCTTTTTCTAGGGCTCCATTAGCCCACTGCCTGCTTAGATCTGGTTCTTGAAAATATAAGTTTGTATCCCAGCTAGACAGTCGAGATGGGGTGGTAGATCATAGCCTGGCACTCTGATTTGATGAAACTCATTAGCTTGTCTCACCCACTCCTGGTAAGACTGTGGTATACAGACATGTGAGAATGCACATACATGTTCACAGAGTAAATGTTGTCAGGTGAGCCATGGAACCCCCAGAAACACAGCACACTACTTCTCATCCACACTGAGCCTTCTACCATAGAGAAACAGGCTATAGTGATAGAGGACCCATTGGGAATGTCCAGAGCTGAAAGATGGAGTCAGGGTATTGCTAAGACTTACTAGGAATCTTGTCACCCCCTGGACATATTGCAAGGGCTGGGTGCTGTACAGGGCAAAAGTGGAAGTCTTGAAGTTGAGAGAAAAGCCCATGACCCCCAAATCTGGTGAAAAACAATACCCAGAAAGACCCTCACGTCTCTCTATTGCTGACTCCATCTGTGTTGGATAGCCACATGGGCAGTTGACCACAGCCTGGGTGCTGAGACTGGGTTTGTGTTGAGATTTAACTGCCACAGCATGCTGCAATATATCAAGGTTTCTGCCTGGTTTCATAGCCTGCAATATACATACTTTACCAAGTCATCATGCCAGGGTGTCGAGGAGCTCATGACAACAAGCTGTCCCCTCCATGGGCAGGCAGACAGGTAAGAGACTGTCTATCCCTATGTTAGCAGTGAGATTTAAACGAGAGAGAACAGAGTTGAGAAGCGGGAGGCTGCTTTCCTTTCACAGATACTGCCATCTTACAGAGTGAGCATACTACCCAACTCTGTGAACTTCAAACAGAGACAGTGAATAGTGACTGTTCATGCCCCCAAGGGACAGGTTTCCTTACTTGATGCCCATACTGTTCCAACTTAATTATCTGCTTCATCCCTGGACCCAAGGCCTCTGAGGCACAGCAACCTCCTGAGACCCTAAGCCCATCACAATCTTTCTTACTAATGGAGATTGTGCAGAAGAATTGCTGTGAAAAACGAAGACAACATTCTCACACCAAGTAGAAGCCAAGCCCTTCTACTGGGCTTGTTTACCTAATTTCCTAGATCTGAAGAGGCCTGTCTTCAGGGAAAGTGCATAGGATGACCCACCTTATCTAAGACTCAAGGAGGGAGATAGAAGAAGCCCCAATTCCCATGCCTACCTGCCCTACCTGGTCAATGCAAGGCAACACATTGTCCCTGTATCAAAATACACCTGAACCACAATGTCACTGTGTCAGAATAGACCTGGACTGAACATGCTCTCAGCAGTGGTAACAAGAGAGAGGGAACGAGACTCGGGGAGGCCAGCAGATATGTGAGACTGTAGTGTTGCAACTCAGCTCGGCATGGCAGACACGCAGCAGGAGACCGCCATTTCTCTTCCCCCCAGCCTGACCTCCTGCTCTGCATATTGGAGTTGCCTTCCCTGGACACCTTATCAATTGCAGCAAAATATGCCTGTCTGCACATCCATCTGCAAGTCAGCCTCCTGCCAGTGCCTCTCAGATAACAGAGATCCAGACAGAGAAAGTACCTTGGGGACATGAGCTGGGCAGGCTGCTGAGAGGCCCAAACAGCTATCACCACAAGTATAGCCACCCTGGTCTCAGCATTCAAGGTGAACCCTTGGTCACTTTTTGCCTGTTTTCAAGGATACCCAGGAAACTGCCCAACCAGTGGCCTCCTCCCTGTTCCAGTAACTCCAAACTAAACCAGCTCTGTGCATCAGCCACACACTCCATGGGGGCCACTAGCTATCTTTGGCTCATCTTCTGCACTAGTGGGTCTAGGAGATCCAGGGTGATCTTATCCATTTGTCATGAATTCACCACGCACAATGAACTGCCTCTCAATGCCTGGCTCTGTCCGTGGTTCTGAAAATATATCCTCAGAACATAGCAGCATCCTCCTTCTAACTAACCGATCCTGACTCTGGCAAGACAGAGGCTTGATAAACAGTGAAAGGGAGAATCTGACTCCATATACAAAGCAAGGCCATGAACTTCCGATGCCTGTATGTTGCACACCATGGCTTTCTGGAGATAGACTGGAGAGTAATAAATGCCCTATAATCCTGTCCTGAGGCAGAGATTATGCAGATATGTCATCTGGCTACCAACCTTGGTTTGTACTGAGAAAACTGAGGCTAGGAGCTGGGAGGTTCAGTACAGAACAACAGTTTTTCACAGTTGGATCCAGGAAAGCCGTCATTAAGAGATGGCTGGTGTCAGACTCAAGGCTAGGCTTCTTCCCATTCAAACCATAGAATCTGCCCAAGAGGAGCAGAGGGCATCACAACACAGCAACCCACAAAGGAGAAGGCTCTCCTGAATGCCTTCTCATACCCAAGCTGAACAAACATAGCCCATCCCAGAGTCCTTTCCCGGAGTACCTATCCAAGGAAGGCCTGCAGAAGACAGGCGAGGACACACAAGGCTCTGATCTGAAGTCTATCCTGGGTACCCCCGTAGGTGTAGTACATACTCTGGGGCTTTAGTCATGGCTCCATATACTGAGTCCCCCATCCCTTGAGCAACTCCCTAGACTCCTTCATTTCTGATGCTGGTGTCTCAGGCCAAGTGTTTTGTGAATCTACACCTTCATTCCCAATGATCACTAGTTTGTGCATATAAGTGTGCATGTGCCTGTTTGTGTTCATGTTCACACATGCTCACATATGTGTGTAAGCCAAAGGTCAACCTTGGACATCATTCCTCAATCCCCATGAACTTTTATTTTTTCTGAGAGAGAATCTCTCACTGTGGTTTAGGACTTGCTGGTTCAAACAGTCTCGCTACTCAGCAAGCCCTGGGGATCTTTCTGTCTCTACTACCCCAGTGTGGGGATCACAAGAGTTCACACCCAGCATTTAACATAGATGCTGGGGACCAAACTCAGGTCCTGATGCTTGCATGGAAAGTGCTTTATTGACTGAGCTCTCCCTCTCCACCCTTGTGACCATTGTGTTTTTTAAGCCTGGGCAACAATGAGTTTCCTTTCCCACCCTTGTGTTTGTTTTCTAAGACAATGGTTAGCACTCCTGAAGTATTAATGATCTATTAAAATGGACAGCTAGGGAAACAAAAAGATTGTAAAGAACACACATTTTTATTCAAATAAATGACATGGATTTTTCTATGATAATGCTCCACTTATAATGGACACTTAGTCACAGCCCTTTCTGGGCATCCACTACCAGTTCCACGCCTTCATCCCAGCCATGCAGAACAAAAGGTCTATTCAGAGCACGGGCTATTTGGAATCCAGGATGGTCCAGATTGCCGCATCCTTGCTGTCTGCCCATTTGGTACACCGCATCCCTCAACCCCACTTCTCTGGAAATAAATAAGTTTTGAGAGCCAGTGCAGAAAGAGGAAAAAGTTCTCTCCGCCTCCAGGCCTGCTCATCCAGAATCTTCTCCCCCAGGGCCCTTTCAGGCTCTTTTTGGCTCTATCTGTGCTTCCTTCCATCTTGCAGCTGACAGCAGCTGGCAGAAGGTTGACTAGCTGGCCCAAGCATCCTCTGAAGTAGGGCCCCAGCCACATATCCATATCCATTCTAACTGTTCAGAGAACCCCATTTCCCTGATGGCCTCTGCACTCATTCTTTCGCCGTGATGGATGCCATGTGTCCCCATCATCCCCAAACAGGTCACCCAGTCTGATCCAAACTTGGCTAAAGAACAAAGCTTGCCAGTGTTTGGGGGTGGGGGGGTGGAATCTTCCCCTTCTGGTTGCTCAGCTCAGGATCTATCACCAACTCCTGGGTGGCAGGACTAGCTTTCTCCTGCTTCTGCCTCTGAGACTCAGATCCCAGTTCATGGCTGACCTATGACTCACAGAGTTCACAAGAAGCAGGCACTGCCAGGCTCTGTCACAAGCTGGATATAGGCCTGTCAGTTTTCTTATCTGTGAAGGGGAGTCAAACGAGACTCCTTGTGCCTTCGTCCCAGGCAGCTGAGAGCATATAATGGTATCACAGAATAAGAAGACAGACGGCATCATCTTACTGCATGGTGTAGTAACGGCAAGACAGGAGAGATCAGGCTAGCTGCCAGAGAGGCTTCACTCCCCATTCTGAGCCATGCCAGGGATCTGATTGGTTCACTTATCAAGGAAGGAACTAGAACGTAGAGATGACCACCTTTTTCTGAGGCAATGCAGAAAATGTCAAAGCTGTGTTCTCACTGTCTTTCCACACCAACCATCCTCCTGCTGTAAAGGCCCTCAGATCTCAGGCATGGTAGCCCACGTCACTCTTTTCTAGGCTCATGATACCCTGAACAAGTGTTTTCCTAGAGTGGGCTGAAGTTGTGACTCCCCCAGGGCATACTGGTTCATGTTGGAAACCCAAACACCATGTGATAGCCTCAAAAGAAGTGTCTTACAGGGCTGAAGAGATGGCTCAGCGGCTAACAGTACTTACGTCTCTTGCAGAGAGCCTACCTCAGTTCAGTGCCCAGCAGCCATATCAGGCACACACGACTGGGTGTTACTTGAACTCGGAGAGATCAGTCACTTTCTGCACACACATGGTACTCACAAATTCATGCAGGCACACACACATACATATAAATAAATCTTTTTTTTTTAAGATGTACTATTGCCCATTGAGTACTCTCAGGAGATGTAGGCAGGGGATGGTTGTCACAGGATCCCACCTTGGGACAGAGCCCTTGGCTCAAGGTGGGAAGCATTAACGAATACTTAATCTCACCTGCAGCTCTTCAGGCTGTACATTTGGAAGTACGGTATCCTTCGAACAGGGAGTGATCTTGTTGCCACAGTGCCAGCCTCCCCAGCTCCCCAGCCCAAAGCCTGCCCGCCCCATCATGCTTCCTTCATGGGCAGCCTCCTCTCCTGATAACAACTGTTCCCCCACTGACTGCCACCTTCCTAGGTGATCTCCCTCCTGGAGGTTATCTGTCCTCCTCAGTGACCTCTCCCATCTTGATCTCCTGTCCCCTTTGTGACTGCCCTTGGAACCAGACTTCTATAGGAACTAAGAGACTCTGCTCTTCAGGTCACTCCTAGCCAAACAGCTCAGCCTGGTCTTGGTTCTTTTACTTCTGAAATGTTCTGAGCAGGTTATTCTCATGGCCTGCCTCTGCCCAGTCCTGACTATGAATGAAGTCCTTGGTCTCCTGGTGATGCCTTCTCCTTAAATGCATATTCTTTGTTGGTGTGTGCCCTGGAGGCCTACCTGGGGCCTCCAGCTAGGGTGTGTTTACCTCTCTGAAACCTGAGCTATATCCTCCCAGGACCTTAGCTGGCTGAGGAAGCACAGGGTTTCCTCTGCCACCTGCTGGGCTGCAAAGTTTGTTCTGCAAATCTCTGTGGTCCAACACTCTCAGCACCCTATAGATGCCCAGTCCCATGCTTATTCAAATTGTCCCTTGAGTGACACCTCCCAGTGCTCACTTAAACTCCAGGTTGTACACAGTGGAGATCTGCCTTGAGGATAGGAGACACTGATGGCTACTCACCATGGCTGCAGAAAGCACCATGCACATCCCAGTGTCATTTATGCATGCCTCCAAAGAAGTCCAATGGGGCCATTTTCCCAGTGTAGCCCAGTGGGCACAGAGGAGCACACAGCCTGCCTTTGTGTCAGGGCAATGACCAACTGGGAGCATGGGCCGTGTGCAATGGCAGCTTTGGCATATCACAAATACCCGGGGAGACAAATATATGTGAGAAGAAGAGTCATCTGGGCTCAGAATCTGAGAGGCTTGTCTCTTCACTTTGGGCCAAGATGAAGCAACAGATCATAGTGGTAACCCATGCAGGACAAACGGCTCCTGCAAACCAGCAAGCTAAATGGAAGGGGCCAGCATCCCAGAATTTTTTTAGAGTATGCCAACGTGGTCCAAGAGCTTCCTTCCCATTGGGCCCCACCTCCTAAACCTTCCACCACCTTCCCATAGTACCGCTCTGGAAATTCATCTCCTAAGCCCCCTAGGAGACAGACAACCTACAGCATATGAGCAGAGAAGTGTGTGGACCACAAGCAAAGAGGCTCAGGCTCAAGGTAATGCCAGCCAAACTGTGAGTACTGTGAGCCCAGAGGACACATGAAATTCAGCCCACGGGGATGTCGGCATAAATGTTTTGCAACCTACTTTCAATAAGGGTCCAACCTCTCCTCTAGCCCACCACCCAGCAGAGGTAGTGGAAAAGTTATCAGGATGGAGGAAGTGGACCTGTTCAGCAAAAGTTCTTTGGGACGAGCTCAGTCCTGTACCAAACACCAAATATGACCCAGCAGCTGCAGACCAGTCCTCTGGGCAGGCAGACATCAGGCAGATGTAGTTTAATCCTGAAGAAACCGCCAGGCTCGCCAACCAGCCTGAGGCAAGGTCACAGAAGTGGTAAGTTGCTGCAGGAACCACTGAAGCAGTTCTTGGGTGAGTTTCTCTCAATGGCAGTGTTACAAATTACTCAACAGCGCTGAGTAAGGCAAACCATTGCTTGCGAAGTGCAGCAAACCAAACCACAGCCCAGTGCTCGGCCGCCATAGTCTGTGCAGTCATATTTATGCTCCTTCACCAAGCGTCCTTTCACGTGTTGGCTATATCCAAACATCCTTTGACCTGTGTCTGCTTCAGGAAAACAGCTTTTACAGGCTTGCTTTGGCAAGACATCCTTTCGCCTGTGTGCCCCCAGCAAACCATCACGTGACATAACTAACTTTCCAAAGAAACTGAAAGTTTCTACTTCATAGGTAAATAGGTAAACAACACCTATGACATGACAGAGGGAGGGGAAGGAGATGAGAGAGAGAGAGAGAGAGAGAGAGAGAGAGAGAGAGAGAGAGAGAGA
>JANHMN010000012.1:16406090-16467636 GCA_030674055.1 Rhabdomys pumilio
TGTGTGTGTGTGTGTGTGTGTGTGTGTGTGTGTGTGTGTGTGTGTGTTTGGCAGGGTCTCTCATTGGCCTGGATCTTGTCAATCAAACTAAGCTGGTTGACCAGTAAGCCCTATAGACCTGCCCATCGTTGCCTCTCCAGGATTACAAGTAGCCACTGTGCCTGGCTTTACTTAAAGTTCTCTTTATTAACATGAATTGCTACACCTGACTTTTTTAGGAGGGTTACAGGGATCAAACTCAAGACCTTAGTCTTGTGTGGTACATTTTTTACCCACTGAGCCATCTCTCTGGCCCTATCTTTTCTTTTCTTTGCTAACTTACATCGATTCTCCATAGTGTAGACTTCATTGTGACTTTCAAAAACGTTGGTGTTTTTAGGAATTCACATGAGGGTAGGGTAGTCACAGGTGGAGGTGGATATCCAGAACTGAGACTTCATGCCTGTTTTCTGCTCAGCAGGCCCCAGAAGCCACCACTACACAGTCTGGGCCTGAGAGAGTGATGTCTCCCAGAGTGGGTCCTCACCACACCTCTTTGTTTATCTCACATATCACTTGGCCTAGCATCCTCAGTGCTGCCGTAGCCTGAAAGATGCTACACTGCCTCTTTTACTCCTGCTTTGAGAATTTGCAATAAAAAAAAATTGAGGCTTTTGAAGCCTTCACCACATATATGTTTAAATACTTTAAACATAGTTCAAGTTGAGTCTGGAACAGGAGTCTCTTCCCGATGAAGACTGTAATATTCCGTTGCAGTTTTTACAAGGTCTATTCATTTATCACTTGGCAAGCATATTAAGGTTCATCTGCAGAAAGAAAATTAGACAAAAAGCAAGATAAATCTCACAGAAAACAAAGAAACAGGCAGGAAAATTGAGGGGTTTCTGTATTAAAAACCCAACCGAATGTTCCAGTAAACCAATACGTAACACCTGTAGTTTTGTTTGCCTGTGAGAAAACAGACAAATTTCTGGGAAATGTAACTCAAAGCATAAAACACAAAAAACACATAAATTATAAGGGTGCTGTGTGTGGTTTTATGTTGTATAATAATATAGTTTTGAATTCTCAGTGAAATGGAGCATTTCCCTAGAAAACTCAAAATTCTAAAAAACCCCAGATAAACTCAATGCATATAAACAATGCAAAGAAAATTTTAAATGTAATTGAAGCACCTTTCTGCTGTTTCTGACTTAGCCAGCTTCAAATAACATATCTCCAGTGCCAGATGAACAACTCTGGACCATTGAAGTAGGTCCCTAATTTGTTTGATAACAGCACTTAACTTTGAATCAAAACCTTAGCTTCGTGATATTTAAGAAAACCACAGGCCAATCTCCCTCGCTCACAGGAACTCCGAGGCCCTCCTCTTGCTGGATGGCAGCAGCGTGGATGCCTCGAGCTTTGTCCTCAGGCACAGCATGGAACAAAGCTGTGGAGAAATAGACACTCTACATACATGTCCATCAGCAGCTGGCAGGGACAGGCACCAAGGATTGTGACAGCAAGTCCTAAGGGCTAGGGGGACATATGATGCCCCAGCCCAGAGAAGAGGAGGAAGAGGAGGAAGGCAGACGTAGACCTGTATCATGCTAGGGAGAGGGGATGCAGGAGGAGATGTTAAATGATATGGATGTCGTCGACTGCTATGACAATGCCTAAGGGACCTCACAGCATAAGCAACCGATAGTCACAAGTTCAGCACCAAGGTGTGAGCAGACAGCGCTTACCCATCAGAACAGAGAAATCATTGTGCTCTATTTTCAGCCTGAGGTACACTGAGTGTTCATCAGAGATTCACCCGTAAGCAGGGGGCACCAGGCTCTGTCTTTCCCAGCAGGCGGCTGGTCCCTGTTTGTCCAGAAGTTCTGTATATCTTGGGCTTGAAAAGTCACAGGCAGTCTGCTACATGACTGAGGCCATCAATCAGAAAAGAAGGGAATCTCAAGCTCCAAGATATGCATTAAGTAAGGCTTTGTGTATCTTGAACCAATAGGACAGGGGATCTGGGAGGGAAGCATGCTAGACCCTGGGAAGGCTGCACCTTCCTGAAGAATCCAGTCAGTGAGGGATTCAAGGGGGAAGGAAAACACGATTGTGTGTGGGTCTGACATCTGTAGACCTAAACCAACTCTGCATGACCCAATGGTTAATAGATGGGTCTGTAAGGATGTTTCCAGAAAAGAGTAACCGTGGGGCAGGGCCTGCCCCCAGAGTAGATAGCATTTGCTTGATGATCCTGTATGAAGAGGTCTGAGGACAGAATGGTACTGCCTGTCTGCCTTTCCTTCCGGCTGGTAAATGCATCTACTCTGTCGCTGCTGCAGGCATCCCTCACTAGCACCAGAATCCATCATTTCTGTGAAGATCCCTAGACCCATGGACTGAGCAGCTACTGGGTTCTCAGCCTCTGTGTTGCAGCCATTGGTAGAATACCCAGACAGTGCCATGTAAACCAATGTAATAAATCCCCCTTTACAATGTGTATGTGTGTGCGTGTGTGTGTACGTATGTGGGTGTGAAACATCAATATATATGCATGTGCACGTATTATATTGATACTGCTCCCGTAGAGAGCTGACCAATGCATGTGTAGCACACAAGAACTCTCAGAGAGGAAGCCACAACTGTCTCCTACTCCCTCTGTGGGGATGGCACCATCACCATGTGTAACAGCTAGTATCACTGACGTATCCCTGTGAGATCATTCTAGGATTTACAGAACATGCCTCCCTGGATCTGGCTCTAAGTGAGGGGAGGAACAAACTTCAGGAACCTTCCAGATGAACAGGGGTCTCAGCTCTTCTCCCACCCCCACCAGCTCTGTGACATCAGCATGTGGACCTCAACCTGGCCCTTGGAAGCAGATGGGTGAGCAAACTGGAATTCTCAAGAGCATATGCCAGGCAGCCCAGGAAGGCCCTAGAAGACACCAGTATGGGTGGGCTCTGCTGGAGACACAGGTACTGAGTCATAGGAGCCATCTAGGAAGCCGAGGTAGATGGATCAAAGCCCTGTAGGAAGTTGTGATGAAACACAGAGAGAAACAAAAGCAGTGGCAGCTCCTCTCAGCTCCTGCAATAGCTGGCAGTTGGTACTCAGTGAGAGGGGAGATCCACCGAGGAGAGGATGAGCCAGCAAGCACCCATGGGAGTCAGAGCAGAGACTCAAGGCTCACCCGTGGGTCAAATGTGAGGGCCAGTTTGGATAGTTATATTTGTACCAAGCCAGGCTACTGACACTAATTGAATGCCACTCTGTGTTCAGTGGCAAGGGACTCGTGACAGAGGCCATTGGGCCACAAAGCCAAAGCTATTTACTCTGTGGTCCTTTCCAGAAACATCAGTCAAACCCTGGGTTAGAGCAAGAGAGAGAAAACAGGCTCTGTGATTGCTGCCAAGCTACTGCAAGTTATGGTACCAGACACATAGAAACACATTCACCTAGACAGCCGCAAGTGCCACAGGGCAGCCAAATCCCTCCGATCGCATCTTCAAAATGACCCGGTGGCCCCCTAATCCTCCACGAAGCTAGATTAATGCAGGGAATGGGAAGAATTTGAAATTTCCTAATTAGCATCCCCAGAGAGACTCAAAAGGATATCATAGCCATAAAAAACAAACCAACTGTGATGTTTCAAGTGCAGGATTAAAGAGCGAGAAGGAAGACTTTGATACTGAAAATCTAGTTATTGGGGACTGGAGAGATGGCTCAGTGATTTCAAGTGATTGCTGCCCATGTAGGGGACCTGAGTTCCCACACCAGGTGGCTCACAAACGGCTGTAACTCTAGCTCCAAAGGATCAGACACTCTCTTCAAGGCTCTGCAGGTAGCTACATGTATACCTCTCCTCTCTCTCTCTCTCTCTCTCTCTCTCTCTCTCTCTCTCTCTCTCTCTCACACACACACACACACACATACACACACATCTAATTTTTTTAAAAAAAGAAAGAAAGAAGACACAGTTATTAAGATAGGAGGAGCTCTGAGTGGCATGACTGGACCTACCAATTAAGAATTAGGCATCATCACTCAAGTCTCCCCAAGAATAATGGGAAGAGAAAGGGGCAGAGCTAAGAACATTCAGTTAGGAAACACTGAGTCCAGAATTCCAATGGGGCACAAGGTGGAGGTGGAGGAAAAATTAATTTAAAAAAAATTAAGCAAATCAACTTCTAAAATGAAAGGCCACAAGTCCTCAGGACATGGCTTCCTGACAAGCTGGGGAAAGGAACACACTCCTCACAGACCCTGCAGAGAACTCTGACTCAAGGCCTTAACAATTTCTTTAAGACTTCCAAGAAAAAAAGTCAACTAAAATCAAAAGAGCTTGCTTTAAAATAAAAGATTAATAACCCGGTTCCCACTGGCCATCCTTGTCTGCTCGCTAAACGGATAATGTGTGCAAGCAAGCCACCGTGTTCCAAGGGAGTGGGACTCAAAGCTACCATTCTAGATCCAGACAGACGCAGTCCCATCCTGAGGGCAACATGAACTTGGACCGGAAAGCGACTGTACATCGCTCTGTCAGACAGATAAATAACCGTGGGGGGCAATTCAGTCGGATGAAAGCAAAATAAGAAAGGGATGGAATTAGCATAGGAAACAATGACGAGCAAATAGATCATTAAAAGTTATGGTTGAGTCCAAGTAATTACTGAGAAAATGAGGTTTAATGCCGTTGTTAGGAACTCATTCCCCAAATAGACAAGACATAATGTTCTTAAAGTAATTGGCATAATGCAAAAGAAACTTAGAGATATTCTGGAAGGTACAACTCCAAATGATTGTGATAAAATGGTGCCAAATGTCCTGTCATATTTGAGTGGTAATTTGTGGCAACTGCACAATACTTGAAGTTGATGGGAATATATGGTTTAATATCTTATTAGTTAGGGTTATTTTGGTCTCTTAGAGCAGAAACTCAATTTACCCGGTTTGAGTAAACTGGACATTTTGAAAGGGTGTTGCAAGAACTCACAGGACCCATGGAAAACATGGTAGTTGGCTCTCAGGGACAAATGCCATAGTCAGTGGCTGAAACACTAAGGGTCTCCGCCATTGTCTTCCCAGAGACTTTCCTCTGCTCTTGAGAGCCATCAGCAAGTCCTGGTCTCAATGGCTGTCTCAGTTAGGGTTTTACTACTGTGAACAGACACCATGACCAAGGCAACTCTTTTAAGGACAACATTTAACTGGGGCTGGCTTACAGGTTCAGAGGTTCAGTACACTATAATGAAGGTGGGAGCATGACAGTGTCCAGGCAGGCAAGTTGCAGGAGGAGCTGAGAGTTCTACATCTTCATCTGAAGGCTGCTAGGACACTACTGGCTTCCAAGCAGCTAGGATGAGGCACTTAAAACCCACACCCACAGTGACACACCTACTCCAACAAGGCCACATCTTCTAATAGTGCCACTCCCTGGGCTGAGCATATACAAACCATGACAATGTCATTTGGTCCCTAAATCTGTTTCTTCTATGGGCACTTAGAGAAAGCTTGCTTTCTTTCTTCTCTATTGTAGTCCCAGAGTCTCTGGGGAAGATTCTAATTAGCAGAGCTTAGATCAATTCCCACCCCAGAATAAACAAGCCGGAGCCAAAGGTCAAGACCATGTTGTTTATATGGAAGTCAGGGAGGGGGGTTCAGGTATATAATGGGGGTCAGCGGCTTGAAGAAGGAGTTCTGAGCAGCCCCTCTTCCGACTGTATGTCTGAAGCAGCCAAAGTGAGCATGGCAAAGGGGCATCTGCACATTCGTGTTTATTGCAAGAGTACTCACAGTGAGTGAGAGGTGAGACCGATCGGGCTGTCCTCGATGGATGAGTAGACAGAGAAAATGTGGTAAAGGTCTGAGGATGTAGTTCAGTGGTATGGAGTTTGCCTACTATGTGCAAAGCCCTGGGTTCAATTTCCAGCTCTACAAAAGGAAAAGAAAGAGAGATAGAGGGAGGAAGAGAAAACATAGTGTATGTGCACACAAGGTAATTTTGCTCATCCATGAACAGAACCTGAGGACCAGCCCTCATCATCTTAGAAGGTGCTGTGCAAGCTGCCAAGAGAGAAAAGGCAACCAATAGTTCTGCCCAGCTGTAAAGCCCGTGAATCATGGCATCTATCGGCCTGGCAAAATGTCACCAATGCTATAGTCGCGGCACCCATGCCTTAGAACTGTCTAATTGAACTTGTTTAATAGGGACGGAGACGTGTCTGGTATTGTAAACCTATCCAAGAACCCAGGGCTGGAGACGTCATAGATGTTAAAAGAGAATCTAATACTACCAATCCCCTAAATCAATAGTTTTACCTGCATCCTAAATGCCCTATGCCTATAGATTAGTGTAGCCCTTGACCCTCTTCAAAGAAGTTTCTTTTTGCAGCAGATGAATAACGTTATAGAAATCCGCAACTTGTGAAATGTGGTGACTAAGTGACCGTGGGGTGCCCAGCCCCAGTCGGTGCATTTACAGTACAACTTCTATACTGAAGGCTCAGGAAACATCTCAGAAGAGAGGGCAGAAAGACTAAGAGTCAGAGGACCAGGATGCCTGCTACGGGACAGTGTCTTCAAGGTTTGACAGGAAAGCTGCACCCATTGTAATCTCACAACCATGGCTGCCTACCCAAGACCTATATGATGACCACAGAGGTTGACATGTCAGTGTGGGCGATGAAAGAGTCTCAAGGCCCCACTGGAGCTGGAGAGCTACTGACTGTTCTCAATGACTGCTGGTGGTGTAATCAGTCTTCTCAGGGATGGGGGCATCCAGTTCCAGGGGCCAGCCCTAAATACACATGCACAATATTGACCTGACTCCGTAGGTTATGTATATCAAGAATACTTCTAAGAAAAGGCAATGAATTCAAGAAGAGATGGACAGGATATGGAAGGAGTTGAGGGGAGAAGACGAAAGTGTGGAAATGATTTGAACATAGTATAATCATGTGTGAAATTATCAAATAGTTTAAAAATATATAATCCTGTAATTTGTAGCACTGTGGATGAGCTAAAGACATTGCACTAAGTGAAATAAACCAGACATAAAAAGACAAACACTGCACACTTTCCCCCAAATACAGAATCTTTAAAAATTGGTCCTGATGGAGAAAAAGGCAAGATGGTTATCACAAGAGGCTAAGAAAAGCGGATTATGGTTCAAATAAAGATAGACCTGGGCTCAAGGCCAGCTGTTCCCCCACTTCCTAGCAGTGTGATCCAGGAACCTCCGTGTCTCCTTCCCATCCTCCCAAAAGACTGACCTTGAGGTAAATAAAGGGATGTCACCCTGACGATCCCAGAGCTTGGTGCACAGTAAGTCCCCAGTGAGAACTCTTGCTTCTTGTGTACATGTCAGATCTCTCCTGCTGTGTGACAAACTGTCCCCCACACCAAGCAGCTTACAACAGCAGCAAAACCTTTATCAGCCCACAGCTCGGCGACCACAGTCAGAAGACAGCTCAGAATGTCAAAACCACCCTGTGGTTGATGGAAAACAAGACCGGCTCTTCAGTGAAGAAGAAAATCAAGTCATCAAAAAACGCACAAGAGGCGCAGAAAAGAGCTGGAAGCCACTAGCGATGTGCTCACAGCTCCAGCTAAGAGCGCAGCTAGTAACAGGCTGGGCTGGTGGATTTGAGGGTGTAAACATCTTCCAAGGCTGCAGATTTCGTATGTCAACAAGGTCCCCCCAAAGTGACTTACATTTTCTTTAATAAAATAAAAGGTGGTTTGCCGCACCACGCCGAAAGACAAGATCCAGTTTGTCTTCCCAGCATAAAGGGGAGAACTTACCCTTAGGGAATCAGACCATCAACTCCCCCAAGGACAGAGGACAGTCACTCTAGCTTCATAGCCAACAGGACAACATCATACATTCTACAACACACATCAAGTTAAACAAAGAGGCCTGGTTTATGGTCTGCAGCTGGATCAAGGGAACAGGTTTAGCTAGTGTCAGTGGGAGCCGTCTCTGTAGGGAACAGTCTTGTCTGTAAATGTCCATGGAGAAGAAAATTACAGTGGACGTCATCTACTACATATACTGGGCACTCAGTCACCTGGGGCTGCTTTGTCTTCCCTCTGAGTTTGGAGCTGTGGGGTCCATGACATGACGGTGCCTACGTCAACGACGTATGACACATGACAATGTCAATGACACATGTTCACTCAGGACTTCGATCATTCGGGGTTTCCCTTGTCCCCCCCCCATCCCCCACAGCATTACAAAGCACTAGACTCAGACTCCATACGCTGGAAATACATGGTTGAAGGGCTAACACTCACTAAATGAGGAGGTACAGCAGCCTCTGAATGGAAGTGTGTGGTGTGAGAACCGTTAACAGGACACTCTACAATTATTCTAGCAACATGTTATTTCAGCTTTATTTCAGCTTTTCTCATCTATCATAAATACCTCCACGTGTACTGTCATGCACATAATTCATAAACACCTGTATCAGGCACGAAGTCCTGCTTATCTTCAGAAAAGAAGGATCCCGTATGAGCCGTCTGAGTAGTCACATGGGGGCAGAAATAAGGAGTGCTCTGTGTTTGAATCCTGGCCGCACACTCTGCATCTGGGTACCCTTTACCTCTAGGTCTCTGTCGTCTCGCCCGGGAGTTGGGTACCAACTGCCAGCCTCAGAAGAGGAACCAAGGCTCTGCAGGATCTGTCCTTGGCTAAGGTTGCAGAAAGGACATGGCTCTGTGTTCAGCACAATGTGAATTCCATCATACTCCTTCATTCAGAAATAATAATCCCCAAGTACACATATTTCCCCCACACACGTTGTGTGACATTATTCCTGAGGAAATATGAATGAACTTCTCACCTGTTAAGGAGAACTGACAACAGATCAATGTAGGGATACCATCCAAATCCAACTTGGTGGCCCAGTGTGTTTCTGTTGGAGTGGGGTGGGGGAGCTGTTCTTATAGGAATGTGAGTGCGAGGTTACTACAGAAACTCAAAGACAGCTGCATCACCAAAGCCCATCCCAGCATGGGTGCCAGCCCATGACGTCTGGAAGCCTAGAGAATATGTCACAGCCTGCAGGAGCATCAGCAGGTTAGACCGAGTCCTTTCCAGGCAGTTCAACTCATCTGCCCTTCCTCCGCTATCCCCCCTGCTCACACATCTGAGGGGAGGGCAGGGCCTAGTGCTCAGTGAAGTTCTGAGGCTTCCAAATTGTTCGTTTACAGAGTCCTAGGGAGCCTCCCTTCAGAATTTCCTGAGTCTTTAGAACTTGCTGGGTCTTAAAAGCTTTCTTTTAAGATAGAGTGCTTCAACTCAGAGAAAATTGCTACCAACACACTTGTACATACATAAATTATATGCTGACACACACCATATAGCCCACATACCCTCTATGCCACACACCCACACAGGCTACCTATATACACACTGCATGCCACACATCTCCCCCATTACAATTATGAATAGCACACAGCAACACATCTCCCTTCTATATCATACATCACAGACATGTATGGATTCTACAACATAGATACATACATACATACATACATACATACATACACACATACACACACACACACACATGCACATACATACATACATACTGCATATACCAAATATACATGATGCATATATAACACTCAAAATACATCATCACACATGCACCACACATGATATCCAAACAGCATGCATTACCTCGCACATACCAACTATAATCCATTCCAGTACCTACCCAGGATTTCCCAATAATGTTTTCTCCATCTTGACCACAGGCAGCAAACCACAAGACCAGCTTACCTGGGGAAGGAAGGCATGCCATCAGACAAGGCCTGTTCACTTTAGTCTCCCCACAATCTGACAAATATAGGGGTCACCCCCATTGAAGCAGTGAGTATTTGAGGCCCAGAGAAGAGACAGAATCAGTTAGAGGCACACAGCTGGTCAGTGGAGAGAAACATTTGCCCTGTTCTCTTACTCCGACACTCAGCAGGTGCTTCTCACTAATGATCTAACCTGCAGATGTCCCTACATTTCATGGGACCATCTGCCTTGGGATGACCGATGTCTTTAATGAATGATCTCACGTGACTTCTGTGTGATTATCCACGTAAATGGACTTCAAGTTTCCCAGTGAACAGATTTGAAATCCCACCCCCTCCCCCACACACACTCCCAGAAAGGCCCGCAGCCCCATCTTGTGCTAAAGTTCCAGCCCTTTAGAGGAAACCACCGTCCAGGGTCAGCAGCTTGAACCCTCCGCAGACTGAGAAAACACTGCTGGGCAGTGGCTCTGTGGCCAGCCTGGAGAACACGCATTAATGAGCAAGAAACTGGCCTCCCCAAAGACAAGTCCCAGAGTAATTGACCAGATGCCTAATGAACATGACAGCGAAGCATTCGGCGTAATGGCAGCCTATAAAATAAACAGGGGAAGCTGGCACTTTCTCAGTCCCCACACAGCAGGAACCCACTGACAACTGGGCCATCTTCCTGACCTGCACCATCATTAAGAAGAGGCTGAAGTAGAGGATGGACCTTCTGCAGGATCCCAAACCAAGCAGGTACCACAACTGCCATGTGGCCTTGAACTTTGTACCGCCTAACTTGGAGTACATGATCCATTGTGGGAGGAAGTTGCTGTCATTTGTAAGCATTGGTTTACAGCATGGGGGTAGGGGGAGCACTACAGGGAGCACAGCAACATTCTGCATCTACTCAGGGAGCAAGCGCTTCTAGGCTCTATCTCCTGTGGTTCCACTCTGTATTTACTGCCTCCATTTTCCTGAGGAGCAGGACAGGCTGCTTTCATTCAGCTATTGAGGATTCAACTATAGAAGACACACACTTACATGGCACCCTCACCCTAGGGGCTGCCAACATTTAAAGACACTGGCAGAGCTCAGAGCTGGGACATCAGAGTTGGCTTCTGTTGAATCAGTCAGTGGCTGAAGTCAGCACCCCAGGATGGGTACAGTAGTGTGCACAGCTGTGAGTTGAATTCTTGGTGTAACCCTGTTCCCACTGAGACCCTGCATGGAGCACGAGGCTCAGATTGTAGGGGACCCCCCACGTGATGAGGATGACACATCAGAGAGTGGGGGTGGAGCTGGGTCATCCATAGCAGGGTTCAGCATCCTGATAGTCTCATGCTCCCTGCCTTCAGCTCAACACAGGCTCTTTGCAGTCAGGAGTCAGATTGGGAAGGAGAGAAGAGACAAGCAGCTGGTCAGTGAAGCCAGTAACGTGTAAATCACTTTCTGCAACTGCAGAGAGTCCCAGGAACATAGCACTGGCATGGGGATCATGGTAGAGGAGCCAGGGAAGACTGAGCTGAGTCTGAGGAACAAACAAGAGCCCCTAAAAGTCTGGAGGTGACTCTTCAGACTCTTCAGAGGAAGCACTGGGGCAGGGATCTTGCAGCTGGAAGTGCTGAGACCCTGTGGCCAGCACCAGGGAATGTGGTAGGGACCAGGCACAATATCATGGCCAAAAGTAACCTAGGAAGGAAAGGGTTTATCTGGCTTACACTACCAGGTCACAACTGGCCATTGATGAAAGTCAGGGCAGGAACTTTAGTAGGAGCAAAGGGAAGAACCATAGACAAAAGCTGCTAACTGGCTTGTCTCTAGTTCAGCCCCGAGCTCATGCTCAGACCTCCCTGAGGTCTTCTTGGCTACCCGGGACGCCTTGCTAGGGATGGAACCACCCAGAGTGTGCTGAGTGTGCCTGCATAAAGTAGCAAGCAAGAAAAATGCCTGACAGACATGCCCATAAGCTCTCTGATGTCAGCAATCCCTCATCTGTGGGTCCTTCTTCCCAGGTGTGTCGAGTTGACAACGAAACTCACCAGGACATAGTTCATATTTCCTGAGGACTGTGGAGTTTCACAGGATGAGATAGGGCCAGACTGTGACGGGAAGTTCTCCTTGAAGCTTCCGAGGGAGCATCAGCATCACCACGCTCTTACAATCTGGCTTACCTCAGTAGCATACCCTCCTTAGCTCACCAATCCAAATGCAGGAGACAGCTCTACAGACGGGGAAATGGCAGCACAGGGGTCAAACATGCTGATGCCCAGGGCCACACAGACAAGAGGACGCCACCTGGGGGGCAGCCTGGATTGGACCAGGTGGAGACAGGGATATGAGGAACACAGTAGAAGATATCGCCTTTCCAGCAACATTTATTGTCCTATCAGGACAGAGGGTAGGGACATTCTTGGCCAGGAGGTAGGCTCATTTCTCAAGGACACAGGGACTGGGGACTGCCACTCAAGAAATGAATCCTCCTCTAGAACACCCATTGAGGGAGCTAGCAGAATACGGACAGGAACCATTCAAGCATGACAGATTTCCAGACCCAGTCAACTCCAGTATCAGAATGCCTATAGCCAAGATAGGTGAGAATCACCTCAAATGCATCTCTGCTATGCCCTGTCACCTCAGCCCTGGGAACAGCTGCCTACTCTGCAAAGGGACTTGAATGTCCCAGCCACAGTAACATCATAGCAAAAAGAGCAGGGCAGGCTTGTTGGATGCCCTGCCACTCAGGCACACTGCTGCTAGCTAAGGTGGGGCAGGGCCAGGTTCTGTGTTCCACTGCACAGAGTCTGAGCAATACCACCAGACAGACCCCATGAGGTAAGGAGTAGGTGACAGTGCTGACAGTCCCTCCCCTCTCTACAAGTAGTCAGAGCCAAAGAGAGGAGAGGAGAGTGTCTACCAAAATAAAGCATAAGAAAGCAAGTGGGGGCCACAACCCTGAGCAGCTGACAATGTTACACACTTTCTAGGCTGCTTTACACAGATAAGGGTCAATTTAAGGTTGGTTGGTCTGTCTGTCTGTCTGTCTGTCTGGCCATCTATCCCTACATCTGTACATTTTGGGGGGTACTGTGGATTGACTTAGAGTCTCACACATGCTAGGCAAATGCTCTACCATTGAGTGATGTCACAGCCCTCCTCCCCTCTGTAGGTTTACATTTCCAAGAGAGAATCCTATGAGCTAAATATGCACTGTTGTTAACAGCCCAACAGTAAACTTCCCATAAACCGCATTATCTCCTGGGGAGGGGCGGGGGACGATCTTTTAAGAGCCATCGTCTTATTACCCTCAGGTCTCAAGTGGAGTGAGTATACAGGGCATCTATGGACATAAGACAGCTATGGTAACTCTATTTAGTGCCCATATTAGCCTCCGGACACAGAGATACCCCAGCCTTGCACAGAGAAAGACTCCTGGAGACTACCCATAGGAGAAATTGGTGTAACGCCCTTATAGAGGCTTGTGTAGCCTTGACCTCCCAAGGGGAGTGCTTCTCATCCAGGATCTGCCTGCCATTTTCACTCTCCATCCTCCTCAACCCACACTAAGTAAGGTGCCCAGGGGGTGGGAGGGAACTACATGCAAGCGCAGGTCAGTAGCCCAGGCTGGCAATATTCCTACCCACTGGTAAGTGGACCGACTCACAACAGAGAACCTGACCAGTATGAAGAGGTGGGGATAGAAGGGGCTCATCCCTTGCTGGGTCTATCTCAAGCCTGGACATCAGTCACCTCTGGGAAGGAGACTACGATCTCTAGGAAGCTCCAGGACAGAATTGAGAGAACACGGTGTAGTGTTGGCACAGTGGGCAGATCGTGGGAAGGCTCTTGCCTCTTGGTCACACAGAAGGGTGTGAAGTGTAGAGTAGACAAGAACAATATACAGACCCATGACTGGCTGCCTGCTTTACAGAGGGCCTGCAACACACACACACACTCACACACACACACACACACACACACACTCACAGATACCCAAAGTGGATGGATTACAGCCATAGACAGGAGAAGGAGTGTCCAGCTGGATTCTCAAGAGATACTCACCTACCCCCAAAGGTCAATGTATATGTGGCCTCTGTCCAGAGGTCCAGATGTCAGGATGAAAACACCCAGGTCTCCCATAGATCAGTGCTGGCCACAGGGCCTACATACATGCAATCAGATGAATTGCTTTGACCCCAAAACCCAGAGAAGCTTGGACCCATTAACCAAGAGGTAGGCTCTGCCCCAGGCTGGACCTGCCTGCTGCACCCAAATCACCAGAAGGAGCCTGTGCTGTACTCCTGCAGCCCAGTACCAAAGGTGGTAGCTTGGTATGGCAGGCAGGTGCTAACCTTCCTAGAGTGGTTATTATACTCCGAACCTCGGCCACATGTCTTCATTAGGTCACCAAATAAATTATTACATTATTACAGTTGAAGTTGACGAGTAAATCTTATTATCCAAGTGTAATGACACTATAAAAGACGTTTTATTCATCTGCTTCGTCCTCTCGTTCCCAGTGACACTTCATTACTGCTCCCGAGACACGGAGAACTAAAACATTAATTTGGAAAATCGATGGAAATCTTTCGGGATCCGTGCTCTCTGAGCTCAGCCGCGGAGTCCTGGTGGCCGCTCTAGGCCAGGACCAGCTCATAGGCTGGGGCAAGCCTCCAAGGGTGGGCCCTCTGTGTAGACACGTAGAAGGGCTCACCCAACCCACCCTGAGGTGCTCCCATCTATCTACCTACCAGCTGTGCTTCTCTGTCAAGCTGTTCATGTGACCTTGACCATGGTCAGGCACTCTCCCAGACCCCTCCATCTTTAAAAAGGAACAGTGGGTGGCAGGCACCTGCAGAGAGGCTGTGAGCCAGTGAGAACATCTACTCTGGATTCAAATCTCTGCTCTGCTTCATCAGTTCCATGGGACTGGAGACAGGCCTGAGCTCTGAACCTTGCTTCAGTGGCCGGAAGACAGGGTATGTGCAGGACTGGAGTTGTCATCAAGGAGTTAGCACTGGGGTCATGCCCAGCTAATAGAAGGGTAGGGAGGGAGGAAATAAAAACAGCCTGTAATGACTTTCTTTCTGATGAATGACCTGAGAGAAATTGTGGCTTCAGGGGCTAGAGGATGCAGTGTAAGGATTCCACCCAAAGGGCCAAGGCTCAGGCCATGGGGGGACCCCACTCACAGAGTCAGAACCTGGGGGTGACTGGGGACCTTGTCTGACCTCCCACCCAGGTCTCCATTTCCAGAACCTTCCTAAATCTGTCATCCGCATCCTGGAGGAAACAGATGACAGACACAGGATGTCACCACTACCTTTGTCTCAACCCCACAGGCTCAGCTGCAACAAGGCCTCTCCCCCAGGAACTGCCACCACCCCCCTCCACCAAATCCAGTGACAGATGTGTTTGGTGTCTTCTAAACTGCCTCTAATTGGAGACAGCGCTCTTGAAAACAGCTCGATTTAAAGTTGTGATTTTAAGGTTGATCATTTTTCCTTCTTTCTGTCACCATTAGCAGAACACCAGAGACATTTCTAAGCAAATTATTTGAAACTAGGAATAAAAGCAGTAAATGGTCTCCAGAGGGCCCTGAGGAGAGATGATGTCAGAGGGTGGGTGGAGGGCTGCCAGGGAGCTAGGCAGCAGGTCCCATCCTCCAGCTCAAGGCCGCACCCCATACACCACATCCCCTGCCATGGCTCTCCTGGATGACCACATTAGACCCAGGCCCCTTGAAGCTACCAACTCAGCTGTGACCTAAGGTGGCTTGGGCTTCTGCTTTCCCTGTTTCCGTGGAAGGACTGTGCTAAGTCCTCCCTGAGCTGTCTTTAGGCACAGGTGTCTTGCTGTCACTGCCCACAGTCATGCTGCTGGTTCTAGGTGTTCTTCCACAAGAGGAACTTGTGCCGAGTCCTCTCCCACTTCTATTCCAGTGTCTTGCAAAGTACCTGGCCAAAGTCATAGGCACAACACAGGCACTAATACCATCTCTGAAAGCTCCAAAATCATCAGAGAAAAGGGACTCTGAAAGTGAACGCATGCATGGCCTGGAGGCTCCATCCTCTATACAGCCAGCTCTATGCAGGTAGAGGAAAGGAGGTCCAAGATGACCTGAGTAGGGTCATGTGGCTCCTTTGAGGAGGTACCTCTACTGGAAAGATGTAGCAAGGGAAAGTCTAAGCACGGAGGTCTCAGATCTGGTTCTAAAGTTCTCAAGACTCTGGCAGGCAGGCACAGTGCAGGTCACACAGGGCTGAGGACATCACTGGACCTTGAAGGAAGAAGAGTCAAGAATCCCCAGAAAGACAAGAGCACATAGGGCCCTCAGTGAGTTGAGGGCCCCATTCCCTGTCCAGGCTGCGGCAAAGGACTTGGAGAGAGAATGAGGGCGGTGTGGGTTCGGGATGGCTATGGGGGCCATGTCTGCTTACTGTGCAGGAATGCCTCTTTTCCCTGTCCCTCTTCTACCAACCCATCCTTCCCACCTCTCTCTAGAGAGTACCCTGCAGTCTTCTCTGGACTCATAGATTTAAATAGCTGAGAGATGGTCCCGACTCATCTTGGTTTCCATAGCAACAGGAGAATAACTCACATTTCCCAGCCAAACTGAGAGCGAACACATTTTTCCTCCGTGTTATGGGTGGCCAATTATTTTTAATAGCCAGGTCAGCACCAGCTGTCCCCAGATCCCCAATCTTCATTAGCATTCCCACGCAATGACCACATGGGGATGCTGGCCTCTAAGAGGTCACTTAAATTGCCCTAGAGAGGGGACCACAAGTATATACTCTGGCCACATGGCCTCCCAGGAGCACCATGGCCAAACTGTTCCATGCCCACGCTATTGTAATATATGTGAGATTCTGATTCCCTTGTTCCATGGCCACTGGTCACTGTAAAGAGCCTAGAAGACACTAAATGTTCAATAAACGCTGAGCCAGCTCACCATCTGTCAGTCTCCACACCCCAAGGCTAGCCTCACCCACTTGCTAGGCAAAATCTAGACTCCCCAACAGATCCCTGAGACAAGGCCTAGCAGTTCTGGATTTTAGCCTTGGCAATGGGGAAGGTAGACCAGCTGAGGTTCACCAGGAACACCCTGTAGTTGACAGAAAACCGTGTCTAGGAATCAGGCAGCCTTGGCCTCCCTGGATATGGTCCTCAGCATGCTTATTAGCCCCTCTGCATTTCATTCCCCCATCTCTCAACTATCAGCAGGACTGGCCATGTGTCTGACCCCATGCTTGCTGGGAACTAGAGTGGGCGGGACACAGCCTGCTCTTAGAGTAGGCAGCCTGGAAGGGAGATGAGCGCCTCTAATAATGTGACAGGGGAGATGTTCGCCAAGGTGTTCTGTAAGACCAGATCTGACAGGGTGAAAATCTATTAAAATGAATTTATTAGGTGTGCTTACACCATGCTACCTGGCTCATTCCACAATGGCCACCTGCACACTGGAGAGGCTGAGAACCCAGTAGTTTCTCAGTCCACAAGACTGGCTGCATCAGAAGTCCCACTCCTGCCTGAAGGCCTAGGAGATTTGTGGAAACCAAGTGGTTTTCATTCAACTTTGGAAAGACAAAGAAGCTGGGTTCTTCTCATGGCAGCCAAGGACAACAGTGGGGCAGAGGCAGCAACAGAGTAGATGAGCTCACCAGCACAACAGGAAGGCAAGCAGGCAAAAAGCAGAAAAGAGATTCCCATCTGTCTGAAGGCCTTCTCATGTTTGGACTGCTGCTAAGGTGCTGCCTACATCCCCACTTCAGTTAATGGAATCAAGAGAATCCCTTACAGGTGTGCCTAGAGGCTTGTCTTTTAGTTGCTTCTAGATCCAGTCCAGTTGACACTGAAGCTTAGACATCACAAAGGAGGGGAAAAGGGAAGGAGTGAGGAAGAGAAGGGAGCGGCAGCCCTTGCAGCCCAGGCCTGCTCCACTGTCTGTCTAGTGGGATCTTAGCTGGCTCTAAGGGTGCCTGTCCCTCTCTTATCCCATGAAGAACCATCCTTGCATTCCACCATCCACCTTTGCCAGTTGGTAGGCGTTGGGCAGAGGCCACCACTTCCCCTTCAGCCCTGGCAGCTCTCCTTCTGGTCAACATTTTTATATCTGCCTCCCACTGGCCATTCCAAATCAGTCTGAGATACCCTTCAAACTTATCCCTGACCCCCTCAGCTTGTCCCTCTGTCCACATTCTCCACCCTGCTGCTCCTCTTCCCTGGCCTCCCTGCTTTCTGCTTGGTAACATTCAATCAGCTCCTTCTACCTCCATTCAAATTCAGTAAGTCTGACACCCCGTTTTAAAAATGTGTTTAGAATATAATCTATTCTGACTTGGGGTCACTAACCTGGCAGGCCATGCTCATGGGCTTTTTAATGAACCAGGCCAATGAGGGAAAAGAAGTTTTCTTCCTCCAGATCAGAATCCAATCCAAAACCACAATGAGGGAATGCACACAGCCTCCACCTGCATGTCTGGCTCCCTGGCTGCTGACATAGAAACCCCATAAGCCCAGCAGGGGCCAGGAGCTGAAGACTTAAAATAAATAAAGTCCCTAAAGCAAGGAGATAGTTGCTCAGTTAAAGGCCCACTTGTCAGGGTTCCCTCAGGCCCAGAAGTCAAAAGCCAACCACAGGGTTATAGAGCTCAACTCCATGACCACACATGACCCAGAAATATCACATGTAGCCAGGCAAGACCTAGCCCAGCCTCAGGTGGGCCAGAGGTAGCCAGGCAGTGTGCTTAGCTGCTGTCCTGAAGTCCCTGGCTCACAGGCCACTGCAGTCCTGGATTCTGACCACAGCACTGGTACAGAGTGCCATGAAGCTGTGTGGACTGGGTCAGACAGGAAGGGCCTCAGACCACACTCACAGTCACTGATTATCATCCGTTCTTAATTTCTTCTTGAGTCAGTTTTTGGAATTTGTATCTTTATACTTCAACAAATTTTCTAATTCTGGGGTTCTTCTTCTTCTTCTTCTTCTTCTTCTTCTTCTTCTTCTTCTTCTTCTTCTTCTTCTTCTTCTTCTCCTTCTCCTTCTCCTTCTCCTTCTCCTTCTCCTTCTCCTTCTCCTTCTCCTTCTCCTTCTCCTTCTCCTTCTTCTTCTTCCTCCTCTTCCTCCTCCTCTTCCTCATCTTCCTCCTCCTCTTCCTCATCTTCCTCCTCCTCTTCCTCATCTTCCTCCTCTTCCTCTTCTACTTATTATTTTTCTCCTCCTCTTCTTCTTTCATCTCTTCCTCTTTCCCCCTCCTTCTCTTCTTCCTCCTTTTCTTCTACTTCTCTGCTTCTTTCTCTTTTTCTTCCTTCTCCTCTTTTTGCAGAGTTGACCAATATTTTGATCTTAGAATCGTCAACGCCAAGAGCACCACTTCACACTGATATAGTACAAGATGGCAGAAGTATGTTTAGGGGCATTTCAGAAATTGTTGGAAATTCTGTCTTAATTCTAAGCCAAAATTTGTTTAATGATATTTTAAGGGGAAAAAATGACTCTAGTCAACAACCGAAGTAGCAATTTTAAAGATCCACCATTCGGACACAGTACAATCCAATGTTGTGCTTCATCCTCCTCCTCCTCCTCCTCCTCCTCCTCCTCCTCCTCCTCCTCTTCTCCTTCTCCTCCTCCTCTTTTTTTCCCTAGCTTTGTGCCATAGAGATTTGTACATGACGCAGAGTGTAAATACAGACAGGTCCCTGTGCCAGCTGCTGGGATTGTTAGCAAAGGTTGTGGAACTTTTAGGAGGTGGAGCCTTCTGAGAAAGGTGGCGAATCGGTTCCCAGGAACAGACCTTCAGGCTTTATATCTGAGCCCCACTTCCTGGTCACTCTCTGCTTCCTCAGTATAAGCAGGCAGGTTCCTGTTCCTTCTGCCACACCTCCCTCACCATATAGGAAATCTCTCTGGAACCATGAGCCACAAGAAACCCATACTCTTCTAAGTTGCTTTCGACAGAGTATTTTATCATAGCAATAGAAACTTGATAAATAGAACTAATAGATAAATAAATAGAAACTAAGACAAATGTTATAAAAAAACCAGGTACACAAATCAAACAATTACCAATAATAAATCATGAGAATTTTATTTTGAAACAACTATTTAACAGACATATAATTTTAATAATTTCCGTTATTGAAGATGGAAGCAGATCTGCATGCTAATAAGATGGATTGTTTATCTTTACGTAAAGATTAAGTCTCAGCTGAATATTTTTTACCACAGGTTACAAAGTGTCTTTAGGATTTTGCAGAGTTGATCGATATTTTGATCTTAGAATCGTCGATGCCGAGAGCACCACTTCACATTGATATCGTACAAGATGGCAGAAGTACGTTTGGGGCCATTTCAGAAATTGTTGGAAATTCTGTCTTAATTCCAAGCCAAAATTTATCTACTGATTTTTTGTTTTTTAATGACTCTAGTCAACAACTGAAGCATCAGTTTTAAAGATTCGCCATTCGGATGCAGTACCATCCAGTGCTGTGCTAATTTTGAGACGCTCTGAGGAATATATTTTGAGTCTCAATAGGAAAATGTGAGGTCTTTATTTTTTTTTTTAATTCAACTATGGTGTGTCTGTAAGAGTGGAGAGCTTTGTATGTGTATGTACACAGTAAGGATGCTGCCGTTCACAGCATGCTATAGTCTAAAAGCTGAGCCTGGGCAGCTTTGCCTGCCTCTGGGTGCCACGTGGATGTGCACAGTGCCAGGGGCTCGTGCTGGCATCAGAACTGAGGCTGCAGCAAGGCCAGCGGCTGTGGGATGGGCCAGCACTGCAGAAACACCCAGGTTCATTATATCTTTGATGCTGCATTCATCCATGGTTGTTGGGCACTCAGACATTTTCTATCGTCGCCTTTTCCAAACCCACACTCTTTTAAGTGACCTCAGCCAGGGACGTGGGCCACAGCTGGGCTCTAACTCACAGTCACTCGGCCACACCTGTGCTTTCTCCAGCTAACAGTCTAAAGTTTTTAGAGCAATTCTGGGATTGTAACTAAAGTCAGCAGAAGCATGACATTCCCAAGCACCCTCCTCACGCCCGCCCACAGGACTTCCTTGTATCAGTGTCCCATCCAGCCGCACAGATGACCCAGTACAGTAATATGGATCAAGTCGTTCCCTCAGCTCAAGTCCAGTGCCTTGGGTTGACTCTTGATGGCCTCCGGCTTGGGAAAAATGTATGGCCCCCTCCCCTATTACAGGTGCAGAATGGCTGAAAACCTTCTCTGCCACCTGCTCGTTCCTCTGATCTGAATTTTGGCCACCACTAGGTGTCCACAGTTTGGTCTCTTCCAGAACTGGCTTTGTTCATTGAATGCATGAGTTTTGTCCGTATAATTTTGAAGCTCATTTCCAACGTGACAACCCCCCCCAAAAAAAAAAAACCAATGTCACTGTGCAGATGCTCCATCCTGGCCAGTTCACCTATTGAAAAGGTCTTCCTGTCTCCACCTTTGGTAACTACACTTGAGCAGCTGCCTGTGGGCTTGGACTGACCATTAAGCTCCCAAGTCAACTGACTGCTCATGGAGCATACTGTGGAGTCCTATGTGCTAACACCGTGTTCAGTGTGGAGGACACCACCAGACTGTAGCCAATGTGGCTGCACCACATGGCCTTCCTGCCTGTGGCGAATGAGCGTTTCCGAGGCACCGCATCCTTACCTATATTCAGTTTGGATGAATTGGTTGGTTTTGTTTGAGACAGGGTTTCTCACTGTAGTCCTGGCTAGCCTGGAACAATCAATCTGAACACTGACCCTTTTAACAGGTGTAGGGGTAGCTCACTATTTAAATCTGAAGTTCTCTAATAATATATGGAAGTAGGGGGAGGGAAGGGGAGGGAGAGGGAGGGGCCAGATAGGGATGAGGGTGCAGGTGGGATGGGGAAGGGAGATGGGGGGTGGGTAAGGGTACATGGGTGCGGAGGTAGGAGTGGGATGGGGTGCAGGTGAAGATGGGGAAGAGGTAGAGACAAGGGTGGGTGGGATAGGATGGGTTGGAAGTGGAGTTGGGGTTTAGCTGAGTGTACTAGGTGTGGTTCACTAGCTCAGGCATCTAGCAGCAATGGTTGAAGAGCCGCACTGTTACTGCCCTGTGGAAGAGTACAGGGAAGCCACAGTGCTCCTCACTGCCTACACTGGCGATGCAGAAGGAAACGGAAGCAACTTCCTTTACAGTAAAGGAGTAAATGGGTTATGATAATCCACACAACGGCTACAGGCAGCCACTGACATGATATTTTAAAGAATTTTAATGATTGAAGGTGGCATCTCTGGCATCCGCACATCCAGACATCCTGAGAGGTCTCTGTCTGAGCTGCAGAAGGCTGGAGAGGTAGGCAGAGAGGTAGACTGAGTCATGAATAGGCACAGTGGCTGCACACCTCACCCTGCAGCAGCCAGGTTCACCACCCATCTCCAGGGGAAGTGGGGAGTGAGAGCCTCTCACACCTTGCAATGCGGGAAGGTAATTTGTCAGTACCTATTACTGTGACAGATAGCCACCATCTGGCCCTGCATTCCCATTTCCAGACAAATGCTCAGCCCAACAGTGGGCGCTGGCCCTCCAGGAGATGTGCACACAGATGTTGTTGTGAGCAGTTCTGTTTAAAACAGCTCCAACTAGAAACATCCCAGACACCCACCAGAGTCACCAATCTTGACATGGTGCTCTTTTCACCTCGTGTCAAGCCACCCAGCAATGGGAAAGCACAGGTGATGATCCTACAAGGCGGAAGACAAACCAAAGAAACTTCATATTAGTGTACACTGAGGGCCAGTGGGATGGCTCAGAGGGTAAAGGGGTCTGCAGCCAAGCCTGCTGAGCTAAGTACCATCCTTGGAACCTAAGTAATGAAAGGAAACAATCAACTCCTACAAGTTGTCCTTTGTCTTTTATGGGGGCATTTGCAAAACACACACACAAATAAACAAACAAACAAATAAATGTTTTTATAAAGTATGTATTATACACTCCATATATATATGTATAAACAATGAAGGCACAGGCAAGTGGAGGCACGAATGGTGGCTAAGGTGAGCTGTATATGTGAGTAAGGAGACCCTTCAGGGCTGTACCTGCTCTGTATGTACGCCTCAGCTGTGGTCCCTTACTGTGCACTCGGTGATCATTTGCTGAGTGCTATAGTCAGGTCACACCCTCTTCAGATGTGACAAACTTGATTGTTAAAGCAGAGAACAAGCTTTATCTCAGTAGAAGCTTCATGGAGAGCAGGGACTAGGAGTGTGTTAGTTTTCTACTGCTGGGTAACAGAGGAGTCCACCAGAGAGCCCAGGGTCAGCTACCAAGTACCAATGGACATGAGAGGGTACTGACTGATGGGTCCAGCAACTCTGGTCAGAAGCCAGGTACTGACAGACACACGTCTCAGCATGGATTTCCCCCACGTCTTAATGATTAGAGCTGTGAACGTGTTACAGGCATTCGTGTTGGCTCTATTCTGGAAGGCCAATGCTTTGTGCCGAGCTTACCTTTCCTGGTTGCCAATATCCATATATGCTAAGGAATTCTGGGCAGTTGAGGGCCAAGCAGGTAAAGGGGCCTGACAACCTGAGTTTCAACCCCAAAACCCACATAGAACAAGGAGAGAACTGACTCTTACAAGCTGTCTTCTCTCCTCTTTCCACAGCAGACATGCAACACACATTAAATAATTATATAAAAAAAATTATACTAAGTAATTTCAATGACCCCTCAGTTGGGAGTGTGCTTGCCCAGCTTGGCTATTGCCATTGTTCTGTGAGCTTTTTGAATTCAGATAGGCCCCGTGTCCCCAGGGTTTGTCCTCCTACTCTGGTCTGGCTCTGTCTTAACACTGGTTTTACCAATGGAATGGAGTTGTCACCCCCAACTATAAAAACAGTCATCAGCATTTGGAAGGGCTGACAGTCTCACGGACCAATCAACCTGTTCACTGAGAATTCATTTGCACACACACCCTTTTCTCCAAAGAATAACCATCCTTCTGAGTACAGCTCCACTTCTAAGCTCTGTGTTCTGTTTGGCCAGGCAGTGTGTTATATTGGCCAGGTCCATCCTTGGTTGTCAACTTGCCTACATCTAGAATCGACTGAAAGCCAAGTAGTTGGGTACAGCTGTGAGGGATTTTTCTTAAATCATTTCAAGTGGGAAGACCTTTAACACAGAGCTTTTGAGGTGGGAAGATCTGCCTTTAATCTTGGCCACACCTTCTGCTGGAAGCTTATATAAAGGATCCGGAAGAAGAAAGCTCTCTCGCTTTGCCTGCTTGCTCTCTCCTCACTTTCAAGTCCATTCCTTCACTGGCATTAGAGCCTGCTTCTTCAGGGTTACCAGCTAAGACATCCAGCCTTGTGAGCTAAGCTACTGGATTCTTGGATTTTCTTTTGGTAGACTGCTATTGTTGCACTAGCTGGATCATACTCTGTAAGCCATTGTAATAAAGCCCTGCCCCCATCTCTTGATATCTATCTATCTATCTATCTATCTATCTATCTATCTATCCATCCATCCATATATATCTACCTCTATATAAGGAATTAGATAAATAGATAGGTAAGTAGGTAGATGGATAGATAGATAGATAGATAGATAGATAGATAGATAGATAGATATAGATGATAGACAGATGATAGATGATAGATAGATAGATAGACAGACAGACAGATAGATAGGCTCTTTCTATCAGGTCTGTTTCTCTAGATAACTCTAACACACATACTGTATTAAGGCCCGTGTCTTTGCAGTATAGTTGCCATTAAACAGTATGGTGTCTTCAGCTTTGCTTTCAGCTCATTGGATGGGCTGAGTTTTACATTCCACATGTGTTTCAGGGTGTTTTCTTTTGGTGAGTTATGAACTTGGGACTATGATAGTGATTTTTTTTATTTTTTTATTGAATATTTTATTTATTTACATTTCAGATGTCATCCCCTTTCCCCATTTCCCAGACTCCCTAAAACACCCATCCCATCCCCCTCCTCCCTTTTGCTTTTATACCATTTTAATTACATTCATGTATTAAGGTCAGTTCTAGGTTGAGGGTCTAGCAATACAATAGATGCAAATAGTCAAGGAACAAGCAAGACCATAAACACAAATAGTCAAAGAACAAGCAAAGCACTAAATACAATTACATGAACACTCCCATGATCACTGTTTCTAAGGGCTTATCAGGATGATTAAAATATCTGAGCCTACTTCCCTGTCCTAGCCCAAAGTCATTTTCATGTCTGAAGCCTACTTCCTTGCTCTAGCTTAAAATTTAGATTCCTGCCTGAAATTACTTCTTTGTCCTAGACTAATATTTAGATTCCTGCCTAAAATTACTTCTTTGTTCTAGTCTAATGTCAGATTCCTCCCTGAAGCCTTCTTCCTTGTTCTTGGCCAATGCCATAGTCCTGCCAAGCAGCCCATTTCCTTGTTCTTGGCCCATGTCAAACTTCCACCAGAAAACTCCTAACCCTGATTTAAAAAAAAAAAAAAGCACTCAGCAAAGTGGCTGGATATAAAATTAACTCAAACAAATCAGTAGCCTTCCTCTACTTAAAGGATAAGCAGGCTAAGAAAAAAATTAGGGAAACAACACCCTTCACAATAGTCACAAATAATATAAAATACCTCCGTGTGAATCTAACCAAGCAAGTAACAGGTCTGTATGACAAGAACTTCAAGTCCCTGAAGAAAGAAACCAAAGAAGATCTCAGAAAATGGAAAGATCTCCCACGCTCGTGGATTGATTAATTAGTAAGAATTAATTAATATAGGATTAATGGGCATTAATATAGTAGAAATGGCCATCTTGCCAAGAGCATCTACAGATTTAATGCAAAAACCCATCAAAATTCCAACTCAATTCTTCACAGAGATAGAAAGAGCAATCCTCAAATTCATTTGGAATAACAACAACAACAACAACAACAACAACAACCAGGATAGCGAAAACCATTCTCAACAATAAAAGAACATCTGGGGGAATCACCATCCCTGACCTCAAATTGTACTACAGAGCAGTAGTGATAAAAACTGCATGGTATTGGTACAGAGACAGGCAGGAAGGTCAATGAAATATGACAGGGATTTTACTGCACAGTCTGGAAGATGTTACAATCTTGGCCCTTCAATCCACGGCCAAGGGCATCTTATGGTGTAGCCACACCTTCATCAAGTCTTTCATCAATGTGTTCATCAATAATAGATTTCCTACTTTGTTAACTTTACTACTGTCTTATGCTGTTTTTTGCTTTATTGTAACCATTGTAAATAGGGTAGTTCTCCTGATTCCTTCCTCTGCGTTTGCTGCTCTCACAGCAAATGCTATGACTTTAATTCATTTACCAGTTGTAATTTCTCTCTTGGTAGAATCTGTCATGCTAATAGTAAATAGGGATGGGTTAATGTCTTCTTTCTGACTCCTTTTTAAAATTCTTTTATCACCTTGTCCAGGAAGGACTTCCAGTATTAGGTTGAGTACTTCCAGTGCTGTACCGAGTACTTCTGGTACTGCACTGAGTACCTTCAGTGTTGTACTGGATTCCTCAGTGGTGAGAGCAGGCAGCCTTCCTTGTCTCATTCCAGGCCTTAAAAAGGGCTTCAGCTTTCTACTGTAAATTGTTGGGTATGGGCTTCTCACATAGGGTCTTCACTCTGCAGAGGTACAGTCCTCTAAACTGTAAACAATTCCTCTATACCCAATTTGGATACTTTTTTTTTTTCCCAAGTCAGGGTTCTGTATAGCCTAGGCTGTCCTGGAACTCATGATATAGATCAGGTTGGCTTCGAACTCACAGAGATCTTACCTGCCTCTGCCTCCACAGTGATGGAATTAAAGGTGTGCAAAATCATCTAGCTTAGATAATGGTTTTAGTTATGAAAGCCTATTAAATATTTCAGAGGCTCTTCCTGCATGTAAAAAATGATCACATGTGTTTTCACTCTGATAGTCAGGCGTATCATATACACAGGTAGACTTTAAGCTGGACCATCTCTGCACACTGGAAACAAATCCTACTCAGTCCTCACGGACTGGACTTTCATGTGCCGTGAATTCATGGAATTGTTAAGGATTTTCCTGAGTCCTTTGTCTTTTCCTGGTCCTTTTTTTGACTTTTCTTCTAGGGCCCTGGCCTGTAGTTTAATTGTTTTATGAGGTCCTTGTCTGGTTTTGGTACCAAGGAGACTGAATGTTGGCCTTGTAGATGGAGTTTGGAAATGGTCCCTCCTCTTTGGGATTTTGAAGGAATGTGAGGAAGACTGGTGTTAGCTCTTGAAATACTCAGCAGAGTAAACCCACCCGGTCCCACACTTCTCTGATGGGAGATGTTTACCAATCTCAATCTACCAGTGAAATGGCTCACTCATCTGTGTGCTTCCAGAGTTACCTGCTAAGCATCTTCCATGCCAGGGGCTGCAGAGTGGGTCTGGAAGGCCTCCAAGTTACATGGGGGCAGACTTGTGTGACCTGGTCCTGCTAGCTGAATACCATACAGGAGGAAGAGTGCCTGGGGTGAGAGAAGGTCGGGCCAGTGCACAGAGGGAAGGGTAGGGAGGCTTCAGGAGGGGCCTGAACTCAGGTTTTCTATTCCCACAAACACTCCTGGATAGGGCAAGCAGTCCCCTGGGCCACAACAACACATACCTGGAACCATGTGGCGGCAATTGTGACAGGGCCTATCCTCTTTCTTCTTCTGAAGTCCCATGCATGTGAGCAAGGCCACAGTACTGCTGTTATCAAGGCCAGGCCTAGAGCACAAGGCCCAGTGTTGGAACGGAGCCTAAGCCTTGAAGAGTGAGTTGAGACCATAGGGCTGCCAAGGTGGGTGGCTCAGTGTGTTTAGGAGCTTGCCACCAAGCCTGACATCTTGTATTTGGTCTCTGATACCCACATGATAGAAGAGAATAGACTCCAGCAAGTTGTGCTCTGACTGCCACATCTGGACCATGGCACAGGTGCACACCCCTACCCTCTTGCCACCAATAAATGCAGTAAAAAGACCACAGGCCATATGAAGCATCTTTATTTTGTGTTTCCAACACATCACAGTCAAAGCACACATCCTGCCCGGCTCAGCTCCTGGGCTCAGACACAGGACTGCCGCCAGCGTCTCATACACCCAGCCAAGCATTTGCACACATAGAAATACATTCAGGGCTTAAGTTAACCTCATGGGTCCTTGTCATCTCATAAAAACAAACACCACAGGGCAGATCTTTATGGGCCTACCCTTCTGGCTAAGGGGGGATCTGCACCATGGAAAGATCAGGAAAGATGGAGCTTCTCCACAGAGCCACAGAGGCAGCTTTCCTTATAACTGGGTGCCTCTCACCCAGACAGGCACTAGTCTGAAGGAGCATGTCCCTCTGCTGATCCAGGACATTGAATTGCCTGCACAGCACTCTGTTGATGTCACAACCCCTCTGACCAAAGATGATCTGAACAGAAGCAGGCACACACCTTCCCTATGTCTTCCCCATAGCCTCTGGGCAGAGCCCTAGTGCCTGGGCAGTGGTGTGCTGCTCCTGAAGAAGGGACAGGTCAGAGAGTGGGCTGCAGTGGGTAACTGAGGACAGGGGTCTGCTCTAGGAGTCTGAGGCTCTTGCCCTACAGGTGGCCTGGTGGTCCTCAGGGATCCCCACATCACAGAGGCCAGGCAGCCTGGGGACATATGTGGGACAGACATGTGGGAAGCCAGTCTGAGGGCCCTGGAGAAGCCCAGCAACAAGGGGCAAAGGCTCCAACCCAGTGGATCTGGGAAAGGGCAGTAGGGCATGAAGGGACGCCAGTCCAGCAGCTCCTGGCTATCACCATCCAGGTGGTGGTAAGAATCTCCCTACACAAGGCTGGGATTATAGAACCACTAGTTCCTGCCCTGTTGTGGCCAAGTTTGGGCCCATGAGACAATCTCTGGGGCCCTGACTGATGATAACCCCTGCTGCCTGGGGGTTCTTTGACCCTTCTCCCCACAAGAACAGGAAGTAGGGTAATTAAAGACAGAAAGTAAGGTGATCATGAGAAGCCTCAGCCTGCCCTGGCCTCTTCTTGTTCCACAGCCTCCCAGGATCCAACTCCTGATCTAAACCAAGCCAAGCCTAAACATGGCAGCCACTAAAGGCTCTGTGTGCAGAAATCCTAGCTCAGCCTAAGTCATGCTCGGCATTTTTTCTGGACTTTATTCTTTGACTTAACAGAATAGATTTGTGCAAATGAGAGCAGGCTTGAGATGGCTGCCCACCTCTGCCTGGCACCCATATAGCAGGGCTCTCTGAGGGAAACTTCCTCTTGGCTATCTGGACTGGGGGCTGTAAGGAGGGCATTTGGCAAGGTAGAGCCAGGGTGGGGGACACTCCTGGCCACACCGAGCTTCTGAAGCTAGGATTCTCTCCTGGGCTCTTTGGTATCTCATCAAACTAGGCTGCCTATCCTGCCAGCCTTGGACCAAGCTGGGGCCTATTCTGCTAGGTCACACCAGAAAAGGACCAGTCCAGAGGCCAGCAACTGCCCAGGCAGGGAGGGGATGCTATCCCCAGGGTGAGGCCACTGCCATGGGCCTCAGGCTCACTTCTTGTAGTGATTGGGGGCGTCTGCGAAGGCAAACTTGAGGCGATAGGCCTCAGCCAGCAGCAGGCTGACGTCCTGGTCATCCCAGCAGGCAGTAGGCAGATTCTGGAGGAAGAGCAGCAGCTCCTGGGGGAGAGACAGACAGTTAGGAAGAGTTCGGGCTACAGGCCAGGCCCCAAACACATATACTTGAGAGACCTCTGTCAGGAGCAGGGAGATAGCTTGGGGCAGTGCCCTCAGCCGTTGTGGCCCCTTCTACTTACTCAGCCTTCAACCCCACCCAGCCAGACTCTGGCTTTTACAGAGCCTTCTCTGCTACCTAGCTCAGCATCTGAGAAGCCATACAGTGGGTCTTCCCCATACTTCAGTTGGGACTCCTTTATCTAAACCCTCTGACATTCCAGGGAGTCAGTATCCGTCATCCCCATGGCCAGGAAGCAGGAGAATTCTGAGAGCCAAAAGCCTCTCTGAAACCAGAGAATGACAAACAACTTCTCTCTAACTGTCAGAGACACCTATTTCATTGTGTATCAGGTGGCCACCTCAGGTCTCAGTAATGTGCTTATATCACAGGGCAGAGCCAGCACAGAGGTCCCCCACCAGAGCCACCTCTCTCTCATGTTCTTCCTAAAGCAAAGGTAACAGGTTCTGACACTAGGGGGCTGGGCAACAAGATACTTTACTGAGCACTTGAGGACAATTATTCATGTCACCTAAAAGGCCAAAGACCTCCTTTGTAAACACAGCATGACTGGCCTGCCAGCCAATGGGATGATACATGGACTGCAGGGACATGTCCAGCACCAGACAAGCACACAACGAACATACTAGACACACCTGCACTCGGTGGACAGATAGCAGATATACACTGCATATACTGGGTATGTACTGAATACAATAAACATGCATTGTACACAGTGAGCATATAGTAGACACCCAGTTCACACAGTGTGTGGGACTGTGAAAGGATAGCTTGGTCCCTGGTCAAGCACAAGCCTTGAACCCTGGACCCTAATGGTACAGTAGGTGTTTGACCTTGCTCCCAGACTCCAGGTTCCTGACACGAGGCCAAAGACCTCCATTGATCCGCGCCTTTCAGTCACATAGGGCAATACCCCTACAACCCCTTCCAGAGAGAGGTTTGTGTCACCTAGTACAGGTAGAGGGTGTGACTACAGGCAGCAGAACTTCAAGAGATCTCCATATTAATGAGATACCTAAAGACCAGAGGGCATAGCCAATTAAGAATTCCTTCCCAGACCCTCCTCCTTACAAACGATATTTAACTCAGGTCTGCCCCTGAGGACAGGGGTTGGGGGGTACAGCCACATCCACTTTCTGCCATGACAGTAAACTTTTTAAAACCATGGACTTCCTTGTGTCTTTGGGGCCCCCGCTGTGGGGAACGTGGAGAAGACCTTTAACTAATGAGCCATCGCCTAATCTGCCACTAGACTTCTCTAAGTTCCCGCCATGGAGGCTGCCAACTCAAGCAAGCTAGCTGAGCAAGCGATGACCCAGCCCATGTCGCTTTAACCAAGAGTCTTTTCCCACGAGCGCTGTCGGAGCTTCTCTCCCTCGCCCCTCTCGACTGTGGGCCGGTTCAGCTGGTATGCCCACTCCATCTCAGTCCTTCTGCAGTACCCAGCAGCATCTGGGAGCCCAAGGACAGAGACCATCAGTCTCCCCATCTAGTCGCTTCAGCCCGGAGACTCCCACTCAGGAGCTCTGCCCCTGCAGAAAGCTCAGGCTGAGACCTCTCCATGTCCAGGTAGAGCCCCGCAGTTTCTCATAGCCCAGCGTCTGCCCAGCGCTGTGTGAAGTGAACTCAGTCAAATTCCGGCGCTTCTGCTCCCCGAGCTGTGGTTCCAGCTGTCTGGGGCAGCAGACATTCGGGATCCACAACTCAGTCCAACAGGACCCACGCCCACGCATGGACACCACAGCCCCGAAACAGTGGGCATACATCTGACATGCATTGCACACAGTATGTGCACAGTATATGCGCAGTGCACACACTGTATATGCACTGCACTCACTGGTCACACATTGAGTACAGGCTGAGTACACACTGGGTAGTTCCCACCACTGTCACTCAGTACTGCTGACACCAGGGATAAGATGCTCTGCTTTGGAATTTCCATGCTACAGCTCCTCTGCTTCACCCAGTACCCCAAGTATGCATTGTGCCATGTCTCAGAGTGAGGATGTGGGAACACCCTACAGGCTCAGGGATGTCTGAGGGCTAAGAGGACCAAGGATAGACAGTATCTAGATCGTGAGTTACTGACAACAGCTGAGGCCAGTGACGGAAGGGAAACCACTGCCATGGTCTTGAGGTACCATGGTATGATGCAGGTGACAACCCCCATCATGGCACTGACAGCCTGGCCCTCTCTTGTCAGATGATGGCTCACATAAAGGGACTCTGGGGACTTCATCAAGGACTGGGAAGGTCCCGGGAGACTGCAATACTAAGAGGAATTAAGCAGACATGGGCCTTGTGTGGTTATGATACTTTCCCACAGAGGAGTCACCAAAGAGAAATGGCTGTGAGCTAGCCACCCCCTCCAGGGAGCAGCACATGCCTTTCCAGTGGTTCTGCACACTAGCTCCATAGGACTTGGGCCCTGAAGTCATCCTGCCCCGGCTTCAGACAGTTAACAAGAGACAGAGAACAGCTGGCCTCAAAAAGTACAGCCCAGTACAGGGCCAGGTTCCCAATCCATGGCAGCTGCTGGACTAGCCCATCAAGCTTCCAGAACCCTACTTAAAAACCACGGAAAGGCTGGAGCTGCCCATTAAGGTGGAGCAGGACAGCACAATCGATATGGGTAGAACCAAGAGAGGCCACAGTGGTACTCAGGACAGTAGCCCAGGCTTGGCTCTGCCCTCCATCATCTCCAACCCAGTGAGGAGGGAACCCCCAGCAGCCCAGGGCTGCACACCCCAATCACGAGAGCCATGTGCCAGGACGTTCTTTAACTGCCGTTTCCTGTTTCCCCACCCCTATTTCCTTTGCATTTTGGATACTTTCTGTGGGCCTTTAAATTGAATTCACGGAGCAGATCTCCCTGGCAGCATGTCCTCGGGGACACATCAACATCAATCTACTGTCTTCCACCATTAGATGCAACTTACACGGATGCCAATCCAATTCTGAGCAGGTCATAAATAAATACCTTTGGTTTTATTTTTAATCCACTTCGCTTCATATTATCATGACCTCGCTACTTGCAAGGTGAGAAGCAATACCCTCCCATTACGGTAACTTACCGACTCCACTGCACACTCAATTTCAGAATCTAATTTAGTCCCCCAGGTTCACTGGATGGAGGGAGAATGGAAATGCCCGGCTCTTCACGGCCTGCAATGCTAAAGAAGGAAAAATCTATCCAGGTGACCTTTAAGGCAGGCAAAGAACACAGACAAACATGGCCTTAAATACAGATTTCTTTTTAAAAAAGGTTTGTCTTCCTGCTGCAGCGGCGGCATCTCCTATCTGAGAACATGACGCGTTTATCAGAGACTGTTGTCCATCACCAACATGGTACACAAGGCTAGCTAGCGGAAACTCATGAAGCCATTGCTGGCATGGTATAGAGGCCGTGGCTGTCAGGGGACAGCTCTGGATTGCACAACTACAGTGACTGTGTATGTCCCTTCATGGAGCCCATATTAGAACTCTACAGGTCGCCCCTGAGCCTTCTGTCTTAACTCCAGAACCACACCAGTGCTATGACCACACTGGTGGCTGGGAAAATCAAGGGAGGGTTCTCTTCTGACACTGTGAAAAGCCACCGTGAGAGCGCAGTGTAGTGTTACACATCTGCCTTTCTCAGCTAGCCTTGTCTTTCACCAAACAAAGGATGGCCCCTGTGGGGTCTGTGGTCAGTGAGGAACCAAAAGTGACAGACCCACTGCATGCCCTGTGGGTCGGTGCTTCTCAGCTAGGAGCACATATTGTGGACTGTGGTCACCTGAGGAACTCCAGAGACGCTAATGCCCATGGCGATGTTGTAGCTGTCAGTCTCTACTCAAATCAACCTGACAGTGGTGCATTCCTCGATATCCACCCCTCGCTATCCACCCCATGCTATCCACCCCTCACTATCCACCCCTCGCTATCCACCCCATGCTATCCACCCCTCACTATCCACCCCTCGCTATCCACCCCATGCTATCCACGCCGATGTTGTGGGTTCCAGAATGAAAGACACATACATGGAGCCTTATATTTTAGTATGTCTTAAACAGTTCAATGACTGGGCCATCCGAAACCTCCACATGGCTAATACTTCCCCTCTGATGTGAGTTTACTTACTAAAATCTATATTCTATCTTTGTGGCCCTAGATCCAGTCGGAAGGTGGGGGCCTGGGGCTGCTCTTCTCTGGCTCTTACGTGTTGGCTGTCTCTTTGTCCTTTATTTCTCAGGCGAGGCAGCTACTCCTTTCCTTCAATGGCGGCTCTATTTCCTCCTCCCTAGGCCCTTGTCTAGGAATTCTAAAGTCAGTCCCACCTCTGTCTCCCTGCCCAGTCATTGGCTCCCAGCAACTTTATTTACCAATCAAAACCAACTGGGGGCAGGGACCCTCAGCATCTTATGTGAGGATTCTCATACAATTTTGGGACCTTGATTAATATAAGCATTATGCAACCCAGGTAGACATCGTAGATGAATGGGCTTAGAGCCCCAGCAGTGGCCTATGGCCAAAGGTGACTACACCATCTTCTGGATACTATGGCTCCCCGAGAGGAGGACACTATGGATCCAGACCATTTCTGTTCCACCAAGCACCTGGTCAGAGTGCACAGTGCCTGCCCTCAGGCATGGACGCTTAGGAAGATGCGGAGTTAAGCCCCCAAAGCCAGGCTGCTTCAGCCTGCTCCATGTGAAGTGCTAAATGATACCCTCTTCAACACAGTCTTGCTGACATGTCCGGTATTGGGGAGGTTCCAAGAGATGACGTTCCAAAGAAACTGGCTCTGTCTGCTCCTTGATGAAGAGTTTATCTGTTCAGAGAGTCAGCACTTTGCAGTGACTTCTGCAAACAAGTTCTTCCAAAAAGGACAATGTGGTGGTCTCACATTCTTGGTCCCTCTTAAGGACCCACTGCTGGGACTCTGAAAGCTGAAGCAAATGATGGGGGGAGGAGGGTGAAGGATTTTGGGGTCAGAGGTCAGTGGATTTTCATCTAGGCTCTGGCTCTGGCCAAACCAACCTCACTGAATTCCACAGTCATGTCCCGGATGCTGTCCCAGAGATCTACCTTCTCTGTTATATCAGCAGCTCCATGCGTCTGTTGGTTCCTCAAACTTGGCACATGGCCCTTCGTGGTCAATGAGTGTAGAGGCCAGGCAGTATAGGGAGTCAATGCTTACAAGTGCTAGGCAACCTGGGACAAATCCCACTCCTGTCTTTGTTCCTGTGTGACCCTGGGCAAATCTCATACCTCTATTGCTTCTGTTTCTCATCTATAAAATGAAGACAGTGCTGAGACCTCTCCTGTTGGTTGCCGAGTGTGTGCACACTGTCCCAGAATGCTTGCAGTAAAAGGTTCGGTGACAGCAGCCTGCCCTGCCAATGATTAATATATAACCATCACTAGTGAGGTGGCTGTCACCCCAAGGACATCAGGAGCTTCTCAGCAGTACAGTTGCTAGAAGAAACCTGCAGCCGAACAAATTCCCTACCTATGGGGGAGGATAAGTCGTTTAGCAGGTAGGCTGTATGTGTGTGGGGGGGGTGGTGAACAGACAGACAGACAGACAGACAGACAGACAGACAGATGGCATGTGTGTGCTCATGTGTGTAGAGGTCAGAAGACAATCTTGGGTGTTGCTCTCAGGAGCTGTCCACCTCAGTGAGACTTGGGGTTCACCACAGGATTAGGGTGGCTAGTCAGCAAGTCCTAGGGATGGGTCTGTCTGCCTTTCCAGGGTTGGAAAACAAGCATACACCATTGTACTTAGTTTTTTTCACACAGGTTGTGGGGGTCCAACTTGGGTCCTCACCAGCACTTTATCAAGTGAGTCATCTCCTTCACCAGCAGACAGGTTTAAGAAAACAATTAAATCTCTTTGGCATAATGCTCAAAGATGGAGGATAGCAGCACCCTGCTTTCCTGCTAGGGTGCTAGATGCAGCAGGGATGAGGCAGGTTCCATGGGAAGAACTGCCATCAAGGGTTGCGACTCTGCTGTAGGGAGGAATCTACTGCCCTAGGGAGCCACTGAGCTCGCACATCTGCCAGTGCCTGCACCACACCTGGTGCTCCTGAGGCCACTGAGAGGCAGAAGACGGTGTCCTTCAACCTCATTCAACCTGCCTGCTCTTCAAATTCCAACCCAGATAAAAAACAAACTGTATTTAATTTAAAACATTTGCAAATGGCTGATGGGGGGGGGCAGGAACTGCTAAGTGAGTAACATGAGAAAAGCTCCTCCACACCACCCCCACCCTTGTCCTGGGAAATGCTCCCCACCACATCACACCCATGTCCAGGGCAAAAGCCCAGCAGACCTGAGGGCAGGTGCACTCAGGCTGCAGGAGGGCAGTGCTCTGTAAAGTGTTCTTGTACAAGACCTACCTTGGCCTGGTGGCAGTTCATGTGACTCTTCTATGTGGATGATATACCTGAGTTGTCAGAAGGCTACTGCCTGACTGTACTAGGGGCATGGACACTAAGTCCCAAGGTGCAAGGTTTCTTATATAAAAGCCAAAATGTGCATGGCCCTGAAAGGTACCACCAATGCGGCCCTGCCCCTCATGGCATGACCAGGACCCACTGGATTGTAGTCCAGGTACATTGAGACAAATGTAAAGGGAAATAGAGGGTAGACCCAGCCTCTGCTTCAAGATTGAGGCGAAGAGGAGAAAGCAGAGGGCTGAGCCAGTGGCCAGGCAGGGTTAGGATGCAGGGCCCACCACTGCACCTTCCGGCTGGATGCTCCACACATGAGGACTGAGACGAAAGGAAGCAGCTTAGGACTCACACAGCTATAAAGACTTTATAAAGACTATAAAGTCAGAGCAAAGAGCTAGAACAGAGGCACAGAGCTGTGTGGCCAGCTGCACTGGCCACAGAGCAGCTGCCAGTGTCACAACAAGCCATGTGTTATACGAACCTGGATCTCCCATTTTCTGGGACAGTATTCTGTCAGCAGCTGTGGCTGTAGTGTGAGAATGCCTGCATGAAGCCTGTCTGTGTGGCCACATGGATTCACGGGCATGTGTGATTGGACCTGAAGGGACTGGTGGAGATAGAGAATAAGGTAGGCTCTAAAAACAAACAAACACCAAATCAAACCAAACCAGATCAGACCAGACCAGACCAGACCAGACCAGACTAGACCAAACCACCTGTATCCACTCAATCACCTTTTCAAAATGACAAGCACTAGCAAATACTAAATGGAAGGCCCACTTTGAGTCAAGGAGTAGCCTTGTGGCCATGTCTGGTTTACACTGGACCCTTCTTGTCAGGTCCTCTGACAGTGTCCCTGACTGGCTACAGAGGATCTCTATTTAAAGGGACAGGGAGAAAGCCTGGGCAGTGTGGGACATCACACTGTTCTCCAGCATATAGGGTAGAAAGTCAAATTATTCATTCATTGGGAATTCGGTCAGACTGAGGACCATGCCTTACCCTGGGCCAGCCCTGCAGTGACAGGCAGTCAGTCAGGAAACAAAGAGATTATGTTTAAAGAAGCCAATGGATATACTTGAGCAGTGTGCCTACCTGGCTGCTATGGGCCACAGGACATCTGAAATGGGTCGACTCTAGCTGATATGTACTGCTGTCAGAACCGAATAACTTTGGATGGTGGGTACAGATAAAAGAAGGCAAAGATTCTCTTCAATAATTCTATATGGCATGCAGGTTAAAACGATAGCATTTTGGCTTTGCTGAACTAAATAAAGAGGTTTGTTAGACTTCATTGCATTAAAATCTTAGCACTATGAGACAGGCTTCGTTATGGCATTGTCAGACACACAGACGACTGTCACTCACTCTGGCTCTCTACCCCACTTCTGCTTCCATATCGTATGCACATAGTTAGACCCAGGGTAATGGCACAGAAGGAACCCTGGCTACCAGCCAGCATTACTCAGGGCTCTCCGGAGGAGCGGAACTTATAGAACATATATAGACATGGGATTTAGTAGGCTCTAATGCCAGGGAAGGAATAGACTTGCCAGAGAGAGCAAGCAGGCAGAATCTTCCTTCTTCCTCGTCCTTTATATAGGCTGCCAGCAGAAGGTGTGGCTCAGATTAAAGGTGAATCCTCCCACCTCAAAAGACCTAGATTAAAAGTGAGTCTTCCCACTTCAGATGATTTAATTAAGAAAAATATTCCCTCGTGGGTATACCTGGCTGCCTGGGTTTTAGTTAATTCTGGATGCAGTCAGGTTGGCAGCCAAGAATGGCCACCTTCTCTTGTCCCTCCTTCCCTTTCTATTCCCTAAATGGCACCAGATGTGTTAGTACACGTTTATATCTCCAGCAGTTGAGGGCTGAGGTGGAAGCAATCCAACCAAGTTTAAGTCTAGCCTGGGCCATATACAGAATCCCTATCTGGGAAGACAAAGCTAAGTACCTGGATGGATGACTATCCTAAGTGGCTCTGCCCTGAGTCATGCTGCATCCCGGCACCCTGGGCCCTGTGTGCAGAAAGACCATGGGCCTGGAGGCCAAGCTCTTTGGCAGCTCCTGTACTGCAGAGAACCACAGGTCCATTTAAAGCTACTCAAGCCTGAGGTTTACAAATTGCCAACACTCAAGGATGAATAAATTAATCAGGACAGGGCTAAAAGGGCCTGCTTGTCTCCTCTCATTGCGTTCTTCCCTAACTGGGAAAGATGTAGGAGGGGCCTCCATCCTGACACATGAGGCAGAGAGCGGGGTTAATTGGTTTAACCCACCTCCCATCCTGCTCAGCTCAGCTCTGTGTGTTGGCCAGAAACCCCAAGAGCTGCAGGTGCTGCAAGGAGGCCCCCTGCTCTCTGCCTGGAAAGAAGGCCAGGTGCCATCTGGGCCACTGTTGGTGACATGCAGGACAGAACACAGGATTTCTTGGGAGATGCGTTATTGACTCCTTTCTCCCAACTTGTCAGTTTTTTAAGATGAGGAAACTGAGGCATAGAGAGGCTGGTAGATGGTTGGGGGAAGTGAGGGGAGGGGAGCATGTGGAAGGCACACTACACACCTTTTAAAGAATGGTACAGCTTGTCCTCATCTGCTCAGGAGGCAGCAGGAGAACAGTCAGAGTCCTACACACTGTCCCTTTGAGGACCACCTGGACATACAAGTGAGAAGAAAAGACCACTCCGAGCAGGAGGGAGGTGACCCAGACCAGCCATGCAGAGGGTCCTAAGAACCAACTCTCAGTTTCCTTGTCACTTTCACAATGACCATCAATGACCATTGACCATACTTCCTTCCTCAGGGCAGAGCGGGGGACAAACAGGACATACCTGAAGCACAATACACAGGTTTTGTTAAGGGGCTGCCTGCTCTGTGTCCTTGCTACTACAGCTCGGGCTCTATGAACCTTCACACAGCTCCTTTACGGAACAGGAAATGGAATCTGGGACCCAAGATAAGATGGGACAAAGGCCAGGACAGAGGCCTGCCTATACCTGGTTCTGGGACCTGGACTTCTATGCCCTCTGCTGTCCTGAGGCTAATCTGTGCCTCAGTAGCCATCTCTGGCTCACAACTCCCCATTCTGGTCACAGCCTCTGAAGTATCTGTAAACCTTGAGCTTGGGAAGCCACAGGTCACAGGTCTGCTCAAGCCAGACCTCAAACAGAAGGCAGGGAGACAGGACATTTGCACTCATTTGCACTGCATTGCCGGGGTTGGGAAACATCTTCTGTAGGCACATGTGTAAAATGGTGTGTGTGTGTGTGTGTGTGTGTGTGTGTGTGTGTGTGTGTGTGTGTAGGGGATTAGTGACACTGAAACAAACTGGCAAAAGTCAGGAAGAGAAGACTTACAGAAACAGGAAGTCAGTGAAGAGGTGTGCTCAAAAATAGACTGATGTTGACAGCCTGGAGACACCACTGGCCACCAGCAAACCCGGCACAAACCCACAAGGTGTGAGGCCACTCAGCTGGCAAGAACAGTGGTCAGAAAGAGATCTGGGCCTAGGGAGATGGCTCAGTAGGTGAGGTGTCTATTGGCCAAGCATGAGAACCTGCCTTGGATCCCTAGCACCCACATTCAAAGCAGCAACAAGAACACAGGACGTGGTGGTGTGTGCTTGAAATCTCAGTCTTGGGGAGGCAAGGTTCCTGGAACTTGTGGCCAGCCAGCCTCCCTTGGCAAGCTCCAAGCCCATGAGGTACCCAAGGCTGATATGCACGTTATACACAACAAGTGCACACATCCCAGCCCTGGGGAGAAATGAAGAGAGGGCACCTGCGTCCTAGCTGAGAGCAGGGAACCTGAGTGAACTCAGCTGGCACGACCGAGGTCCCAGGCCTGTGTGCACACATGCATACAGATCTTCTCTTATTGCTGTGAACAACTGAGACAAACAACTCAATAAAGGAAGGATTTAGTTTACTCGAGGCTTCAGAGGGCTTGGCACAGCAGAGCAAGGCAGCCCTCACTTTGATAGCCAGGAAGCAGAGCGGGGACTGTGCTTACTGCTTTTTTCCTTTTCTCTATCAGTCCATGAGATGCTGCGGCCCACAGCCAGAGAGGGTCTCCCCTCAGTTAACTATTTTTGAAAACACCCTCACAGGACCACTCAGAGGTACACCTCACCAATCTCCTAGGTGATTGTAAGCCCAGTTGTATTGGCAGTGAGGGCTGCCCATTGCCCTGGTGAGGGTGCTGGTCCTAATGATGTACTTCCAGCTGACTCACCCCATGCTCAACCTCTGACTAGCAATCAATAGCTGAATAAATCTGTCTGCTTGCCAAATCAAGGTGCTATTCTCTCAACCATGCCTTCCGTTTTCCCATATTTAAATTTCTTTAGTAATAAAATGTCAGAGAAAAAGACCACCCCTGCTAGTGCCTTGGCACAGCCGTACAATGGGGTGTTTACTTAGTAGTTTAAAAATATGTTCTCAAGAGGCATGAAGATACCCCAGTGCGTGACAGCTAGTGAGGTGATGTGGAGGCACTCACAGCCCTTTTTATGCCAAAAGAGGCAGAGCAGCAGGAAATGGTCCCTCTCTTGAAGAGCTGGGCTTGTGGTGGGAAGAGCTACCCTGTGGCTTTCTTTTTAAAATGCTCTTTTCTAAGGGTTGTATTTTTTGCAGTGGAGAGTATTCAAACCATGGTTTCCATTTTCAAAGGCAAGCCAAGCATTTCCTCCTCCTCCGTAGCTTGCCTGGCAGTGTTTCTTTACTAGCAGGACTAGGCGAACTCTCCACTGCACAGTAGAGGGACTCACACCACTCCACGTGCCCTGAGGGAGGGTTGCCTTCTCACTTCTCAACATTCTGGCAGCCACAAGGTTTCTTGAGCTGATAATTGATCCAGAGAGTATGTGGAGCCAAGGCTCCATGTCCATCCTTACATACAGAGCATGAGGGTGACCAGCCTGCTTTCAGGGCTAGGCTGGGCCCCGGAGCACAGAGGATGCTGGGGGGAGGAAGTGGGTAGCCAAGAACTGTTCTGCCTAGGAACTTATGCCCACTGGATTCACCCACAGGGAGACTCTAGCCTTCTGAAGCATACTTCAGGGGTATCAGGTGTGGGATGCAGATTGCCTCTGAAGAGTCTGGTATATGTAAATGACTACATCTCTGACTTGGGGGATATCTGCCCTGGGGACCAGGCACCAGCCTAGGGCAGGAGCTCCCAGGGAACTGCAGCTCAGAATTGCAGGTGATGTCAGCTGAAGGCTGTAGCCCCATAGTTGTCCAAACCCACTAACAGGACAAATCTGCAATTCTACAAGGATGGTAGGCCCTGGCTTGTAAGGTGTACGCTACAGTCATGACTGCTAAGCCACCCTCCTGGCCCTGAGCTTGACCACCAGGGAGGGCCTCCTGGATGCTTACCGTCGTCTGATGAACTCAGAAGCCAGAAGCCTTAGTCAAAGCTGTCTGAGACCTCCTGCACGCCCTCAGCTCAGGAGTACACAGAACGGGTCTTGTTTATGGTACAGGAACCATGACTGTTTTGCCAAGTCAGGATGGAAGAGCTGAAGCCCCACCTCTGACAAGACGGAGGGAGGCTATAGCCAATAAGCTCCCTGTCTCTTATCCATTGCAAGAAATGGAAGAGCTACAGATGTTCTGTCTCTGACTTCACGGGGTCACTCAGTGGCTATCATCTAGTAAATGAAAAGCATACAGAACTTAATCTAGGAGGCAGTGGCAGGCAGGGACCACAGCAGGGCAGACTGTGCTGGGCCCACACACTGTCTCAGTGGTAGACACTCTGTTGCTCTAATTCCATCTGCCTAAGGAGAGACCACAGCAAACTGTGCTTTGCAGACTTGCACTGTGAGGCCCTCTAGGGAGTCCTGGCCCTATGCCTGCAGGAGGAGCTGTAGGCCCCATGATCCCCCATTTGCCCCACAGGGCCTGCTCACAGTGGACTCTGGCCCTGAAGTCCTTTCTTGCCTCACTCTCAGCTCATCTGTGGGCTCAATCTCTAGCCTTGACAGTTGACTTCTTTGACAATACACTTATTAGTTTGAGAATCTTGACAAGTTCAGTCCAGATCAAGACTAAAAATAGGAAAGTGACAGTCAACTGGGACTGAGCTGCTAGCTGACCGTCTCTCGGGCTGATATCCCCCTCAGAGTGGAAAGAAAAGACAGCTCAACAGGGCCATTCTCTGAAGGGCCTACAACACCAATGGGGACATGGACCATCCTTGTAATTAATTTCATTTTTTTTTCCCAAAGAGAAAAAAAACAGCATTTGGTGCTGAAAAAGGGCTGGCACAAAGGCTCCATCTGAGCTGGCTCTCCTTTCATCTCCCAGCACGGCTGAGAGACTTCTGATCAACATACAGAGAAAGCTCACATCCAAGCTCTGCGATTAGGGGGTGTTTCATCCCCAAGCAGACTTCTTGCTTTGTGGCACCTAAGGCCAGGATGTGGGGCCATGTGGTCCTGAGGCATCACTGGGAAGGTGGGAGGGCTTAAGGCGGGATGTGATCACAGGGAAGGAGCGCACACCTCCACTCTTATCTACAAGGCAGCAGACTCACGGCCCTCATACCAGGATCTCTAGAAAGAGGGCCTGTGGAGACGGCCTCTGTGAGGGCTCTGCTAGCTCCTAATCTCAGAGCTGTCACTAGGAGGCAGATGCAGGGTGGACAGGAGGGGCTGTAGAACTGTAGCTGTGGGTCTGGCATCCTGAGCCTTTGTCAGAGCAGCTGTCAACTTCACAATCTGATTCCAGGCCCACAGGTAGTAGCAGGATGACTGGGAGGCACAGAGGTCCCTCAATCCCCTAAAATCTCCAGATATCCAGGCCTTATTCTGCTGGGCTGCACACAGGGAACCTCATGCAGTGAATGACCTGGTCATCTTGTCCTGTCACCACACCCATAGGACATCTCTGGTAGTAGAGCAAGAATGTAGGAGGGCACTGGATAGTCTGCTTGTCTTCAGCAGCAGGGAGTGGGAGGCACAGTGAGACCACAGTCCTGGGGACACTTTTACCCATCTCTGGACTTGTCTACTCATCCTCCAGCAGCAGACCTCAAGTGCTGTCCTCCATCTTCCATCAGGCCCAGCTTGCCCTTACAGCTCTGCTTTGGAAATGAGAGAGAAAACAGTCTGGCCATGAGAGGCTCTTTGATCTCACGGTGCGTGCAGTGCCAGGTCTTAGAGGTTACACAAAGTACCAAGCCTCCTACTAAAATGAGAGCAAGGTAGAGATTCAACTTGTTAGATATACTCGGGGGCAGCTGGTAAGTGCTGCCCCATCACTGCCCAATGTGCAACTGGTATCCCACAAGCAGGAAAGCCAGAGCTGCAGCCAGCTCAGCCCTGTCCCTGTATCACAGGGGTGTGAGGAAGCTGTATTCCACAGAGACCCTAGTCCAAACAGCCTGCAAATGCTCAGGACAGAGTTGCTGGGCCATGGCACCTGTGTGACATGTGCTATGACACCTACAATCAAGGCAGGGTCTCTCACTCCTTTCGTAAGTACCCAAGGTTCAGTCTTCCATTCCTTGCTCATCAAGGGTCCTCCTTATCCCCAGGGCAAGATGAGGCCATCTTGGTAAGGAATCTGTGACCACTAAAGTCTGAAAGACCTTTGGGGAAATGATATCCCACAATGTCCCCAATCACAAGGCAAAGCCAGGTCTAGCATTCATCATAACCCAGAAAGCTGGCACAACTCAGCGCCCATAAAAACTCAGCAGCCAACACAGCCCAGTGCTCCTCAGTCACCCAAGATTCCAGCCAAGGGATGGAGTTCCTGACCTTCAGAGTAGGTCATGAAAGAGCTGGGCTTCAAGGTCCCCTCCCAGAAATGGACCAGCATTGAAGAATGTATTTCAAGGTACAGATTACTGACTGTCACAGAGCTGAGTTCACAGGTTCACTAGAAGATGGCATTTTCCTTGTAATATACTTTGTAAAAGTTCTTCAATTTCTGGAGTTGTCCAACTCTGAGTTCTCACATTGATTTTCTGCTGTTGGGGAAGTCAGGTGGAAAGACACACAGGGGCTGGGGGAGGTCTGGAAAGGTCAGTTTCTATGCAAGTGCCTCCAGGGATCCATGACCTGTCTCAGTTGAGAATGTAGAGAGCGGACACAAGATCTCATACTGACCAGAGCACAAGAGGGCACTGGGCATCAGAAATCCCCTCAGAGTGATCAACAGTGTATTGAGAATGGCAGTCCAGCCCCAACAGCCAGGCTTGCTGTGCACACGCGGAAGACTAGACAGTGGTGCTGGCTCTCCTCTTCTCAGATGAACCAGAACCTGCAGCTCAGAGGCTGGGTTAAGGGAACAGGCCCTGGTGTGGGCAAGAGTCCAGGGCAGGGCGGGCCACTCTGCAACACTTCCTCTACAGAATGACATGTTGGTATTCTGAATCGGTGCATCTCTCCTGAGCCTTGGATCTCTCTGCATACAGTGGGAGACAGGGCTACAGCCATCTTGTATTCACTTGGGCACATAAGTATCACTGTTGGTCACATCTGTGGACTGCCCACTGAAGGAGAGAGACATGGGTGGAATAGGGCTGGTCTCCTCCCACCTGGTATCAAGAAAAGGTTAAACATGGGGGCTTTGTGGGTGTAGAGGAGGCAAGGTTTTCATGTAAGGATCCAAAAGAAGGGCAGGCAGCAAGTTAAGAGGCCTGGAGGTCAGCACTGCTGCCCACCACTGTGTCTGACAGGTCAATCTGGGCTGGCCTATAAGTGTGTAGAGCAAATGGATGGTCCTGCCGGGTAGCCACCTAAGGAGCACACACAGGCTGGCAGGAAAGGCCCAGGCAAGCAAGCACAGGAGGGCTAAGCAAGGGACTAAAGTGCAGGGCGTCAGCACACAGACTACACACTACACACTACACAGAGAGGTTGAGCCACGCCCAAGGCTCTGACTGCCCTTCAGGGTACAGACACAGTTCTCCATGCCCTGATGGAGGGCCCTGGGGTTTCTGCTGTATACCTCCTAGAGGCATCGGCTGGGCTCACCTGAGTCTGCAGACTGCAGCAGAGGGGTGTGTCACGCACTTTAACTTGGAGACTGCACCACAAGTAGTCACAGGCAAGTCATACTAATGTGACACTTTCAGGAAGTCATTAAACCCTCAAAGGACCAAATGCTGCAGAGCCCATAGATCTTCTTAGGTGCCCTGGCTCTAGTATTACTTCTTTTTTCTAGAACTTTCCTTCTTGAGCCTCCACAATGGACACCTGCAGCTTACACCAGCCCATTCAGCCACCTTCTCTCCCAGCCCATGTGCAGAACATGGTCACCTCAGAGCTTTCACCTGAGCACAGGCAGCCATGCCATGAGCGTGATATCCCACTGTGTGCTCTGAGTGCTGCCCACTATGTATGTATGTGCGGGGGTATTCACTTCTGCAAAATGAATAATGCAGCCAACTCTAGGGATAAATACTGGGTGATATTTTACTAAATATCTAATTAAATTCCTATTTTTAGAACTTTGGGGAAATCATGTGAGGGAGATAAATGGAAGCCACATGCCATCCAGCAGCTGTGAAAGCCACACAGGTTCTGTGCTAATGAGGCCTGGGGCACAAGCACACCCCTGCAAGCTCTGGGACTGTGTCATCGTAGAGACTAACTAGGTCCTTAGCAGACCATGGATAGGTCACTTGGCATGCCTGTCATCATTGGTACTGTATGCATGCCTCAGGAGAGAAACCCTCTAGTGTTACATGACCCAAGCCTAGGGGTAGGAGTAGTAGACACAGATCATTTGTTGGAAGGGACAAGTTTGACCTGCACCCTTTTGCACTGAGCCTAGGAGACTGGACTGACAGAATGAGCCTGGTAGAGAGAGCCAGTCTGGGAGGGTGGGCCTGGATAAGGTACCAGCTGAAAGGGAAGAGGCACCATAGGAAAGGCACTGGGAGAACTCTGTTCCTTGCCTTCCCCACTTCCTCTGGGTGGTACTCAGTTCATCAAAGCCAGGCTGTGGCACTAACCAGGGGAAGCTTGGACTCACTCCTTGTCTAGGGTCTTATGCAGGATCCACAAACTGCTTAGAGACATTTTTAAAAAAGGATTTCTGTTAAGTCCAACTGTTCTTTTTCTCTCGTGCCATCTGCTGTTCCTTTCTGCCTGTATTTGTTTCAGATCTTTTTTCAAGTGTTTGCAAAGAGCTGTGTGGACTGGGAGCAGGCCTCCTCCTGGCAGGGTCCTCAGTAGATCATGGCCCTGTGGTGGGATCTCACCTTGGGGGGCCCTCAAGGAAACCCCACTTGCTGTCTGACAGGATGGAGGGGGTCTCTCCTTGTTGTGCTGGGTTAAGTACTTCCCACCTTCCATGTGAGTGTCCCAGGGCTCCCTTAGGATGGCAGTCCTTCAGGAAGGCCCTGCATGCTCGCTGTACATCAGCCTAGTGGGGAGCTTCCCAGCTCTCTAACACATCGCAGGAGGTTCCAGACTCATACTGCCCCTCATGGACTTGTTCCCCTGCCCCTGGAATGGGCTCATCAGTCCACCCTGATCCTCGGGCTTTGAGCCAAGTGTTCGTTAATGAGGGCCAGGCCCTAAGTGCAGCTCTGGTACTCTTCTCCTTTCTGTCCCAAAGGCACTACTTGCTGAGTGATTAGGAATCAGAAGCCACTTTTGGGCTGCAATGTAACTATCCCACTGTTTCCTCAAGAAGTAGCACAGCCCAGCTGGTGCTCCAGGGAGACAAGAGGATGGCTCTGAATGGAGGTCCCTACTGAGGGAGTCCTCAGAGTTTCAGCTGCCACCCTGCAGTCTCCAGGTGCCCACAATAGCAACCACTGTCAAGAGTGCTAGCAGGAAAGATTACCACTTTTCCATATTTTCCTTAAGACTTGAGGATACACACTGGTCAATGGAGCCACCATGAAAGTCTACTCCCTTCCTAGCTCAAGGACACAAAACAGTGTCATATGAAGCGAACAGTGCCCTAGTCCACCAGTGTTTCCTTCAGTGGACAGCCCACAAAGGCTGGCAACAGTGACGGGCATGTGCACCACTTGGATACATGAGGCTTGATGGACAGGAAGAAGGTAACAGCCAGGAAGGCGGAACGCATGTGCCTCTGCCTTGTAACCTCTCTTTCTAAGGAGGCACTAGCTAACAACAATCAGCTCAAAGTGGATCAAAGACCTTAACGGAAGACCTGAAAGTCCAAGTCACTAATGGGAAGCAGGGAGGGCATGTAAATCTGGATGTGTGCAAGGGCTTGCTGAGACGAACTCCACTGGCTCAGAAAATGACCGCAACCATGACAAGCGGGAAGCATTAAATTAACGTAATTCTGCACTGCAAAGAAGACAGTCAATGGTATGGAAAGACACCACAGAGCAGGAGGAAGCCCTGCAGACCGTCAGCCAACAGAGGATTAATGCTCAACACAGAACATCACTAGGGAAAATAACCTGATCAGTAGCTGGACGACTGAACAGAACACGCTTCAAATGAAGACCTGGCCATGGTCAATAAAGCTGCATCTTAATGTAGAGTACTTACTGAGCATGCTCAAGGCCTCAGTTTGATCTCCAGAGCTCCTACCCACCCTGCCCCACCCCCAATTATGAAAAAAAAAAAGCTCCCTTTTAGCCACCATGCAAACGCAAATAAACCACATTGAGATTCCAATCTCATCCCAGTCAGAAGAGCTTCTCATCACAAAATAAACAACAGATGCTGGCAAGGAGTGGGGAACACGGTGAAGTACCCTTATACCTGCTGCCAGGATGGAGTTAGTAAGCTGCCGTGGGAACCAGGATGGAAGGTCTTCAAGAAACTGAAAAGAGATCTACAGTGTGACTCAGCTACACTACCCCTGTGCACACTGAGAGTAAACTATGCCCACTACCCACAGAAACACACAATAACCACACAGAAGAACTAGCCTAGGTTCCTGTAGATGGATGGATGGATAAAGAAAACTGCCGTGTGCACACACAGTGGTGTTTTACCCAGCCCTGCAGAATGAAGTTATGTTATTTGCAGGAAAATAGATGGAGGTGGAGATCATCATGTTAAGTGAAGTAAAGCAGACTCAGACAGGCAAACGGATTATTCTTTCTACTGCTGTAGTATAAATACCCTAGCAAAAGCAATTTAACGAAGAAAGAGTTTGTCTTGGTCTATAATCCAGTCATGACAGCAAGAGCATGAGACAGCTGGTCACATTGTATTCATGTTGAGAAGCAGAGGGTGATGAATGTTGGCCCTCTGTTTATACAGCCCAGGATCCCAGCCTAGAAAATAGGGCTCCCCACTTCAATTAGCCTAATCAAAAAGTCCGTCACAGGTATGCCCAGAGGCTAACTAACCTAATACAAGTACTCTGTCACAGTTTCTCCTGGAGGACTGTCTCCTATAGAATGCTGGATCCTCTTAGAGCAACACCAGAGTAAGTGTTTTCTATCCCATGTGGATTTAGGGGGAGAAAGGAAAAAGGGGAATACTGGGATGGAAGGGGAAAAAGGGAAAGTCATATGTAGAGAAACAGAGAGATGAAGACAATCAAAGTACTTTATATGCATTTATGCAAATATAAAAACAGAACCCTCCACTTCATCCAGCTAACATGCACTAATGAAAAACAATAACAAAAATTCTAGTAGGTGGCCAAGAGTACAGACATGAAGTCACCCTAGGAAGAGAAGTGTAGACATGAAGTTTCCCACTTCCTATGTTTTGGTGTAGTATTTGCTGATTTTTTAAGTCTGTAATCTGGTTCTGAATTCTTTTCCTAAGTTAAACTGACATGGACCCCCAGTTTTGTGTTAATGGTTCATGCTTTCTTACTAAGATGTCCTCCACATCCTGTAGCTTTCAGGGCTATGAACAGGCCCTATACCCACTTAACAGTCATGTGAGCACACCTTCCACAAGCAGGTGTCTGAGGGGAGGAGCTTTCCAGGAAGAGCGTAAGCATGTGGACCCTATGTGCCTCCCTGTCTGTGTGGCCTGTGAGCAGGCAGCCTGGCCTACCTAAGAGGTGGATAGGCAAGCGAGGTCGATGTACTTTCCCATATCCACCTCTGTGAGGCCAGAGCCTTGTGACCACAGTTGCTAGATAGAACTAATGAAGAGATTTTAGGAAAACTGGGAGCTTCATTCTGCAGATGGGAAGGGCTGGCCCACAGCCTCTTGGGCCAAGCAGACACAGCTGTTATCTTCCATGTCGTCCCCACCAGCAGGGCCTCTTAATCTCCAGCCAGGGTGTCCAGCACCTCCGCCTTCCTGTAATAGTTCAGAGATAATCAAATCGGATTACCTCTCAGACAGGAATTGATTTTGGCTGGGCAGTAGAGCAAGCAGCCAGATGTTTCTTCTGATACATGGTCTGTGACTCAGTGGCCAATTCTAGATCTGGCCAGAGGAGGGCTTTGCATGCTGGGAAGCAGGGGGTCTGCTCAGAGACGCAGGGACTCGGGCCAGGACTGGTATCTTCCTGTAGACACTGTTCTGACACTGTGTGTAGCTAGCTGCAGATGCACTGTGGGATATCTGCCATCTGCAATGGAGCCCACAGCCTTATGGAGATCATACTTCCTCTTCCTCATTCAGAGGGGCCATCAGCCTGAGGGTGACTCAACTTGACTAGACATCAAGTTGACTTGGCTTCACTGGAGCAGGGTTTCGAGAATGGGGAACAGGGCAGCTAGGAAAGTGGTCCTGCTGGTGGCCTGGGCTGCACGTAAGCTGGACAGGAAAGGAGGAGACGATAAACAGGGCTCAGTCCCAGGAGGTTCCTGAGTGTCTGGTGAAGAGGAGATATACTGATGCAAAGCCAGTGGAGTCAGGGAAGGAAGTACAGAGAACTGTGACAGTCCAGCCTGTGTCTAGGAGAGCTTAGGGGATAATGGAAAGCCAGCCTAGATTGTAGCATGGGATACAGGTGACTGGCAGGTGAGGGGTGTGGTTACCTGGAATTCAGGGAAACTCAGGTGTCCACTCTGACCTCCACCTCAGCACTGGCCTGCTTCTACCATGTCATAAGTCTCAAATTCTCTGATCTCCCCCCGCTCTCATGGGCACCATGATCTGCCTGGTAGGCAGGCTGCAGCTCTTTATCAGAAGACCCCAGTCAAGCATCTGAGCCACCACTCACTCCTACAATCTCAGTGTCATCAACTTCCCAGGCTCCAGGTGATGCTGAGGCTAAGAAGCCGGGAGTCGGGCTGGCAGACTCTGAGATTTGGTAGAAACAGCCCCACAGCCTCCTCTAGTCTCTCGGCTTATGCCAACCGAGTCCTTCCATCCCCCATTGGAACTGAGTTTGCCGGGCCCACCCAGACACAGCCTCTATGCTCAGAGGACTGGGAAGGCTGAGTTCAGGACTCAGTCACCAGAGAGGCCCAAGCACTCCAGGGGTTTAGTCAATGGAGAATGAAGGCCTGGCTCAGGAAGTGGGGATGGACGAGGTCAGGTTTTTTTCCTAAAGAAGGCATAGGTATGAGATCCTGGAAAAGCCCTCAGCCCCATGTGTGGGGACTGTTTGGCCTTTAAACCTCCTACAGTGCATAAAAGCAGTTATCTAGAAGTGTTAGTTCAGGCAGGTAGTGAAGGTTACCAACCTCACAGCTACCGTGCTGTGTACCCAGGCACCACTGCTGGAAGAGTGAGCAGCTAACATCCTACATAGGAGAGGTTCAAGCAAGAGGTGAGTTTTTCACTTTCCCTTGTCTCTGCAGAAGGGCTGAACCAAGACTTCTGTGCCTGTCAGACTTTCTAAAATGTCCCAAACAGAGTTCTAGAGACCAATATTGGGCAGGCTCCTCCTGACTAATCCCACAGTGCATATACATGCACAGGGTTTCCCACAGGATTCTAGGCAGGCCTACCTGCTGGGAGAAGGCCTCTGTACTTGCCAGGGCTCAGCTCTGTAAGTCACCCCAGGCTGTCACCGCATTGAAGGTGTGCAATGGCACCAATGGTGATTCTTAAAATGCAAACTTATTCCTGGAAGCCACTCAAAACTAATTAACTAGCATGGACCGCAGGGCTTCTCACTTCCTGGTTCCAGTAAAACCCAGGCTGTAAATCCTCTGCTGTTACACTTTCCTTTTGTTTTCAAGAATGTTAAAGGGTCACTGCCAAGTACTCCAGCCAGAGATTTATAGACTCATGAGGCCAAGCACTGCTCTTAGGGCTCCATCAATTTGTAGACCTGCATGTCTGTTCCTCAGAGGCAGGCCTTGAGCTTAGAGGGTGGAGTCCTGCTGGCTCTGGGGCCCTGACACACCTGGATGATTCTCCTGCCTGAGCATATGTGGATCCCCTTAAAGTCAAGGTTAGGTAGGAGCACACTTCTCCCAGTGCCTCCCTCTGGGAAGCTGTGTGATTCTCAGTATTTCCCACAGCACGTCTTCATGTGCTCAGATGCAAAGGCTTAGGATGTCCCAACACAAGGCTGAGGAGAAAGGTAGTAAACAAACAAACTGGGTTCCCACCTTGGGGAGTTAAAGCCACCATGCATGAACAAGAGGTAAGAGTGGGGATTTATGAGCTGCAGCAGATGAGGTGACCTGTTTCTCAAGCAAGGCCTCCTTCAACCAAGTAAGCATGGAAACCTCCTTTAGCGAGCCTATACATATTCATATAGGGGTGCCCGTTCCTGAGCAATGCTGTTAAGCAGTTCACTTCTGAGCATGCTCAGTGTGTCATAAATAAGAAGGAAAGAGAGTGGACATATTAGGGGACATGCTTAGCTCAAGGTCATGGCACACACATGTAAAACTTAAAATGGTGGACAAGAGTGCCTCCAGGAATTCTCAGCATTCATAAAAACATTTTAGCTGAAAATAAAGTAAATGTCATTTGGAGGCCCATTACCATAGAAGGCTGCCTGTAAAGCTGTCCAGCTCCTAAGGCCCCTAACAGGGTGCTGTCCAAATGAACGTGGAGTGCAGGGTGGACGCGCAACTAAGTGGAAGGATGCCCGTGCAAACAGGCTGGTGCTGTGTGAGGGGTGAGTAGGCGGATGCATGGTGGGAAGAGTGAGGGAATGGGGGTAGGAAGTAGATAACTGGATACGTGGGTGGGAGAAGGCAAGCAATTCAAGCTCCACAGCCCTAACCTTCCCACTGGGAATGTAAAAGCTGGCCAGTTCTAGGAGGAGCCAACCTCCTCATGAAGCTACCAGGTCCAGCAGTGGCAGGTGCAGGCACACTTACTGGTCTGGCAGAAGGCTATGCATGCAGGAGGCTGATGTTACTCCTGTTTTGTTAGCACCATCAATGGCAAAACAATACACAAAGAGCAGACGCATCCCATGACAGAGCACAGTTCGGAAGAGTTAGAACTTAAAGTTAAGGCTTAAAAATATCACTGGGCTAAGCTATGCTTTAGAACTAGGAGAATCCAATAGATAAAACTGTGGTTTTAAAACCAAAATATTTCTTTCCTTTCGTTCCTCCTTCCTGCCCTGCCCTCCCTTCCTATGAAAACCAAGCTCTCTGAAACAGATGATTGGTAAAAACTTTGTTTCTTACACAATCAAGGTACCTGACTGCATAATGGCATGCTGGCTGGGATTCCTAGACTCAGCTCACAAAGCCAGGTACCAGCTGTGGGACCCTGGCCAAAGCTTTGACCTGTCAACTGGAGGCCTTCCTACCTCCCTAAAAGGATTAAACACACATATGCACACAGTGCACCAGGTAAGATTGCTCAGATCTTACACATACTCGTGACAGCTGCCTTGGGGATGGAGAAGGGCAGAGCTATCCCACGGAAGTGTGCCAAGGAGGAGCAGAGCTGAATGCCCCAGCTCTGGAGCCTAAGGTCCAGGTCTTCCTGGACTGCCTACCTGTTCTAGGCTGTTTATACAGATAGGCAAGGAGTGTAAGAGTGTGAGTGAGTGTGAGTGTGTGTGTGTGTGTGTGTGTGTGTGTGTGTGTGACTGTACAGACCAGCCGCTCCATCATGTGTCACCCATTACAGGGTCTTGGAGGCCACAGTAACTGAGAGATCCCAGAACCATCTATCCCTGGGCCACAGCCTCACATAGACTTTCAGGGCCAACAGGAACCCACCAAGGGCAGTTTGTGGATAAACAAGACGTGTTTTCTGAACTGGGCTCTGCCATGAAGCATTTTTCACAACTGATGAGATCCGTCTGCAAGTAAGTGGAGCAAGCAGTGCTGCCCTGGACAGAACAGACAGATTTGGCACTCATATCCAGAGCTGAGGGATGTGATCTCCTCAGTTGATTTCTAAATACATACAGCTCAATTTCTGCTCCGAGTGATGTCCACTGTGCCCAGTGAGGAGAAACTGCTTTAAAAAAAATTTTTGCTGAGCCTCATTTGGGGTATCACTGCTGTTCCTAGAGACCAGTCTCCACAGTGACAAAGGTGTCAGATAATGACTATAAAAGATGCTAATGTGGCAGTGTGTATGGGCAGAATCACAGATCGGTACTTAAAGCGAGATTCCAGTTCTGCGTGATAATGGAAGAGGGAATGTCAAGCCATTTGACTCACTGACAGGCTCACAGGCTGCTTTTCATGGATGGCAGGAATTAGGTTTATTACAAAGGATTACCTGGAGACATAATTTGTACCAAGAACAGGGCTGTCAGTAAGGGAGGCTGGGTGAAGGGGAGTGCAGCCTACCCTCCCGCCTTCCCCTCCTCAGAGGATGTCAGTGTAGGCCTATGGCATGCCTCAGGAGACATGCTTCCCCTTATCCAAACAGTGGGAGGACCTTGTATCCTGGACCCTATATGCAAGAGCTGGGAAGACATTCTGTGTGAAGGAGCTGGGTGACCCTACAGGGATACTCCCGATCAGCCTCCCTGGGCAACTGGTTATACTGAACAATGAGGATCTAGGGCCACCCCAGCCAGGACATCCTCCAGAAACCAAGGTAAGTTTCTGACTCATGAGGCAATGGGAGCTGTGACTACCGTGGTACCTGTGGCTCATACCAGAGGCATTAGCTGAGGTACTAGCCTTGGCAAACTCTGTCTCAAACACGTGTTTATAGTAATCACTCTGCAGAGGCTTCGCATCAGTGTACCCAAGCAAACCGGGGATGGATGAGTAAAGACAGTCATCCAACAAACAGGCCAAAGGGCTCCGGTCCAGGTGGGCCAGCTGTGGAGGGTGGCCACAGTTCAGGTGGGCCAGCCATGGAGCATGGCCACCATTCAAAAAGCTGGGAGGGATGACTGAGTTTATGAATGAAGGTGCTGGTGTCACTCCAGAGAGGAAGTCAGAAGTCATAAAGAGGCTACACAGTACCTTCTTGAGGCTGACACTGTAGCACAAGGGGATGGAGCTCCCAGACAGGATCCCTGAGGACCGAGGAGGGAAGCATACAGAGGCTGAGGTGGGCTGGTTGGCACATGCTCAGAGCCACTATGCTCTAATGACAGCCCTCTGCCCTTGGCACATGCCATTTTGATCTGCCTGTGCACAGTGGGTTGCAATGCGTGCACTCAGCTCACCTAAGATGGGAATGTTCACATTCATTGGCAAGCCTTGACTGTCACCACCACCATTAGGTCTAAGGCAGCAGACGTGGCAGCTGTGGTTGCCACAGAAGCACATGTGGTGGTAATGTGGTGTCGTTGCCCCAGTCAGTGCAGTGCTGGTGGCTGAGGCTGGTGTACAGCCTGGCAGGCAGCACAGCCCTGACTCCTCTCATAGTCTACCCTAACCTGAGGCATGGCATGGCTACTGGGCTGTACCTTGGGGTGAAGAGTGGTGGTGACTGTTAGCTAGGTCATGAAGAAGGGGGCTCCTGACTGCACAGGCATCTCTGACCATTCTGAAAACACCCTTGACAGTGCCAGGTCTTTTCTATTCTGTCTCACTATGATCTGATTATGTCGACAGGGGAAGGCCTGAGGTGACAGAAGAAGTGTTCATGGGTCAACAGCCTAATAAAAGTCTCAAGAAACACCTTGTCTCTTCTACCAACTGAGGCCACAGGAAGAAGGGCTTGCCTGTCAGACTCCAGAGCCCTGATCTTGGATGTCTAGCCTCCAGATGTTCAAAAGCAGATGTTTGTTGTTTACAGGCTCCCAAGCCAGGGTGGGCTGTTACAGAAGCCCGTGGCTAACTTACATGATGGCACTGGAAGCACATGGTCACCAGATGCACACTCAGAAGACCAGAGGAGGAGGCAGACAGACCAAGGAGAAGCTTTGACCATACCTGCTCTGACGTCTCAGGGAAGAAAAGCAGTGTAGTAGACTAAGAACGGGGCTGTGGGATGAAGACATGGTCCTGCACTTCTCCACAGCAGCCACTGCTCATCATGGTCAAAGTGCCTCAGACCATGCACCCTAGGCTTCTCTTACCACTCAACTAAGCCTCCCTAGCAGCCAGTCTTAGATGCTAGCTGGGGGTTCCTACTGCAGCACCAGCCCCTCTGGTGTGAGCTGCCCATCCCCAGCAGAGTCCAGGAGGTTGTCTCTGCTTCTCTGGATATGGCTAAATAAACAGAAAGATACCACCCACACTGTACCAGGGGTTCCCCACCAAGAAGCCCAGGGGTGTGCTAATCAAGGAAGTGACTATTGCAGGGTTTGGGGTGATGGTGCACACTGGTCCAGCCGGTTTCTCCTAGCTGCTTTTCACTTGGGTTACCTAAGAGTGTCAGGTCCTCTCCTTCTCAGCGTTTGCAGGTCAGTGTCTACCAAGGTTGGCTGAATCCTCCAAATGCTGGCAGCAAATGAGCCCTGCATGTGAGACTGTGGCAGCAGGCGGCCAACAAGGACAGCAGGGAACCTTGGGTCTGAGGAGACTGCAGGCTGCAGGCCCACCAGTCTCCAGAAATGCTTCTCTATGGCTGTATCATTTTTATTTCCAAGGAAGACTTGTCTCAGTATCCACAAAAGGAAGCAAAATGGGGCATGTGACAGCAGAGAGGGACATCTTGATAATGCCCAAGGTGTAATTACATTTCTTCGAGGACCAAGCAGGCAAGCTTCCTTTAGTTCATCTGCCTTAGATATCAAACACCATTAATGAGATAATAAGGCCTCTCAATTAATGATTTCAGTGGTGAGTCTAATTTTTTCCTTAATGGCAGGATTAATTCACAGGCAAATGAGTGAGAGAGGCTGGCAAAGTTCTGAATACTCAGCTGCCCTCCAGCTCACAGGTGGGCACATTTCTTTTGATGCAGATTTGGGTGGCCCTTCTGAATCTCCTGCAGCTTCCTGGGGCCCAGGTGCCAACTTCACCCCACATGAGAGGAGTTCTTTTATAAAGGGAAGTGGGGAGGAAAGTGTACCTGTCTGAGGAAACTGCCCAGGTAAGGCCATGTAGACCTGCGAAGATACACAGGACCAGAATAACTGTAGCTGGCCAAGGCTGCTGCTGTATGAGACATGACTTGTCTACAAAGCCTACAAGTGCACAGGCACAGGCCATGTTCCAAGTGGCACAGCTGAAACTCTGATGCCCTTCTGCCACCTGCCAGCCCCAGACCAGAGCTCCAGATGGAGGTGCACGAACCACAGGCAATGCACATAGGAGCCTGCCATCCTCTGGGAGAACTATCCCCTAAGCTACTCCACACAGCTACAGTCCTTTTCCAAGGAAGGCTGTCCCTTAGTTATTCTACACAGGCATAGTCACTTCCCAAGGAGGACTGACTCCTATCTACATAACTGTAGGACGAGCAGAAAGTTCCCCCCACATGATGGTGGCTGCTTCCACATAAACTTTGGTAAACAGGGAGTAGGTCTGTACAGTCACAGAGCCAGCTTCCCCCACGAGGGCCAAACTGAATCTTGTCTGAGAGCCTAGAAATTGGTGACACAGATAATGACAGCCAATCAGGAACTGCCACTTAGAGGACATGCTTGCTTGGGACCAATGGGACTTGGGTGGAGGATATAAAGGATGCTCCCGAGAATTAATAAATGAGCTTTCTGCCACATTCTCACCTGCTCCTGGAGTCCGAGACATTGATTCCGCCCCTTCTCATGCACTGCCTCCAAAGGGATGCCAGGCAGGACTAAGGACTCAAGCAACACATAACCACAAGGAGGGCTGTCCTTTAAGCTACCCCACACAGTCACAGTTACTTCTCAAGGAAGACTGTCCTATGATACCCTACACAACCACAGTCACTCGCTAAATTTTTTAGTTCTATTGTGGAGCTGAAACCTCAACCAGACCCTAAAATATGTCAGTCAGTGATGAACAACACACAGGACAATGGTCCCCTGAGATTATACCATCCAGTGATGTCATAGCCATCTCAGTTTGTGCAAGCACACAGTATGTTCACACACCGATGGAATCACCTGTTGATGGTATTAAATGTGCACTATCACTAAACAATGCATTTTGGTGCGTGGCATTTCAGAAACACCTGAAAGAAGAAGTTAAGTTCTGAGTTCGAGGCTAGCCTGGTCTACTGAGTGAGTTCCACAGGACTACACAGAGAAACCCTGTCTCAAAAAAAAAAAGAAAAAGAAGAAGAAGAAGAAGAAGAAGAAGAAGAAGAAGAAGAAGAAGAAAAAGAAGAAGAGGAGGAGGAGGAGGAGGAGGAGGAGGAGGAGGAGGAGGAGGAGCCTAACTTATTGAGCTGTACCAGTCCAGGGAAGAGTTTTCTCTCCAAAAGCTTTCATCTCTGGACCTTGACCCATACAACAAGCTGAGTGCAAGTTTCACTGCAGCCTCTTCTTGCTTGTTGGCTCCAGCTTCTGTCTGTCTGCTGTCTGTTGCCACCTATTACCAGCTCTGGGGCAGTGGCAGTTGTGGAAGAGGTCCAGTAACCTGCCCTGCTCTGGCTTCCCCTCAGAAGACTATAACACTTTGGTCTTTCCGACCATGCCAGAGACTTTGAGACCTTTCTTTTTGGCCAGTCAGGCTAGAGATCCCTCACCAACTAGGCCCTAGTATGCAGACCCAACTGGCAGAGTAAGTCAGCTCTCTCCTCACCTCTCTGCCTGTGGTTTGATAGTTGGAAATGTGGAGTAAAGAGTAATTATTTTCAGCACTTACACTCTGTAGAGACATCATTAATGGATGATGAAGAAGAAGAAGAAGAAGAAGAAGAAGAAGAAGAAGAAGAAGAAGAAGAAGAAGAAGAAGAAGAAGAAGAGGAGGAGGAGGAAGAGGAGGAGGAGGAGGAAGAGGAGGAGGAGGAGGAGGAGGAAAAAGAGGAGGAGGAGGAGGAAGAAGTAGTAGTAGTAGTAGTTAAACCAGGAACCACAGTCCAACCTGTCACTCATATGGCAGAGTCCTTGGCATCACAGCAAGAACAGGTTCTGAGCTCTTTGCATGGCCAGGTAACAGCTGGTATGGCTCATCCCTTGAGGACCATTCTTACTCAAGCCACCATATTCCACTCCATGGTCCCTATAGACTTGTAGTCACATCATTATGCAAAAATGCACACAGTCTAACTTCAAAAGTCCCCATAGACTTTCAGTCTCAAGACTGCTTCAAAGTCTAAAGTCTCTGCCAAGACTCAAAGCATTCTCTTAACTGTAACCCCTGTAAAATCAAAATCAAAATGTTGATTGCATACTTTCAACATACAATGGCACAGAATATATATTACCATTCCAGAAGGGAGAATATGAAGCACAATGAAGAAATACTGGACCAAAGCAAGACTGAAAACTAGCAAGACAAACATTCTGCATCTCCATGTCTGATGCCAAAGTGCTCTTCAGTGCACCAACTCTTTCAGCTCTGTTGACTGCAACACATCCTCTCTCTTGGGCTGGAACCACATCCTGTTAGCAGCTCTCCTTGGTAGGTATCCCACAGCTCTGGCATCTCCAACATCTTGGGATCCCTGACACAACCCAGGCTTCACCTTCACAGCTTCGGGTAATGGCCTCTCTGGGCACCATGCAGGGACACCCCTGACATATGCCTGGCCTCACGGCTTTCCTTAGCTGTGGAGGAAGATTCTACAACTCTTTTCTTGTATCTTTGACTCTAAAGCCAGAACCATGAAACCAAGACAAGGCAGGAGCTGCCAAGTTCTGCTGCTTGCTGGGCTGGTACTTAGCCCCCTCTCTCAGATAAATGTGCCCCAGCTTTCAGTTGTTGATGGTTCCTTTCCCTGCTTAAGCTTTCCTTTAATCCCTTTCCACCAGTTGGAAGCTTAGCTGGGCTGGGGCTTGCCCTGAGGTCATCATTGCTTTTACTTCGTTTGGCATCAGGATTTTCTTTGAGATTTTATCTCTTTGAGCTGATGCAGGACTTGGCTCCAGCATCACCTTTCCTGGCACTGCTTTTCTCTTCACTCTGCACATTTTGTATTTCTCCCTGCCCCACCTGCACCTTTACATTGTAGATCTGTATAACAGTGGCTACTAATAACCACATGATAAAGTCAATACTAGGTTGTCTTGAAGTCTCCTCTGCCAATGCCATTAATCCAAAATACTTTAGGCATATTTTTTGGAACAAGGACAAAAACACCTGCTTTCTTTGCCAAACTATCAAAAGAATGGTCTCTAGCCAGTTAATATTTTTTCCCTCTGAAACTTTTTTACTGAGATGCCACAGTTCTGCCCTCAGCACTGTCTCCCATTTTGTACTAGGATGGCCCATTAAGTCCCACTTACAGTATCCAATTACTTTTCTAGTCCAAACTCCCAAAGTCTTCTATATTCTTCCAACAAACAGCATAGTCTGGCCTGTAAAAGCAAAACCCCATTCCTTGATACCAGCTTTAGTCTTAGGCACATGTCTAAGGCACCATAACAGAGTCCTACCCTAAGGAACTAAAACACAGCCCAAACCCCATGGTGAAGAAGATGTTTTCTCTTTTAAGAACAAAGTAATGTGCCTAGTACTGCATGGCCATGCAGAAGGGATGGTGTGACACAGTTCCTGCCCCTGGAGCAGAGCTAGCAGGGCATAGGACTCTACTAGTATTGAGTTTACTAGGTATAAGGCTTGTTTGTATAATTTACTTTACGATGCTCCTTCAGGAGATGTTTTCTCTGCCAAGATTAATGACATGATAATTAGAAGCAGCATGAGTCTGGGAAGCAAGGGTATGTCTAATATCCTTGGCAAAATTGTAAATGCTGTGACCTCGAGGATAGTCCTTAAGGCTGTGGGAAAGAACTCTGTAAACATGAGTTCAAGAATGTATAATTTCTCAACTATGCAAAATATACAACTATGCAAAATATACAGATGCAATATGAATTTTATGAGGGGCTTCACAGACCTAAAAGAACAGAGGCAGCTGCACTATGAGCCAGCTTGTCAGAAAAATACTAAGGAAGGAGATAAAATAAAATTGGGGAGTGGTGATCAAAGGGCAAGATCCCACCTAGCTAAGTTTATTGTTTGTGCTTAGAAAGGCAGGCAGATTTCTGAGTTCAAGGTTAGCCTGGGACAGAGCAAAGTTAGGTCCAGGCATGGTGGGAATAGTAGTCTCAGGACAGGATCCCATCCAGCTAGCTTATTATTTACACTTATAAAGGCAGGCAGATCTCTGAAATCATTTGCCATGTTTTTTTTTTTTTTAAATGTACTTGCTGTCTACTAAGAATCAAAGGGCTAAGGTTATAAAATGCTAATTCATGGGATAACCAAAAGGAAACTTTGGTAAACAAGAGACAGCTACCCAGAGAGAACTGTTTGGAGCATGAACACAACTCTTTTGGAATTTTCCTAGCAGCTTTTCTGACTTGGGTTGGAAAATCCAAGAATTCTTCTAGCATGAGAGCTATCTTGAGCAAAAAGTTATCTCCAGCAGAAAGTTAACTCAGGCAGACTACAGAGCCAAGAAAAGCTGTCCAGGGAGCCATTTTGAGCAGACTACAGAGCTGTCATTTTGCACCCCATCATTTGACATTAAGTCATTTCTTTCACTGCTCCCAAACACTCCTTCCTTAGGACCCCCTCTCCAACTAGAAGGTAGTCCTTGGCAGTAATGCTTTTCTAATTTAGCAGTGAGCAGTTTAAAACTGGCTACAATGCTAAGATTTTGTACGCACCTAGAGTTGAAGTGACCAATTCTAACCTACAATTTATGTTCAAGCGCCATCCATTTTATGAATATACACTAGAATACACATGATATTGCTTTTTATAAATATTACCTAAGCATGCTAAATCTGTTTCTGGTATTTACTATTTTCAAGTCTCAATGTCCTAAAGCTGTACCAGAAACCTTGCCATACACTTACATGAAGGTTGGGTTGAAATCCCTACCTAGACTGACATCTACCATGCAGACATCAAGGCCTTGGCTCAAAGTGAAATGCAACTAGAAGCTGGGCCTGCTGGGGATGTGCTATGCTGTGGCTCTGCATCTCTACATTCTGGGTACTTCCCACCCCTTTAAACAGCAATGTGATGATGGAGTGGGGACACACCCATCCCATGTGCAGCACATGAGGAAAGGTGGGGAAAGGTTCATGTCTAAACTGTTACCCTCCACCCTGGCCCCTAAAAGGTTCACCTACATTTCAAAATAAAATGTGCACTGAGTCCATAGCCAGGAATCCTCAATAATTCCAGCTCAGCTCAAGAACCCAGGTGAAATTTTCTCTGAGACTCATTGTGAATTCTTAGTTAAGCTGTTATGTAACTCAATATGGCAAT
>JANHMN010000012.1:16467646-16527650 GCA_030674055.1 Rhabdomys pumilio
CACTCTCATTCCAAAAGCAAGGGACAAGACAGAGAAGGGAAATGAGAAGAGAATTGAAACCTAGCAGTAAAACAAACCCTGTAGCTTCAAATGCACATTCAGGGTCACAATGGCATGCTAGAAGCTCCAATGAGCCTGGAAGCTACACACCAGCTCTGCCAGCCACAGAACACATGGCTTTTCTCCTTGGATGGCTCTCTTCACTATCTGAAGCTTTCCATGGCAGATACGTCATACCTCTGGCATCTCCAGTTTCCTTGCGTCTTCACTGCATCTAACAGCTTCAGTAGCATAGCTTCATGTGTTACTGCTACATCTTATCTGGACTCCCAATATTTCATTTAAAACCTGGGTGGAGGCCTCCACCTGCATTCACCATGCCTAAAAAGTCAGCAGCACATGGGGCAGTGATTTCAAGCAGCAGCCAGGGCTCCTAAGACCACAGGTGCAATAGCCTGTATATCTGGGATTCCCAGAATGATGAAATGAATAGTCATAGGTGGCCCCTTGTACACAGCATGCCTGAGTGGGACATCCTTCTCAAAAAAAGTCTTTTTAATGTATTAATACTTTTATACTCTTTGGTGGCATGGGAAGAATACTCCCATTCCTGAGATGCCCTGGAGGCAGCTTTTCTACTGTCCTGGTGCAAAGTCCTTGGTTTCTTTCTGATGTTACTAATCCCTTTAGGCAGCAGGTTTCGCAGGCTTGACTTTACATGCACTTCTCTTCCAGACAAGTTACAAGGTTTTACTCACCCTTCTCTGTTTAAACCATCTTCAGTGCAACCCTGGAAACAGCCAGAAATGCCAATGTCAAAGCCTGGAGGCTTTGTGGTCTTGAATTTTTTTCCAAGTTCAACTTTATGTAAAGTCTCCAGGCATGGATAAAATGTGGATAAGTTCCCCTCCACCATGTAACGCAAATGGTTTCTGGTTCACTTTCCAACAGAGTTCTCCTTCCCATTGGAAGCCTATGAACAGTCTTTACTCTTCATGTTCTTAGGCATATTCTGGTTCTGAACTCCTTGAGAACTACCAACTAAGCTCTGCATAGAACATTGACTCTCAACCTTCTTAATGCTGTGCCTTTAAATCTCATGTTATGGAGACCCCCAATCATAACATTTTTTTCATTGCTACATCATAAGTGTAATTTTGCTACTGTTATGAATTGTAATGTAAATATCTGTGTTTTCTAATAGTCTCAGGAGACCCCTCTGAAAGGGTTATATGGCCCTCTGAGAGGTCACAACCCATAGGCTGAGAACCACAGGCTTACAGGTTACCTCTTCAGACTTCTCCAAGGCCCTCCTGTAAACCAGTTACATGGTCAGGTAACCACAGCAATGACCATTTGTAACAACTGTCCATGGCGGCCAGCTTTTCATTCCTATGACAAACCACCTGAGAAAAATAGCTTAAGATACAAAGGTGCATTTGGCCTGGTGAACTGACTCCATGGCTCTCAGGACTGAAGCAAGGCAGAAGAATGAATCATGGTGGGAGAGCATGGTGTGGGCAGAACTGTCTAACTCACGGAGGCCAGGAAGCAGGTGAGAGAGAAAAACCCAGGGACTAACACACTCTTCAAAGCCATGTCCCCAATGACCCACATCCTCCAACTAGACTGGACCTCCCAGTCTCTACTACCTCCTAGCTATACCGCCCTACTACAAACCCATCAATGGATAACCCACTGACTAGGTCAGAGCCTGAAAACCTAACAATCACTTCTCACTGACTGGCTCCACCAGCTGGAATCAAGCCTTTAAATCGTAGATTTGTGGGGATTCTTTATGTGCGAACAACTCTAACAGCTGAGGAAAAGCAGAAGACACAGGGGGAGGGCAGCTCAGTGAAGGGCAGCTCATGGCCTGCATCATCGGGCAGCGGCTGCAGGGCCACTGTGCTGGAAAGGCTGGGCTGAGCAGAGTGGGCTTCAGGTGGGCAGGTTAGAGCCACAGGGCTGCCACTGATGCCCGAAAGACATTTGTATTGGTAAAAAGTACTCAGTTCTTCTTCTTTTTTAATGAATTAAATTCCTTATTTTTTTAATTGAGGTTATAATTTAATTACATTTTCCCCTTTCTTTTCCTTCCCTCCAAACTGTCCCATATACCCTTCCCCACTCTTCAAATCCATGGCCTCTTGTTTTATAATTGTTCTTGTAATAGCACTACTCTCTTTAGCCACCACATGTTTCTTAGCCCAGTTTTTCATGTATGTGACACAGAGGAATGGTGTGGTCAGCAGATACTCCAGGAAACTGCACACTGAATTCTGGCAGGCAGGAGGCAGAGCAAGAACCGAGGAGCCAGCTCCTGCAGAGTGTGGGGAGGTGATGTCGCGTAAGGGTGGCGTGTGGAAGCAGCAGGGCAGGGAGGACACAGGATGAGTTTGATGAGAAGGAGAATAATCCAGACTTGGAAACCTGGGCCATTACCCCACCTGTATCCCCCACTGCCCAGGCCCCTCTGCTGAGCTCTGCTTATAAACCTGAGGAAATGCCACCCTGCAGTGGTCCATTCTGGTTCCTCCTGGGGAACAGGCGCACCCTGAAGGTCCTGGGGTCTCTTTCATTAAGCCCAATGAGGTTAAATGGCAGTCGTCAAACTTTTTCTGCTTCTTACATGAAGCTATCACACATTGCACATTGAAACACCCAGTGACAGGCCTCAGCAACACGACTAAAAGAGGGCAGGACAGACCTGGTAAGCAGGACAGACCTGGTAAGCAGGTATGGGAGATGAGCACAGCCTCTTCAAACACAGGCATCTACCATACACGAATGATCTTTAGGGCTACCTGGCTATGTTCACACTTCTTCACCTGCTATACCTGACTCTGGAAGCACTGAGCTTTCCCGTGTACTTTGGAGGTGTGCCAACATCTGGCCACCTTAAACAACCACCTCATGTTTCGGCTGTCTCATATGTGTGAAGTTGTAGCTGTTCATCCCACAAAGAAGGTAAACTCCAACACAGAGAGAGATGACTTAATAAAATATGTAGGTGTGTCTAATCACAGTCACGGGACTCAAACTGATTTTCTACAACCTCTAGACTGCCATTGTTTTCTCTGAGCCTGTGGGTTCATTTCTTAAAGGGGAAGCGACTACAGTAAGCCCGAACTAACTTAGCCCTCATGCCTCTCCTAATAGGTAGGTGACTACTGAGAGGGCATATGGACCCTCTGCCATGAAGGTTGGGGGGGACAGGAGCATAAACTCTGGGACTGGGAAGGGGACAGGCAACTCCTCTTTCCACCAGCCACTATCCTCCTATAAACAGCGAGAAACTGAGGACAGTGCAGTGTTGGGAAGGTTGCGGAGGTAACTCAGGACAAAGGTGAAGACTGGATGTCCCCAAAGAAAGGGCCACCAGGTACTCCCAAGAAGGCAAATGACTCAGCCATCCCTGCCCATAGGAAGCCCACACTCGGCAAGTGCACAAGTACCTCCCATGGCTCGAGAGAACACACAGCCACAGCCACAGCCACAGCCACAGCCACAGCCACAGCCACAGCCACAGCCACAGCCACAGCCACAGCCACAGCCACTAATGACATCTGGCTGAATGACCATGAAACAGAGGTTCCCCCTTCCCATACATCTTCCTTTATGAACACAGGAGTGAGCTGGCCTTATGTGAAAGTCAGATGTCCCTCAAAGACATAATAACTAAATAGCTAAAGCACAGGGGTCATTGTGCCAACAGAAATCATTTTTCTTTATGACTATTTCAGCAAGAGTTTCTCATTTGTAAAGAGAAAGGTTTGTTTTTTCACATCAAGAAGGAAAAGAATAGCCACATTCTTCATACCTTGTTTCCTAAAAAATACTAAGGGAATGTATGGATGCTTGAGGATAGACGTCTCCATGTGTGTGCATGCTTATGTGTTCGCACGTGCATGTGTACGTGTGTGTGTGTGTGTGTGTGTGTACACTGTGTCAGTGAAATACATGCTTATATGCACACATATACATCTGCATGTATGCATGTGTTCATTCACTTGCCTGCATATCCACACAGGTGCTCTGTGTGTGTGTGTGTGTGTGTGTGTGTGTGTGTGTGTGTGTGTGTGTTCATGCTTGTAAAGAAGCTGCAGGCTGAGCCCCTCCTTCTCAGATGAGAAATTCAGACGCAGCAGAACACTGCTGCCTTTCTGTGGACCTCCATCTAGATTGGAAAGAGGCACCCCCCTGCATCAGCACTGCTACTCTCCTGGACAGCAAGCCCCAGAGTATGGCTTCCTAGCACTGCTCCAGAGCTGTGCTTGGCACTGTTCTTTGATGGCATACACTCCTGAAGCAAGTATGCCACAAAGTTCCCTCTAGCTAGGGCTGTGAAGCCCAGTACAGAGCTCCATAGGAAATCAGGCTGTCCTTGCAAGTCACATCACACAGCAGCAAGGAGGGTGTTCTTGGGTGTGCCTGGTGCTTTCCTCATTCAGCAGAGCCACAGGAAAGCAGCGCTCATTACTTCTCTTGGACTTAAGGACTGTAAGGCACCGGGAGCCTCTCCCACAATCTGCTCCTTTCATCTTCCCTCACGCCTCATCTTCAGCCTTTAATCACTTCTCCTGATAAGAAAGTTGCTATTCAACTTTGTAGCCCACAGGATACTTCGCTCAGCAATGGCTCAGATCTTCAATGCCTGCCGCTATTACCATAATGAGCAGTAGAGCTTAATAAGGAGGGTACATCTTCTGAGGTCTGAAAAGAAAATTACTGTCCATATTTGAATGTGCAGGCCAGGAAACAAACACTCTACCATGGCATGGGGCACAGGGGCTGGGGGTGGTGGGAAACACAGACAAGGACGGATATGACAGCCAGCCTGCTCATTCTCCATGAAAACTGTGTCCCATAACAAGAGTTTGGGATGGCAGCAACAGCTGTCCTCAAAGAACAAGGATCTCTGGGAGTTGAACCTGAAGGAAGCAGGCCTTGTTTAGAGCTGAGCTGAGGCTGAGTCCCCTGGGGGAGTTAAGTAACTCAGCCACAAAGTTCTGTCTCTCTACTCCCTCCCTGAACACAAACATTTCCAGCCCTCTACTACATCTAAGGCTTGGTCTGGCCCTTCTTTCCAGAAGGCCCTGTGGCCACTCTGACTTTCTTTGTCCCCACACTCCTGCAGTTGCCCGGTTGGGAACCCTGCAGTTGCAGGCTCTGTTCTGCTCTGCACCTGAACTTACCTGTCCTCCCAATTGCCCAGTGGCCTAGAATCACCAGCCCATGTCTACACACCGACTCCTCAGACAGCTCTCATGTGAACCCAAACCCATCTCTCTCTGCCATCCCATGAGGCCAAGCAGTCTGTGTCCTCAGCCTGTAGCCACTGTTCCCCCACTTCTGGGTCCAGCTATTCTGGACATCTGGACATCCCTCTGCCTCCTTCAACACAGCTCCTACCCAGCTGGCTTACCAGCCACACTGCAGGCCTGCAGGGCCTCTGCTCAGAGCTCCCACCTCTTCCAGCTGTTCCTTGCTGTACTGCAGGCTGTGCCCATAGTCTCTCCTGGATATGCTGTGTCCTTAGCACTCTGGCCCTCTCATTCTGGGGGACACAGCAGCAGGTGATTCCCACCTTTGATGTTCTGTCATCTGTCTTGCATGGCCCCTGACCCTGAGGATGAGCACTCAGTGGGCAAGAGTAGACAGAAAACTAGAGAAGGCTCCATGGAGCTAGCCTGGGGTGAGCAAGGTCTGCTGTATATGTAGTCTACACACTCAGACACAGAGTTTGCTGTCTGTAGCCTGCCCACCTCACATACTTAGATGTGTGCCTGTATGCTCCTGTATGCGCAGGGAAGGCCTGCTGTCTCTTACGTCCCACAAGCCCCTCCTCCTAAACTATCAACATCATAACTGGTCCATCTCACTGTTAGTCTATCGGCCCTACTGTGGGCTAGGATCCACCTGCCAGTAGGGTCTCTCCATGGATGTGGTCTAGGAATCTGTCCTCTCTCTGCAAGGATGTCTGAGGCCAGAAAGTACCCACAACTGATACGGTACGAGGCCAGAAAGTATAGGCAGTGTCCCTCATGCATTTCACGATTTCTCATCAGGACATGGCAGGCCAGGGCCTGGGCCCCAAGGTCCTGTTCAAGAAGTTAAAGTAGCTAAAATACAACAGAAAACCACAGGAGCGCCACACGACACACCACACTAGAGCACACGAACCTCACACACCACACCACACTACAGCACACCAGCCCCACAGTAACATACCCACACTACAGCACACAAGCCCCGCACAACACACCACACTACAGCACACAAGCCCCACACAACACACCACACTATAGCATATGAGCCTCACAGCAACACACCGTCCACACTACAGAGCACCAGCCCCACACAACACACTACACATGAGTGCTGTCCACACAGCACCACTCAGCACACCACAGTGCACTAGCCAGGCACCACACACTCACACTACAGCACAAGGCCCTGCCTACTCAGCACCGCAGGCACCTACTGCTTCCCTTCACTTTGCAGCAACCTGCCAGAGCAAAGAAGAAATAACAATTCACTTCCAAGATCTCTTTTCAATTGACCAATTTTGTCTTTAAAAATGTCTGGAAACTATGAAGAAGATGATCTTTAGTTTGGCATTTTGTGACATTTGCTGTTTTAAGGGTACACCGTGTGAGAGAGACATCAACCCGTATAAAGCCATGAGCCTGCAGTGGCTATTCATACATTCAGTTAGGCACTGGACAGGAAAGTGCAACCTGTCTCAAGTCTGCTAGATGGCCCAGGAGGTAGGACAGGGCCTCTGAATAGTTAGCTGGACCAGACCTGAGGACAGTGGTGGTCTTCCAGAGAGATGCTATAAGGCCTTGTAAGCAAAGGCCACGCAGATCTTGGCCAGGACCAATGCCATCCATCCTGCCATCTCCAAGTGGTCTTTCCATGTTTGCTCTCAGCCCTAGACGGGAAGCTGTGGTTCAAGGGCTCGAGGGAAAAGGACAGGCAGGCTCAAGGCACAGTGGCTGGAGGGATTGGGGACTTCCAAACAAGGGTCCTATGTGGTTCAAGTACATGTGCATGGGCTCCTCAAGAGAGGGAGGAAAAACACACAGTAGTGAACACTTAGAACAGAAAGTAAGAAAACAAGACAGAGGCACCCATCTCAGTGCTCTGACGTCAGAATGAGCTGACATCAGAAGCTCGCACCTGCATATGACCAGCAGCACTCTGGGAACAGAACCAGAAGCAGGGACACAAGAGTCTTTGGACAAGATAAGCCTCCCTCTCCCAAGAGCAATAAAAAGCCAGGCTGTAGTCAGCTCAGCAGACACTGGTCTCTAGTATACCTCAATGCACTCAAGCCAGGCACTTCAGCAGTAAGAGACCTTTCCAGCTACCAGTTCCTAGCAGGATCTCTTGCCTCTGGCCTGGCTCTGACCTTGGAGATCCTTGAGTGCCTGGCATCCTGGCTGTCCTAGCCTCACAAACACAAAAGCCTCTGCCACTCTCAAGGAGCACCTGCTGCAGGGTACACCTGCTGTCCCTTTCCCACCAGTGGACAGACACACAGGCTTGCTGTGTGCTGGGAAGTAAGACTAGCAAACTGTGCCACCTCTATCTACTGTCTGCTGTCTGTGAGCGAGTCCTGCCTCCAGATCCCAGTGGCATCAATTACAACTGGATCATTAGTCGTCAGGTTCACTGGATGTGAGTTGTTTCTTCTTTTTTATGTGTGAACAACAAACTGTGTGTTAAAAGTCACCTGACTGCTTGCATCTCTGATGCACAAGTAGCGTTTGAGACAGACACCTAGAAGTTGTCTGGATTTATGCCTACAGGACAGGTGTCAGGGAATGTTCCCTCCTCATCCCATTCCCAGCAGACAAGTGTCCACAAGGACCTATGAATGGTTCTTCTAATAAGTAGGTTGAAGTCGGGCAGAGTTTCAAAGCTGTCACCAAGCTGAAGACAACTTCAGTTACTGAGACGCCATACATGCCAAAGGGTCAAGGCCTCAGCAATGGAGCCTACCACTTTGTGGCTGCTCAGGAGGCAACAAAGGGAAGCTCAGGGTCTGTGTCCCAAGAGGCTGTGCATTCCTCAGGGATGGTGTCTTAGGCCCAGAAGGCAGGGCCCATCTGCAAGCTGAAGCTGCTGAGTTTCTGCCAGGGTTCTGCTCTTTGGTAAAGTCAGGCTGTCGGGGATGGGGCAGGGGTAGTCTTTCTGGTGGCTCCTCACCAGGGCTTCCTCTGTTTGAAGTCTGCCACATAAGGAAGCTCTGATTCAGGAATGGAGCCAGGTAGATCTTTGGGTGGGTCCCAAAGAAGAGCTAGGCTCTAGAGCGTGGCCTTGATAGAGAGGGATTGAAAGGTGATGGGCTGAGGTTTGATCCATTTGCATAAAGATTCCACACCCATTTCTCAGAAGTGATTTCTTAAAACTCTCTTCTCTGTAGATGGGACACTAATGACACCAGGAAGAAGCCTGTCTCAGGGAGTAGCCTTGACAGTCATCCATGGATAACCAATGGTTCTAGAGGTTTCCTCACAGTGGCTACCAGAGAGAAAAAGCGTCAGCCACCCTAGCACTTCATACAGCTTGGGATCTGGGGGGAAACTGCAACATCTGCTTGCCTTGCTGTGTGGTCTCCTGCCCTTACCCCACTCTCACCCTGCCTCCCAGGCTCTCTCCTGGAATTCAGAGAGACACATCCTTATCCATCACTGTATGCAGGCACCTGTGAGCAACAAGGTCCCCAGAAAAGTGGGGCACATATCTCACCTTACATCCACCAGTAAATTCCATGCATATGTGCATCTGTCCACAGGCCTGACTCCTGCACTGTATCCCATGAAGTCTGTGGGCTCAGAGCCTAGCATCCCTCAGTACCAACCCTGAGCCATGAACCCACAGAGCAGGGGTTGTCCTGATAGTGGGCACTGCCCTGGCTGGAGAATTGCAACTCTGCATAGTAGCTGGATGCAGGGGAACTGAAGGGAAAGGGCCAAACAAGAGAATAAAATTATCTAGACACTACTAACCTCATCTGAATAATGACCACACTGTGACTCCTTTTGTTCAGCCTTCTCTAAGCTTCAAACATGAGCCAATCTGGGATCATCTTTGCACTGCTGCTCCTGTGTATAGGAATGTGATTCTGGGCCAGGTTTCTCCACAGAAATGTGTTCAGAATTTCCAAACTCACCAAGGTTATTTAAGACCAGTTTGGGTACTTATAAAGTATTCCAAACCCAATTCACATGGCTTGGGCACAGACTATAAGTAACCTATTCTCTATGGATCACAGGCTGGTGCTGGGTCAGAAGTCAGCCGTGGACCTGAGGTCTCCAGAAAGGCTCTATACCTTGGCCTCCAGGAGGAGCAGTGCCCAGCCGCTCTGCTCCACACCTGCTGATCTCGAAGTACACTTTACAAAGCGCTGCCTGTGGACAGCATCACCTGTGTTCATTTTCAGTTCTATTTTAATGACTGGACTTTTTTCTAAACGGTTGCATAATTTTTCAGTGATATGTCTGACCACTCTGGGTATCTTCATTTGTTTTCCATGGGGACATTTCCTTTTAATTTGTTCTGTGTATGGATATCCTGCATATTAAAGTCACAGGGTGTGTTTTATTTACAATTGAGAATCCCACCCCTCAAAAAGCTATTTCTGATTCTTATCTGCACTTTAATTTGTGATGCTTCAAACAAACATTTAAGTTGTCAGTACATGCTCAGAATAATCTAGGGCAATACATTCCTCTTAGGCTCTTGTCTATTAAAAACCAACATTTTAGTATCAAAAGTAATGTAAATGCTACCCCAAATGTGTGCTGAGTGGGCTGAAGCAGGTGCTCCTAGAGGAGGCTCTGACTCTTGTTCCATTTAGGTATGTCACAGACAAGCAAGAGCCAGGAGCCCAGTCCTGCCTGTGTGGTCATGGTTCTAGACTCTATTTCAGGGGAAGGGTCTGACTCTCCTCTGCCACACCTGCTTCCCCTGGTCCTGTGCCAGCTATTTATATAGGGCTGGGCCCACAGCAGACAGAAGTATGTGCCTTCAGAGCACAAGCTGATACTGGCCTACTCTGAAGAGCTCATATGTCTGAAATGTCCGTGGTATGTATGTGCACATGTGTGCATGTAGGGGGAAAGCAAGCCTTCCCATGCTGCCTACTCACACTACAGATATGACACGTACCCCTGTTTCTATCCCATGGAGTGGCGTGGAGGCTGTCAGTTTCAGACATCTCAGCACTCTAAGACCATATCGCTATTTCTACTTAACAACAGAGCTGCTCTTCTTTGTCTTACATTTGGGGAAAGCTACTGTCCATTGTAGGAGACCAGGTGACTCTGCCTTTAGCTCATTCACAGGATGTTGTAACAAGAGTGGGTGGGAAAGGAGTTACTCCTTGCTTGGCATCTGGGAACGTAGCTTTTGGTCTACTTGAAAGGCAGAGACCAGGCCAGCTTATCTGGACTACTCACACACATGTGGAGAAATACAAGTTTCTTACCTGATTTTAGAGGGCACACAATGGCCTATGACCAGACACAATAAAAGCCTAAGGTCCTGGATCCCTAATGGGCATGGCCCCTCATTTTCTGATGGGAGAGTGTGCTCCATGTCCTGATTCCTCTCGTCAGGAATGTGTGGGGAGCCTGTCCTTCGTGCCTTTCCTTCCTACTGATCTGGTCAGGTCTCAGTGACATTAACACTCAGCTTGAGTATGACCAGGGCTTAGTCAATAGCTCTTCTAACAGAGCCCAGATGTATGGTGACTCCAGTACAAACAGACTTACAAGCAGCAAACTAGCTCAACACACCCAGGTAAACACGAATCAGAAATGAAACATAAACATAAAAACATGAAATACTAGATCAATATATTGACAAATTCAAGAGTATCTGTATTTAGACTGTAAGTGGAATTAGACTGCTATCGGATGTGCACACGGGCTTTCATGTTAGTTCCCTCTATTCGGCCATGCTTTTGTTCCTACCTGGTGTCTGGTAAATCTGTAAGACATGCCTGACATGTAGATCTCATGTAACCCACACGTGATTCCATGCCTCAGTCTCAATGCCTCTAGCATTCATGTGAGGACACTTAGTCCTCAAGATGCTAGTACTCAAGATGCTAGTTATTACTTCCAGAAATTGAGTCCCTGTCACAAGCAGAGCAACACCCTTACCAAGCCATTGAGCTCTAGTCTCTTTCATTCTCGGCCTTAGGCAATGAAGACACAGCACCAAGACACCATCTTGGAAGCAGACCCCAAGCCTACCTTGGAGCTCTTGGACATCCCTGCCTCTAGAACCATGAAGAATGCGTGTGTATTATTTATAAATTATCTCATCTCAGAGATGTTTGGAGGCCAGGGATGGGTACAGACACAGAGGGAGACTGATGGGCAGACATGCACAGCAGTCCAGTGTCCAAGACCAGGACAGACTGACATGCCTGAGCTCTGAGAAATGCATCATGAAGTTCTCTCTTTCTGTGGGAATGGTGTGAGGACACATGCCAGTGGTAACAGGCATGCTCCAGCCTTATCTTATTCACCCACAAAGTATGGATCTACCAGGCTGCAGGGCTTGAAAAAAAATTCACAGAGGCAATTTTAGCATTGCCTGTTCTCCCAAATATCTAAACTCTTTCTTCACATACCTGCTTAGTGGCCTGCCTGTCACTGGCAGTTTTAAATCCTCCAAAATTCACTAGCAACCTACTTATCAGCTCCAATTTCTTTCTTTTTAATTGTGTGTGTGAGGTGTGTGTGTGTTCTCATATGTGTGAAGGTACATGTGTGTCAGAGGTTCAGGTGGAGGCCAAGGGACAACTTGCCTTCCATCTTCTAGAGACAAGGTCTCTTATGTACACCAGACTAGCTGTCTCTCATGGGATCCTCCTGTCTCCACCTCCTATCTCACGGCGTGGGGAGGAGAGTGCAGGATGACAGACACGCTCTACAGTGTCCAACTCTACATGGCTCTGGCAGTCATGACAAGTGCTTTACCCACTAAGTCATCCCCCTCGCCCTCGATTCTGGCTTCTAACTGACGCGCTTTTACTTACTGATTTTTGTTGTTGTTGTTGTTATAAACCAACCTCATTTCTCCTCTTTTTGGGCTAAAGCCGAACTTCACTGTTTATTTTGGAAAGTTTTAAATGGAATCACTTGAGCTTGACATCTACTTACAGGTGGCAGCCACGTCTCATGTCTAAAACCCTTTTGTAACCCACGATCATTTTCATCCTGACCCGTGTTAATTCTGAAGTTTGGTCATCTGCTTCCCAGCTTGTTGGTGTCTGGTTTTTAAAATTAATTTTATTTATTAACTCTTTTCTCATCTATTACACCCTGACCACAGTTTCTCCTCCCTCCTCCCCCTACCCTCCCCCCATCTCCTCTATCTCCCAGATCCACCCACCCCCTGCTGTTTCCCTTCAGAAAAAAAGGAAGGCCACCCAGGATATCAGCCAAACATGGTATGGTAAATTATAGTAAGACTAGGCATATACCCTCATTCAAGGTTGGATGAGGTGACCCAGTAGAAGGAAAAGGGTCCAAAAGTACGCAAAAGAGTTAGAGAAAGCCCCTGCTCCCACTGAGTCCCAATCAAACAAACTATAAACCCTGACATCTATGCAGAGGACCTTAGTCAGAGCCACACAAGCTCCCTGACTGTCATCCTCAGTCTTTGTGAGCCCCTATGAGCTCTGGTTAGTTAATTTTGTGGGCCATGTTCTCCTGGTGTCCTTGACCTCTCTGGCTCCTACAGTCAGTCCTCCCTCCCCCTCTTCTTCAGGATTCCTCAAGCTCTGCCTGATGTTTGGCTGTGGGTCTCTGCATCTGCGCCTATTGGTTGCTGCATGAAGCCTCTCTGATGACAGTTATGTTAGGCTCCTGTCTAAGGATACAGCAGAATATCATTAGGAATCATTTCACTGACTTTTTTTCTCCAGTTTGGTTCTATCCTAGGTCTCTGGGCTATCCAACCTCTGGTTGCTGGCTGTCCAGGCAGTGTCAGCCGTGGGCTCCCTCTTGTGGTGTGGGTTTCAAGTTGGAGCAGTCACTGGGTATCTGTTTAGAAGAACTGTGTTGGGGAAGGCAGCCTACATGGATGGCTACTCTGATTCTGAAAACTTTCTGACTTATTTCTGTAAATGTTATAGCACCTTAAAAGATGGAGTCTCTGTTAAAAATCAGTTTCTACCCAGAGCTTGTCAGTCCCTTTCACTATCAGACTCACAGTGATGTCATTTTATCCAAATGGAACAGGACTTGGTTTCCTCCTGCAGGTCCTCTGCTCAGTTTCTTTGTGTGCTCACACAGGTGAAGAAGTACAAGGCTCATAACTTCCATGATGAAACGTTTGCAGCTACCACTGAGAACCACAGAAGGCACAAGGGCCTGCACCATCAAGGCTGTCTGTCCTCTACCCACCTGAGATACTTCTGGCTCTGAGCTGAGGTGGCAACCCCAATGCAGAGTCTGTGCATGAACCACACAGGATCCACACTGACTCCCCTCAGCCTGTTCTAATGCACAGTACATGTGAATGGCAACTGCAAGCTTCGTTTTCACCATGAAGCCCCTCCCTGTCCTTTCACGGAGACTGTCAGGCTCTTTATACTTGGGCTAGCTCTTCTACTCACTTGCTTTCTCTAGAAATGCTGCTTCCCTCTGCCCCACAGCTCCTTCAGTTGCCCTCATCCCATCCCAACAGGCTTTTCTCTAAGCCTCATTCCTGTTGCCTCCCACATACCTTTGCTGTGGGGTATCCCAGGTCCTCTTTCCAATGTGCCTATCTGGTCATCTCTTTCCTGCTGAACCTCGATATTCCTTGCCTTGGGTATAAGGTATATAAGGGTATAAGGTCCCTTCAGGAAAAAAAGACACTGTCCCTGTCTGTCTTCCCCCTCTCCTTTTGCAGGACAGGAAGTTGCATCTATAATGGCAATGCTCTTCTGACCTCTCTCCTGTTATTCCTCATTGCCTGATCTTATTTCTCTTCCCTGTCCCCACTGCAGGTGCCCATAACAAAGTCTCATGTTGCCCCCAGCGAAGGAGCCCTCCTCACTCCCACGCCACTTCCAGCTGGAGCTGCCCTCAAGGGTGGAAACAAGACCTAAGCCAAGCAGCGCTCTGGGATGATTACTGAGCAAGTACAGAAAATGTGGATGGAGGCTGAGCAGACAAGGGACCACATAGCCTGGAGCCCACACTTAGAACTGGACTCTCCTGTCCTCTCTAGATTCTCACTTAGTAGTCACAGTCTCCACTCATCCCAAAGGAGAGCAAGAGGAGGTACCAGGTCATTCCCTAAAGGCCAGCTAGGACCTGCACATCCTTCTAGTGGCACTAGGAACAGGACTTATCCAAATTCTGCCGACATGGATTTGACTCAGAGTGTGACTTTCAGAGCAGGCACTGTCTCTCATCCTGTCCTTGCTGCTCCACAGGCCTCCGGGCAGCACTCACTACGTGTACGCAGACCACATGCATGCAGGTGCTACTTCTCATGTTGAGGCTGGTGGCTGTGCAGGAACAAGGCACAGCAGTGTGCTGATCTACAAGAGTCTTCATAGAGCACCAAACCTCAGGCTCCTCCTCAGAAAGATCTTATGACTGTCCAGGAGACACCATCTAAAACAACGCAGTAGGTGACTGCCATTTCCCGTTTCTACAGAGCTTCTATCTTTACAACTGAGAAGAAAAGTTCTACTCCTTCCACAGGTGGAAGCTCACCAACATATTGGCTTACTACTCCTCTGGGGCAGCTGTTTCTGGAGATTGGCAGGACACAGCCAACCCTGTCTGGGCTAAGCGTAAGTATGTCAGGTGTCCTCTGGAGGACAGGGAGGATTAAGATTATAGTCAAAACCTCAGTGAACCCTAGCCAGGAGGCTCAGAAACCAGGAATAAGACAGACACAAAGCACATTTTACGACACTACACATGGACAACACAGTCCAAAGGCCAGTAAAGCCAAGCTGTGGGTCAGACTCTGAGGACAATGCCTCTTAGGGAGGTGTCAGCAGTCTTGTGTGGGGTCCTGCATGGTCCCTGTCTCAGCTATGCAGTCACTCAAGAGTGTCACACTCTTGTCAAGTGTCACACTGCAGCCAGCAATGTAGGGTCATGTGTCCTGGAGGAAACAGCAGGCACTGAGGGAAGGCACAGGCTGCCTTCCCCTCACTCCCAAAAATACTTACTGCAATAAACAAACAAATAAACAAACAAAAAAACCTACAGAAAACAAGGAAGGTAGAGGGTGACAAGTGTCCCCCAACCCCAGGGGATACAAGAATTCTACACCCTGGAGCTCCTCTCACCCCAAAGACCCTTTTAAAATATGGCTGAAGAAGGACAAACATGAATATAGGACCTCACTGGCTGGCAAAGATAATGCAGCTTATGGAGAGACCCCAGCTACACACACTGTGCAGAGCCTATGGCATCATGGGTAATGTCCTGGGAGCACACCAGACATAGCAAGGAGGGTGCCTGTAGGAGGACACTGGCATGCAGTACACAGATCCTTATACATCAAGCCATGAATATACTCTCAGGGAGAGCCTCTACCCAGGGTCCCAAGGGTCAGTGCACAAGCAGAATCCCTCTCTGTCCCACGCTCCTCAGCTGGCCCACCACTGACAGCTCCAGTGCTGCCAGGGTACCGAGCTCGGGCGTAAGCCTGGGGATTAAGAAAGACTCAGACTCGGGTCATTCGTTCTAAGAGAATGCCAAAACTTTTACTAGGCAGGTTCAATATATACACCAAGCCAGGGAAGGAAAAACACAAACTCAGGAAAAAATAGGAACTCAACTGGGGGGCAACAGGATGTCAAGTGTAAATTCCCTTCCTGGGGCACCATGCCTACATCAGGATGTTTTGATCTTAGAGGAACCGCAGAATGTTACTTAGTAGACAGCAGCACAGGGAAAGTCTCAGCCAGGGCATAGCAGTCCTTCAGGGTCCTACACACCACGTCTACAGAACTATACAGAACCAGCCCACAGGCAGCACCCTAGCTGCCACCTCCCTGCTCTGGCCTGCAGGCCACTGCCTGCCTTGCCCTGGGTAAGGAGGAGGTGTACCTTCTCCTCAAGCACAATCCTGTGCCAATGAAATGACAGGTAGCAACTCATTAATGACAGGACTACCTACACGGCCAATCCCAATGAACATAGTAGGGGATGTGGCAGCTATTTGCCAGGAACACCCTACTGCCAGAGGCTTACCCCACCCTACTTCCACAGGGCAGAATCATTTCCTAAAATGTCACAGTGGCAACCATAATCTCTGGCACTCACCAGGACCCCAGGGTTCTTCATGTAATTGAGTTCTCCACAACATACATTGGGTTCATGACACACACTCTCTCCAGCCTCTAGGACATCACTGTTATCACAGGGTACAATCAACCCTGTGGTTCCCTGTCCTCCCTATCCACACCCCAGCTGCAAGGATAGCATTCAGGCAGCACCACACCCTGTACTGTCCTGCCCCCGTCCTCCTCACCCCAAGCTATGTGAGGAGGAGGATGGTGAGTGATGACACACCCAGGAGGCCAGCAATATGAGGGACTCAGCCTCTCATATGAACCCACAACCACAACAGCATAACTGCAGCCAAACAGCAAGTACTTAAACAAGCATGTGCTGAAATGAATGCAGCCTGAGCAAGAGCAGGGGGTGCCATCACTGTAGCCTGTCAGGATGCCATGGGCCCCGTCTATCACACATGTGGCCAGTGTCCCCAGCCACTCCAGTGTCTAGTAACTGCACATACCTTTTGATCACCTCCCAAGGGGCTTAGGCCCTGCTGTGACACATTACTGCATATCCTCACAAGATAAAGGCTGTACTTAAGAGCCCATGTGTTCCTGGTCTGGTCTTAGCCAGTGTGTGGGGAGAGGTACAGCTGGCCTCTTACTAAAGGTGGCTGTTGAGCACATATGGTCCCGGGTCCTTGTGGGGAGCTGCAGAGGTATTGCTGTAGAAATGGGGCGGGGGTGAGGGGAAACATCCCCTAAGAACATGGCTGTGCTAAGCACGAGTTCTCTGCCACCCGTATCCACCCTTAGGCTGACCTAGCCTAGAAGGCAGCAAAGTCCACCTAGAGCGTCTTTAGACACCGTGCCCAGCTAGCAAGACCAGATTCAAGACGGCAGTAACCTGAAAGCCTGCCTCAGCTGAGACCTCTGAACCTCAGGAAGTGGGGCAGCAATGTGAGTCTGGCACAAGTTCTCCTGGAGGCTCCTGGGAACCAGTCGGGCCAGGAGTGCATATGATCCAGTGGGAACCCAACATACTGGACAGTACACTGAGTAGCCACTGTACATCAGGAATGCGGGCCCTTTTCTCTTCTGTAAGCAGGCAGTTAGGGTAACAGGTCAGGCAGGTACCTGTAGAGCCAGCCCTGCTTCCCAGTATGTCCTGGTGAAAACAAGCATACTATGGGAGACGGAGCTGAGCATTTAATCTAAATCACTTGGTGACAGGGCAAGTCATGCTCCTTAGGGCCGCTATGTTCTCAGGATGCAAGAAGGGCTAGGTAGGCCGGATGGTTTCTGCTCCAGCAACCTCGCATACACCTAGTGGGGCAGGCAGTCATATCAATCACTTATAAACCATATATATGAGGCTAAGGAGGGAACCAAGGATCTTGGCCAGCCTAAGACCACGGTCAGCACACTGAGCAGCTCACAGGACAACTGAGTTCTGTAATGACGGGGCAGCAATTATGGGCTGGTGGGCAGGCTGGTTCTCTGTCTGCCAAGCCCAGGGTAGCACTGGCAGCTCTTTACCCCGGCCAATGCTCTCACTTGTCCATGGGCCTTCTGGGCTGCCCCTCACTAGAAGTGAGTCTTCACACATCAGTTGAGGCAGTTGGGGCAGCTCTTCAGGTGAGTTTCCCTACACAGGTCATTCTAATTTGCAGCAAGTGGACACAAAACCAACAACTGTTACCCCTGAGGTGTCAGCAGACCTCAGTGAGACTGTGCAGGACTTTACTGACTCCTCCGACAGCCATCAGATAGAAAGCAGAGAGCTCAGAGCCATCTGATAAGCACAGAGCCGAGGAACAAGATCACTAAGCTGCCACAAGTTACCACACTGGGAACCCCAGGACCATAGGCCACGTAGCCTATAGAGAGCTGGAGGCAAGGGAGTGACCACAGATAGTATAGAGTTCTGTCCCTACAGTGCTGGTGTCTTCTTTGCTGCACCCTAGACTGCCCCACCCTGCCCAACAAGGGCCTTGCCCACTAGGCCTTAGGAGAGAACTCGAGGGCTCACTCACACCTGGGAGGGGTCAACAGTCCTCACAATACCTGGGCCACTTCTTGGGGGTGGGGGAAGGACTCAGGTAGTCCAGGATCTGGGGACCTGGACCATGGGTTTCTTGGTGGAACACACAGCTGGCAGGATATGATATGGTCAACAGGTCAATGACAAGTGGGTTCCTTACAGCTCTACATTTAAGCTGGTAAGAGAACCTGTACAGAGAGACTGTTTAGTCCAGTTCACGCAGCTACCAAGTGACTGCTTAGATGGGAGCTCAGGCTGTGTGGTTCTTTTCTAATTCAGGCCTCAACATATCACAGGCCCTGTGATGAGGCCCCTGGGGACTGAGGTTATGCCAGGCCCTCCAAGGTCATACTGGTGAGGACACAGGGCTTAGGAAACCTGGGGCTTGATACATAATATGCCAGCTCAGTTCACACCATGGTGGCCAAGTAGCTCTGAGTCCCAGCAGGAGGAGCTTCCCCAGCAGCAGGAGGTCAGGGTGAGCCACAAGCAGTGCTCCTCACAGCTCCTCCACAAATCAGGCGTGAACTAGAATTTAATAAACCTTTCTCCCAACAGAAATCCTAACTCGGGCTCTTCTGAACAACAGTTACTTACTTGAAAATCTCTTTCTTCTAGAATTTCTCTCCTCCATCTCACGAGGAAAGCAGCACAAACATATAAGTGGAAATGAGAAAAGCCCTCGGGTTCAGACTGAAAGAAAAAACAAAGAGAGTCGCTTAGTGCACGGAGCCATCAGCCGATGGGTAAAGCCATCTGGGTGGGCTCTCCAGTCAGGACGTGGGGAAAATTCACTTTCACTCGGAGACTGCACTCCAACATGCCCATCTCATTACAACAATCACCAATTTAAATACACGCAGTTTGGTAAACAGGGTCTCAGCCTAGGCTTTCAACAATGTCAGGGACAGTAACTTTCTTTGGTCATGAATGACGACAGCCTGGGATAGCGCCGGTAGATTTGAGTGCCCATCATATACCAGGTACCAAACCTGAGCTTTGGAGAGTGGCCTCTACTTCCCAGAGGAGAAAGCAAGCCTGAAAGCTGAGAAGGGAGCTGGAGTGGGACACCAAACAAGCAGTGGAGAGCTGTCTGCTGTGTGGGTGTCAATAAGGAAAGCAGCTGGCAGGACAGGAAGTCTAGTGGCTTCTACCTGAATTCCCTCTGTCTGTCTCCAGTGTAGGTGGACGCATCCCTTCCTCTGTTCTTACCACATTATACTGCCATCACCCATGGAGACCTACTGGACCTGCCCAGACCACCCCACTGGGCCTGCACAGCTCCCTTCTAGAAGGATCTCATTCCTTCACCCCCTGCAATTCCTACCCAAGTTCAAGGCCATACCACCAACTACTCAGACTAGGGGTCCCCAAGCTTAGGGCTCAGTTTGTTACCGTCATGGTTCTGCCATGTCCATGCATACCTATGCAGCTACTGTTACTGGCATATTAAGCAATCAATGTAAGTATGCAGTGCATCAGAAGGTGACATGCTTGGGGAAAAAACACAGCAAGCGAGGGGGAAGGGTAACAAGAGGGGTGTCTGTGCCTGCTCAGGAACCTGCTCTAATTTCTATACAGTGGTCAGTCAGCTTTAGAAACACTCAAGCAAAGAACCAAGAGGGAGTGCCAGGCAGACAACAGAAACACAAAGGCCCCAAGGTCAGAGAGTGCCAGGTACCACCCAGAAACACTAAGATCAGCAGGGCTATGACAGTGCAGCAAGGCTGGCAGTGCAGGAAAGCTTGTGGGGGACACATCTGCAGGACCCATGTCACCAGGTGTCCCCATGAGCCTGGAAAGCTCTAAGCAGGCAGTCAAAAGGCTCCATTGCTTTCCTGCTGATAACAGGGCACAGGTAAGGTGGAGAGGAAGTGCTCAGGTTGAGCTCGAGGCACAGCCAGCATAAAATGACAGGTATAAACTGGTTGGTGGTGGCGCACATCTTTAATCCCAGCACTCAGGAGGCAGAGGTAGGTGGATCTCTGAGTTCAAAGCCAGCCTGCTCTACAGAGTGAGTTTTAGGACAGCCAGTACTACACAGAGAAACCCTGTCTCAAAATAAATAAATAAATAAATAAATAAACAAACAAACCAAACAAACAAACAAACAAAACCTGAAGTGCTCCAAAAGAGGGCAAAAGCTTGTAAGTAGGCATGCACATTCTAGGTCTGCATTAAAGGGAGAGCCCATAGCATACTGCTACATGTGAGACTTCAAGGTCTAAGGGGAAGATGGAGGAAGATGGATTAACTCGGGTGGATTTGCAAGATGAGAGGCTTTGCAACTGTAGCAGAACACATTTGACAAGATAGCTGTGACTCTCCTAAGCCTTAGCACAGGATGGGCAGGGAGTTAAGAAGTGGTCTTGAGCAGGCACACTGACAGTGGTCAGGGAGCTGCAGGGAGCCCAGAGGCCCCATGCAGGAAGAGTGGAAATGTGCTCATTGGTCTTAGTGACATGGAGGCCCCTGGGCAGGGCTGGCTGACCACCCTCAGCAGTAGGGGAGGGCACTGCTTCTTCATCCCCCTGCACTCCCTGCAGGGGCCCATCACTGTGTTAGCAATCTGAACAGCCAAGCCACTTTGGCTCTACTTCCTGGCTGTGAGGGATCAGCTGCCGTCATTTCATTGCAGAGAATGATGTCTGCTGAGGCTTGGCATCAAAGCCGGTTAGGAAAGTCTGTTGTGCTCCAGGCTGAAGAGAGTTCTGATCACTGGCACAGATGATGTCTGTATCCACTAAGATGAGAAACGGTACTCACTCATCTGGTGATGGAGAAGCCCTGAGAGTTCCTGTGACTGAACCAACCTTGCATCTCAACATAAACTGCATCCGGTCACAAAGTACCCCAGCTTTTAATGATATTTAGGTCCTGACTGCACTCACTCTGCAAGATGAATGAGACTCTAGATATCTTTTCTGTAACTTCTTCGTAGGGTCTAAGCATCCAGCTGTCAGCCTCTTTCCCCTTTCCTTTCTCAGAAGGGTACACACAAGTTTGGAATGTGTTTCTGATTCCTGATAGACAGCTCCTATGTGGTGGCCAGGGTCCCTGTGAAACAAACTGCAACCCTGAATTAATTTCTCTATGGTTACAAAACAATCCAGACTTCCTCAGAGTTTTGTATATTCTTATTTTTTTCCAGACATGTCTCATCAAAGTTTTCAGACGTGCTCATTATATATTTTTTTCTCTAGATTTCTGTGCATTAACCACATTTACCCTATTTGGAAATGTGTGCTCCCCACACACCATTTTTTTTTAGACAGGATCTCACTAAGTATCCCAGGCTAGCCCTGAGGTTACAGTCCTCCTCATCACCTTCCTGCTGTCTGGACCTATTAGAATTCTTCATTCCACTTTAGTTGGTCATTTCTCCATCTTAGCAGTTAACCTGATTTAAGCTCAATGTTTTCTAAAAATAAAACAAAAACAAACAAACACCTTAAGATTTTGATGATGGTGTTCTGGCTGGTTTTGTGTCAATCTAACAAAGTTAGAGTTATCAGAAAGGAAGAAGCCTCCCTCGAGGAAATGCCTCATGAGATCCAGCTGTAAGGCATCTTCTCAATTAGTGATCAATGGGGGAGGAACCAGCCTATTGTGGGTGGTGCTCTCCCTAGTCTAGTAGCTCTGGGTTCTATAAGAAAGCAGGCTGAGCAAACCTGGGAAAGCAAGCCAGTAAGCAGCGCCCTCCATGGCCTGTGTCTTCTCCTGCCTCCAGAATGCTGCCTGTCTGCCCTGTTTGAGTTCCTGTGCTGACCTCCTTAAATAAAGAGCAGCAGGTCATATGGAAGTGTAAGCCACTAACTCCTTTTCTCCCCAGCTTGCCTTTGGTCAAGGTGTTTCCTCTCAGCAATAAAGCCTGACTAAGACAATGGGTATCTGTCAACTTCTCCTGTCACCTTGATTATTCCTTCCTCTAAATGTGGCTCTCTTGTAGTCTGGTGTGGGCATTATCAAATACAGACAGAAGTACTTTCTTTTTCCAGTTCCTTTTCTAAGTTAAGGGAGCTGGCTGCAAGCTCATTAGTGTCTGGCTTTTTTCATTTCTGATATACGCAAGCAATACAAGTCTGTCAGTCACCCTCAGAAGCCACCCTTGAGTGGTACTCCAGTCTTAATGAAGCCTTATCATCCCAGTGTCTAAGAACATGCCACTGGCTTTTAGATGTCTTTTCTGGATCATACCTGATTTATCAGTACATTTTCAAATCTGAAAATGCATGGTTTTTTCCCCTTTATCTTCTGAGTTACTGACTGCTGTTAATCAAGTTCTTAAAGGATTCTTAAGTTCTTAAAGGAACTTAAGGATTCCAGTTCTTTGAAGGCAATTTGGATTTGGGTTGGAATAGAACACAGCTTCCACAAATGTTTCCTGAAGCAGCATCCTTGGAGGACAGAGCGCGAACAGTGAGGCCACAGTCCTGGCTCTGACACAACTGATAAGACTAGGCTGCCAATGAGTGACCAACATGAACCACCCCACACTCTGTAAGTAGTCGTAACAACCCCCCTGGTCCACCAACCTTGACCTAGACAGGGTCCTTCCTTTGTTTTGCTGGTGTCTGGGGTGAGTTGATGTTTCTTTAGATATTCATAGAAAAAGTCATGCCATAAAATGCCTGCTGTTCTCAAATACATGGCTGAAATTCTTGGAGGCAACAATTCATATATGTTTATTGAAGAAAATTAACTCACAGTGTTAAATAATCTTCAATCTACCAGGAAATAAGGATGTATTTTTAAAAATCCCTATGACAACAGTAGATTTCTTTTCTCCTCATGGTTCTGCCAAATTTGTTTTCTGTACTGGAAGGTATGTTATTTGGTGCATACAAATTCAAAATGTCTTCAATATTACTGTTGATAAGGATCCCCCCTTCATCTCAGGCAATCCACAAGTCTCTGGTTTAGAGCAGCAGTGGGCTAGCAAAGCACAACGAGGATCACCTATCAGCTTTGCTCCTAATCTATTTTAAAATGAATTACATCCTACTATGTGTGCCCCGTGAAAACATCACAGTTAGGATAGTGCACACATCGATCACCCCATATGTGTCCTTGGGGCCATTTAGAGGTCATCCCACAGTCCAGGCAGCCACTGAGCTGTTCTGCAACACAGACCTGTTCATGACTCACACTCGCACAGAGACGCCACTGTACCGTATGGACTGTTTCTCCCGATGTCTTTCACTCAGATCTACTATTCTGAAATTTGTCCATCATATTCTACGCACCCAGCGTTCATTCTCTGCAGATTCCACAGAACATTCCCTTGAACTGCACACCAGTTTGTTTTTCCACTCCCTGTAAATGCTAAGGTTCCCCTGAATGGGCATACCACAATTTATTCCCCACAAACACTGAGGTGTTTCCCTGTATCTATTCCCTGCAAATGCTGAGGCATGTTTTCCTAGATGGGCATATCACAGTCTATCCATTCATCTATCTTAAGACACTAAGGTGCTTCAGGCTCAGGACTATGCTGCAGAGTGCACATGTGTACATTAGTCTCCCCATGACACAGTTGCCAAACTACTTTCCAAAGTGGCTCCACCACTTTATGTTCCCGGGGGCGGTAAATGAAGTTCAGGCTGCATCCCACCCTAGCCAGCATTCTACAGAGCTGAACAACTGTTTTAACTGAGCTTCTAATAGCCTGTGGTAGTATTTCACGGTGGCTTCCAGGCACCTAGCCACACTTCCAAAATGACCACTGACTAAGTGTCCCTCATGTCACCCAACATCTTTTGGTATTTAGAGCTTTCTCTGGCTGTTTGCTATTCTTGAGTTTTACAGAGTGTTTTCTTATATTCATCATGGTAAGTCTCTTGCAAGCCTCTGTTAGAAAAATGTGAGGAGACTAGACCTTGTCCTTCCACATTCTGAAGAGTGACTTTGGGGAAATGTGTCTTAAATTCTGCTGGAGGTTCCATTTTAATTTGTTACATCTAAGAAACCTTCCCCCAACTCAAGGGCACACAAGGTTTGCTTCTATTGAGTCTTACATTTTCTGTTTAGGCCTCTGGTCCATTGCCAATCACCTTTTCGCAAGTGTAAAGAAGCTGAGGGGGTACTTGTGCACACGGACATTGCTCCAACAATTTGCTAAGAAACTGATGCCCACCCCCCTGAGTTAAGGTTGAGGTCACCCTGGCTTTCATTTTTACCCTTCTCCAGAGAGCTGCAGCCTCACATCTCCTCCAGTCTGTATCGATTGGATAGTCAGTTTGTCAATTACTGCAAAAGAGCTTGTGAATCTACAGATCAACCAGTGTGTGTGTGTGTGTGTGTGTGTGTGTGTGTGTGTGTGTGTGTGTGTCTGTGTCTGTGTGTGTGTATGCATGCCTGTGTCTCTGTATGTTTATCTGTGTTCCTGTGTGCGTGGCTATGTCTGTGTGCATTGTAATTGCACACATGCCCATCCTAGAAACCCTGAGTTTTCTGACCCTTCACTCATTCAAGTCTCTTTATCTTCAGCAGTGTTTTACAGTTTTCAGGATTCAGATAAATTGCAGTGTTTGCCAGAATGTCCCTAGAAATTCCATTTGTTCTGACTATACTGAAAATGTTATCTAAAAATCTTCCAATTCTACTTCCTTATGCTAGTAGTTGGCTAATTTCTGGAATATGTTTTTGTTTTTGTTTTTATCCTTAATTTCCCTTTGTCTCTACAGTGACAGATCTTTCTAAATGAAGTCAAGGTCCCTAACTCAGCAGCTTGGTTCCCGCCAACCATGACTGACACTTTCTGTTATTCTGCATCCTAAAACTCTCAACCTGCTGGTGGCTCCGCATCCTCACTTCTTTTCCTCCTTGTAGTGAACTTGTCTTTACTCATTATTCCAAGGTCTCCCTCTAATTGACCTAGAAATTAGCGAGTTTCTGTACTTAGCTTAACAATAGCATTATTTTAGCAGACAAGCTTAACTCCATGGCTAAAATGGGACCTGCAAGATGATGTGTGGAGTAAAGGTGACTGCCACCTGCCTAATAACCTGAGTTCCATCACCAGGCTCCACTCTGAAGGAGAGAACAGACTCCTACAAGTTGTCCTCTGACCTCATGTGCACTATGTATGCACGCACACGCACATGCACACACACACACTAAATGTACAATAAAAAAAATTAATCATTATCCTTATTTGAATCCCAATCAACAAAGGAAATTAGGAATACCTTCACTGTGGTCACAGCCAAGACACACTTCACTTTCCCCTTCATCTGGCTCTCTTCCTTGGAACCTGAGATGCCCTTTGTATTGCTTTCCCCTTTATCTGGCTCTCTTCCTTAGAACCTGAGACGCCCTTTGTGTTGCTTTCTCTATCAACACTCACTTGGGTTTGCTCAGAGACCTGTCCAGTCTTTTGGGGGTCACCACTTTTCATGAAATCCAGGAACCCAACTTTCCTGCCATCCTCAGGGCAGTCCTAAGTTGTCCGATGTTAAACAGTTCACTGCACTGTATTCTAGCTTCTGCTATTTAATGCTTTCAGTCTATTTGTTATTCAGCCCCAGGAACTAACTCTCTCTGGCTGCCCTCTAGAATGTTCTTTGGTCTTGTGCAGCTTCCTTATGATGGTTATTTTGTCAGAGATGTCTTATCTTTTGGAATCTAGGGTCAGTTCTGATGAGAGGAAACCATGATCAGAACTGTTAACTTCACACCAAGAACTCACCTGTCCCTCTGATGGTTTCTACATTTTCTCAGAATTCTGGTGAGGCTGACTTGGGCTCTTGTCATTCTGTCCCCCATTTCTTTTACATTTTATATCCCTGTGGGCAAAGGGTTGTCTTTAAATCTTTATTCTAGCTAACTAATCTTCTCTCCCTCTGTGTCACAATTTCCTTTAAAATTTGTTTACTCCATGTATTTGCCTCTGTGTGTATGTACACACTCACACACCATATGGATATGCACACACACAGCATAGCATGCATGTGGAACTCAGAGGACCACCTAGGGGAGTCTTTCCTCTCCTTCTACCATGTAAGCTCTGGTGATCAGTCTCAGCTCATTAGGCTTGGTGGCAGGCACCCTTACCTGCTGAGGGATCCTGTACATCCTCTGTGCTATGCTTTCTGTTTAACTCGTTTACCACATTTGACTCTGAGGGTTTTTCAGTCTTGCACACTGTGATGGTTCCCTTTCCTTCTCCTTCCATTTAATATCTTTCTTGTTCCATCTCCAACAGTCCAAGCATACTCCGGGCTGCATCTCAGGCACCTCCTCACACAGCCCTCTCTGAAGCTGCTTTTTCTGCTGACTCCTATGTCTGTGACTCCCTTCACTGGAACACAAGCCTGTTGGGATTCCCTGAAGCTGCTTTCAAAAATGCCTTTCTTTTGCTTGGTGTCTTACAGGACTTTGAGCAAGGCTACTTAAAGTAGATTTTCAATGGGCAACTTTTCCAGGCAATTGTCATGTGACCTGGAGCCCCAAGCCCACCTGAATGTAGGACAATGGTTGGAAAGTGTGTGTGGGTGGATCCTTCCCTTTTTCATTACTTTCATGGCCAAAGCTAAGAAAAGAAAGCCTATAGCCTGGTAGCTCTGAACAGTGTCCAGGTTGTAGCAGCTGGCTCATCAGAAGTAGTCAGCAGATCCCAGAATCACAGGGCAGACGTCTGGTTAATGCAGCTTTGAGGCCATTCTTTCAAGTTTCTCAACTTAGAGTTCCCCCAGATGTCGGGTCTCTGAAGTGGTGCTCATGTTTGTAAAAACCACACAAGCCCTGGGATGCGTTCTGGAAGAGGAAGACCTTATGGACCTTTTGCCTCTGTCATCTTATTTCCTTCAAACAGTCTCAATTTCTTGGAAAACATGCATTCGATCCAGCTAGCCTTGTCACATATCTACTGTGGTGGCCGTCGCAGCACCAACAACACACAAAATCTCTATGTAGAAACAAGCAGTAACTGAGTAAGTGTAGTAAGATATCGTAAGACCTTCACCCAGTGACCTTGGCACTCTGCCACAGTGTGACAGTACCTCCTCTAAGAGGTACTGTCATGTACTATCACATCATGTCACTAACCATGAAGGACCACAGTTGCTGCTAGCCTCTCGCCTGGTATCCCTGACCTTTGACCTTCTCCTTCTTCCTCCAGTGCTCCAAACCTGCAGTCTGCCTGGCTTATGCAGAACTGTTGGCACACTCCACATACCCTCGTTCTGCCAGAGAAACTCATTCTCTTCTCAGTCAGCTGAGCCCCACTCTCTTCCTGGGGCCCTCACCAAGTGTACTGCCGTTTCCCACACTGTGACCACCAATGCTTACACACTCTGTCTTCTAATCCTCTGTTCCACCTATTCTGGGGTCTCTGGGACCCCCTTTTCTTTGCAGTCCCTGTCCCCAAATCCAACAGTAGAATTAGAGACAGAATGAAACCCCATTCTCCCAATCTCCTGGTTCCTTTGAGAGCCCGGTGTGGCTGGCAGGCAGCATTAGTGGACAAGAACTAAGCAGTATCTAAAGAAACAGGCATTTGTTTTCCTTTCTAACAAATACAGAAGATGAGCTGCTCCATAAGGACTGAAGGAAGTTCCCTAAGGAGCGAAGGGCAGAGTTCAGCACTGTAGGCACTGAGAGGACCAGGGGCTTAGGAGTGCTGGGATGCTCCAGACTGATGGATTCTCTGCAGAGTCTTGGACATATTCTTAATTCACTCACCGGCCTTTTATTAACCAGAGAAGGCTCAGATGGGCTGCAGGACACCCTCCAGGCGAACCCCACTAGGAACTCAAGAGCTGTGAATCCTGCAGCCTGCACAGCCTCCATCTGAGAGAGGAGCAAGGCGTGAGCAGAACTCCACACAACAGGCGTTGTGGACAAATGGAGTTTTACGGCTTGTTCTAAGTGGATTATTTGTCTTCAGTGACTTGGTAAATTATATTAGAGCAACAATTTGATAAATAAAAAATTCTCATCATAAATGGAAAATGGGCCTCTACTGTAATGAAGCTTAACCCAGATGATTCATACCAGCCTCCCAGGAAGGGTGCATGCACAGTGGGGCGGGGGAGGGCAGCAGCTAAAGACATACCCCAGGCCAGACCTGCTCAATCTGCTTCACCCACATAGCTTGTCACCATTCCAGACAATGGTCAAGCCAACAGGTCACTTCTAAGCCTTGTAGGGAGCCCTTCGCTAGCAGAAAAGGACCATGGCTTCTAGAATCCCCTTGTCAGTGACATTTTAAACCATAGAGAAGTGCAGTATAGACTGTTTCAGTGTGGTCATGCTGAATAGCTGGACCACAGGCTTTTGAAAGAGGCTAAACCCTGGTCCAGTCCTTCCGTCCAGCCCTGGTACCCTGTCCTCTGTGACCTCCCTGCCCATAACCATGGCCACCAGGCCTGCCTCGATTTCCCAGGCTCTAGGCTCCATGGAAAAAGAAGAGGGAGGGGAACAGGAAAGAGGACAGGAAGAGTTGTCCTGGACAACTATGGTCCTGTTTAGTCTGGGAATTTCATGGGTTGGGCAGGAGCGTGGAAAGCTCCACCAAAACTGTAGGGATGCTAGGAGTGTCCTGCTTTTCCCAGCAGAAATCCAGAAATCAGAAAACACTGTCACATGTGTGAGTGTTTCTAGATGAGGGAGAGTATGAGGTGCTTATTGGCCATCTTACCAGCTAGGGGTTATTATATAATTCCTGCACCTGGTTAGATGAAGGGGCCCCAGCTACCCTCAGGCCTCTGTGTTACAAAGATCCCTTGTCAATGCTTCCCAGTGCTGGACCTACCCTGCTTCTGCTCCTCTAACTACAGCCTGAGAGGCCTGAAGAGCACAGTCAAACCCTGGAACCTGATGGCTTACAACCAAGATGTGTCCAGAGCGGAGCACCATGGCACTGCTCTTGCTGTCCTCAAAGAAGTGTCTGGGCCTCATGCAGGAGGCTCCCACAGGCCAGGTACAGATCAGAGGTGTGGCAAGAGGGAGTACAGCTAAGGCCACCCCAAGATGTGCTGGTGGCCAGAGGCTACCAGTCTTAGCAAAGCGTCTGTCCCAGGGCTCCTCCCTGAAGGGGCGGCACAGCAGCACTGTCCTCGCACCTCCTGTCTACAGAGGGAACAATTCACAGGAGCACTGAAGGAGATCAGGGTTCAAGGTTCTTATCATGTGGTGTGTTAGTAACTCACTGTTGCTATGATCAAACACCAAAACCCAAAATGACTATGGAGGAAAGAATTTATTTGGGCTCATCATTCTGGAAGGATGAGTTCATGGTGGAAAGCATGGCAGCAAGGGGAAAGGCACTGTGGTCTGAGCAGGAGGCTGAGAGCTCACATCCTTAACTATAAGCATGAAGGAAACAGAGAGAGAAACCCAGAAGAACAACAAAGCTATTCATGTTCACCCCAGTGACCTACTTCCTCCAACTAAAGCTGCGCCTCCTAAATCTTCCTCCAAAGTTCCACCAACTGTGGGCCAAGTGCTCAAACACCCAAGAATGTAGGGACATCTCTTTGGAACCACCATACATGATAACAACAGAAGACTGGGTTTTGTTTCATATCATTTTGGCATTACTCTGTCTTAATCACTAGGTAAGGAAACAGTAACTGATGACTGGGCAGTAAGTCTACTGGGGCTAGACTTAGTCTCATGGCCCCACTGTGACCACTGTGCAAGCCAGGAGGTGTTTGTGAGCTTTGAGAAGGGATGTGATGTTTGAAACAGATCCTGCCAGGCTCAAGTGCTGTCCCATAGAAGCCCAGAGCTAATTTAGCTAAAGCTCTTTCCATCTACCTGGAGACTGGGTATCATACTCCCGCCTACCATTAGTAGAAAAGATCTCCTCCCTGACAGGGGCTAGTGATGCACTGAGGACAAGCCGGGACTGGCCTGTGACAGCAGAGATGGGCCAAGCACAGGCTTGAGAGGCAACCTAATTGGGCTTTATTCTCTCTACTATATAACCCTAATCGCTTCCCTGCAATGGCAGTTCCCATTTGTGGCTGGCATCGCCTGCCTGTCCATCATCTACTCCATAGTCCCTGTCCCCCAGCCCAGGCCTCTCTAACCCGTGTCCTTATGAGAAAACACATTCAACACCCAAGCTGGGCAGGCTCTTAGGATTAGCTTGGGTGGCTCAGCCACGATTCAGCCCTAGAGCTGTATGGTTTCATCCTCACTGTGGTTCAAGCATACAAAAGTCCCAGTACGACAGTGACCCTGAAGCCTACTGGGATGTGACAATACCTACCCCATCCTTTTTAAAATTTATTTTTATATACCAAGGGTGGAGCTGAGTACTGACCTACAGCTCTTCCCAGCTCCTTCCCCAAAACACAACTCACCCTGGCTCTACCAGCCACAGGCCTTCTGTACTAAACCCCCCATACCCCTGACCCCTGTTTTCAACACGTTTCTGGAAGGAAGAGCAGAGTGCAAGCCCTTCTTCTTCTGTATTCTATGTTCTAACGCCCTCCACCCTTTATGATCCATGACAAGAATCAGGAATCTCGGCTTCATGAGTTCCAGACCTCCACCTCTGCAGCGACCTTAGCAATGAAAGCATAGAATGGGCAGATAGGACATTTTTCTCTAGAATATTCTCCCAAACTGGAAAAGTTTGTGGGAAGGAACTCATCCGCAGTCCACCTCCAGTTGTGACTTTTCTACAGCATGTGACTCTGAAAGAGCAACAACTGCTGTTCCCACAACTACAGACTCCCACAGTCACCTGGCCCACACCTACAAAGCACAGCCAGTCAGCTACCAGGGACAAAAAGCCCTGTGTGCAGATGTTCCTGGAGTCTACACATCACTCACAGGGGAGAGCTGCCAGTGACGGTGACAGACAACAATGACTGCCACCTGATCCGTCATAGAGGTGTGGGATGGAGGAACAGGGCACCTCTGTTGCATAAGACAGAGATGAAGCAGGGTGATGCTGTGGCCCAGGGACAGTGGCATCAGGGTGAAAAGATGGTAACCGTGAGTCGTGGCTGCCTCTGAATGCACCTTGCTGTCCCACTGCCCCACTGAAGACAGACAGATCTGCTGGGAGAGGGCCCTCCTAACTTGCTTACCCTGTAATGGCAGCACTCTTCCTTTGACAGGATCCTCCTTACTCATTCAGAGCTACACTTAGCAATCCTAAGTCCCCCATACCCCAGTTAAGAGACAGACAAGTCCTGGCAGAGCCTGGTACACTGAAAAAAAGACCACTAAGAAAGCCTCAGCCACAGAGCTACATCAGATTCTGTAGTCTCCCAAGTACCTTCTTAGTGCATGCTACTGTGTCTCTAAGCTTTACCAGGATATAACTGTCAAGAAGAAACTGCAGATATAGAACCAGCATAGTGGACATGACTCTGTGTGAGCTGAGTCCCCACAAGGAAGCTCATCAGCACATCTGTCACCCTGCAATTACCTCTGTATGTGACCAAAACTCTTTAGACACACCTTCTCAGCAAACATCAAGTCTCTATACAAAATTGTTAAGGTCAGTAGCCTGTGTTCTCCATGTCAGAGCTCACTGGTCCTGGATAACTAAAACTCTACACCCTTTTAGATCTCCCCATCCCCCACCCCAGACCCAGGCAACTGCCATCCTTACATCTGGGACTTCAACCTGTTTAGATTCTACATGATAGTCAGATCATACAGTACTTGTCTTTCTGTGCCTGGTTTAATGCAATGTCCTCCAAGGGACCATGAAAGGCAAGACCTCCTCCTTGGATAATACTCACACATTTAATGTACATATATGTTATATTCTGATACACAGAATATGCGTATGGCTGCATGTCACATCTGGCTAGAATCACATGCAATTTTGCATACCATGTCTTGTTGAGAATGGGCATGAAGGACCTTTCCTGCCTTGGTTATCGGGAATAAAGTTGCAATGACACTGAGTGAAGATGTCCTTTCAGATTAACTTCACTTCCATCAGACTGATCCCCACAGTAGGGCCATATATCATATGGCAGTTCTATCTACTTTTCAGGAGCCTGCAAACTGGTTTCTATAATGACTATGCCAATTTAAAATCCCACCAACCTTGTAAAAAAAAAAAAAAAAAAAAAAAAAAAAAAAAAAAAAAAAAAAAAAAGGAAATGTTATTCTTCAAGTTCTCTAGGGTAAGGGCATGTGGAGATGGGTACAAGGTCAGAGGTCAGCCTAAGAGTTATTTGTAGTTGCAACATACTCAGGAACTGTTGAGCCTTGTGACTGGGGAATGAATAGAGCCCAGCCTTTGCAGCCGTCGAGGAACTGAAGGACGGGAGCAACAGAGCCAAATCCATCACGACAGGCCAACACTAGCAACACAAAGCTGCATTAATCATGCTGTGAATGTTGTTTAAGCGTGATGCTATTAACAGACTGTGTATCCAGTGTAGTACTAAATTGTTTATGGATATATACATTTGATTAATAGACTAACACTTTACAAAGGGGATGATAAAAGCCAATTTCAAGGCACTTAGCTACAGAAAGGAAGGGGAAAGACTTTTAGGTACATATAAAACTTAATTTTTAAATAAATAAACAAAAGACCCAAGGCAGGATATTAAAAAAAAAAAAAAAAAAAAAAGGCCTCTTAGATTTAATATCCTGGGTATTGAGTACATGGGTATTTGTTGAATTATTACCTAGACTTTTCTGTATATTATACATTTTTCATAATTAAGAAAACCACTAGAGACCAATTTTGCATGGTCTTCTGTAGTCATCAACAGTCTTACCTATTTGTAGGGTTCCCCCCATCTGGGTATCCCAGGCCTGGGGACAAAGGACACGAGTAGATGGCTCAGCCTCCTGCCCTGCCAGGCAGACTCTAAGGCCTCATCTCCTTGCAATGTTCACAGCTGCTCCTCCTCTCCTGGCCCCATGTCTCTCTTCCCCCTGGCCCTGAGCTGTGAGACTTATGCCTACTTGTTCTTTTAGTGACTGCCCCGGGTCTCAGCACCCAGCATCCTGAATTATAGAGACACCCAAGAGGAGAAGTCACTCCTATCCATCACCTACCTTTGACCACCAGCTTCTCCTGTCTGTCAGCTACCCATGTCCATCAGCAACTCCCCTCCATCAGTTACCAGAGAAGGGAGAAAGTAAACCCTGATACTAGTGACATCAGGTTTCCTAACACTGTATACCCGCTTTCCAGTAGTTTCCATGTGGCTTTCAAAATAAAATGAAATTTAAAGGTTTTATATATATATATTTGTGTGTGTGTGTGTGTGTGTATGTATATATATGTATGTGTGTGTGTGTGTGTGTATACATATACACACACACACACACACATATAGTGGTAAAAGGAACAATTTTTCACCTTTAATTACATCATTAAATTATACTTATAAGTTTTGGCACTGTAAAAACTGACTGGCCTTCTGGCACCTGGAGATTCCCCGATGTACACGTATTTACATAGATGTATTTCTGAGGCCATTCAAATAAGGAAACTATTTCCCAGTCTCCACTCGGATTCAAATACACCAACTTCAGCTGTGCAGGCAAATGCTGGGCCATGATTTCTTTTGAAATATTCATCAGCAGGCCACTGCATGACACAATTACCTGCCGGTAATGCAGAGCACGGCCCTTTTAAAATTCACACCAACATCCCTGTGTTTGGTGCATAGGCCAGTAATGAGAACTGTAAATCACACTTCATTATGCGGCCAAATCGTGGAGCACAAATGAGCCGGCTTCAAAGTGACCGATCTATCAACTCCACGCCAACCTGCATTAGCTTTGGCCAGATACTTATTGGCAGGTGTCTGTCCATGTCTAAGAGCATTCCAGCTGCTTAAATGACAAAGGTCACAGGCTATCACATCTGTGTATCGTGAGGCAGATTCTCATTTCTGCAATCTTGGAAAGGAAGCCCATGGGAAAAGATGACCCTCATGGTCTGTGCCGGCTCCTGGGATTGGTGCCCTCAATATATCAGGACTCCCTGACTGAAGCTAGTCTTCAAAAACCAGCAGGTGTCATAACACAGGAAATAATACTGTCAGGAATTTTTGGTTAATGTGTTGATAAGAGATATCCAGAGAAACAAAGTCAGAGAGAAAGAGGGGTGGGGGTGAGAGAGCATTTGTGTGTCCCCATCCACGCATACATGTTTGTTGCTAGAAGCTGATCTGAAGGAAGTGAAGCATGCAGCCAGAGACCCAGAGAAAGCAGTTTAAGGCCAAAGGCCATATGCCAGGAGACTTCTTTCTTGTTTATAAGGTCAGTCTTTGATCTATTATGGCCTTCACTGACTGGATAAGTTCCCTCTATGCGATACAGAGCCGTCTGCTTTATACAAATTCCCCTAGTTTAAGTGTTAATCTCACTCTAAAAATACAAAAACTTCTAGAACACTGCTTGTCTATCTGAGCATGATGGAACAGCAAGCTGAAGTATAAATTCATCATCACAGTCAATAGCCATGCAGGTCAAGGTCCCTGTGAATCTGAAGGTGTTTTCTGGTGCCATGTCTCTAGGTCCCTTTAATATTCCATTAACTAACAAGAAATCAGTATTCCGGGAAGAGCTCCACTTCCTGTGTGGCTGTGTCTCAGAAGGGGCCAACCAGTTATTCTAGCAGATTGTCTGGAAGAATCTAGAGATCATGGGGAAGCAGAGAGCACCCTTAAGCCCCTCTGAGCCACTAATCAGGATCGTCTTCTGGCCCTGTGGGGAAAGAACAACCTCCAGCACACAAATGTACCCCAGAAAAAGCCAGCCAAGAAACATACACAAACGGTGACCTTGACTTACATATTTGAGCAAGGCTCTCAACAGGGATCCGTGGTCCCTCAGCACAGACTCTCAGGGTAGACCATGTAGGACAGTGTGGGATCACAGGGCTCCCTGTTACCACCATGCCTCACATCACAGGGAGCACACTGCCTGCAAATGCTCCCTCCTTGATGCAAAAAATCAAAGGCACCCTTTTAATGCTGCTGGGTCAAAACTCCATGAATTATACAAGCACTGAAGGACTGTAGGGGGCCTAAGGAAAGAAGAATTAAGCTACCATGCTCCCCTCCCACGTCCCAGACCTTACCATCCCAAGTCTGTCTCAACTCAGCATTTTTAGAAGATGCTGTGCCACTGTCTGGACCATCAGTGCTGGCATGCAGGAACCCATGACACCCTCTGCAACCCGAAACACTCTACCACTTTTAAATTTGTGTCAAGGACGTTCCTGGCAAACTCAAAGGAAACTCAAAGGAAAAGATCCCGCTGTGGTCCCTGATTAATTTTACTTTGAAGAAAGAAATGACATCACGCCAGTTAGTAACTCAAAGCCTCTGTGCAAAGCCAACTTAGCCCAAAGGGCAGGCAGGCAGAAAATGAGGAAGGGAACTGCAGGTCTGCAGTCAGACCCTGTGAGGAACTGGGCTGCTCTCATGGGAAGCATGCAAATATAAGCATCACCAGAAGAGACTGAGCAGGCTGCACCCCTAGGCACCACTGTTACTGTGGGCTTGCCATGCCTGCCAGACACCATCACTCCAGCCCTCTGCCTGGGGTTCCCACCTACTTTCTCCAAAGACTGGCCCCTGTTCTCAGAGCTGGGAAACCCCTTCTCCTGCCATCCACATATCCTTTCTGGTCTTTGTTTGCTGAGATCTTTGGGCTACTTCCATTGATACTCTTATCCTGTGCTCTGGGAGTTTGATTCCCTCCCCCCACCCCCATCACTCAAGGGCACTTGTGGACAGGGCCTTCCCCACTGGCCTTCCCCAGGGAATTCCTAAGGGCTGAGAGAATGTGCCCTGCCCCTGCATCTATCTAGTGCTCCATCTATTCTGTGGAAGCACAGGACCACTGCATCCACATAGGTCCCCCAGTGACAGACAGCTCCCATCCTCAGGACAAGAGCCAAGTCACTGTCCTGCCTCAGCCCCATCCTCACCTACACAACCGCATAGCATCTCTAGTTCTCCGGTCCAAATCTTGGTGAGACTTAAACATAAGACTGGCTAAATATACAGCACAGAGGCCCATTCTCAGCCGGCACCTGTCTAACGCTGGAATCCCTAAATTTGAAGATTGACATAGGAGGACTACAATGAGTTTGAGGCCAGTGTAGGCTACACAGTGAGTTCTAGGTCAGTGTGGAATATACAGAAAGAAAACAAAGAAAACAACTTTGCATTCCAAACAGTGGGCTGTGAACAGTGAAACCAATGGTGGCCTGCCTGCACCTCAGGATAAACAGAATGTGAAAATTCAGCATGCATTTTCTTAATTGAAGAGAGGCAGAAATAACCAGATAAACCATGAGGCCTTGTGAAGCATGAGAGCCAGGCCACAGTGCTGAATTCTGAGGCTCTAGACCATCAGAAAAGAACCACAGTAGGTCCACCCGAAGAGACACCCCTCAACATGAGCCCCAACTTGGCCACATGGGAGTCTCCCTCTTGGCATGTCAACAGCAAGTATCCACCTGAAGCTAAGGCTACATTGCCTGGCCATCCACCTGAAGATGGCGCCAAGTGGGCCTTTTAGAGCCACATCCACCTGGAGAGGGGACAGAGCCAATCATGTCCTAGGAGGCAATGAGGACACTGGTGCAGGCTGACAAGTTAGGGTTCTGTGTTGCTGGCAGGGATCCCCCACAGGTGCTTGGAGCTGGAACCTGTAGAAGGATCTGGAAATGTGGAAATAAACAAAAGGAGCTATACCTGATACTGAGACAGGAACAACTGGTGTCCCTGACATGACCTCACACTGGGAATTCCTGAGGACAGTGACTGGACCTCATGGGACCTATGGCCTTCACATCCAGCTCCCAGCACGGAAGGTGTACTGATGGGCCAGCAGATATTCTGTCCTAGAGCAGACAGAAATGGAGCTCCTGGTGGCGGCCTAGGAACCTTCATTTGTAACAAGTTCCAGAGAGGAGATGACTCCCACCCATAGCAGAGATGAAGGACCACTTGCTGGGATACAAGCTTCTAGAAGAGAGGCCTTTCCTTCCCCTCCTGTGGGTCCCCTCTGCACCCTGTGCTTCTGCTCTCAGTGGGGATTCACAAATGAAACCGATAATGAGAGACTGAAGGAATGCTGTGCAAACTTCCACATCATTTACTAATTGGTAACTTCCCGCTGAGCCACTCTGACCCCTGACCTCTGACCACCACTGATGGCTGAGCACTTAAAGGGCCTGGGACCACCAGCCTTGAACAAACACTGGCACCTGTCCCCCTGCAAATTGGGCTGTGAATGTATCTTTTATTGCTTTGAAACCAATTTGAACAAAAGGGATCAGCTAACAGACCTTCCCCCAGGGAACTGCAGATTTAGCAGGAAGTAGACCAAGAGAAGGGTTCCTGATGAGAGGAGACAGGGGACCTGGAGCCCAATGAGAGACAGATGAGTGGGGCTTCCAGTCAGGCAAGCTGACCTTACCCCCAGGTACCAGCCTGTGCCTGCTGTGGCCACTCACCACCTGCAGGCTTCATGTACTCATTGGCTCAGGCCAGACCTATTAAGTATGTGAGTGGTGGGGTAGGGTGGGGGAGGTAAGTATGTAGTGTGTAGACATGTGCATATGCATACATGTGTGTGTGCATGTGTGCCTCTGCAAGTACATGACTTCGTTAATGAATACAACATATCTAGATCATATCCACTCCCCCATCTAACTTTCCCTGGACCTCCCCATTTCCCTCTCAATTTATCTCATCATCAACACCTTTTAAAAAATAACCCCAACAGCCTTCTGTTCTGGACTTAAGCCCAGATGCACAGACGAGAACTTACAAGCCTAGAGCCAGTTGAGGAGGTCATAGGGTCGATTATGGTTGTTTTGCTAAAGGCACACAGTCTCAAGCTACCTTCTAACTACTTGTGCATATACCCACAGATTAGAGCACTCGCAGCTCCTGGGGAAGCTGCTTTATAAGGCAAACGGAGGATACTCCATACTATCCAGCTAGCTCACAGCTGGAGGGCTCAGCCCTGGGTGGGGTGGAGTTTATAAAAAGCATTTTCAAACAAGCCTCTTCAAAAGTTCCCCAAGGAGAAAGCACCGTGTGAGGAGATCACCTGTTCATAACTGGGATGTATGAGGATCACGGCTCCACCAAGGAGTCTCCTTGCCAAGCCTACCCCACCCACACACCACTGGATCATTCTAAAGCCACCCTGGGCGCCATGCTTCACCACAGATTGCTTCTTCTAGAGCCAAGAATTCTTTCTAAAAGCAGAGACATTCCCACCTAAAACTGTTTCATTTCCTCAGTTGTAACCCAGTGAGCCTCCAAATCCCTCGTCCACTCAGTGCTGCTCTGCCCTGATGGGCCTCAAATGCAGGCTCTCACTGCACTGTACAGTTCGTCTCCTGCCTCGACGCCTATCTCAGACCCTCCCTGTCCAGTGCCTTTGTCTTGTTTTATTTGAAAACCTGTCTTTTGCTAAAAGAGGGAGTCCACCCTAATCATGACAGGGCCATTCCTACAGTGGGGGTCCTACTTGTACTTCTTCCCTGGTACTCCTGGAAACTGGTCTCAAATTGAAAGGCTGGGTTGTACTGTAAGGTGTTTGGCATAGTTGACACCATCAGGAGACACAGAATGTCCATAGTCTCCTCCTTACGATACAATGATGGAGGAGAGGCCCAGGTGCTGCCATACATAACTATCCATCAAACAGCTCCCTGCAAGCTCTGCGTCCAGGTGCAGTCAGGTAAGACCATCCGCTGCCAAATTCCCCTGGCTGGCTTCCAAGGGGCTGGTGAGCACAGCCTTGGCCCACTGTTTCCGTAGAGCCACACTGCAGGTCTCCTGCCCCCTCTGCACCTGCATTTCTCCCTGCAGAAAGTGTGGTCCTTCCAAAGCTGCCTAGTCACCAGAAGAACACATGCGTGCCCAAATCTTTCCTCTTGTTTACCAGCCGGTGACTTAGCTATCTCTAAAGGAAATCTAGGGCTTTCTTCAGAAACTGTAATGAATCCATAGACATATAGACTACTCCAGTAAATGGCCCTGAGGAAGGCCTCCTGATGCCCCTTTTTAATTAGGGTGCTGATAGGACCCTGGGAGTCAGAAGTCAGTGGTGCCACTTTTTGTGATTAGTGTTCCAGGCTCATCTGGGGCATCCTAAACCAGGACTCTCCTAAGAAGCCCTGGTCTCTTCTCACAGGACATGGTGGAGGGCTGAGGCAGGACTGGTCCCCTCTCTACATTCCTTTTGGATACAGTGATTTTGCATGAAGAACTAGATATTATAATTTCATTTTTTTTAAAAAAAAATGCATCATAGTTTCAAACAAGTCTTAATCCATATTTAAGATTATATAGATTTTAATTCTTTGAAATTTAATTCATGCTTCTCTCTGGTACTAAAAATCTTAGTTCCTATAGCATTATCATAATTACTTATTTGTTTTCCCTAATATACATATGTAAATATGTATTTCAGTCAGTGTAAATAGTTTCAAAACAACACTAACACTACTGTGAATGCTTATTGAATAGTGCTCTTAATTTCTTTCTATTTATTTATTTATTCATTGCCTAAGCTATCTTCTACAAGGACTGCACACTACCACTGCTAGAAAGTCTATCTGATGCAGTTCTCTTTGGGCAATTAAAACACCAACTTGATGGAGTTTAGGCTTTTTATTTAAAAAATTCAGTTTTACTCTGGTTTTCAAGGACAGGTTTCTGAACTTGGTGTACTTTGGTTTAATAATTAAATAAGGCAATCCATGCTTCTAAAGTGAGAAGTAGAGAGAGCACAGGTGTTCTGAGAAGCTGGGCCTCCCTCCTGCCCCTTCCACATGACCCACTCTCTTCAGAGGGCCTCTTTGTTGGTTCCTATCTTATTCCTTCATTGGAATTCCATTTTGTGTTAAATACAAGGACACAGCAGTGTGTGAGCATGTTCACACTCTGCCAAGCAATTAACAGATAAGTAATGAGATGTCTTACACACACTTTGTTTCTCCTGGGAAACCTCACTACAGAGCTCAGTGGCCAGGTACACCCTTGGTCCTGCCACCCACATGGAACATTCCACATGGAGGTGTGGGTGGATCGGAGTCCGGGTCTGTTTTGGCCGTCTCTGTGCCACTTCTCCTCTCTCCTACTGGAAACAACTTTAATGAACAGGCCTAGAGACACCATGTTTCATGTTCTCACCAGCCTATCTTAGGAATTGACTCTGGCCAACAGGACAACAAAAATGTGTGTTACTTTCTAGAGTGGCCTGTGTTTTCTCTGACTGGAGACTGATTGTGTCTGGCCTGCCCGTGGTGGCCTACCCACACTCCTAGTGACTTACAAAACTCACTGCAGACTGGGTGTTCTCCTCAGCTGGGCATTGGACAAGCATTGTCTCCCACACACCATATTTCAGAGGAGATGGACCATTGTTTAAAATAAAACCTGCCTGAGACAGCCATAGCCTCATGCTATATGATGAACACCACATAGTGGTCCCATGGCCTTTGTCCAGATAGTGGTTACACTCTCAAGTCACAATAAAGGAAACAGTGGCCTATCCTCTGCCTGGGCCATGGGCCCCTTGGGTGACTTACTGAAGATGATAAATGCCACCATTGGTGGACTCAGTCAGACATGAGAGTCAGTTAGGTATGTGACACATTCATTCCAGTGGGCACTAATGCACATGACAATCTTAATCTGGGTACATGATCTCATATGGCTAGGTTTAGTTTACATTGCAGAATCCACAGTGAGCAGGAGGCACATGCACACAATCCATGTACCCATATTCGTGCATGTGGGCATTAGTGTGATCCCTTCTAAACAGTCTAGCTAGCTGTTCTCCCCCCCCCCCCCATTCTGCTGGAGAACAACATTAGTTCAGTCATAAGCACTGCACTGCTTGGGCCCTTGTGTGACCTGATGGCCTGCTCTCTGAAGGAAAGCGTCTGAGCTCTCCCTCCGCAGTGCTGACGGCTTAGATCCCCACTGCACGGCTTATCTGCAGGCTTACAATGCATGTATTCAACAGGGTTTTGCTACCATAACAAAAAGGAGAAAAGAAGGAAAAGAAAAAGCTAAAAGGGTTTTTTCTAACTTAACACCCGCTTCCTGAAGCAGGCACTGACAACTGAGTGTTAGCGCCCGCTGCTGAGCCTGCTCAAGTCCGACTTGGAGAGCTTTGCCTAGCATTGTGTTGCCAAGCCTTCTCCATCCTTTAAAGGAAGAATAAGTGCTAAGCTGGAGTCAGAGCAGAAGTGACAATCAAGGATTACAGGAATGAAAGCCTTACCCAGTCGGAGGGTCAAAGACAGGATTTGTCATATTCTATTGTACATCTGGGGAGAAGTTAACTATACATAATCATCAGAAACTACAATTTTAGGCTTTTAAAAAATTATTTAATTAAACATTATGTAAAAGTCAGTGTTGGGGGTTTATCATGAGTAGGGGAGATGGCTTAATGGTTAAAGCTTTAGCCATGACAGTGTGCGGATTGGAACTGTTGTCCCAGAACCCAGGAGAAAGGCTGGGTAAGCATGGTATTCCATCTGCAATTCAACCTTAAAGGCAGAGATAAGGGGGACCCTGGGAAAGCTGGTTAGCAAGACTAGCCAAATGCATGAGTCCGGGTTTGACTGACAGACCCTGCCTCAATGAATAACTTGCAAGAGCAATAGCGGATACTGCCTGTCATCAGCCTCAGGCCTCCACATGCACGCGCACACACATGCGCACTACAACAGAAGCACATGAGAAGTGAATACAGACAGAAAGATACATAATACATAGTTCTCTCTCTGTGTGTGTGTGCATATATAACACACACACACACACATATATTTATGTAAGTGTGCCAAGAGTCAGTCCAAGAACCTCGAGTGTTAGCATCCTCCCACTGTCTGAGAAGCAAGTCACTGGCAGGACAGCAGCGCTACCCTTGAGAGCAGAGACACTGCAGGTCAACTGTCTCCTAAACATAAGAGGTGCTTATCGCTTCCTCAGTATCCCTGTCTGTACCACTGTTGTTTGCTTTGGTTATACTTTTAGATGAAGGCAGTGTACGATACACACTAAGGACAGTCCACATGATGGTCTTGAAATACATTTGTGAGCTCCGCACAGCTAGCTCTCCAGTTCATTTACCCATTTCGTCATCTATTGATGGATGTTTAGGTTCTCTAATTCTCGCTCTGGAGCAGAGGCTCTGAGTCTCTGAGCCCCACACCCAGCACGTCTCCTTCAGTTCCCCCTGTTTTGTGTGTTGCTGGCCATGGGGCACACTTTGATATGTTCTGAAGCTGCACCGCCAACAGAACTCTGAAAGAATGGACATGCCCTCTGCCCTGCTGATGCAGAGCAGCGACTACCTGAGGGTGTAGCTTTAGTCCTTACAGCACAGCTAGTAGAAGTGAGCAGCTGAAGTCTTCTTCATCCTAAATGACACTCAGAAACAGCAATGTGTGGCTAGCAGCCACCACTGGGACAGGGAGGTCCTGAGGAGCTAGAACTAGGATCCAGGCAAGGCCTGTCTGCTTTCTGAAGCTACTTTCAAGAGTTCACAGTTGAATGACATACGAATGACAGTTCTCACCACTTGCTATTCCTATACTTTGCTGTCTTACCTTCACTCCAGAGTCCTGTATCGTCATTTGCAAGCAACACACACACACACACACACACACACACACACACACACACACACCCCTCTCACTGGAGGGTCCAGAGTGCTCCCTAAAATCTGGGGCACAGCAAGGACAGTGTTCCCTCCCCACTTAGATGACTGCAGTTGGAGCACTCCAGACCAATGGCTTTGTTGAGAGGAGTCTCCTCAGCTGCACTGCGGAGGAGAACAATGTACACTCCTCTGCCCCAAAGCCTTGCCAGCTTTCCCAACACAACCTCAAGTTCCAAGGTTTGAAAAGTGTAAGTTCAAGGCTTCACGCATTGGGTTTGGGTCTTGACTTTTTTTTTTTCCTTTGAGTATTTCTAGCCAGCACTTTAAAAAGGGTTTCTTGACTTTTTTTTAATGTATAATTTATAACACAGAGACCTATGCATGCTGCTTGCTGAGTTCTCCAGAAAGAAGTCACCTTCGGGGTGTGCATCCCTGTCAAGGTGAAGAATTCGTCCTGGCACCAGGAGCTCCACCCACCCAGGGAACACACATTGATTCCCATCACCCTGACCATTCTGTCAGTTCCAGAAGGTCCTACTCGGGCCGTGTGCTCTGTTGTTGGCTCCCTAGGCCAGAATGATCAGAATGAGGAAGGAGACTCTGCTCTGCAGCTGTGGAGCTCTGTGAGGTCCACGGAGACCCTGTCTGGTTGATGTGCACCTGAGACTTAGCATGTGTGAGTTTCTGTGAAACTCCGTTTCCTATCATGGCAGGCATGCTGGAAGCTTCTGTTACTACTGTCCTCACTGATTCCTGGCTGTCCATCCCTCAGCTGCTGTACCCAGTGTGCACAACCACATGTCACTGAGGTTTCAGTGTGATTTCCCAGGTGACTAATGACACTCAGTGGTTTTTCAGGTGTTCACTGGCTGGCCATCCATCTTTTAAGAAGTGTCTGAACACTGATTGTTGTTAGGTTGGATACTTACCTTGTAAACATCGGGCGTGAGGGACCCTCTGTCACATCTGAATTATAAATACTTCCTCACAGGCTCCCTCCTGATTGCTCTGGACTGGGTTTTCTCTCTCCACTCCATCACCTCCTCATGCCCACACACTGTCACCCCTGCACCTCTGGCCCAGCCTTGAAACCAAGAGGATAATCCTCCTCCTCGGCTCTTCCTTCAGGAATGACGTTCTCTCTGATCCACTGCAACTCTGGAGAAATTTTTACAAGACTCCTGCCAATTTCTACCCAAAACCTTGATACAAATTTGAAATGCCACCCGCTCTACAGAGTTGCAGTTTGAGAGGACTAACACACTTAGACTAAGCCTTCACTTGTCAGTATGGCACCATGAACTCAGGTCCGTTTCAACGGCTGTAGTGTGATGCGGGGTCTGGTGTGAAGGTCTGGAGTCAGTTTCATTTGAATGTCTTCCTATGGCTATCCATGTAACCTATGATATTTGACTCTAAAATGTTATTTTCCAATCGTTCACTTCTAAAATACAGAGATCCAACCACAGCTAACATACTGACCTTATATTCCATGTCTCTGTTGGCAAATTCTTTACAATTTTCTAAGTACGCTGTAAACAAAGTTGAGCGCAGGCTCAACACTCTTTTCAATTTGCTTTTGAGCCTGTCTGGCTCTTTGACTGTCTACCTGGCTCTCTGCTTACATGGCTATGTGGCTGTCTGACTGTCTGGCTGTCTGGCACTCTAGCTCTCTAGATGTCAGGGCTATGTGGCTATGTGGCTGTCTGGCTGTCTGGCTGTCTAGCTCTCTGGATGTCAGGGCTATGTGGCTATGTGGCTATGTGGCTATGTGGCTGTCTGGCTGTCTGGCTGTCTGGCTGTCTGGCTCTCTAGCTCTCTCTAGCTCTCTAGCTCTCTAGCTCTCTGGCTCTCTAGCTCTCTAGCTCTCTAGCTCTCTAGCTCTCTGGCTCTCTGGCTCTCTAGCTCTCTAGCTCTCTAGCTCTCTAGCTCTCTAGATGTAGGGGCTATGTGGCTGTCTGGCTGCCCAGCTCTCTGGTTATCTGGCAGCCTAGCGTCCAAGACAACACTGAAAGTAAACAGCAAGAATCAACATTCTTGACCTGTTCTCAGCTTGGGGGAAAGCATTTGACCTCACCAGGAACAACCCTGCAAATCCCTTACTGTCTTTGTACACAAGAAGCTTCCTCTTTGTCTAGCTAAGTCATAGTTTTTACATGAGTGGGCACAGAATTTTGTCAACTGTTTTTGCTGGATCTATTGACATAGTCATAAGGTATCTTCCTTTATTCTGTTAACGTGGTCAATTACACTGGTGACTTTTTGAGTGCTGAATGAACCCGGCATGTCTGGGGTAAATCCCACACAGTTATGATGCAGCGCCACTTTTAGACATTAAGAGAGCCAATTTGCTAATGCTTTCTTGGGGATTTTGGCATCAGTGTTAATGAGAGATGTTGGTTTCTAATTTTCTTGTAATGTCCTTGTCTCTTTTTGGTGTCTGAGTTACACTGACTGATAGGAAATGGAAAATGCCACGTATTCCTCTACTCTCAGAAAGACTCTCGGAAGTCCCCAGTGAAGTCACATGAGTGAGACAGAATCTCTTGGAAAGGCTCTTAATGACAAATCTCTTTAATGGCTTTCAGGTAGCCTGAGCAGGCTCCATTTACCGCTGTGCAGGTGTTAGTGCCAGCCCCTCACTACCATTCTCATTTCCTGGAACTTCTAGCCCTGTTCCCTCTTCTATTCCTGGAGATGTTAACCCTCTCCATCCCTGATTAGCCTAGCTGAAGACTTTTTTATTTAGATGACAATTATGCTTTAAATTTGATTTGTCCTTATTGACTGCATGGCTCTGTTTCACTGAGTTCTGCCCTCTCTATTGTTTCCTTCCTTCCAGTTCCTCTGAGTCTAATTTCTTTTTCTCTCCCCAGCCACTCAAGGTAAGGTTAAAATGATCGATTTTAACTCTTTTTGAGTGTGTGCACCTAAAGGCACATGTGAGCTGTCAGTGCTGTGAGCCAGCTGTGGTTCACAGAGGTAACTGCACTCTGTGGTAATCATCCTCTCAGTTGAGGTGTCTTCTCATCTCCCTTTCACTTATTTGACTCATGAACTAGGCCGGAAGTGTGGTGCTGATGATTTCATCAGAATTTAGGGAATATCTAGATCTCTGGCTGGTTTTTAATCTAATTCTCTCATAGCCAGATACACTGTGTGTGATTTCAATCCTTTCCAACTACATACAGACTTTGATGACCCAGGAAATAGATCAACTTAAGTGGCTGGCAACGAACCCTTGGGCAAAGGCTGTGGGGACCCAGCACCCCTAGTGAGCTGCTAGTGAGATCTGCAAGCCCTCTGAGCTTGTCACTTGAATCCCGGACATGATAGACACGGCATCTCTTAGTGAACGACTAGTGAGATCAGCAAGGCCCCTAAGCATTCCACTTGAGTCCCAGACATTTTTACTAAATTTTGGCCCATTCATCCCATCATTCATTCAATCTTTAGTTTTGGTTTGTTTTTCTGCTCTTTCAGGTGTTTTGTAAACATGCCTTTAGGGTTATGATTTCCTGGTTGGCAGAACCTGTCAACATTAAAAACGGTCCTTGTTTCACTTAGGCAGCCTGGGGTCTGCTCACCTGACAGCAACATGGCCAGCGTTCCTTTGACAAGCACTGCAGGACTTGTCTCTTTCCTCCCACAACATGCCATGAAGGTGCAGCCCATGGCTGCGTCTTGTATCTGTCCAGGTGCTCAGCCCACTTACGTTAAACATCACGGTTGTACATACATCTCTTCTCTATTCCTTTTGCTGCCTATACTTCTTGTCCAGTTTGGATTATAAACAAACAAGGTGTCTTGGAGCTAGAGAGATGGCTTATTGTTTAAGAGTATGTTCTGCTCTTACGAAGGACCCAAGTTCAGTTCAGTTCCTCGTGTGCACATCAGACATCTCACAACCACCTGTAACGCCAGCCTCAGAGGCTCCAACACTTCTTCTGGCCACCACAGGCACTCACATGTACATACCCACACCCAGACACACACAGAAACATCTACATATAGATTTTAAAATTCCGGTGTTTTTCCATCTTGTCTGCTGCTATTTATAACTGTTTTGATTAGTGAGCAGTTGCTGTGGGGTGTTGAACCACATAGTCATCGCTCACCTGAGCTCACCCGTTGCATTATGAAGCTGTGCCTCAGCGAGGTCCACTTTACTTACTCGTTTCTTTCCCCTTGCACTATTGTAAAACAGAGTCTATGAATGTTTTTAAGACTTATATTTGTCTTCAATGAGAGACTGCCCATGTCACAACATTCTAGGAATGAAGCTTCAACCTTTCTCTACAGCAATGGCTACCCATTCCTCACCTCACTCCACAAGAACAGTCCCACACCAAGCTTAGTTCTGCTTCCATGTGCATGTGTAAGGAGGAGGCAGGGACTCTCCATGGTCAAGCTCACAGTAACTAAATACTCTCACACTCACTCTTGCTAGTCCAAGGCAGTCCTGATGTTCTACCATAGCCAGTAGCTCCAGAAGGGGAAACTGAGCTCCAAGGCAAAGCTCTGACATACGAAGAGGATTTGGGGTGAACACAAGAAGATATCTCCCAAATTGTGTGAGGCAGAATTAAGGTGACACCATGCTAAGAACAACTCTTCCTGTCACCACAGGTGACACAGTAAAAGTGAGATGCTCAGCCAGAAGGACACAGCAGAAAACAGGCTACTGAGTAGAAGGCTTCCTTTAACACAATGACCAAGTCCCATGCTCATCTATAAGAGGTGGAACATGTCCCACATTCCTTCCCTTACCCCAGACATGGCTGAGAGGACAGAAGAGCAGCCCTCGGGCACTCAGACACAGATAGGAGCCCCACCCACAGGGTGCCAAGTAAGGCTTGCAGGATGTGTGTGACTGCCATACTTCCTGTGTGAGCCACAGAGGATTCAAAATGGCTTTGATTTACTCAAAGCTAAAGGTAGCACTAACAGGCTGGGGTGTAAGAACCCCTCAAAGCTACACATCTCAGCTTTATCTGGTGAGCACAGCAAGCATCAGAAAAGTGATATAATGGCCTCTAGATGGCATAGAGCCCTGGCCCTCAGCAACCAACGGACAACAGAACAAGGACACCATCAACTCTACGGGAGCCAGAGGTCAATGTGCACAGGCAGGCACTGTAACAGCTGTGGGTCTGCTTTCTTAAAACCCACACAGAAGAGCAAATTATTCACTTGAGTGGCTGTAGCTTAGGAGCCATGGCAGACAGTTTTCACCAATAAGACTGTTTCTCTTCAGAGAAAAGAGGCAGGAGTTTCCCAGAGAGAGTTAAGACTCGGCACTAACACAGCTGCAGCTTTCAGCATCACTGGAGTTGCCATGGTGACCCTGGTAACCAAGATATTGACTCCAGCCAGTGATTTCTCCTAAGTTGTCCTGATGGATATGGTGACACATTCCAGGAAGAAGTCCACAGGGTTCTTCTGAGCCATCCCAGATGGCTGGCCACAATCTGTTTCCTTCTTATATTTGTCTTCAATTTATTGGCCTGGTGTGGCCAGTTGTCAGAGGCGGACTGGGGAATGGAATACAAGCACTGTCACACATCACCGCATGGCTATCCTGCAGTGCTAGGCAGGATATCAAGAGCAAACTAGCACGGGAGGGTGTGAGGTCCATCCATAAAAGGTTGTTGGTACCACCACTGCTGAACTCAGTCTTCACAAGACAAGTAACTATGTCTAACTTCAAAACAGCTTCCCTCCCTGTGTCCTGTTTTAACACCTGCTTGTCAGATCCCTCCCTGCCTCCATAACCGGATCTGGGTGACAGGTCCCTTGTGACTTCATGGTTCTCACCCACGGCTTCCATCCAGTACAGACAGGCTGGCAGAGTTCTGGAGAGACCTGGATCTGGGTGCTCCTGCATGAGTGACGGCACTTTGCCTGTCTCATTTGTAGGTTTAGATCTCTCCTGCTCCTTGGCTGGGATGCTGCAGTGTTCCCAACAGAGAAGGCTGGGTGATGAATACCCAAAAGACATGATGTTATTGAGTTCATAAAAATGCCAGCAGCTCAGAACAAATTCCATACTTCAAGAGTACAAATAACAATACTAGCGTGCCTCAGCCTCTAACATAATGCAGATGGAGTTTCTATGAGTGCACACACTCCTGTTTCCTCTGAGTTGTCTGGGTCATATGTATTTCTTCACCCAGTCTACACTTCTGTCTCCACCGTTAGAAGAGACTTTGAGTACCATTTTCCCTGGAATAATTTGTTATCCATCATTTTTATGTCAGCGTTAAATTTTAGGAGAGAATTGAGAGGGATAGAAAATCTACTGCATATTCCAGCCCCAAAGAAAGCCCTTAATAAATTCACAACTTTTCAGTTTTACATTCAGGTTGGACCTCAGAGTCAAATCCTGCCTAGCACTGTCTGCCCTTCACACAGGGGCATGGGGGCAATTACCCAATTGTCTGCAGCCCCAAGATGATTCGGGCAGGCCTCCCTTCGGGCAAGGTAGGCCTCAAGGCCCCAACCATGAAAGGGATGGCAGTTGGACAGGGCCTCATTTCCTCCATCCAAACTCCTGCCAGCTATTCACAAGCAAACTCCATCAGACACCAGGTGGTAGCAGGTTCCTACCATGCTCTGCCCAACCCTCAGAGATGCCAGCACACCAGGTCCCATACTGGGTAAGGTCTAGTCAGGCACAATACCTACCTTAGAGAATATCCTGGGTTGTGAAAGTGGTAGAAGCTGACTGAGTTGCAAAGCAGAGAAATGCGAATGTTAAAAATAGAAACACCAGGGTCTCAAACTCATTGTGTATGCACTGCAAGCCAGGCCCCCAGCTAACCTGACCTGGTCCACCACTCTCTGCCACATGGGACCAACCAGTCCCCACGCTGCTGAACATCAAGAGGGAGCCACAGAGAGTCAGTCAGAGTAGCCCCAGGGAGGAAGCATGGCCAGTACAGCTTGAATCAACCTCCAGGCATCTGGGTAGCCTCATCCCAACCAATACAACTCAGGAACCCACAAAGTTCTTCAGGGTCTGCCTAGCACTCTTTTTCCTCCCTAATCCCAAGAGAAGCTGAGTAAACTCCTGGCCATTGCCTCTGCCCTGGCTGGCCCTCCACAGGCACACTATCCATGGAATACTGGCCCTCCTTAAAAATGGGACATTTTCTATAATACTCTCAGAGACCAAGGGAATACAGGTCTGCTTCCAGCATTAAGCCAAGCATGTAATTTGCAATACAAACAGGCAGAGTGCCTCCAGAGACACCGTGATGCCTGAGCCTGGCCAGACCCAGTGAGCCATCACTTTATCATCACGGCCAGGATGGCGCACAACAAGAAATCTTCGTTCTGCTTCAAAAAAGAGAAGATTGATGTCCGCCTCATATTGACTCTCTGGACTCCAAAATTCAAATGAGGAAATAACTTTTATTTATTAGGACTGGCTCGTTCCTGTTGCTCTTTCCCAGAACCTCAACAAACCACAGTCATAAAGCATTAGCAAGTGTTTCTGGATTGACAGATCAAATCGTGGGATGATTAATAGGCAGTGTTTCATTTGAAAGAAAGAGGGAGCAAACACCAGGGCTAGGCCCTTTCCTTCCAGTCGAGCTAAGGCGAAAGCAAACAGCCTAAAAGTGGGTACAGGCCACCCACAGTGGACAGACCAGCATAAGAGCAAAGGCTACCCTGTTTGCAGGTCTCAGTATCAGGATAAGGGCACAGAAGGATGTATCCACACAGCTTCCCGAGTGCTTCTGGCCCTTCTCTACTTCACAGCTGTGACACCTCCTTCCGAAGCCTCAGCAGCACCAGTGGTAAAGGGCTCCAGATAGCATTCCTTGTGGGGTTCTTATGACAGTGACAGAACTTGGGGCTTATAATAAGTACAAAACGTTTTCCCTCTGTCCTCCAATGACTTTTAAGTTGTCCACTAAAAATTTTAAAACAGGCCAGAGTGTGGTAGCTCTGATCCACACTCTATGACCCACGTCTAACACCTATGATCCACACAGTCAGAGGCTAAGGCAAGGAGACTGAAAGTTCAAGGCCAGTACTCAACTAAAAAATAAATAAATAAAAATTAAATAAATAAATAAATAAATAAATAAATAAATAAATAAATTCTATGTAAAAAATATTAAATGCTTAAGTACAAAACTCAAATATTTACAAAAGGGCTAGTCACATTAATGGTGATGCCTCCGCCACCCCCAACAAATGTGTACACATTTAGCCTCCTAGCAATGCAGCTCCTAGATCATCCTGGTGTGGGCTCCAAAACGCTCTAGTACAGCACTGAGAGGCTCAATGTCTCCTGAGGGTATCCTGAGGACCACACTGCTTCCCAGAGAGCACCACACAGCTGGCACAATCTTGTCCTGTGGCAACTTTTCACCCAACCCTCTGGTCACAAGGAAGCTGGCTTTCAAGGTTCAGCATCCAGCTCAGACTTGGGACAAAAATTCATGTGCACCTGTGTGTTCCTCCTGAAGCTTGGTAGGTTAGTCAAATTAACTCTTCCAAAAACTTGTTTTTGTAACTTTTGTTGTATTATTAGATTTTGCAATAGGAGTTATTTTAACAGTGCACAATATAATTAGCCACTTAATGTTATTAAGAGAATTTATGAGCCTTTATGAATTGAAAAACAGCTCCAAATAGTATTTATTAAGTATCCAAGACTAAAAATAGGGCCAACTGCCTCAGTGAACCACGTTTAAAAAAATGTATAGTCACAAATAATATGTCTAATTATGTATTAAACTAATTCTTGCCTTCACCTTTTGAATTTCTAAACTCCTTACCTCATGTATCATTTTAATTATTTTTCCAGTTCATTCCCAGGGAAACTGGCTGATGGGGAATTAATTAATGGGCCCAATAAAGAGGCTGCAGCATTGTTCTACCACAGTCTGCACCCGGACTCATTTGCATGTCTCCTCTTATTCCAAACAATAGCACTGCTGAGATTTCAGCCTGAAATTGTTAGCTCATTAAAGAGGACACAATCATATCCATCCCCACAGATACTCATCAATTATAGCCTCTTACTGCAACATGAATCCATGAATAGAGCACCCAGAAGAGCTCCTGGCCCCTGAGTAGTAGAGACACCACAGGCATGTGAATACAGCAAGAAACAGGCCACTTGAAGGGACGAAAGATTAGCTCACAAGAGGTGGGATGGAGACACATCAGTTCAGTCTTCTGAGGATTTAACTTCCTATGCAACCACTGTCATAGAAATTACAGAAAAGACACAGTTTGCTGGGAGTGGTGGCAAACACTTATTATTCCAAAACTCAGGAAGCAGAGGCTCTGGATGAAAGAAAGAAAGAAAGAAAGAAAGAAAGAAAGAAAGAAAGAAAGAAAGAAAGAAAGAGAGAGAAAAGGGAAAGAAAGAACAAAGAAGGAAGAAAGAAAGAAGAAACCCAACTTCTTTTGGTGAAACTTGGTCTCTGGATGGCTAGTAACAGTGGGTGCTTATTCTGTGCCCGGCCATGATGGTAGAGATAAGAGGAAAAACAATGGGAAGCTGGTTCCTCTCCCTCATTAGAAAACATGCAGAGGTCTATCTAGAACTTCAAGGGCCATAGTGAGGATGTAGAGAGGAGATAGCCCTGTTTTATTCCTGAACCTGGTGAGATTGCTTTAGGTTTCTATCCATTTAATTTGAGGTTAGCTATTGACTTTTCATATATTGCCTTTATTATACTTAATTATGTGCCTGGTACCCCTAAACTTTCTTGTATATTGCAGAATAAAGAACTGTGGTTATGCATCCAAAAAAAAAAAAAAGAAAGAAAAGAAAAGAAAAAGAAAAGAAAACATGCAGAGGGCCTCCCTGCCCAGATACCACTGAACAGACTACTACCCTTCAGCTGTGCACAGCCTGTCAGAGCACAGTCTTGCTCACAAGCACCTTGCCTCACACTTGCACAGAACTCGGTCAGGGAGAATCTGCTTGCCAACACCAACTCCCCGGAAGACTCCTCCAAGGCTGAGGGCCATACTCATAGCCTCAGTGGTCTTCCCATGTTCCACATATGGCACTGGTAAGAGCCATACAAAGCATGTGGGCAGGTAGATGAGTGTGAGCCAGACACAGCAACGCCTGTCTGTGGTCCTAGGCAGACCAGGAAGATGAGAAGCCTTGATAGAGCAAAACCTGGTTAAATGCTGCAAGGCCCAGGTATACATGTGTGTCCACATGCTCATAATGTTTTATCAGTTTCTCTCGAGTTACTGCATAAAAGACTATGTCCCTTCTTGGGTCTTTAACATCTACCTGGCCCCATACATTCCTATGTGACACTGATAACTCACAAGAACTCCCCCCACCATGCTGAGCTGCTGACACCATGAGACAGAGTGTGATGGCCACCTCTGGCAGTTCTCTGCACGCTCTGACTTTACAACAGGTGCCTTCACAGGCTGTATGCTGATGTCATGTGGGGTTCAAGTAGGCACACGTGGAAAGTGCTCCTGAGGGTAGAAAGACTAAGATTACCCTTCTGCCAGCTACTACATCCTCCACCCAGCTTCTCGTGTCTCTCCTGAAAGAATGAATAGAGGAGGCTACACAATTTATTAATCCAATGCCTGGAGAGCTAGAACTAGAGTTCATACTATAGTAGTTTCTGTCTTGAGAGAAAGAGGCCAAAGTAGTTAGAGCGGCTTTATAAAGAAGTCTAGGACCAGGGAAAGCAAGCCAGGAACACTGGCAGCCACCGGTGTAAGGATCTGGACAATCACACCTTTCCTTTAACAGCGCCAGCAGACTCAGGAGGATTTGCAGTTAGCTGTCCAGATGGCACTAGACCTGGGGCTTCAGGAAAGACAGTGGTGATAGAAGCCAGGAGGTGAAAACCAAGACTCTGGCCCCCTCAGAGAAGGAGCACAACTGAAAAAAAAAAAAAAGGGACCAAAGAAGTGTCTGCTCTGTGATGTGAGGCTGGATAAGTTCCAAAGAAGCTGGCTGCTCCAGGAATTCTAGCCTCCCAAGGTTCTGATGTTCATTTACAGGTGTCTGAGGGACAGGCTATCAGCGTTGTGCTCTGCTTCCACACTAAGGCCTTAAACAGGACACCTGCTGGACACTCTTGCCAGTCTCCACCACATCTGGGCAAAACACTCAGGGCTGGGCCACCCACAGGAGTCCTGGGCAGCCAGATATCAGCCCTCTCTACCTGATGACTGTCTCATGGGGGTTAACTGCACCTTGCCATGTGTGCCCCAGCATGCTAGCCATGCCGCATATAACTCCAGGGGCCATGTCATTGCCTGCTGTCACCCAGACAGGGAACAGGCAGTACTGTATTTCTCTAAACAAATGTCAGCTGGTTTTGCTATTTCGTGAGTTTGGGGGACCTATGTAGCAAACCAACCAGCTCATGAGTCCTTTTGTGTGTGCTTTGATTTACTGGATGTCAGTGGCTTCTACTTACACTGGAACATCATAGCCAGGAGGACTCTAATGGTCTGTCACCTTCTCTAACTGCCCTCAATGGGTCCATTTCTTTCTGTGAGCCTGCTCATTGCAAATCAAACCAAGGCAAATTTCAGAGTGGCTCATGGATCAGGGTTTTTCTCCTGGAGCCACAAGTACAACATTCACAGGACATGTCCCTAGGATGTGCCTGAGGTCCTCAAACTCAATATGCCCATGTATGACACTCATCTTTTCTCCAGGATGGGCCTTTGTACCTGCACCATACAGAGCCAGGCATGAGGGTTGCTGAGGAATGGACAGGAGAATTTAGAAAGCTGCCACGGAGCCCTTCCTTCATCTCTTCACCTGAGGACTAGAACACATTAGCTCAGAACACTTGCAACTGCTGCCTCTCAGCACCACAGAACAGTACAAGCCAGGCCATGGGGAGCTGATTCTACATAGAAAGCCCAGGCTCCAGAAGCAAAGGTCTGGTGATACCCTTCTCTGCCATCCCTTGCTGTGTGGAGATAAAGTCGGGAAGAGGAGGGACCTGGTAATCTTTTAACCTCACAGCTTCGAACAGGCCCCAGCAGCTGTACAGTTCTGAGTCCCAAGCGTTAGACCCTCTTCCTATTGCCTACAGCAGTGGCTTCTCCATGGTGCTCATTCTGAAACTCCCACTCCAGAAGAGGGCAGGGGAGTGCAGGGCAAGGTCAGCCCAGCGGTGTTCCATCCATCTGCACAGCAGGCCCTGGGGAGGACCTGGTACCTGCTCTGGAAAGGATGGGTGCTGTGCTGTAGAGCTGATCCACGTGCAATGCCATAGCTGTTGAGGGCACTTGACCCATCACTGACTGTACTTAGTATGGAACCCAGACAGACTCAAGGCCAGATTTAAATCACCAGCACCATTTGCAGGGTAGATAAATCCTTCAGCAACTAGCCCTGTATACTGCTGGCAAAGCAGTGTGCAGTACATTTCTCTAGGAGACATTGTCAACTCCAGGGAGGAAGTTATAGTGTTCAAGAGCTAACACCTACAGGATGTGAAATGTAACTAAAAGAAACTCATCCTCGATTACTCAGGCCAGTGATCCTGAGGCGGAAAGACAAGGGAAGGCAGCAGGGTCTCCCTGAGTTTAAGAACATGGGGTGCCCCTATCTGGCTAACTGGGCCATGCTTTGTGGTGACAGTGATGACAGAACCCTGACAGGCACTGAGGCAGGGGTTAGGCACAGTCCTGCTCCACACCAGGAGGCAGGCCAGGCCCCTCAGGTGGCACAGTTTCATTAGCAACAGTGCATTCACAGCTACAAGGGGAGGAACACTGTTTTCCTGAGGCCAAGCCACCAACCTGTACTTACCTCAAGTACAGTTGAAATGGATGGATGGTGCCACAGATGCCTTCCGGACATTAGTCACACTTAGGGGCACACTTAGGGGTTTTCCTGAGGCCAAGCCACCAACCTGTACTTAACTGAAGCACCATCAGATGAAATGGTTGGATGGTGTCACAGGCTCCTTCTGGACACTAGCCACACTTAGGGGCAGAGCTCAGTCTGGACTGACCTCCATGGGCACTTTGGATTTCCAAACTGTGTTACTAACACAAATGGAGGAAGGTGCCCAGCAGGAGGAAGGGAGACCTGTCCAGTTGGTGGCATCAACTACAGCAGAGGGACCCACATAGCAGTGTCCACAGCAGACCCTGGCCCAGAAGTGTTTGTATGTCTCCAGAAAGTGACAAAGGGATACTGTGAAAGTGAGTGTTAGAAAACAGGGTCTGTGCCGTTCTGAGAGGGGCATGCTTCACTGGGGCTAGGGTGTATGGCGGTGCTCCATGCTAATAGCTGCCTTCATAAGAAGAACCAATATGGACATACACACAGAAGAGGCCATGTGACACTTGGGACAGAGGTGGGAGGGAGGGATCCTACCAGTCGACTGGGATCCTGGGGAGGATATTCCTGCTAAGCCCTTATTTATCGTGTGTATCAAGGGAGTGCAGAGAATGTATGAGAGTGTATTATGTATGAATGTATGTATGTATATATGTATGTATGCTGCCCATGTGTGGAGCACATGCCTACATGCCTGTGCAGAGCCTTGAGGAGAAGGTGTTCTGCTCTTTATTTCTTTGAGGCAGGATCTTTCTGTGAAAGTGGCTTGCTTTTTTTTTTTAGCTAGGCCAGCAAACCCCAGCAATCCTTCTGTCTCCTGACAGCACCAAGGTTACAGGCATAGGTGCAGCCATGTGGGCATGTAGGTGGGGCCTCAGGTTTACACAGTGAGCACTCTTACCCACTATGTTGTTTCCAGAATTCAGTGAGCCTGAAGAAGGAATGGCCCTGCCACACCTGGAAGCCTCGGGCTTTGTAGCTTTGAGGGAACCAGTGTCTGTATTCATTAGCCCAGTCTATCATACTTGCTATGCAACTCCAGGAGCCTGACTCACTGACAACTGAATCCCCAGCCCTGATATTGTCCCCTTCCTGGGGTATGGCTGGAGGGTGCCACACTCCACCTAAGATGGATCACAGATCGCCCCTGCTCCTGAGAAATGCGGTATATCAACATGGCCCCATGCCCTGGACCACAACCAGCCACTCCATCCCTATTGCCTTCTGCAGGCTGCCTTCTGAGATGGCATTTCCCTTCTATGCCCTCGCTCTGGGATACAGTGACCTCTCTTATAATCCCCCAAGGTTTCCAAGAGTGTGGGTATGTTATATGGACATGATTTGCCAGGCCTAGGTACTTGGTACTGCATTTACCTAGGTAAATGCAGATCTCAGTGTGAGGACAGAGCCAGGAGCTACTGTGTCAAGCAGCCTGGTAAAAATGGGATGTGAGAAGGCAGCTGACAACCAAACCACAGACTCAAGACAAGACGTGTGTGGCTCCAATGGCCCCTATCCATGCCACTCTAAAAAGGAGCTGACTCTGGTGAGGTAGCACCATCACCACATAATATAAAGGGGACTCTGCATGGGGCCAGGTTATTGTGTCAACACACTGAAGGAGTTAGGGTCTCAGCCTGTCTATCACCTGTCTCTAACAAGCACCCAACAGAGTTAGATTCAGTGGAAGCAAGGCAGAAACACTCAACAGTTGCTAGAGTCACTGAGTCAAGGACAAAGCTGGCTGGAGGTCACTGGCAGGATGAGGGGGGAGGAGTTTTGACTCTGCACTGGCTGGCACCTTCTCCCAAGAGGGAGGCCTCCCTGATCACAAAGTACTTCTCAGCTGAATGCGCAAAGGTTAGAGTGGTGCTGATTAAATTGCATTTGCATATGTATTCCCATTTTCAATATTCAAGGCATAAAAAACTTGCAATACTTTTTAATAACTTGGACTTAATTCATATTTAGATCTGCCTTTGTGTGCAGCTGCTGGCTTTGTTGGTGGTGATAGAGCAGACAGGGCCGTGGCAGGTGAGTGCTGGCTTACTATGCAGACCTCTCCAGGCCTGCTGGGGGCTGGGCCATGGGCCCCACTGATGGACTGTGCTCCTGGAGCATGGAGTAGTCCAGACTCACGGTATGCTTGTGGCCTAGCATGAGGAGAATTACACAATCATACCTGATGTGAGGGGAATGATACAATTCTGTTCACTGGGGGTCCCCACAGGCTGCTTATGTCCAGAAAAAAAAAAGGCGTGTTCAAATAGGCTGATGATGGTCCTACACCTTAAGGCATAGACTTAAGGGAGAAACTCAGGTTGACTTAGCTCAGACTGACAGCTTAGGGAAGACCCTTGCTGTCTCATCAGTTCCAACTTCCTCGGTGTCTGAAGGGATAGCCCAGATGGTCAGATCCTGCACCCTCAGTCAGAAGACTGCTGTCAGGACTGGGTCAGTTCTCCTATCCACACGCACCAGCCAAGTTCCCACACAGAGTACCAGAAACCAGAGAACCTGAAGCAGGTGACTGGAACCCCAGAGTGCATAGAGATTATGTGGCTATGGGGTTCAGCTCCAGACACTAGAGACTACTGGCTAACAGCCTAGAAAGTCCTAGGGACATCCTCGAAGCCCCAGGGAGGTTCTGCAGAAGGAACAGCCCTCGCTAGAACTACTCCACCACTAGACCACTGGAAGACAGCACCTGCTAGGCACACTCCACCAAGCAGGCCTCAGACCTCTGCAGAGGCCTCTTATAAGTCCTGTTCTCCAGAAAAAGCAGTGGGACAACTTGGATAAATAGGCTGGTGTTCCACATTTCAGATCTCACAGGGGTTCTTAGGGGTGAAAATAAAAATGGCCCCCATTTTATTGCACATATATTTGAGTGCTAAGTCATCAGAGAGCAACACTACTTGAGAAGGAATAGCACCTTCCTTGTTGGAAGAAGTGTGTCACTAGGGGTGGGCTTCAAGGTTTTAAAAACCCAAGCTAGGCCCAGTGTCTCTTCCTGCTGTCTGTGGATCCAGAGAACTAACTCTCTGCTAGACTCTAGTACCACATCTGCTTACATGCCACCATGCTCCGCGACCTGATGGTAATGAACTAAACTTCTGAAACTGTAAGCCAGCTCCAATTAAATGCTATCTTTTATAAGAGTTGCCATGGTCATGGTGTCTCTTCACAGCGATAGAATACTAACATAACAGGAGAGTGAGGAAAGTAGCTTAGCTCAGGCTGGAGCCCCCAGTAACTCTACAATCTGCTCTCTTACTAGATCTGCCTTTAAGAATGTCAGAGCCAGGTGTCTACTGAGAATCTGACATCTCACTCCCACCAAGGAATGAGAGCCACCACCACCTGCTGGAAAACTGAAGCAACAGCGCGTGGCCTGTCATGCACCATGTAGATGGCAATGGGTGGGGGGTGGGGGGCCAAGCACAGAGCAGAGGGGCCATCCATCCTCCCAGAGTTCTGATGCTTGTGATCCCTGAGGAGTCACAGATGGTATGCAGCATGTAAAGTTGTGGACAGAGGCCTCCCAGCAGAGAGTTGAGAGAAAGGCCATCATACCATTGTGAGCACAGAAGCTGCCATAGGAAATCTCCCCCTCCCCATGCTTTTTCAGAACATGACCCAGCCCCATCAGGAGCTGGAGTTTGTATCACCTTGGACATAGTCTTCTTCAAAGTTCACTAGAAATCATGCCTGGTAACTGCCAAGATGAGACCATTAAGACAGGCAGTTGCGTGAACTTTCTCAGAATTCAGCTACCATGCCGTGAGGACACTTGAACAACCAGATGCCCAGTAGAGAGAAACGAGCTCCAACCTCAGCCCTCCAGGGCCCATGCTGAGCTAGTTCAGCACACAGAGTCTGACAGCCCCATAAGCCACATTCAAGGAGGGCTCTCGGCAACATGCCGGCCACCCTGCCATGCTGTCCCTGCTGAGCTGGAACAAACTGAACCAAATGTGACCGAATAAGAGCTGTGATCTGAAGCCACTTAGCAGAAGTGTTGGATGATCTGTTTCACAGAACAGAGCCTACTCCAGGTGGGTCATGAGAACAGCCCGAGCTGGTACTCTGTGAGCCTGGCTGGGGCTGAGAGGCCTTTCTGAGCAGGTAAGGCCTGGCTCTGGGAACTTGCACAGCCACAAAGTACCATATGTCTATCTGGTTTCTGTGCTAACCAGACTCTAAGACAGACAGACAGACAGACAGACAGACTCTCTCTCTCTCTCTCTCTCTCTCT
>JANHMN010000012.1:16527660-16549751 GCA_030674055.1 Rhabdomys pumilio
CTCTCTCTCTCTCTCTCTCTCTCTCTCTCTCTCTCTCTCTCTCCTCCAAAATGATATATTGCAGAATGTTGAAATTGCTAAAGATCCAAGTCTCCACAACTAAAATCCCTAAGGTCTAAAAGCCTGAAAATCATAGCACTAAGAGATGAAAAGCCCAATGGTAAAATCCTAAAAGTTGCAATCCCCAGGGGAGAGCCTGTGGGATGCTGTATACAGGTAAGAGAGGAGGGAATGGTCATGAATGTAGCCACAGCACACACTTCAGCTTGGAAATGTGTCACGGGTCTACAGTGTTATCCCATCCATCGTGATTCTGAAACCCTAGGAATGGAAATGAATCCAAGAGCTTGCTTCTGCCTCAACAAGAGTGGGAAGCTGCTGTATGGTGAAAAGCACTCACCTGCCCAACCAGATGAGAAGACAGCGCTGTGCTGCTGCTGGCCATCACTGCTGACCCTGCCACACTTGCACTACATGAGTGCATGCTAAGCAGACTTCTATGGGTGCAAGAAAGCAGAGACATGATGCATAAAAGATGAAAAACTCAATGAGCTGTGTCTACATAAATGTAAACTGAGTCCCACAAGAAGTTCAAAAGAGCAGTCTCATGTACAAAACTGAATATAAGTGCAATTTCATAGGAGATATGTTACTGAAAGAGATACAAGATTGTGCAAGCCAATCAGACTTACAGACTGCTTCTATTCAACTGGCCTGAACCAAGCCTATGAAAGACCCTACCTTCTTTCCTGTGCTCTTCAACCGTTTGCTCCCCAACTAAGCTGCTGGAGTTATGCCTGCAGTTCACTGTGCTACTTGGTTTGTGTCTGTATCATCTCAAAGCTGAAATTAATTTCATGCCTTCCTGGCTGCCATGAGGTGAGTACCCTCTTCTCCCTGCACTCTTCCTGTGATGTGCTGCCCTGACACAGGCCCAAATGCAATGGACTGTGAGATGTACTGGCCGGGGTTGTGGAGGAAGGGTAGAGACAGCTTCAACCCCAGAAACCCCAAAGGCAGGAGTTGGCTATCTCCCTCCTCCCAACCTGGCACCAGAAAGCTGGCTCTCCCACCATTAAAACTAGTAAGAATTTCCTACGCTGACAGTTACAGGTTTTGCTCCTTGTTTGACTTTATAAGTACTCCACCCACTGCCCCTGGAGCCTACAGCCCCTGACTATGCAGATGAAGTATCATCTGCCATCTGTGCCCTAGCCAATGGCCACACAAACCTTGCCCCAGAGACCCCTCCCCAGGAGTATAAATACCCTTTCCCCCTCTAATAAACAGAACCAGTTCTCTAAAGCTGCTGTCCAGGTATTTGTTCTTTACTCATGCACTCAGCCAACCAAGATCCTGCCTGCAAACCCAGCCTCCAAGGACAGCAATGGACCCGTGCTGGCACCCTACCCATGGAACTCCCAAAGCTATGCCAAAATAAACTTTTAAAATATTAAATATATATAATATTATTCCTCTTAACATATTATTATTTTATGTGTATATATGCATTTGAGTGCAAGAGCCCACAGTGGCTAGATGAAGAACTCAGTGCCCCTGGAACTAGAGTTACAGACAGTTGTAAGTAAGATGATTGTTTCAAGCATGTGACAGTGAAGGAAGTCACAGTGTGTTGTCACAGTGTTGATTCCATGCACTATGTACAAAACAGACAACTCGGCATGAATGAATGAAGAGAGAGCTTCTTGAGATCTTGGCTCTTTGGTGACGGTACATGTGATGATCTGACCCATTTCACAGATGTTTAAGGTAATCCACCATGGTAGCTCAGATGTCCTCAGTAACAAAGCTGGGCATACACAATTACTAACCAGCAACGTGTTTATGTACTTGACTTTCTGGCCAGTCTCTATGAATATGGTTCACTGGCTGGGGCTCTATATCTACACCACTGCTGTGCTGTTCCTGAGGATTAATGCTTACAAATATACTGTAGTCTGTTCCTTTGTACAGACTAGCCTGTGAAGAGTTCTATCATGTTTTTACATTTTTCAAATAAATCACCGTCTTTAAAAATGTCTTTAGGAAGAATGTTTTATTTTTTCTAGAATTGCATTTTCAGGTCTTTGTTAAATAGTCTAGACTTGAGGATTATGGGTTATAGACTGATTGAATCTTTGAAAATTATGGCTTGAAATACCTAGTCCTGAGGCAGGCTCTGCTGGCAAAAGCAGCACTGTGAGCTTAGGAAGCAGCGAGGCAGGAGAAGGTGGTACCCTAGTGCCAAGTGGTGATGCCCACCTCAGGGGAACGGACAGGGAAGTGGATGGTCACTTTCATTACCATAAAAAGCTACCCAGTGAGAGTCTTGAATGGAAAGGAAAAGGTCTTCACTGAGCAGGAACCTGTGTTGTGCAAGGGACCTCTTGGTAGCTTCCTCCCTCCACCTCATGAGGACTACAGAGCACTGTCAGCCTTTCTCCTCCTCTCCATCAGACCCTCATCTATCACCATACCAACCTCCCTCCACCAGCAGAAGCGTGGTGACATGTGCTGGGAGCTACCATGGACCACTTGGAAAAAAGACAAGAACATGAAATTCAGTCAGGATAAAGAAAGCACCATCCCACCCTGTGCCTATGTGGCTACATGGCTGGTCCTGTGTGGGTGGCAAGATACCCCAAGGTCAGCAGTCCTCAGGCTTGAGAAGATGACTCAATTCCTCTTGTACTTATTAAAACAGACCACAGGGCCACAAGATTCTGAGGATGAGCAAGTGCATTTCTAGGTGGACTAGAAAAGAAGCTCCACTGCTTCTCTCTGAGGACCACCATGTATAACCAAGTTCTAGAAGAGATAAAAACCAAAGCCACCAATGGACATTGGCCTTTGTTGAAAAGCTGAACAAGGGCGCTGGCACTCCCCCAATGTCTGTGCAGTATCTGAGGGAGCCCAGGGATAGATAACACACTGCTGTGAGTCTGGGGTGGAGCGTAAAAAGGACAGGCACCCTAGGAACCCCAAAACCACAGAAACAAGGGCAGGACCATACGTAAGGTGGAAGAGCTGAAGGAGTGGAAGAAGGGCTGAGAGCTAAAGAACATATATCTGGGAGGGAGCCTCCATTTCTGTTCCCACCAAAACAGCTTCTGAGCATCTTCATGGAGGACACAGCATGGGGATGGTCCCTCTTCCATCTCAAATGCACAAGATCCCAGTGCTTATTTTAAGTGACTTGAATGTCCTTCAGGAGCTGCAGATAGATTTGAAGTGGGTAGATAAAGCCTCTGATGATTAAGTGTAAATGACAGTCCTCACTCACATCTGCTGACACGAGGACCTGAGAGAACAGACAATGACAGGAGGTGCCAGGCCTGAGCCGCACCTGCACAGTAGAGAGCTGCTGAGGGCTCAGGTGCTGAACCAGCTCCAACTCACTCACTCGCCCTTTCTGACAGCACTTCCCTGCTATGCCGTTTGGCAATTATTTGCCTGGTGAACTATCAGTAACTTTCTCCTAAAGAGAAAGAAGCCCTTAACAGCTGCCCCTGAAGTTCAGGAGGGCCTGCTTCACTTGGCGGAGACATGGAAAGAATGGCTTTGAACAGTGTGGCTTTAATGATAAGCAGAGCTGACGAGGAGATATACAGAAACAGAACACCAAGAGCCATGGCTTAAGTTACTTCAGTCTTGTCCCAGCAGGGCCTCTTCAGATTCTCAGATCGCCAACAAGAGAGGTCTGCTTGATCTAGTCATGGGTCCTTGTTCACTCAAGCCTGAGGTACCCTTGCTCATTCTAATATTGGAAGGTCTGCTAACTCTCCCACGTAGCTCAGCAACAAAGCACCAAGAGGACTCCCCTTACTGCCTAAGAGCCCTGAATGAGCCCTGACCGAACTTCGAGTGAGTGTGAATTCTGTGGGCTGGCTGACACCTACACTGAGGGCTGCCACACGACTCCCCCAAGATCACTTGATCCATGACAAGACTTCTAAGTGACCTCACACAGGTCCACTGTCTAGGACCACTCTTTCCCAACCTCCTGAAGCTGCTCCACCACCTTCCTTTCTGGTAGCCCTTCTGTATAAGGGCTTCTCTACTTCATGCCACAGTGATCCCAGATCCCAGCTCTGGCATTAAAAACGCTGAGAACATAAGTATCCCATTGGTGTGTATCTTCTGAACCCAGGGTCTTGTACATGCTAGGCAAACATTTTACCACTAAGCTATACCCAGCCCCAAGGTTCTGAATTCTGTCTTTGTAAGAAAGAAGGCTGCACATATTGCCCCAGTTACTATTAGGGCTCCTTTCCCCATCAATCATCTTCTGACATGATTGATAGGTCAGTCTCTGGCTCCAAGCAACCACTCTAGGCTGCTGGCCTGGAAACTCCTATAGCCCTCTGCCTAGGAAGTTACACACAGACCAAGTCCCAAGGGTGAATGGAGCTAGATGAACAGAGCTCAAGAAGGATGAGCACTGTGCTGGATCAGCTCCCACCTGTAGCCTACAGTATAAACATACAGTATAAACCTTGGCTCCTAGTGCCTTCTAAGACTCCTATGAGCCATGGCCATGCTTTAAGAGTAAAAAGACACTGGCTCCAGAGAGAAGAGGCCATACCCCCAAAGCCTTGCAAAGGACACATGCACCCCTAAGCCTATGCCCAACACTAGTCTTTAGGGTAATGAAGGAGAAGAAGAGGAGACGCCAAGGCCACTGAGAGGCCACTGCTCTCTCAGTACTGCTCCTGTGTGTCTCAGGGCTATTTGTCCCGACCACAGTTCTCATCAGCAATCTCCCAGACCCTGCTGCTGGCCCCGCTACTTGACTTCAATCAGCAGCAAAGTGCCTGTCTCCTGTTATCACATCCAGGAGGGGGAAATGAATACCCAGGCTCCAGCAGGCCTGTGCAGGAAGTGGAGCCACACTGTAGGAATGGGAATGAGCTGCTGCTGGACAGCCCTTGGCTGTGCCAGAGGAGAAGTGCAGGAAGATCAAAAGCTGAGGGGCAGCTCAGGAGCAGGAAGGATACAGCCAAGGAAACACAGTCCAGAGTAGAGTGACGCTGGGTATATCACAGACCATGGACAAACTGTATCCTCTGCAGTCACAGTGATATCTACATGCAAAGACATGGTGGGTACTTATGGCGGCACTCAGCTCAGTGAGCATGCTACAGTGGTAACTGCCATCTCCCCAACATGTGGGATGAGGCTTCAGCATCAACTGTACGTCCTGCTAACACTTCCTCTTTCCAAGCAGCAGCAAGCTGGATCAGCTCCCACCTGTAGCCGTGCCATCCTACAATATATCTATAGACCTTGGCTCCTAGTGCCTTCTAAGACTCCTGTGAGCCATGGCCGTGCTTTGAGAGTAAAAAGACACTGGCTCCAGAGAGAAGAGGCTATACCCCCAAAGCCCTGCAAAGGACACATGCACCCCAAGCCTATGCCCAACACTAGTGCTCCAGTATAGGATAATGAAGGAGAAGAAGAGGAGACGCCAAGGCCACTGAGACGCCTGTGTTGGGCTCTAGTACATTCCACTCTATGACATGGTTCATGACAGCACGGTGGTTTAGAAGAAGAGGAGAAGGGTACCTGCTGGGAGTTCCAGCCACTGAAGGAGATGCACACACTGGCTGCTCCTGTCAAGACTTTCTCCCCGTGCACCACATCCTGGAGATTAATTCCAAAGGTCACTGATAGGAAGGCAGCAGCTGGCCCAAGAAGCTGTCCTAATGTCTTAAAGTCTGGTCCCAACTGGCCTAGAAAGAAGAGCCCACTACTTGCCCATACGGCAAAGCTGTGAGCATTGCATCAGGGAAACAGGAGGAGCTGTTTATGGTCAGAAGGACCATAAACAAAATATTACAGAAAAGTAACTAAAAACCTTGAAACTTCCCACACTGGGGATATGCCAGGCTAAGCTCCCAGAAGCAGGTCTCAGGTTAACTTATTTTTTTAAGTTCTTTCACAGGGCATAAGGATAGAGGTAATTTTCAAGCTAGATGAGTGCTTATAGGAAAAGTCTCTCAATCAAGGCCATGTGGACAGAAAGTACCCAAGAGCATGATGCCTGCTGGGACCAGGGAGGCTTTCCTGCCTCCATGCAGGGCTTTGAAACAAGCATCACTCCCTACAAACAGCAGTTATCCCCAAACCCTGGCCTGGGGCAGAATAAAGCAGCCTTCCTCTCCGCTGGCACTAGGGTGACATGTGTGACAGGCAGGGATGACAGGCAGGGTCATGGGATCTCAAGTCAGTGCCAGGAGAGAGAAGCAGGGGAGTAAAGGGGAATATATGGGCTGATACAGGAACAGTGAGGAGATGTGGGTGGCCCTGATCCCCAGGGAGTATTTAGTTCCTAGCTACCAGTTCCCCTCTCCTCTTCAGGGTTGGCAGAAGCACTCTAAAAAGTCTCAATGTTAAGATGACCCTGCCCTTTGCCTTTGGTCTTTGTCCTTTGTCTAATGTACTGGACACTATTTGTACATGCCACAGGGTCACCAGATGTACTGGGTTAACTACTCAAGGTAAGTGCTCCGAACTTCTAATAACAGCATAACTACACTGTACAGAGAGGCAGCCCATATCTGTGAAGTAACTGAGGCTGGCAGAGAGCTGATACCAGGGTGAAGCTGGCCAAGGTTAATGATAATGAACTATGTGAGCATCTACTGAGCTTAGGTAGACCTTAAAGCCACTGTACAATGAGACAGTCCATATAGATGCATGCTTACTATACAGAGCCAGTGCCCACACCTCAAGTGGGCCCTTCTTCAGCTTTTCCTTGTGGTTACATTCTCCGATGGGCTGGGAACAAGCGATCCTTGCACATACAGAAAGCAGGTAAGCCATTGCTTCTAATCAGCTTCCCAGGAGGAAGTCAAGCTTGGCCTTGGGAAAGCAGCAAGGATAGAGATGTGAAGCCGAGTCTCCCCAGGCCCCAGGCTGAAGTCAAGCCTGTGTGGAGAGACCTCATGGGGGCAGCTGAACAAAGCTCAGAGCAAGTCCCAGGGAAGAAACTGAATATCCACACAGAAGCAGGAGGTTGAGAGGACCCTGGAGGACAGCACAGCCCCACAGGATGAGGACACACATCACCCAAGAGCACAGGACAGAGTCCACAAACAGAGTTCTACAGGTCCTCTGAAAGCTGCCAGCTCCTCTCAGGCGCCCAGGCCACAGAAGATCCTTGTTCTGTCCTTCCCGCTCTCATGTGGACTGTCTTGTCATCCATTCCTGTCACTGTAAGTACAGAGCAGTCATTTGTAGAAAGCAGGCATATCTGTACCCTCCCCCTCAGTGTCCCAACATGACACTCTGGGAGGATGACTGGATTCTCTGGCCACACAGAATTCAACAATTCCCCTAAAAGCATATAATTCTTATTTAGGACACTCAACCTTAGTTATCATTCACTGTAGGTCCACCCTTGTAATCATATTGGGACTCTCTCAGGCTGTGCATTTTTTAGCAGATAAATGGGATCTTGGTATTGGGGAATGGCTACTCCCTGTAGGAGTGGCCTTCTGGTGACCCCTGCTCAGGAGAAGCAACCTCACACACGCCAGGAACTGGGTCTTCTCTAGGGCTCCCTCCAACAGTCCTAGCTTTCTTGAATGCAGAGGCCTCTAGAACTTAGACAACTTGCTGAAGGTCCCTCTTCAGATAAAATATTCATGAATACATCATCTCGGAGATTAGTAGAAGCAGGACAAGAATAAAGTCTTTGTGACACTAGGAGAGGCTACCACCGCTAGATCCCCCATTCCTGTCAAACAAGGCCACAGAACAGCCAGCCACTCCTAGCCCTGGGTGGGGAATCCAGGACACAGGTTCTAGAAGCTCATCAATTCATTCATCAACTAGCACTAAACGCCTTCACTGAACCACATAGTGAATGCACATGCTTTCAGAGGTCTGTGCCCTATGACGTCAGCAGCCCTAGCACAGAGAGATTTCTGTTTCACACCACTGATTCCAGCCACACAGAGAGACTAGTACCTTCAGGGAAACCCAGTCATCAGACGTCATGTGTGCTCTGGGCTTCCCTCCCTTGGCTACATGGCTCCCTTGGCTTCCTTCCCTCTACCACCTACTTCACATACGGAGGAGCAGTCCTCCCACAGGTCTCTGCTCCACCCTCATGAGTGACTCTGTCATCTGTCTCCTTGTGCAGTTCCTATACCTCCTCTAAGAGACAATCAAGGTCTGAGAGACTTCTCCCAGAGGTCCAGTGGCCTACCAGAGACCCATATGGCCAGGGTTTCCCCATGGAGCAGTGACCCCCACACACACCTGCAGATGCTCCTGTGAGGGCAAAGCTGCACACTGCTGGCCTCTAACACATCACAATCTGGGCTGCTTGAGGGCTCCGTGGGGACATCACCTAGTGACTTCCATATTGAGAGTACAAACTCCCAAGCTCTTCTCAGACTTGCAAATGCAGGCTTTCCTAAACTACCTTGCATGAAGGCAGAGAGAGACTAAGAACCTTCTACTCAGCTCCAGAGAGCAGGGCCTCAACAGAGCAGCCTGCTGGCCCTATTCCTGGACCCTACTGTCATCCTAAAAAGACTTGTGTTACAATTCTCTCTCCTGTGGATGAAGTCTGTGCATAATAAGCAATACCACATGGACAGCACTTCATGTCATCCACCCAGGGAATATCACTCTGTCTTCTCAAGGGGCCCCTGCTGCAGCCTCCTTGCTACTACCACAGCAGCAAGCTTCCTCCGCTATTTTCTTCAAAATCCCTTGCTGCAGAGCCTTGCGATTTCCAAGCCCAGTGCTGTTTTTACTGTTCTGTCATCTACTTCTGAGAATCAGATGTGGGCGGGCGCTGGAAGTAAGGTATGAGGATGCTGGGACATGGTCAAGATGCCGAATGAGCCTGGTTCTCCACATCTTCTATTTCCCAGATGAGCAGCAAGCACTGACCCAGCCACAAGAGGCTGTGATAAGAGGAGACCACAGAGGTCAAAGCTAGTGACCCATCTACTCTGGTATCTGCTTCCTGGTTAACTGTCTTGGTCCCAAGTCCAGGAGGCCCTTAGGAGAGATGTACATGTACTATAAAGATCACTTATTAAAGTGGGGACTCAATGAGTAGGTACTTTTCACTCTCCAATTACAAAATGGCATAACCAATCAATTCACCTCCAGAATTACAAAGAAAGTTATTCAGAGTGGTCATAATGGATTGCCATTGCCGTGTAGCACCTGTTAGTAATGCTACAGGAAGACCAGATGCTGGGAAGGGAAGGACAAAGGCCTTCCTCTGGCCCAAGTAACTGTTCTTCTTAATGAGACTCTGTAGATCACTCAGGAACACAGGGCAGTTTGTGGCCCTTTAACAACTGTACATTCCCATAGAATCTAAATAGCAAAGGCAATGAGCTGCCTGCCCAGCCTGTTGCTAGAAGCTGAAATTAACACTCACCCATCAACAAGCTTTTTAGTTTTACTAAAGTCTATAGATGGATGTCCTCCAAAGGCCCATATGCCCAAGGCTCTTTCCACAACCTGAAAACCACTAGGAGGTGGTAGGACCTTTAAGATCTAAGTTTTGTGGGAGGCCTCCAAGCTGGAGCATATGCTCTTGAAAGTGGGAATACTCCAGGTCCTTCTTCCTCTCATATCCCAGCTTTGGAGTGAGGCGTTTTCACCCAAGCATGCCATGGTCCCTCACCACAGGTCCAAAGACCATGGACACACCTCAGGCACCTGTTGACGGCAGAGGGACACTGATCTCAACATGCCTCACACATTTTTGACTAGAAGAGAACTCAAGATATCAGCTCCCAGGTGGGCTTGAGAGATAACCAATGTCAGAACTGTGTGGAGGTGATGGAACCTGGACATCATTCCTCTAGGATGTACCTGGTCCATATTACTGAGCCCTCACACACCTGACTAAGCAGGCTGAGTAATCCAGAACTGCAGAGGAAGAAACTGTCTCCTTCACATTCCCCAAGCTTCAAACGTGGCAAAGCTGCTAATCTAAACAAGACAAAGAGTGGCAAAGCCCAGAGGGTACTCCAGACACCCTAAGCTGGCCTCTCCAATCCCAGAACATGGTGCGGCTACTGCTGCTACTGCTGCTCTCAAGGGGCAGGCTTGCCCTTTCGTCTTCCGGCTCCTCCCTGTAAACGTAACTGCAGTGGGCCAAGTCTTGCTGAGTGTTCTGTTTCTAAATCCTTCTCAGACTGACAGTGATGTATGCTTGCTTCCTGTGGGCGGGTAGGCATGAAGAGCTTACACTCTTGAATCTTAATGGGCTTGTGAAAAAGTGTGTTGTCCAGAGACCTGCTTCCTCGGGCGTATTAGACTAACCCAATCCATCAGTTCCAGTGCCACCTTAGCCACAGAACCCATGCTGTGGCATCCAGGAGGTCCACAAGCCATGATTGCTGTCAGCTGGCTACAACAAAGGATGTAGCAGTGCTAGGAGCCTGTCCTCAACCCTGGTATCCAGGTGTCCTGACACAGCTACAGCTGGTCCTGCCTCAGTCCAAGCCAGCTGTGACTACACAGTCACCTAACTGCACCTACTCTTTGTGGCAGACTGAGCATGAGGCCCCTGCCTTTACAACCCCACTTTGTCCTCCTTAACTCCCTAGGCAGGGAGGTTCCTGCCCAGGCTGCCAGTGCCTGGTTCTTTATCAACATAAGCAAAGCTATGATTCTGTCATAAGTACCCTTCCCAGGCCAGCTGTGAGCTCCTGGGGGTGCTTCCTCAGATACCATGATGTTTCCCCATGTCCTCATACAAGCTCTCCACGGAACAGGTGTCATGTTGTAGGTGACAGTGGAAAGACTGGAAGATGAATGAATGTCAATAGCAGACACACCTCCTGGGAGCTTAGAAAAACCTTGGAACCACAACTTAATCCAACTTCATAGTCTAATGCTGACAGAATGGACCTACTATACAGTGACTTCTGGGCATCTTCCACCTCCCATACACCACCCCAACCTCTGCCAAAATCACTTTCCTTTAAAAGCATTAGAGAAGCCTACACTATGCTTACTACGAACTGGTGTCTGGAGCAGAACCTTCATCCTTCCATGCCTTTACAGCCTGACCCTCCTTACATCTGTTGAATGTGGCCGAGAATGGCTCCAGCTAGACCCAGGTATATCCTAGGGCACACCACTAAAAGCTAACAGGCTGCTCACATGCATAAGAGCTGATAATTCTTCACCTCATGCTCCAGTTTATACTAACTAATCGTAATGCCAAATGCTACTTGAAATACCTGCAACAACAAAATTCTAGCATGTAACTAACTACTCACTGCTCTGGGAATCGCACAAGCTCTGTAGTATACACAACAGTGATGCCACAGTTCCCAGGGACAGAAATCTGCCATGCAGCTTCTGGGGCTTTCCATAGCTATAACAGAAGTATCCTCAAGGGCTGGGGTCTCTCAAGGACAGACTGGGGAAGGCTCTGTCTTCTAGCCCACCTGCATGGCTGATGGTGGTCTAAGTTCCTGGTCGCTGGGAACACAATTCTTCACCCTGTGGGAGGCTCTAAGGAGTAGCTTATCATAAGCCAGTACGAATGCAAACAGGAAGTCCCAACTGAGACATGTGTTCTCTATCTGCTGGAAAAATCCTCAAGCCTAATCCTAGTCCACACCAAAGGAGGGACCATTCCAGAAGCTTCCCACACACCTAGACTCATCTCCAATCCCTGAGCACGGCCTTTGCACAAAGAGGCTGGAGCACAGAAGCATGTTTGAATGGACAAGGTTCTAGCCCTGGCAGCATCCACTCTGCATAGCCTATTGTTTCTTACTACAGCCACACAACTAATGTCCAAATGTGAGCGACCCATCCCTAAAGCCTTTCTAGCACTTCTGTGTAGGTACTAATCTCACCCCTCCCTAGGACACTTCATCTGCTCCATCTTCACTAGGCTCCTCCGACACAAAATGTTCTTCTTCGCAGATATCCTGTAGAGACCTAAGCATATTGACCATAACTCAAAGTCACTTGTCACTTGCCACCCATTCCCCCAAGAACTGCCCAACTCTAGATGTCTTCCACAGCATTGCCCCTAGTGCCTAAGACAAAGGAACTGGCAATAACATCCGGTCTGTGGCCTGGCTCTCTCACTGGTACATGGTCCTTTGAGACATAGTCCTTTCTGCAATACTCCCAAGGCAGAGGGGCTCAGGAAAGTATTTAATAATATGGGTAAACTGAGTGGCTTGGGGATCCCCACGACTCTTTCCTAAACAGTACCAGGGCATGTGCTAAATGCAAGGAGACCCTGACTGCAGCCCCCTTCCAACCCACCTCTCCCAGGCACGGTGAAAATGGCAGTGAGAACAGTAAATAAAATGAGGTGTTCCACCTAAGATGTGAATAGGTCAGGTGAGAGGGCTGGAGTAGTGCAACAGGCCATTTGTCATCAAACGACCATCCAAGCACACCACCTTTGTGTGGGCAGAAAGCTACATCTCCTCTGCCACGTGGGAAGAGTAAACAAGATGGCTGGCTGGGCCGGTGAGGACAGTGGCCTGAGATTGGATTAACTGGGCTCCTCAGCTGCAGTCCAGCACCCAAAGGACACATTCCAAAGTTGCTGTCATGCTCAGGGCTTAGTCTAGAAGGGGTGCTTCTGGTATAGCTAGATCCTTACCCTAGAGCACCTCAAACGCAGCTCTCACAAGCTGAAAATCTTTTAGCCATGGGGAGCACCAGCCAATCCATGACTGTCTCATCTGGTGCCAGCCTTTGTGATAAGACGGTAGAAAACCCCGAGGGACACATATCTGCATGACCCATGCTTGTCCCATTCAAAGACAATTCATTTCATCCATTTCCTGGCCACAGTCTCTCTCATCCAGGGGCCTGTGACAAGGCGCTTATCAACAACCTTTCTTTGGCATGTGTCCCAAGAGGATCTTAAGCAACACTGTAGGGATGGCCCAGCCAATAAACACCCAGCTATACAGAGTGACTGCTCAGCTGTCGTCTGAGAATGGCTCTGGGCTTCCAGTGCCAGAAAAGGCAGCTCAGCCCTGGAAAATGGAAACACGCTGATTTGAAAGCTTATAACCAGGGGCCTATCCATTCAAAAAAGAGCTCTGATACAAAGGAGTTGATTCACAACAAAATTAAATTGCAGGAAAATTAACTCAACGAAGAGGTCCTGAGTAGACTCAAAGTCTGAATGCCAACTGAGCACTTCAGGGAAACAGTGCAGAACATGGCTGAGCTGATCTGACTTCTGTCTGCTCAAAGTGTGATTGGCTTGATACCTGCTTTGTTCATAATGGGACAGAATTGCAAGAAACTCTGAGCTTAATGAGCAGGCCTGGGTCATGAACAGCCTAAGCAATCACAGGAATGAGAGCATTTGCAATTTATAGGATATTAGGTGTTGTTTCCTGTCATCCAACAGAAAGCTAATCGATTCACTCGACTGGCAGCTACTTCGGCCAAACAGCTCCAGGTAAGGCTTGAATTCCTTCCCTGCTAGTATTACTGAATGCCAAGTCCTAGATAAAAACCTATGAATCAAGAGCATGCTCTGCCATGAAAACACACCCAACCACACAGCTCACAGAACATTACCACATAGACCTCTATGATGGCACCACAGAACACAAGAGGCAGAGCGGACTGAAGGCAGTTTTGACATAGCAGGTGTGTTGGCTAGTTGTCCCACTGCTTCAACAAAACACCTGGCAAAGCAGCTTGAGGGAGGATGGGTTTGCTTGGCTTGCAGATCAAGGGTGCAGACCCTCATGTTGAGAAAGTCTCAGGATGTGAGGCGACTAGTCATATGGCATCTGTAGTCAGGAAGCAGCGAGCAACGGATGCTGGGGTTCAGATCCCCTTCTCCTTTTCATTCAGTCTGTCTGTTGGGAGGAGTCTTCCCACCTCAACCTAACCTTCATAAGCCCTCACAGACTTGCTAGCCTAATGTAAATACTCTCTCTCAGGTAGGCCCAGAGGCTAACCCACGAAGTTGACAGCATTAACTACCGTAATAGGTATTAGGAAAACAAAACAAAAATATCCACAAAACTGACATTTCCTGTGCGGGCACACAAATGCACCACCAGCACTTAGAAGGAAGGGTGATGCTAGCATTCAAGGGAGTTCCAAACTCGGGCAGAGATGGTAGACACAAGGGCCCAATAGCACCCTGGCCTGTGAGAAACATGCAGCACCAAGAACCATGTCCTGCAATTTCTAAACCAAAGACTCCCCACCCAAAGGTTTAGTCTTGTTGTACAAGGGTCCTGCCTGCCCCAACCTCTGTATGCCCACACGCAAGGTTCTAACACCAAATACTGCCCAAAGCCTGGACACATGCCACCTTATGCTGACACATGCTATCCGGAGCCCTATAGTCTAGTCCTGCCCCCAGCACCAATGCAGTGCCCCTTTTGCAAAGCCCTGGCACAGAGCCCATCCAGGGCTCTCACAGCAGGGAGAACTTGATCTTTTACTATAAAAAGAAACTCTCTTGGTACTTCCTCCCTAGCTCCCTGTGGCGATCTGAGGCCTCTCCCCAGGCTGCAGTGCCTGCTTCTGTAAGCCAGTGCCCACACCCCATGCACACAGGGCAGCTTCAGCAGGCCTCACACACAAAACGAAAAGAGACTAGAATAAGCAACGGACACTCAGGGGAGCCAAGGTGGATGCTTCCAGAAAACTCAATCTCCTCAAGACATGAATTTCATCAAAATTGGTGAAGAGTGGAAAATTTCATATTGTGTTGCATCTGTCTGAGGATTTCTTTAAATCTTTATTGTAAGTAACTCAAAACATAGACAACACGTGAGTCCCCAGTGTGAAGTTTCTGCAAGAGCTGCCTGGATGTACAGCAAAGGTACATGATTACTCGGCCATACTTACAGTTTAACTCTGCTTAAAATGTAAATTGCCAGTGAGAATGGGAGGGGACTGTCACCAACCAGCTGGAGTGCAATCAGGTGACAAGGAGAATCTTAGAAAGTCCTTTTCCTTGTTCTACATATAGCCAGATGACAGAAACACCTGAGCTAGATTTTTTTTTATAGACTTTGTTGCAATGGAGAGGATAGTCTGCAGGAATCCAGTGTAGGAGCAGGCAGGGTGGGGCTGGGGCCACGGGCCGGGTGCTCACCTGGTAGGTGTCCCACAGGCGGATGGTGCAGCGCAGGGGCAGCTCCCTCATCAGCAGGTTGTTCATCCAGCGGAAGGCAAACTGCAGGTACCGCACCTCGTGCCCATCCAGATGCCGGTGGACCCGCTCTGCACAACACAAGCACAGGCTGTCAGGGGAGCCTCAGGGGCAAAGGACTAACTGCATTAAGAAAGAACTCCACAGTCCACTCTTCAGGAGGAGAACAATTAAGGAGCTGAAGAGATGACTCAGTGGTTAGAAGCACTTATTGCTCTTGCAGAGGACCTGAGCTCAATGTCCAGCACCCAGATGGCAGTTGACAAGCATTTGTAACTCGAGTAAAGGGCTAAAGGAGAGACGAGAACCGAGCCATCACGCTTCTAGAGATCCCATCCTAACCCAGGCACCATCCCTCCTGTACAAAGGCCCAGCAGACCTGTTCCTGTCCAGACTAGATGCAGGACTAAGTACTAAAAACAACTGGGCTTCACAGAGAGCCAGGCTCTTCCAAACTTTGTCCCCAAAGGATAGCCCCTGACTTATTTAGGGTTAGTATTACTGAGATGAAACACCACAACCAAAAGCAACCAGGGGAGGGAAAAGTTTAATTCATTCACAGTTTCATGTAACAGCTCATTAACAAAGGCAGTGAGAGCAGGAACTTGAGCAGGGCAGGAGCCTAGAGGCAGGAGCTGATGCAGAGATCATGGAGGAGTGCTGTTTGCTGGCTCGTTCACTAGGAGTACGCTTTCTTAAAGAACCTAGGACCACCGGCCCAGGGACAGCACCACCCACATTGGGCTAGGCCTCCCCCATCAATTACTAATTTAGAAAATGACCTACATCCAGATCTTATGAAGATGTTTTTCTCAATTGAGGTTTCCTCCTTTTCAGATAATTTTAGCTTGTATCAAGTTGATATTAGTCACCACAGACCCCTACCAGCTAACTACTGGCTATGTCTCAAAAACAAGGCTTTCCCAACCATTGAAGGGAGAAACCCTGTCCTATGCCTGTTTTGAATCTTACAGATGACCCACTTCTGTGTAAGAATGTATACACTTAACTGGGCTGCTGTAGCCAAGAGGCACTCAGGCCCGCAGGAGGTAATGATGGGCTGGTCCTAGAAAAGCAGCCCTCAGCAGGCAGGCAGTTCCTGCATTCTCTGCCCTCTGCTGTCCTCAGCTGACCAGAATAGCTGGGGCAGGATGCTCATGGGTCTAAGCCATAGTTTGGCAGTGCTTTGTCCCCTCAGGGTCCATGTGTTGGAGGCTGGGTCCTTGGTATACAATGGAAGAGGTGGTGAAACCTTTAGGAAAAAGGTATTGGAAGAGGTCCTTATGTTAGGGAAGACTTGCCCTCGGGAGGGACTAGAATGCAGCTCTCCCAGAATCCTGGTTGGTTCTCAACAAGAGGGCTGTCACAAAAGAAAAGCCTAGCGGCTTTCTACCTCCACTTTGGTTCCTGTTTTGCAATATGAGCTGTCCTTCTCACAACTTTACCACCACTGTGATGACACGTGTCCTCATCAGAGATGAACTGACACTAGTGTCCTATGCACGAATCTCTGGAACTGAGAGCTAAATTACCCTCTTTTCCTTATAAGTAAGCAGTTTCAGGTATTTTATCATAGTATTAGCAAACAGGCTGGGTGTAGAGGCAAAAACTCAGAGATTAGGCCCTTATTAATGATGGAAAATAGAAAGCAATTCAAGATCAGTTACAACAAGACAGTGTATAGCTACAGAATAGAGCTGATAAAAGCAGCCATGTTCCCTCCAGTCTTCACAGAGGCTGAGACAGTGTACTAATTAATAGAGTAAAGGGCCCTAAGAGTTTGAGAGAAGGGTTCCAGGAAGAGGGGTGATGGCTCTGAGACCCGCAGGAAAGTACTCCTGATCTAAGAGGCAGAAGGACACAGAGGTCTCTATATCTGCCATATGCTGCTTCTGCAGGAAAAGACGTAAGAACTAGGGTTCCAGGCCCAGCAGAAAGAGGCCTAACCCTATCACGCTGCTGGGCAATGGGGCTGCCCACACTAGCTCTTCCAGCTGGTTTCACTCACTGCAGATCCTGGATTCTGTTTATTAAAGAAGTCTGGTACAGACCTGTGCAAACAGGATTAATCAACGTCCTAATTTTATAGAGGTAATTTTTTTTTTAAAGAAGACAGAAATTCTTTCCAGCTTGAAATTAGCTGTAGTTACACAACTCAACTGACAGAAGACCCAAGGGCTCAAGTGGCTCCTCATCCCAGCAACCTTTGCAGCTCCCAAGGGCGCATCCTGCTGGGACAGCAGCAGCCTCAGCTGTGGCCCAGCACACTGAAGCAGAGCGCTGCAGTTGATGTGAAATGCAAATCTGATGAACCCTTGCAAACCAGCAGTTTAGAAAATGACTGAGTTTACTGAACAAGGTTCTTTCTACACAGGAGCATGAGGAATGAGCTTTCATGAATAGGCAGGTGGCTGTTTGGGGACCCATAGCCCAAGGGTGGTGGCAGCACTGGGGAGGAAACCCTGGCATCTGGAAATGCCAGGCAGTGAGGGCAGCCTACAGGTCAGTATGGCTGATACTACAGCAGGTGTCCCAGGCAGGTGCCCTGGTTCCACTGGTCCACTCCCAGCCAGTGACCCACTACTATTGGGCTACAGCCAGTCTTACTTCTACCTTCAGCTGCCCTGAGGACATTAGTGTGGGGTCAGCAGATACTCCACCATAACCTCCTCAGGTGGACATACTATGTGACTGCCAGATCTTCATGGTTAGACTCAACTTCTCCAAGGGAATAGTTTCCTTGGAGACACAGAGATGGTCTCCTTGGAGACTTTCTGTGTCAAAGGAACAGCTGATACTGGAGCTCTCCACCAAAGATTCAGAGAAGGTAAAGAGGAGAGAATGAGCCACCACAGGGACTTATATCCAGGAGCCATAGCCTCCTACTGGCCACATTCTACCTGTAGTACCAGCAGCCCACCTACCCTGGGGAAGGTAGGAATCTTGGGACCTGGAAAACAGCTCTAACATGCACCCCACAGGCAGGTAGCACCTTTCTAAGACAAAGTGGCAAGAAACTACTCTGAAAAATTAAACACATTTTTGGACTATCCATCATCGGAGTAACCTGGCAGAAGAGGGAAAACCAATCCTTTCTGCCCTATAAAAAGTAGGCACAGAGACCAACAAGCTGCAGCCCCCAGGTACGGCTGACTTGGTGAGGGCAGGTTCTACCAGAGGTTTATGACGGGTCCAGGTGTGGTCATCCTGCAGAATGACCACAACACTGACAGCAATAGTTATTGCTTGTGTGCCTACATAAGGGCACAGGTCAACCCTTGCAGGGGAAGGTTTGCAGGGCATCACTCCCCAGAGAGAATAAACAAGGAGCCCCTACACCAGGGCTATGCTCCTCTCCTCTAAGAGCCAAGCAGGACAATGCTGGAGCCTCATGGCTATCTATGTCACCAAGCTTCTGAGCACTTGGTCTTTTCATCTGCTCAACATGGGACCCTGAACTCATAGGAGTTTGCTAAAGGGCAAAGGCCACACATATCAGGTGGTGAGACCACACATGAGATCATGAGGACCCCTGTGAGTATCTGTTGCCAGTGTTCTATTGTATGGGCTAAGCACTGCCAGGTGGAACCACTGACTCTGGCAGATGGAATGTCCAGCCTGTAGCTACCTGGACAGTATCCTTGATCATAGGAAAGTGACCATTTTTTACTGACTGCATGCTACTTGGGAAACAAGTAATGGATGAGAAAGTAGACCAGCCACCCAGCTCCCAGCCAGCTTCTAATGTGCACAGTGAGTCTCTGGCAGGGTGCCTCCTACTTTGAACATAGTGTAAAATAGAGTGCTAAACTCTAGGCATGACTTCCGGTTTATATACATCGGGCCTGTGAATGCGTGTGCTGAAATGACTCCTTTCTCCTGTTTTGTAAGTGACCATGAGCTCATGCTCTTTCAGTGACAAAGGAATCTGGTCAGCAATAATTCCAAAAGCAGAATTTCCATTTCACTGGCAATCAGGGTTCAAGCATAATGAATGAGTGGGCAGACATAATTACTATCATCTTTCAAGCCAAAATGTCCTGTGTGGCAGGGCACCGTGCACTGCTGTAAAGTCATCAGAGGGTACAGCAGCCACAGCCTGCAGAGCGCTGTCCTCCGTGCTTTCAATGGTGGGCCCATAAGCTGAAATCCTGCAGAAAGCACCTAGTCTTCTGAACTGCAAGTGCAGTAAATTATGCAAACACACAGCACCCTGGAGCTCCCGCTACAGGTTAGCAGTGTTGACACTGGACCAGGCAACAAGGATTTATTTGCGCAAAGAGCAGACACAATGGCCTACATTTAGATATCCAACAAAGAAATCTTTCTATCCCTGTGCTGAGCTGAGGGCTAGCTGAACACCACCTGCTTTTGCTGGGCCTGGCTGGAATGAGCTTTGATTAAAGGGAAAGATTCTGATCATCTCATCAGTTAGGAGGATAAAAAAAGAACAGAAACAAGAGCAACCAATGGTCAACACAGGCCTCTGCAGCTGAAAAGCTGCTTCTTTACCACAGCAACAGTCAGGTCCCAAATGGGTGCTGCACCCAACACACCTGCCAGCTAGAGGACCTGGGGACCTGCTGCATCACGGTGACAGGATGAGAGGCTGAACCAAGAACCAGAGAGAAAATCCTGCCACTCAATCTCAGAAAACCACACAGGAGGTGACAACAGCAGCAACCAACCTCCCTGAGAAAACAGGCAGGGTTCCTCTCAGCAAAGCCAGCGAGCTGACCTCCAGCAGAGTGTGCTCAGAAAAAATGATAAAAGGGTTGGAAGTGGGAGAAGATTCAACACAGATGGCTTATAGCAAGCAAGGGCTATAGAGTCACAACTCAGGGCTGTGTAAGCAGGACCATGGAGACCAGGGCTGTGGGGATCTGGGCTTTGAGGACCAGGGCACTGAGGACTAGCAAAGCAGCCTACTTCCATCACCAAACCTTACTAGCTCAGGGCTCCAATCAAGGAAGGCAGCTCTTGCTCCTTCCTGACCTAAGAGGATAGAAGAGTGAAGCAAGGCCCCAGGGATGGAAGGTTGGGTTGAATGGGGGTCTGGACCAGCCCCAAAGCTCAGGCCAGGCTCAGTTCTGCTCCTGGAGATTATCTGGTTTAGGAAAATCAGAATGCCGGGCAGTGCCCAGGAATACAAGTGACCTGTACTGCCACCTAATGAGCTGCAACCCTTCCCACAAATACATCACTACACTCTAATAATGGTCAGATAACTTCCTCAGAAAAAAACAAAAAACCAAAAATATTTTCCTCAGAAATCATAACGGAAATCAATAGGAACTGAGATTTATTTAGAAAATTTTAACACCATTTCAGAAATGTGCTGATCAGGCAAAGAGAAATTCCAACATTCTCAACCGCTGCTCCTGAGCCAAGCTCAGTCCAGAGAGGCTACAGGGACTACCTGCCCTTCAGAGGCATCCCAGGCACCCAGGAGGCAAGAGGTGAGCCTGCTAAGTTGTAGCCTCAGGAGCAGTTCACCAGACCCTGTGCCGGGTCCTAACAAAGGGCCTTGAAAACCTTGCCTTGTCTCTTATATGAACAGTTTCCTGGTAGGTACTAGGCAGCTGGGGGGGTGGGGGGTGGGGAATGGTCACCTAAAGCAGGAGCCTTGCTGGACCCTGGGAAGGAGAGGGAAGCTGGAGTATGAGCTTCGCTACATACCCAAGATGCACTTGCCACACCCACAATGTACCCCATGGCAGCTCTCAGGAGCTGGCTTGGTCGAGATTCCTAGGAGGCTAGCATTCCGATTCAGTAGAGAGGTAATGGTCCTGATACCACAGGACCAGGCATGGAACTCCCGAGAACAGACTCTAACCCATGCATCTCTTCATTGGGTTGATCCTCCTGGGCCATGACCCCGCAATAAAACTGGGGTGCTTCTTAGATCTAATGAGATACTCCAAAAAGCTAGCCAGCTTTAAGGGCTGAGGACACTGTTGAATTCTGAACCAGTCAGTAAGAAATAAATGTACATTGCCTGGTTATCAGAGTATGGCTGGCATGTGGGAGGAGTGGTCATGGTGGCCTCATCCTGTCACTTGTAAACTCTGACTCTAATTCTAGATGGATAGCATCAGGAGTATGGTGGCCACCAGGGTAGGTATTCAGAGAATAAATATACTCCATCAAATGCCCCAAATGGGCTGATATCCCCAACAGACCATAGGGTAGAGGACAAATGCATTCCTTCAAAACAATTCCTCCAAGGGTTATTTTAACAAGGCCATCAAGGCACAGGAATGCTGTCTTCTTAAGGTGCTCCACACAGTGTGTTGGTGAGGGCAGTCAGACCCAGAAGGCACAATGCTTCAAGGCAGGCAAACTTGGCATGGTCAATTCAGCCCCAGGAAGGAGCCACAGCATACTCAGTCATGGCCCTTGCCATAAGGAGACAATACCTCTCATTCTTGGGACCCCAGTGAACATGAGCCCAGAATATAATTAAGCCTCCTGGCAGGCTGTATAGCATCAGCGTATATCTGACACCACAGCACATGGACTTCTCATCTCTGGAGAGCCATTAAGGTCTATTTTTTGACAGTAACATGATCTAAAATACAGGTTCTTCTTGAGCTACACAAAGCTGAGACAAAGAGGCATTAGATCACTCTTGCTTCACAGATGTGCTCATAAGCATCTTGATAAGACCCTCCAAGACAGCGTTATCATCACACCAGAAAGCAACAAGCAGATTGGGGTGGAAAAGGTGATGCTGAGTTTCCTGGATGCCCAGCACTCAGTAGGTCTGACTGCACTCTCCATGACAGATCGGCAAAGCCTGCAGAAGAAAAGGGGAGCAGATGACAGGGAAGCTACAAGACAGCCCCATGAGGCTTAGCTCCTGACTCCTTTCCACTCAATGTGTGTGTGTGTGTGTGTGTGTGTGTGTGTGTGTGTGTGTGTGTGT
>JANHMN010000012.1:16549761-16572483 GCA_030674055.1 Rhabdomys pumilio
TGTGTGTGTGTGTGTGTGTGTGTGTGTGTGTGTGTGTGTGTGTGTGTGTATGCACATGCAAATGATATGCATATACGGAGCCTATCTGTCATTATTAGGTGGCTTCCTCAATCCTTTTATACCTTATTTTTTTGACAGTGTATCTTATAAAACCTGGAGCTCAGAAATTCAACTGAGCTGGCCAGCCAGTGAGCCCTAGACATCTTCCTGTCTCTACTTCCCCATACCTGGGATTGAAGTTACACACTGCCATGCCTAGCTTTTTTAAGTGGGGAAGGGGTACCTGGACTCAGATTTTCATGCTAACATGACAGGCACTTTACCAGCTGAGCAATCTGCCCAGGCCTTGTCCCACACAACCCTCAAGAGATGATACTGTAAAATGATCCAAAAACGGACTGTAGCATCTAGAAGGTAGCTATGCTTACTCTGGATGGAAGCATCTGAAGAGCACATTTTAATTTTGATATCTGTCCAAATCTCCTTATGCTTGCTTCCTGGTTTGGATGGCTTTCTAAGAAATCCCCTCCAATATCTAACTTCACTGCAGTCACTGTTCCTGCAAGCTATAGAACCAAGGTTTAAAGAGCCTCACCCACTCACTTTTTCACATGGAAAAGGCGTGCCGCAAGTTCTTGACACAGGTGTATTCTGCCAATGATTTTCCTTCCCATCTTTGTGGAAATCAATTGTCCTTATGTGCGGCTCCCTCCGAACGCTCTTCCATCCTAATAGTCTTTAGCTCGGTGTCAATAATGCATGGCCTTGGTCACCCACCACTCAGCCAAACCTGGGCCTGCCATGTTGTTCATCTTGTTGGGTATATCTAGGTATGCCAGGGGCTCTGTGTCTACCTGTGAACTACAAGATCAGCGTGCCCCTTTCTGCAGCGAGCAGGCTGAGATCTTAACCGGGATTGAGCTGAATGTGCAGTCAGTTAGAGGAAAGTGTTATTTAACACTCTGACTTTCCAAGTCTATGGGCATGATTAGTCATTCTGAATTTTCTCAGCTGTACTTTTGTAGCCATCTTGTGTTTTCCTGATAAACTTCACATTTTTATGCTATATAGTAACCAGTAGTGATTCACTCTCAATTGCTAATATCTATATGTGTATATGTATGTTCAGAGGCACTCAACCTGGAATGCCATATACCTCAGAAGGTGTCATCCACATCACCTGGTTATTTTTGAGACAAGGTCTCCTGCTGGCCTGGCACTAACTCACCAAGTAAGTAGGCTGAGTGGCTAGAGAGTCCCAGTGATCTGCCTGCCTCTGCCTCCTCAGCACTGGGACAACAAGCACACACCTATTAAAAATTAAACACATTTCTGGACTATCCATCATCGGAGTAACCTAGCAGAGGAGGGAAAACCAATCCTCTCTGCCCTATAAAAAGCAGGCATGGGGAGCAGCAAGCTGCAGCCCCCAGGTATGGCTGACTTGGTGAGGGCAGGTTCTACCAGAGGTTTATGACGGGTCCAACCTAGTCTTTTCACGTGAGTTCTGACTGTCAAACCCAAACCCACCAACCAAGCGATCTTCGTGGCCTACTCAGTTGCTGACTTCTTCTTGCTATTACGCAGAAACACTATTTCTGTGTGCTGGCCTGGTGTCAAGAAGCCTTCTGAATCTCTCTCTCCTCCAGGTTCTGGTCAGTTCTTTTGTTGCCTCTACCAGCTCCCAAGAGATGAAGGGGTTTCCTTTCTCCTTTTCCAGCCTGGGGGCCATTCATGGACTGTGTGGGCTTCCATTTGCGGCTTTTGCCTCTGTGCACTGGCTGGACTACCTGTATGCATGCTGAATAGAAGTGGTGAGAATGAACAGGCCTGGAGAAAGCATTCAGACTCACATCGCTTGTGTGAGTTCAGCTGCGGGCTTTTGCAGAAACCCTCTGGCAGAGTTAGGAAGTTCCCCTCCACTCCCGGATTACTGCCGGCTTTCATTAAGAATGAACACTGGGCTTTGTCAAATGCTTCTCCTGCACACACTGAGATAATTTTATGGGTCTGTCCTTTTTTGATATTTTAACATAATGGACTATATCAGAGGCTTTTCAACAGTTAAGTCAGCCATGCATTTGAGGATACAGCACATGTCACGATGATATATTATTCTTTTAATGCCATGTTTGATTTGATTTGCTAAAAGTTTTGTTCAGTTATGTTCACAGAAGATACTAGTCTGTAGTTTTTTTCTTTAAAAGCATCTTTTAAAGTTTGGAATAAGAGAGACATCAACCACATGGAATAACCTGGGGAGCATGTGCCCTGTTTACTTTCCCAGCAGCCTGGGTAGAATCAGTTACTCTTTGCTGAATGCTTTCCAGTGGAGGCCTGAAGTCTTCTCTGAAGCAAGATTTAAGCTCTGGCTCAATTGCTTTCAGAAATTTGGGGATGTTCAGAACACTTGCTACTTCTAGGGCTAGCTGGCTGTGTCATTCAGTTAGAACACCCGCTTCTTCCAGGACTAGCTGGTCGTGTCATTCAGTTTTTAGAAAACTATATACATTTCATAACATTGTCAAATGTATTGTAAAAATGTGAGCAACAGTCCCTATTTTCTTCATACCTAGGGAGCCTGCACAGTGGTGACTGTCTTAGCACTCATATTGGCAAGCTGTTTGTTTGTTTGTTTTCCTGAACAGTTGACTATAAACATCTGTTTATTGACATTTTTCTGAACAAGCTTTTGGATTCACTCCACCTAACTACCCATCCGCAGTCCTTAGGTCAGCAGTTGAGGTCCCTGATTTAATTCAGGTCTCCTTCAGGAATGGGTGTATTATGTATTTCTCTCTACCCACTGCTTTGTTTGTGTTTGATGAAATCTCTGCTGCTGTATTTCTGAATTTTCCTGTTCACTCATGTCAAAATGCCTCCTAATGTCCCTTGTGATTTCTCCTATAGGTTACTCTCACTGGGTTACTTAAAGGGATATAGATTGATTTAGAAATCACTGGGCATCTCCCAGATATCCTACAGATTTCTACACTAGCTCCATTGTTCTCAGAGAGCATACTGCACATTCCTTAAATCCCCTCATCCTCTCTGAGATGTCTGCTGTACAGATGTGTGTCATAAGACACGCATCCTGGGAGCTCTCTGTAGGTCAAGCAGGTGCAGCTGACTGACAATGCTGTCCGGGTGCTGTGTGGCCTCACTGGTTCTGTCTACTGTCCTACTGCTTCAGAAGTGATCAAAACCTGCAGCTAAGACACAAAGCCATCCACTTCTTAAAAGCCTAGAGTTCAGTTCTGAGTATTTTGAAACTGTCAGTACATGCATTAATACCTGGTAGTAAGAGCAGGTGACTGACTTTTGCTCTTATAAGACGACCATTTTGAAAAATGTTTAATGTATTAAATATGAAGGTTTCTATAGCATATACATAAATACATATATAACTATATGCATAAAAGATTATATTCTTCATTATGAATTCTGACTTTGATTGGTGACTTTCACTTTGTTTAGAGTGGTGTGAGAGCGTGTTACTTTTAAATCACATGACTTTGTATTTAAGATGAACTTCTTCCATGAATCACATAGGTGAATCCTACTCTTCAGTCCAGTCTGACAGATCTGTCTGGTGACTGGCATGCAGGGCCATCGACATGCGCTTTCTCTGCTGCTGAGCCTGGAGCGTGACTCCTGGTGCTTCATTTGTCCCATCATTCTCTGCTCATCTTTCACACTCTTCTTGTCTTCCTGTAGTAAGCACATCAGCCGTAGGACTCCACTTTGCCTCCGGCACAGCTCACTGGCCACAGCTCAGCTTTCTTGTCGCGCCATACAGTTCACAGCCTAGGTGCCTGTCAGTTCACCCTTGTGTGTTTTGCACAGCCTCATGTGCAGCATGAGGACCTGTGACACCAATCCGTCCCTCCCCTGCCGGTCTGGTGCTGTGCTTTCCTGATTCTCCTCCCCCTCTCTCCACACAGCAGTTGTCGCTGTCACTGTTTCCACTTTAACTTTCTAGTTCTTCCTGCTCTCTTTGGGATTCTTTACCTTTTGCACTGAAAAGTGTTCACTTTGCCTCCATTTCTGGGATGGTTTTTTCTGGCTAGCAACTTTGGGGATGTCTTTTCAGCGGGCTGAACATGTGACTCTACTGCATTCAGTCTGAGATGTTCCTAAGCCATCTGCCACGGCCGTGAACTTGTCCGATTCCCTTGAGAGTTTTCTTTATCAGTGGGCCTAAGCACGTTGACTATGAGGTGACTCAGTCTGACTTGCTTGCATCTCATGTTCACTTTCCTTTTGCCTCTGTGGTTCTTGGAACTTAATAGCTTCATTCATGTTTTGTAAAAGGCCAGTACATTTCTCCTAGGGTGTTCTCCCTGTTCCCCTAGAGTGGAGACCAATCACAGATACACAGCCTGTACTTCCTGAGTCCACAGGTGTCACCCCATCGTCTTCCTCCTAGTTTTTCCATTCTGCACAGCCCTCTGCTGCTGTGCTCAGGAGCTTCTCCAGAGTCTAATCTCCCATAATCTGCACAGTGTGGTTTCCATTTGTTTCACTGGACTCCTCCACAAACTCAGTGGGGACCATTCTGTCTCTGCTCAGCATGATCTCTATTTCTCCAGTTACAAGGTCACAATCACTGTCTCAGTGTCCCTGTCTAACCAGTCCAGCCCCTGAGCAGGGTAGGATTCAGTTTTGACTGACATCTGGCTCACTGTAGTTCCCTGCACCATCCCCACTACCGCCACCATGCCTTTGGGAGGTGGTGCTGGGACTCTGGGCTTGTTTAGTACTGACCATGTGTCCTCTTGTTTTTAAGTTTTCACCCACAGCACTTTAAATTCTTTCTTTGTGGCTTTGGGCAGAGGAGTGCCTGGGCCTGTCCCCTCAGTGGAAAGAAAACTGAAGTGGAAACTTAAGGATCTTTAGAGAGTCAGTTGTGTTGGATGGTGTTTTTCTGGGGCAAAAACATAAAGGAGTGTTTTCCTCAAGTGGACACAGGTGAAAGACTAAGGCACAGTCATAAAGGAACATTTAGCTGAAGCAGACACAGGAGAAAAGATGTTCTTCTAAGGTAAGCATGTGAAAGGACACATGATGAAGGATTCTCTGCTAAAAACACACATGTATTGGTCCGCCTTACATTGCACAGTTGAGCTGCATTTGTCAGGATTCCATGTACCTGCTGAGGCAAGATAAATGCTAAGGCAAGGCACGTGGAGGACATGTGATGTTTGGAGAGTATAGACAGGACTCCACATGGTGACAGAGACAGCTTGGCTTGCTGGTACAGCTAGCCGTGCAATGCTTGTGAGTCTTTGCTGATCTTCATTTCCCTGAGAAAGGCACAGCTGAGACCTTCTCCTGGTGTTTCTCCTGGTCCCTCCTGCTGACTCCAGCTGAGGCTGAGGCCTGGCTGTCTCTTCTCTGCTAGGTCATGTCACCTGCTGTTGCTAACCTGACTCTATCAAACTGGACTGCTGGTGTGTCCATGAAGTGTTTGCAAGAGGATTGAGCTGCTTCTGCCTGCTAACCTGTGAACTGAACTGCTGATTTCCCAACAACACAGAAGGGATTTGCTCTAAAGAATCTTTCAAAAAAGGCCCACTTCTCCGTATCCTTTCTTTCCCACTACCTCTGGTGGGCAGTGAGCTCCAAAGGAAGAAAAATGTTTAAGAACCATCATTAAAAATAAAGTTTGAAAAAAACTAAAGTTACAGAAAACCCTTCTGAGCTCTGCTCAGTGTTCCTAAGTGTGATGCTCATTCCCAGCTCGGGCTTTCAGGACCAGACTCATCTCACACGAAGGCTTCTGGCCTTGCCTCTGTGGTTCTCCTTGTAGGACCTCATGGAGCACATCTGGTCATCCTCTATGCTGCCTTTCCTCTTAGCCTCTGCCCTTCCTCAGACTCTGCTGTCTGACAGAGATCACTGGGGTCTTCGTGGGCCCCTCCTTGTTATGCCCAGAGACACAATCACTGCAAACTGATGACAACACAGCTTTGTGGTTCAGTTTTGAAGTAGGGCTTCACAGAGCTGCAAATAGAGGTGAGTTTTCATCCAGAGGCTGGCCTGAGGAGACCCTGCTTTAACGTCACAGAATGATGTTATTGGCAAAATCCACTTGCTCACAGCTGTGTGACTAAAGATTCAAACTGTGCTGGCTGCTGGCTGAGGCCACCTGTAGGCCCTGGCCACATGGGTTTCTCCAACCAGGTGCTCCCTTCAAGAACAAAGAGCATGCCCAGTACCACTTTGCAAGGTAGAATCTCAGAGGAAGTGATGAGAAAGGCCTCCCGCCAGCACTGCCATCAAGACACAGGTGTCACCAGAACTACAGAACAGCTGATACACAAGAGACAGGAATACCACCACGCAGGACATAGCTCTACTAACGGGCCACCTTAGGGTCTGCCATCACGTTCACTTCATGCCTGCTCCTCTCTGCAGCATGGCACAAATGAGGGGTCTCACTCACCAGAGTGCAGCTCATGGAACACCCAAGACTGTGAATGAGAGAGTTGAGGTCCACTCTGCCCGACGGGCAGCTCCAAATGGCAGACTAAGACCCTAACTAAACTGAGGAAGACACAGAAATGTCCAACCAAAGGGGCTTAAGAGCCTAGACACATGATAGGTCAGCTCCTCAGAGTCAACCCTGACATAGCCACAGTGAGGCTGAAGCAGCCATGTTTTCAGGACACACTTCCCCTCTACTGAACCAGCTTAATGCCAGGAGCACAGCCACCACAAAACTGTCTGAACTGCAATCTAGACCCAAGACCTCCCTGTGCCAGCTGCTAGTGTTTGCTCAGCGTTCAGATTCAGCACATCATAGCCCTTCCCCCTCATGACTTACCTGCATCCCACAGAGCCAAGTATCTGGAGGATGGAAGATGGAGAACAGACAGGAACAACTATCTGTAACTACTATGCTGGCCTTGGTAATCAGCATGGCACCTCATTGTAAAACTGGGCTCTTTTCTAGGTTCAGGACCCAAGGAACAAAACATAGGAAAAGATTTCCATGGTAGCAAGAGGGTCAGTTGGGCAGACAGACTGGTAACTGCAGGGTAGATGAATCAAGATAGAGAGGAAAGAACCAAGGCTTATGAGAAAGGTGGACAGATGGGTGGGATGGAGCATCTTCAAAGTACTATGTGAGAAATACCCACATGGAAGCCCCTAGCAGTACCTGAACTTCATCATTCACTTTCTACAGTGAAACTGGGAGCCTTGAGGGTCAGACCCTTCTGTGAAAACCCAGCATGGCAGCAACACCTAGATCCAGCCATGGAGCATGAAACTCAGGATCTCCAGAGATGCTAGGACACACATGGCATCTCCAACACGCCAGCATCCAGGAGCAAAACCTCACATCATAGTTAGTCTTGAGTAGCCTCAGTGTTTTTTATCAGCCGCCAAAGACACCAACTAGTTGAAGCACCATCCAGAGAGCTGATCATCCCTGCAGCATTTGGTCAACAAACCAAACGCCCTCTAAACACTGAGCTCCTGAGGTCTGGTTTTATAAGAATAAATATATATTTGAGAGTTTGCTATAAATGTCATTTTAAGGCAGCACCTCTCATAGTCATCATCATAGCCAAAGGCCTAAGAGGCACAGTGCCTAATTCTGAACTCTAGTGCTGAAAAAGTCCACCTCTGGAGGGAGAAGGGTGGTTCGTGGGCTGGGAGGGAACAAGACCTTCAAACTATTCATTTGTCCTTAACCCCTCAGGCCCTGCCACAGGCCTCTGCCAATGCAGCTACTTAACTGGGGGGGAGGGGGCGCGGGGGAGGGAATCCAGGTTTCACCTCAAGAAAGAGAAAACACACAGCCCCTCTCCAGCAGCCATGAACAGGAAGGATGCTGGGGACATTTCAGAAGCAGATCTGACGGCCTACATTCAGGCCAAGACTTTTCTTCTTGAGGTCAGGGTGAGTCTCTGTACTTGGAAATCTCTGCTTACAATGTAATTAACTGGTCTCAGCTCAGCAATAAACCCTGAAGATCAATCTCAGCATGGGGGCCACAGAGACACCATCATCTGGTCCAGAGCTTGCTGGGCTACATTCTCTTACACTTTATTGCCCATAGCGGACACAGTGCTTCCAGGTGGTAAACACTCCACACTTGGTGCCCATCATAGTTCTGCCTCCTTGTCCCAGAACACCTCAATGGTGGAAGGAAGATGCGGAGGCAGTGAAGAATCAATGCCAAGGGACAGCGGCCTGGGTCTCCGTAGGGTCCTGGTCCTGCCCTCCCACCTTGCAGTAACTGAAGCAGTTTGGCTTTCCCACAAGCCATGAAATGGGCTGGGCTGGGGAGTGGAGACATGCTGGGGGGCCTTTCTTTCCAACAGCACTGCTTTGCAGCTGTGCTAAGGATGGCCTGGGGAGAGGGCTCTCAGAACAACTATTAACATTCTAATGTAGGGCAGAATGTCCTCTGCAGTCACAAGGCAACTGCCCATCAGTATGAGGCCTTAAAATGGGGGGGGGGGGGGGAAGGAATCCTGTTCTGCAGGAGATTTATGTATGGGCAGACCAGAAGGTCACATGTCCCAGGATCCTTGGGCTGCCCCTACTCTATAGGGATGATAAACTGACTCTCGGTGTTAATAGAGCCCTCAACTTGTTCTGGAACAGTACTGAAGATGAACTTGTACTAGGAAGGAAAGGGAAGAGGTAGCAGAGCCTACAGACAGCAGGGAAGTGGAGGCTGAAGGAGGGCCCCAGGGACAGGGACACGCTTTTCCAGGGTGCCACTTTAAAAGCAGAGATGGAGAAGATGACCTGTTGGTCTGAAACCATGATCCCAAGACAGCCATGTGGACTGAAGCAACCAGACACTTGAAACAAAAGCTGGAGAAAAGAGAAATCCAGAAAAAAAAATAAATAAATAACATTTAAGCATGGGCTGGTTCCAGGCTCTCAGAATAAGGAAGATCAGAGAACCCTATGCTAATTCACAGAACCTCCAAATCAGGCCTTGAGGACAGGGATGTTCCAAAGGGATAGAGGGACAACACCGGGTGGCAAATGTCATCACTGTCTCCACAAATCATGATTGCATAGCAGGAGAGCATGATACTCTGCCCGAAATGATACCCATTTAGGAGGAAAGCCAAGAAGCCCAGGGGCATGTAGATAAATGGGCATACAGACACAACAGTCACAGTACTGGGGACACAATCCTCAGAGGAATATAAGCAAGCACTCAAGACTACCTCTTGCTTAGCTCTGACCACTGTGGCATGTTCCTGGAAAAGTCCATGCGCTAGGGTTCACACAGGGCTTCCTCTGCCCAAAGGAACCTCCTTAGGCTGTGGCATGGCCCATGGGGACCTCATTTACACATGTGCTTTTCACTCAGCTTACCTGCATGTCTCAAATGAAACACCATCATCATTTCCAGTTTAGAATCAGCCTCTGTGAGGCCTAATGAGGCTGCATACTGGAGACAAAATGCTGTGTGACAAGAGGCCATCACAGTAAGGACTGCCCAGGCCTGAGCCACACCGCTGATTTATTCTATGCTTTCCTACTGCTTACCTTGTCAGGGTAATAAAAATATTTTCACTCAGCTGGTAATAAAACTGAATCTAGTTTACTAGCTGTAACTGAATCCTACCTTGAAACAATAAGTCAATTTTAACCTTACAATGTAGTCACGACAGCTTTCAGAGAAATTTCATTAAAATCACATTTAACTGGAATTAAAAACCTAAAAAAGAGAAAATGTACAAGGAGATAAAGCCATTTAAACAGGCAGAAGTAGGACTGTTGCTCAGTAGTAAGTTCTAGTGTTTTCTTCCTTAAGGAAATGGGAGCACATTGGTAAAAGTATTGATCACAGGCCCCTCCCCAACTCCCAGCAGTGGCCCCTACTGTAACTAGGTACCCAGGAGCTGCACTGAATCAGTCACTATAAAGCGTCTTATAACAGGACAAATGAGAGGTGATGGGGACACTCCTGACTAATCTATGCTACTAGCAGGTGATGGCGGGTAAGCTAACCTCCAGAGCTGAGGCTGGAACTCCCTCCCACTGGACAGGTAAATGAGATGCAAAGTGCTCAGGGTTAGTTCCTGGGCAGGTCTGTAGTCTCCTTTTCTTCAGAGGCACTCACACTAGTCTCTAGAGCCCAAATCCCTATTTTAACTCAATACCAACATCTTTCCTGACACTCAGCCTCTAAAACCTTGGGATCTATGGTTCATCTAAACCTGAAGCTAGAAGCCAACCCATCTCTTAGACTTCTGCCAGTGATGGGTTATTGACTAGCCTGCTTATTCTTCATGATCAGTCTCTCCATCCTGTCTCCAAGCCAGCACCAGACCACACTGGTCCCTGATACAATTACAGGAAGCACTTTTGGTGAGACAGGCTGCCCATTATTCACAAAACTGAAGAGCTGCCCTGGCCCCATGAAGCTACTGACTACATGGATGGGCTGTTTCTCAGGAAGCTGGTAAACTATTGTCTGCCTCTCATATCAGCAGCACACAGCCTGCCCCAGATGCAGACGCAAACAAGGCTGTGAGGGCCTTAGAAAGGATTTACAGCCAACTTTATAAGGGTGTCCCAGCCCTTGGGGCACACCAAGTACCTTCCATAAAACTATACACACATCTGTCTATATATGACCCCTTCTTCTAGGATATGAGAAGAACAAAGAAAACAGCACTCATACTTCAGCATCTCAACACGTGGTCCACATACTGAGGCAGGCTCAGTACTTCACAAACTTCCAAATTCTAAGGAATTTCATTTCCTTAATAGTTGTTCTATCAAAACTTTCTGAAACACATAGCTTTGAGTGCAGTTTCCATCAGCACTTTTGGTATCTAAAATTGAGCAAACTTCCAGGTTTTGTTCCAAAACCAAGGGGTGGAGGACCCTCGGGTCTTCCTGTCACATCAAGGCCCTATCTTGGAGTATCTGGTACTCAGCAAGTTCTTCCATGTCACTTCCCTAAGACATGATCCTGCCTCCTCCTTATGGTGAAGTCACAATGACAGTTCTTCTAATATAAACACACATAACACACTCTGAGCCACTATGGACACAATATTAGGACTCTCCAACATCCCTGTGTTGAAGGCTGACTGTCCAATTTAACCTGCCTCATCCTGGGAGCCAGTTCTGCCATCACCTGGTCAGTAGCTACAGCTGGAGCACAAGACCTATGTCCAGCATGCAGTCTGACCTTATAGGGTATTTGTATTAGGAGATGGAACCCTTGAGGAGTTGTTAATTAGGCTAGATAATGTCATGAGGGCTGAACCTGCAGACTTCAGTGACATAGTGATATAGCACAGAGGCCAACATCCAGGGCCACTACAAAAACAATGTCATCCTCCTGAGGCTCTGAATGATGACAAATGTATCTACCAACACAGCACAGGAACCCTAGGCTAGCCTTGCAAAGAATCACTAGAAAGGGGGAAAAGGAAGATCTCCACTAAGGAAGAGCAGTGAATGCCAGCCTCAGCACAGCATCCTACAGTGAAAAGCCAAAGGGACCTAGTGTTTATGGAGTTCAGTCAGCCTTGGCCACAGAGGAGAATCCCTTGGAGAAGATGAGAGGCTGCTCTCAACAGACCAGGACACAGGTATTTGAAGCCAGTACCAAGACATCTATAGGACAATGACAAGAACAGTAATGAATAACCAATGTACTGTCAACACATCTAAAGGGTGCATGCACGTGTGTGCATAGGTATATTATATGTACACAGCTGTGGATATGTATATATGTAGATGTGTATACATGTACATTGGTGTATGTCATACAGGTATGTTTATGTATATTGTGTATATAAACATGTAAAAAGATATGTATATATGTGTATACAGATACATGTGTGTATATACAAGTATATAATATGTGTATGCATTTGTGTATACTTAGTCTCATGTATAATCATATGTACAGGTGTGTGTATATGTATATACAAGCATACATATATGTATGAGTGTGTATATGTACATATATGTATATATACACACAATTGTATATAAATGTGTATGTACAGATGTATATGAATATATACACAGGACAATGTATGTATATAAAAGTGTTTTGTATATACAAGTGTCTATACAGATATGTGCAGGTGTGGTATATATGTATATAGACATGTGTATAAATATACAGGTACATATATTCATAGGAGTATATGAATGTGTATACTAGGGTATGTATAATTGTATACAGCTAGTGTATATTCATACAAATGTGTGTATATAGGCATGTATGCATGTGTACTCAGATATGTGTGTGTATTTTGTGCACACAGGCTCATATGTGTGTGCTCTTTGTACATGCACATGGTTTGTATATTTCAATGTATGCAAGTGTGTATATAATTTCAAATAATCTATTACATTTAAGGCCATATTCTCCCCATTCTCCCATATTCTATGAAGTGTCTAGAAAGAAAAGTGAACTTGTAGCTTAGATTGGGCTTAAATTACACTTTGCCCCTCTGAGCTCATCACTGGAAGGGTTCCAAGTAAGATAAAGGAAACCCAGGGAAGTCTGAGCTTCAGTGAGTTCTGAGTACTGCCCACGTTACATTAAAACCTGTCAGTGCTCACCTGAAGGTCACAGGCCACTGGGCTGTATTTTACTTACTGAATCTGGCCCCCTAAGACCCATAGCAGCCATGTGAGGTTGAGAGATTAGGTGGGAGACAATGGTAGTGCTGTTTTACCACATGAGTGAGAAACCCAGGAAGGCCCTTTCAGTAGCTCAGCAACAGCTTAAGTGGTCCAGCAATAGCTTCAATGCTATTGCAGCGGAGTCTCTGGCTGACTTTCCTCAACAACCTTTGTTCAGTCTTGCTCACCACAGAGTTTCCCAGCCCACCAGGCCCAGCAGTGTCTCTCTACTTTTGGCTACCCCCAAGAACCTGAGACAAAGCCCAGTAGACCCAGGGTTCCAGGGAGAGTCAAAGAGTTCTTGCCCCTTCCCTACTCCCTGAAGCCACCCTACATAGTCACTGCACCTCCAGAAACAGGCTTCTTGGAGAGGGTATCAGTGTCTCCCTGAAGGGCTAACACTCTCATGTCCTCGAACTAGTTCTCTACAATTTAATTTTCTGACTGGGCACTGCTGGAGCTGTATATGCGCAAGTGGTCTAACATCAAGCAAGCTCATATGTTCATATGTCAGAAGACATATCAGACATCATTTATACAGAAGCACCTGTGCCACCGCAGACATGATATGAGGAGAAGGCCTGAAGTGGGACTGGCCTGGGACTCTGCAAAGGTGCTTTGGTTACAGCCTTTGGGAGGCAAAGGCTAGAAGTTTGCTCATATCTGACAATTCTATTTTGATAGCAATCTAGGTCATGTGATCTCAGATAGAGTAGTAATGACAACAAAATGTGCAGGGGGTCATTACAATTTGATGAGAAAATGTAAATTTTCACTTTCAAATATACACAAGCATTCCAAATGCAACATGGGCAAATCACACACTACACTCCTTGGACTGAGATTCCACTCAGAGGCAGGAATCTAACAAACACCTATCACTGCAATAGAAAATTACTAACTTGTGGGAGCAGGTGGTTACTACCTATAAAGAGCTTTAATAACTCAGACTAGGTGGACAGTGAACACACATGTCATCTTTTTTAGGCTACAAACTTCTAAATAAATTTAAATACTGAGAGATGCAGGACAGGGCAGCACAGACAGCTCTCTATTTCTGCTTCCTAAGGTGCTCGGGGACACACCTACTTGAATATGGACAGAATCAACTGTACGACACATGTAGTCATTTAAGTCCCTTGGCCATGAGCCTTATTCTTTCTGAATAAAAATACCAAGCCCTTAATCTTTCCTGACTTCAGATGTTTGTAAAATGAATTCAATAGAACTAAAACTTACACGATTCTCTAATGTCCTTTCTGAGCTGGTGACTGCAGTGTCCATTAGCTGTGCTCAGAATTGTCCTCGCAACTTGGGACCCCTGACATCAATGTAGCCAAATGCTGGCTGCCCAATAAAATGGGCTTTGTGTTCCAATCTCTGGTAGACGCACTAGGAACTCATACATGCTTCTCATGTCCTTTCTCCTCCTACCTCAGGTACTAGACAAGGACACTCCTGTCAACTGCTACCATCAGTCTGAATCACAAAGTAAAGACCAGCAGGACAGAGTCCCCAGCCCACTACATGAAAGGCTGTATGAGGGCAAACCCTGTTATAAGCTATAAAGTGCAGCCACTGTGATTTACAAGGCATGAACCACACTCTAGCTTCTAACAGTAGTGTGGACTTCAACACTCAGCCACTTGGAATTTGGTCAACACCTTACCCAGTGCAATTTGAGTTCATGGCCATGCTCTCAGAAACTACACAGAGGGGTCACAGCTAATCCTCTTGGAGAAGCAGACAGCATTGAGTCAGGCAGGAATCAACAGAGGCCACTAGAAGAGGAAAAGCCACTGCCGACAGAAAGTCAAGAAGAAGGAGGTGGCAGCAGGTACACGTGGGCATGAGAGGAGAGCCATACGGTGAGGGGCAGCAGGCCTGGAGGACAAGCACCACAGACTGGCACCACATTCCAAGCAAACACCATAGTATTCAAAACCCACTGGGCTGTCGAGGCTGGCCCAAGGGCCTTGGTCCTTGTCACACACAGTCCTTCACATGGGTCCTCTTGAGTTCAGGTGGCATAGAAGAGCCCAAAGAGACTACACTCCAGCATCCCAGGACCATTAGTGCTCCTGGCACACTTCCAGTAGATGGTGACGCCCTTTATGGCATACTAGCACAATCAGTAGCTGTCTGATGGTGGTGGCTCTACAGAGTGGGGGCGCGGGTCTGTATTTTGCTGAATAAATGCTTTCATGCACCTTTCCAAAACATCCCATCTGGCAAGTCCGCACAGGTTGACACATCCCGTCTGGCAAGTCCACACAAGGTGGGTGAAGGCCTGGAATCACAGTCCAGCTGCAGATTCTACCCGCTTCTCCCAACAGAGAAGCAAGTAGTGTGTGTGTGTGTGTGTGTGTATGTCTCACAGCAGATCAAGAATCAAGTGTCTATAAAACGGGAAAGTACCAGGCGCTGTTTTGAGCCCATCACAGGTGCCATGCCTTCGTCTTTGTTCACACAGTGCCCCAGGGTACCTGGCACTATGTGGCAGTGTCTCCTAATACCCATGTGTCAGCAATCCAAGTGTCCCAAGTGAAACTCACTTCTCCTGAGGTGGGGAGGTGGCCTCTCAAGGCAGCCTGGCCCAGAATAAATTCCTTTTCCAGGAGCTGCTCCTTCAACTCCAGGGCAAAACAGTGTGATTAGCAGGGAATGGGGCCCTTACCAGAAACCATGGTACTTGGGCTGGCTACAAGCATTTTCCCCATAGGGAAAGTAGGGGTTGCAAATCAGCTTCTGCTATGAATGTAGCTGTACTCACATGAGAAATCTCGAATCCTTACCAATGCCCTGGGAGCCAGTGATCTGACTGGGCCTCTGCATTTCAGATGCAGCCAGAAAGAGACTGTACCTCTCTGGAAGTAATACTTTCTGGACTGCTGCAGACTTCTTGAGGAACAGCCTTTCTCTCCCCCTTAGGATGGATACAGTGCTAAGCTGTGTCCTGCATTGGGTCTAAAGCTTTCAGGGACCAGTCTCTTGGTTATACCTGGCAGTTCCCAGGTGAGTTTATTCATTTTCCACCTTTATTTATAGGATGCATCTGCTGAAATGCAGACCCCAGAATGACTCTCTTTAGCAGACTGATAACATCGTCTGGTGTATTTATTGAGACCATTCCCAAGGAATAGCCATCATTGATGGCAATGACTTAAACAGTCTCTGGGAGGTTGGTGGTGACTCATTCCCACACTTAGGAGCTTGAGGCAGGAGGATCAGAGATTCAAATTATCTAAAACTATCTAGTGAGAGATTTCTAAAAAGGCAAAATTTCTCCCCTTGGTTGGTTTAATTAAATTTATTGTGATGTATTTGTACAGTTACTCTGTTGGTTCCATTCAGGATCCAATGGCTTCTTGAATCTGAGAGTTGGCACCATCGTTTCTTCAGATTACTAGCCTCTGTCCTCCCTTCCTGTGGAGATTCGAGTTCATGTTCAGTATCTCTACCTTTCTGCATCTCATGTTCAGAAGTCTCTGCTTCACTGGGGCTTCCCCTGATCCACTGTCTACTGGCAAAGCACTGGCTGCTTTGTTACCTTCATTTGATGGTAACCCTGCTCACTGCACTCTTCAGTTAGCTTTTGGGTTTTAAGAATCGTATTTTATTATTATCATTGTGAGTGTGTATGTGTGAGAGAGGGGGGAAGAGAGAGAAAGAGAGAAAGAGAAGAGAGAGAGAGAGAGAGAGAGAGAGGGAGAGAGAGAGAGCGCCATGTTTGTGTTTGTGGTGGTCAAAGAGTACAACCATGGACCTAGCCCTCTCCTTCCACTTATGTGGGTCCCAGGGATCAAACCCAAGTCACCACTTTTGCATGGCTGATCATTCTTCAAATTTCTTCTGCAGAACTGAGTAGTCTTCTAGTCTCTGAAGATATGGTCCTGATTCTGTTTCCTTCTTTCACAGTTTTGCTGTGTGTGTGTGTGTGTGTGTGTGTGTGTGTGTGTGTGTGTGTGTGTGTACAGATGAGCAAAGCTCCCCACTTGATGGACCTGGCTTTTTATCTCCTTACGTCTGCTACAGAAGCCTTGTCCATGGATCCTCTCTGACTGTGCACAGTACACTTAACTGAAAACAGAATAGAGTGAGAATTTATGTTCTGAAGGTTTCCTCTACAAAAGATATTGTTTTCCAGGTCATAAGCCTTGTGAAGAAAGAACACCAGACCAGAATCTCCAGATGCACAGGTGCCAACATTACCAGAAGCTGTGCTGGGTGAGGTGAGGGCTCTGTGACCCTCCCTACCCTCCAACACACACAAGCACGTACACTCTAGTGTGTCACTCTTCTGGCTCTCAGAAAGCAGGCAGCATGTCAAGACCTCTATCCTGAGTAGGCCAGAGTCCACCTAACACCTCACAAGGGTGCCAGTGTGTAACTCCCTGGGACCACTTGTTCTGGAAGTGGGCATGCTCACCAGAGGGCAGTGCCTTTGGTGCTGGCTGATCTCACCAGGGCCTGATAGGAAGGTCCAGTGACCCTTGGATCTCTGGCAGTACAGTAACCCTTCTCTTAAAGACACTGGTTTTCTTTTCTGCCACCCACTCCTTTCTCTGTGTCTGCCGGCTCTGGAAGCATCCCATGTGCCTGGTGAGTTGTCTTCAGTGGGAACCTGTACAGTGAAAGCCCTAGCTCTCCACCTGCTCAAGCTGCCATTCCAATAGGCTTCCACGATGTCTCACGGCCATCTGCTAACTCCAGAGACAGTCTTTGCTTCCCCAGACAGTGCTATTTCAAAGGCTGCTGCTGCTGCTGCCTCCTCTGTCTCCAAAGAAGACGTGACCTTCCCTCACCTACGCACCTTCAAGTCCACACGGCTCCTCTGTTAGGAGGTCCAGTCGTGCTCGGGAGACTTTACTCAACATGGGAAATTTCCTAAAAGTGTCTCTGGAAAGTTCTTTTAACTATTCCTTAAAACAAGAAAAAAGGGATGGCACCCACCCTCAATAGCCACCACCCTTCAGGGCCTCTCCCCTCTCAGTCTCTGCCTCTCTTCTGACCTCTGTGCCCATGTCCAAGCTCCCTCCTCTGCTCTACAATTGGCCTTTTATACACCACCCACTTGGAACATAAAACCCCTCATCAGTAGGGCCACAACCAAATTCCCCTCTCAAGTTAATGCTTTCTGAAACAAATACTGTCCTTCTATTCCCTAGAGCTGCAGAAACCAGGCAACAGGTTAGGGTTTTTTTCCTTTCCAGCATATCCTGCCATTGATGAAAGGCTTACAGTGAGTCCAATAGAGGTGAAGCCACCGGAGCTGCAGCCCTGAAGATTCTCCAAATACTGGTAGGGGCAGGGGAAGGAGAAGGCTGCTAGCCAGGGCTGGAGGCCCCAAGGACTGGGCATTTCCTGCTTGCATAGTCCAGCATCCTTACAATGAGGCAGCTACACAGATTTTCAGAGCTTTTTGTCATGAGAACACAAGCAAGCTAGTTGCACAGCCTGCCCTGGGACACTGGAGTCCACCCTGTGCTGTGAAGAGCCGATCCTCGCACAGGGATAAAGAGGCTTTACCCAGAGCACGGGCACAGGCAGCTCCGCAGCCGTCGCTGCTGCTCTTCAGAGCAGTCACAGTGTAAATCTGCAGCGTGCCTCCTTCTGAACCAAAGCACAAGAAGAAATCAATTCCAGCATTTCCCCAACTGCAGCGCTGAAGCAAACCAGCTCTGGCCACAACTTAAGGCTCATGGAAAATATAAAATAGGCCTTCTAAGGGACACAGGAGGGAAAGAAGAACCTGCTGGATCTGTGTAACGCATAGCTCCTGCAAATAGTATTTCAAAGAACTAAATGAGGCCGTGGACACTTGTGAAATCGCTAGTAGGAAAAAACTTCAACTGGAGCCAAGCAAGAGAGAGCGCATCGTGAGCGTGGAATAAATGCACAGGGTGCACTGACGGGAGAAAGAGCAGCGCTTCGGAGAGAGGTTGGAAAGCAGCTAAACACACTGAATCCAATAAAGCATCCCTGGAAGTGCGTGAGACTTCATAATATGGAAATGAGGTAATAACCATCAGATACAGAGCCGACTCCCAGACTCAATCAAGGAACGCAGTGCAGTTTCAGAGTTTTTGGCTCTGGTTTATAATGTCACTCAGTCATTTCCCAAACCAAGTGTCTTCCTATGAAGAGGGCTATGACAATTTTCTCCTGCCATGGGAGCAGCCAGGGGAAGGCTGGGAAGGAGCCTGCATATACAGAAGGCGCGCAGCCAGGACTACATCTCAATAGAGTTCTCTGCACCCTCAGTCAGGTGATTTGTCCGACTCGGTCAGGACTCTGGGAAACAGAGAGTGTCTTCCACAGCTCACAGCTGACAGCCTGCTGTCACATATATACACAGGTCTGGTTCTGCTTGGCGTCACTTTGTTAATGCTCTGCTCATTAATTTAACAAACTATCAGGAGGCTCTGCCTGGAATGGGCAAGCATTATCTCTCAAGTTTCATTTAATTAAACTCTGCTATTGCAATATGACATTCAGCACATCGCAGGGGGAATTATTTTAAGGACGAAGGTAAAAAGTATTTCAAAGGCCTCACTTAAACATGAAAGCATAATCTAAAATTGCCCGAGCACACACTATAATTTTTCTATAATATTGAAGATGTTCTTTCTGGACTTGGTAATTAATTGGATTCCATGGAGAAATTATTCTATCCTCCTTGATAGCAAATGATATACCCAGGCAGGGGATGCAAGGCAAAGGACAGCCATCAGCAACCACCCTGCCACCCAGATGAGAAGCTGCAGCTGACCCAGGAGGGAGGCTGGCTGCCAAGAGCACTGCGTCTCCTTTCCCACGAATCCTGACTGGAGCACAGAATGGAAGGGCAGAACAGCACCTTCTCCTGCTAAGGATGCACTTAGCTGAGGGCTAGCCAACTGAGGTACCGCCAGCCAGATGAGAGCAGGATGGTGGTGGCTGGCAGGGTCTCAGGGAGGGGCCGCGCTGGACACTGACTTACCATCAATCCGGCTCACAAGCTCTTCCAGCATCTTCACCTTCATCTGAATCCCAGGCTGGGCAAATGTGTAGTTGTCCTAAGGAGGAAAAAATAACAACATATATTAAATGCACATAAAATAAAGCAACTTTGAGGCCTTAAATTCAGGTACCTAGAACCCACATAAAAGTCAAGCAGCTGTGGAGGCCACCTGTAATTCCAGCACTTGGGAGACGGAGACAGGGCATCCCCAGATCAGTCTAGCTAGCTAAACTAGCCACAACTGATGAGCTCTGGGTTCAACCAAGAGACTATACCTCCAAATAAAGTGGAGTGTGACTGCAGAAGGCAAGTGACATCAACTCCAGGTCCACAGGAATACCACTGTAAACACACACATGGGTGGACACACATAAAGACATACCACACATGAGCGCCACCCCCTCCAAAAACCCAGACTCCAAAGAGAAAAAAGAAGTGAAAAAGTTTATAATGAAAACACATTTTATAAACAAAGCAACTATACACTGCTAGGCTGCTTCATGAGAAGCAGGTACCAGCGCTGTACAGTGCCGATAGAGCGCAGCTCCCCCAGGTCTCACTCCCAGCTCCCAGGAACGCTGCAGGGAACATTTTTATTTGTTAATGTTGGCTATTTACATTTAAATTGAACAAACCAGCACCCGTCTGGCTCATTGAGCAGAACCACCGACTGGAATGACCACCTCGCTGGGCACCTGGACAGTCAGCACCCGGCCCACCAGGGAGCCAATAAGAACTGGCAAATGTGCTGACAGTGCAGCACTCAAGTGCTAAGAACGCAGTCACTGCATGAGAGGTGACACGTGACTTCTCAGTGATTGAGGCTCATACAGATTGGAGGCAGGGGTGAAGGGCAGATTTGGGGAGGGAGCTTTTGTGAGAGGGACCTGGAATGGAAGTATAGCTAACACTTAGGAGCTGCATCTACAGTGAGTGGTCTCTCTGGGTATGAGTCATCTGTGGGAGGAGCTTCAGCATCCTGCCTTCTTGGCCTGTACTGAGCCTCAGACAGAACAGAAGACAGCAGTGGAGGGAAAGGCTTTCAGATGAAACATGGGCAGGGCAAATGGCAGCCCTCAAACCTAAGAGAACACTCAGACGTGGCATGGAGCACTGGTGAGAGGGCAGGGAAGGATGCCCACTCCCTCTCAGCCCACAGGGAGCAGGATCTGCAGCATCACAGATGGTGGAGTACCAGGCGGCCTGCACCCAAGAGCAGCAAGTGTCCACAGTCAGCAGGTGACAGAGCAGAGTCAGAAGCATCAGTCCTCGATCCCTTTCAGAACATGCCAATAGCACTCAGGGAACCTCAGCACCTGATCCTGAAGAGAGAACCTTCCAGGAAGACAGAAAAGGATTAAAGACAAATGCTGGCTAGCAGAAGTCCTCAATGCCAAGGTGCCACTGTGGCTCAGTAACAAAGCCTACAAGCTATATAGGTGTCTATCTGCAGCAGGAAGAGCAAAGCATGCTGGGACATCTCTCCCAGACAAAACTGCAGCAAGGGCCTCTAAACTTACAGCTTACTCATATGCAAGGGTTAGACCAAGAAGAGCCATGCCTACCAACCTCACCAGGGCCAGGTCAAACCAGGCCTTCCAGAAACCTAGGGCAGCAGCAAAGACAGGATCTAAGAACATGGTGGGAACTGCCCAGAGCCTTGGGATGGCCTCCTATCCAAATCTGGAAGGCCAGATCTCTGACAGGCTTATGCACTCTCATAGAAGTCAGCTGTCAGAAGGAACAACTATTGGGCTCAGTCTCATGCTCAGAACTTCAGGCCCTGAGGAGCTATACTCATCCCAGAGAGCCAAGCGCCTGCTAGCTGAGATGGAGCAGAAGCCATAATCAGGACTAACTGAGTTCGAACATACCTGATCTTAAAAGCCATAGACAATGTGGCTCTAGCCTACAGCTCTTCAGACAGTCATTGTCTTTGGACCTGAGCTTGCCAACTATAACTTGAGAGACTTGATTTCTCCTAGGAGGCTAGCAGAAGGGTACTGCTCCAGTCTGTGGGTGCATGTTTGCATGGAGGAGTTTATGAACAGTCCCAACTGGATAGAGATGAGAGATGAGCTAAGAGTGGTTTACAGCCTCTGGGTCAGGAAGGCCTTACTAACCACTTTCTATGTTCTATTCTGACAAACTTCACGGAGGTTGGCAAGCCTCCCTGTACAGCTGACTAGGGCTGTACTGGCTACCCCAATTACAGCTGAAGAAATTAGAGGTGACACATCTCCTAACCTCCACCCACCTGAGGTATGCTTTACATGGTGAGAACTCCATCCGCATCCAGGAGACTAATCGCTGCACATGAGAGGACAAAGGCCCTGTGGGCTCCACTTCTTGCCCAGCCCCGGCCTATCAACACTGGCTGGAAACAATGTGCATTTAGCCAGTTATTTGGCTTCCACACTAGAAAACGTTTCAAGCCCACTGTGCAGCAAGAATGACAGTTCTCCTTTGCTTCTATCTGCCACTGTTTTGTTTTATTTCTCAGTTTGTTCAAAGCTCAGAAAGGGAGTCTGATTTTTCAGAACCTCAACACTGAGGCAAGAATGATACCATTCTATAAAAGGAAAAAGGGAAAGAGGGAGTGGGTCCTACTTTGAAAGGACCTTCAAGGCTAAAGAGAAGACCTTGGCATTCCGGTCAAAGGCAGGAGACAAAAACAGCAGCATTCTGACTGGTCCAACACTGGATGGAGCGAAAAGCCCACCTTAATGGAGGTTAGGGCAGTCCAGCTGGGGACAGCCCTATGTCTATGTCTACATTGGGTCTATGGCTTGATATCTGTCAAGCCCAGACTCCATGGAGCTCTGGTGGCAGCTCTAAAGTCTACACAGAGTGCTCCAAGATGGCAGTCACTAGAGCTAAGGGCTGCAGAGCTGTGCTGCAAGAGATGGCACAGAGAACGGACAGGCTGTTGTATATCCTGCTAACTGCTGGCCTACACTAACAAGACAGACCAGGCCAGGGCTCCCTTTTAGGGCCACTCTGTTAAATTACTTATCACTCAACAGTCCTACACACACACACACACACACACACACACACACACACACACACACACA
>JANHMN010000012.1:16572493-16615984 GCA_030674055.1 Rhabdomys pumilio
CACACACACACACACACACACACACACACACACACACACACACACACTAGAAGCTGATATGGGAAATATCACACTTAGAAATTACCTGCTGTGCCAATCTAGGAACAAACCACGTAGCCATGCCACAGCACAAAAGGAAAGAGCACAGTGGGTGCTGGCCCTGGGGTAGAGTATAAGGCCTGGCTGGGAGCACCTGGGGTAAAGTATAAGGCCTGGCTGGGAGCACCTGGGGTAGGAGTATAAGGCCTGGCTGGGAGCACCATTATGAGGATGTGAGTCCTAGGCTGCGTGAGACAAGATTCTAAGTCAAGCTAACAGTGGGAGCAGGGCACAGAGGGGCCCCAGGGTTCCTAGGGAGCATGGCATGTTCAGGAAAGAGGAAGTGTGAGGCAAGGCAAGAGCTGGGAGGAGGCCATTCTGAAGGAGTTACAGCAGGAGGTGAGAAAGAAGCACAGCTCCCCAGGGACATCAGCCAGGGAAAGGGCAGCTGTCTACTATCATGGCTACAAGACTCGAATTGTGGAAAGATCCTGATTGGGCCATGTAGAAATAACGTAGTGGGACCACAGAGGATGAGGGCTATCAGCTACAAGACAAGATCCATAATGGAGACAAAATGATGACAGAGCTTCCCACCGAGGACGCAGTCAACCCAAACTGTCCCAACTGCTTCCCACTGACCTGGTCTGACTGGGTTTTTGAACTTGAATGCAGGATTTTACATTTATTCCTATTAGTGTGCTCACTTGATTGGTTCTGGGCTGGTATTCCAGGCAGCTGAACTCATTCTGAATCGTGATTATGTCATCCATCATATTAGCTGTCCCTCCAAGCTTAGAAGCACTGGTTAAAGCGATACCCTGAATGTCTCCATTACAGCCTCTGAGAAGAGGCGGGAAGGACGAGGACAAGGACAGGCTTGTGGCAAGCCTCTCAGAGTGCAGTCAGCACAGACCAGCAACTGAAAACACATGGCGCCTTGCCTAACTCCTTGTTTCCCATCTGCTAGCTCAACTTCCCCCTGCTTCTCACCTATGAGAGGCAGCATGACCCCTCACAAGGGCGCAGGTGAGCAAGCGCATCTAGAAGAACCTGCCACAGTACTATCCCAAGTATATTCCCAACCTCCCTGCCCCCAGCTTGCTGATCACAGGACAGTGTCTAACACTGAGGGGTCCTGCCAGACACAGCAGGGCAGCAGCCTCCTTCCACGAGCCACTGTAGAAACATGCCCCAGGCTCATTTTCAGTCACAGGGCAAACAGCAGCACAAAGTGACAACACTGGATTGGGTTCAATAACACAGTGCAGAGTGGTCAGAGTAGAGCCACCGCAGGATAAAGGACAGACAGCCATGGACTAGAGATGAAGTAATAGCACGAACAAAGACAGACTGGAAAGGCCACCCTGCCAACCATGTGGCATTCTGACAAAGACAAAACCATGGGGACCAGGTTCCGATGGAAGGCGAAGTGGATGACCAGGTGGCACACGGATGTCTACTAAGGACTAATGGACACATGTTGTTAGGCATCTGCCAAACCCATGGTTTACAACATTAATTAAACTATGAGTTTCACTTGGTCATGACTCATTGCCATTGCCCTGTCAGTCACAAGCGTGTTACGGTAATGCAGGCGTTCTTCAGAACAGCAGAAGTATGGCTGGGGGGCAGGGAGGGGAGATTACATGAGAATGCTCCAGGGTTATGTTTTATCTGAAGCTGCTCTAAAACAGCCACTAAGAGGAAGTTTGAAAAGGAAGCAATTACTAGATGTCAGGCAGTAGTGGCACACACCTTTAATCCCTGCACTTGGGAGGCAGAAGCAGGTAGATCTCTGAGTTCAAGGCCAGTTTGGTCTACAGAGAGAGTTCTAGGGCAGTCAGAGCTATGTAGTGGGACCCTGCCTTACAAAAATGAAGGAGGAAGAAGAGGAAGAGGAGGAGTAAGAGGAGGAAAAGGAAGAGGAGGAGGAAAAAGAGAAAGAAGAGGAAGAAGAGAAGGAGGAGGAAGAAGAGAAGAATAGGAGGAAGAGGAGGAGGAGGGAAAAAAAGAAAGACAAGAAGATGAGCACTTTCAATAAATCAAGCAATCCAGAGAAAAAAGAGAGAAGAGACCCCAATAAAGGAGATGCAAGGGTTACAATGTTCGGTGCCATCAGACAAGAAAGAACTCATGATGAGACCTTGACAAGAACCAACCACATAACAGGACACCATCTGTAATATACCAATCTGCCAAAACAGCACAGAGGCCCTCGAATGCATGGCTAACACTAAGACTCAGGTTATATGGTGAAGTCTGGCAAAGACAAAGAACAAGATACACCAACTACAGCTGGAAGTCTCAAAGACCTCGGCAACCCAGGGAAAGCAGACAGCACCAGGAGGACAGAAGCCTGGGGCAGCACATCCAGCAGTGTGACCTGGCAATGACACAAACCTCATCCACAAAGAGAAACACACATTCTGTCAGTTTGGAGTGTGAACCTGGACTTCCAGAACTTCAGAGAAGAGCAGCTCTCACCTCTCATCAAAGACGTTTTTTGTTTTGTTTTCATTTGTCTACATTTTTTTTCTTTACTGGATATTTTATTTACATTTCAGATGTTATCCTCTTTCCCCAATTTCCCCCAACCCAGAAGCCCCCTATCCCATCCCCCCTCCTCCTGCTTCTATAAGGATGTGCACCCACTCCTACCTCCCCACCCTCGAATTCCCCCACACTGGGGCATCCGGCCTTCACAGGACCAAGGATCTCCTCTAGCACCTATACCTGACAAGGCCATCCTCCCTTACATATACAGCTGAAGCCATGGGTCTCTCCCTATGTGCTCCCAGGGTGGTGGTTTAGACCCTGGGAGCTCTGGTTGGTTGGTATTGTTGCTCTCCCCATGGGGCCTGCAAACCCTTTCAGCTCCTTCAGTCTTTTCTCTAACTCTTCCACTGGGAAGGCCAGGATCACATCAATGGGTAGAAGCAGGAAAGAACCCAGATGTCCTTCAACAGAGGAATGAATACAGAAAATGTGATACAATTACACAATGAAGTATTACTCCGCTATTAAATACAATGAATTCATGAAATTCTTAGGCAAATGGATAGAACTAGAAATAGCATTCTGAGTGAGGTAACCCAATCACAAAAGAACACACATGGTATGTATTCACTGATAATTGGATATTAGCCCAAAAGTTCTCAATACCCAAGATACAACTCACAGACCACACAAAGCTCATGAAGAAGGAAGACCAAGTGTGGATGCCTCTGTCCTACTTAGAAGGAGTAACAAAATACTCAAGGGAGCAAATATGGAGACAAAGTGTGGGACAGAAACTGAAGGAGGAGCCGTCTGGAGACCATTCCACCTGGGTATCCATCCCATGTGCAGTCACCAAAGGCAGACGCTGATGTGGATGCCAGGAAGTGCACGTTGACAGGAGTCTGATATAGCTGTCTCCTTAGAGGTCTGCCAGAGCCTGACATCTACAAAGACACTTCTTTTCTCAGCAGACAGAAACCATTACAGAAGGCAACAATCAGCTATAATGTCCAAAACAACTGACTATGGCGAGCCCAGTCCCAGCAATACATCTATAGCACAGTTCTACACCGAAGGCTCAGGGAAAATGGCTGAAGAGGGTGTTCAAACACTGCATGAGCCAGAGGACCAGGAAAAACTTACACAAAATTGTGTCTTCTACATGACTCTATCTTGAGTGAAGTTACCCTCAAAATCCTAACAAGACCCAAACAATGACAACATCAGGTGACTTGCCAGTGTGGATGAGGGAAATCCTATGTGATCCTACCCCTAGATGGAGAGCACTGGCCAATTAAAAACTGCTTAGAGGGGGCGGATTAGCCTTCCCCAAAGACAGCACCCTGACTGGCTAACCAATCTCAAGTGGTCAGCCCTAAAAATAAATGCATATAAGCAACACTAAATGGACTCATACTCAAACATACACACATACACACACATCAATAATAATAAATAAAAAATAAGAGGTCATAAATTTGAACAGGAGTGATGGAATAACATGTGAGGAGGCTGAGAGGAGGAAAAAATGATGTAAATATATATGTAAATATATATATATATGTATATATATATATGTGTGTGTGTGTGTGTACATACATGTGCACATATATATGTACACACACACACACACACACACACACACACACATATATATATATATATATATATATGCTGTGCCTGCCGTTCTAGCTATCTGTCCTCCCAGCTATTGCTGCTCTCTATGAAGCAGCTCCCCAAACTAGAAGCATGGAGTAGAGAATATCTGACAGCCAAATTCTGAGGTGAATGAATAAGGCTTTGGCACTCACTGGTGACCGGACTTTACATTCTCTTAGCTTGGTAAGCAGATAAACAGTCCACATCCTACCCTGACTGAAACCCTGGCCCACAGTACTATGAACACAAACAGCAAAAGAGTAATTTGATGTACAGAAAGAATGAACAATAAATAATCTTTATCAGCTATAAAACCAGCTGTTAGCGTATATACAGTAGAGAAAAAGTACCAAGAGGGATATACTATATAAAGCAGTATTGAAAACACCCAATTAAGCTGGGCGGTGGTGTGCATGCCTTTAATCCCAGCAGAAGGGAAGAACAGGTAGGCAGATCTCTGAAAGCTCAAGGGCAGCTTGATCTACAAAGTGAGTTCTGGACAGTTCGTACTGTTACACAGAGAAACCTTACGGGGGAAGGGAAGGGAAGAAAAGAAAAACCAAGCCCTCAATCAGAAGTAATCTTAAGATATGAACAACAAAAACCCACACAATGAAAACCACAAAATATTGATAGTCTAAATTTAAAAACTATACCATGTTCATGAATTCTATATTGCAAATATCAACTTTAAGAAAACACACCTAATAGCTTCACAACTGTCCCACTGAAAATTTCATCAGACTTGTTCTGTTTTTAAGAAAATAGCAGATTAACAATAGACTATATACAAAGAACCAAACATCTTAAGACAATTCCTTTAAAGAGCAAAGTTGAAGAAATGTTCCAGTATTTACAAGAGGAAGGGTTAGAAGGCCCAGAAGTCTGGCAATAGACAAGAACCAAATCCAGAAACAGACCCTTAGGCAGTTAAAAATCAGAAGACAAGCTGAAACAATCTAATGCAGAAGAAAAACAAAACTGTTCTCAACCAATGGCACTGTAGTCACTACCCAGAAACAACAAGCCCCCTCTTCCCCTCATAACATATGTAAGAGCCAGGCTGCAGACACACAGGGAAACAATGAGGTGTGATGGTTAGGGCTGGTTAGCCCGATAGAATCTAGGATCATCTTTGAGATGGTCCTCTGGGCACCTGTGAGGGACTATTTAAGTAAAGGTTGGCTTCTGACAATCTCTGTGAGGTATTAATGATGTTGATATATAAGGATCCACCTTAACTCTGGGCAAACCCAAACCCTGAGCAGGAGACTTGTCTATGTAAAATAGACAAAGTGAGTTGAATGTGAATGCATTCCTCACACTCTGCTTTCTAACTGTGAATATGATGTGACCTGCCAGCTCATGCTCCTGCAGCCAGGATGTCCCCACCATGACTGCGAACCAGAATAAGCCCTTCTCTTTCATGTTACTTTTGTTGGGACACTTTATCACAGCAACGGGGGAAAAAAAAAAAAAAAAAACAACCTACTACATCTATGGCCTCTAGAAGAGAGACATGAGGCATCCTGTGAGCTGGCGAAGGATTTTTAGTCATGACACAGAACATCATACACACCCGACATGATTCTATCAAAACTAAGAGATTTCTGTTCATTAGAAGGCACTGTCAGGAAAATAAGCTGATATGCCATGGTAGGGAGAGAGTGCTCTCCGGATACATGTCTTGACAAAGGATTACTGCTATAAAACGTAAGTGAAGGGCCTGGAGGAAGTATACTGTGGAAGAAATAGCACTGCCAGTTAGATGGGCAGGATTAACAAGCAGAGCTGTGAGCACCTGGCGTGGTGTACCCAATTATGTGAACCCCGTGTAGTACGGTCAGTCTTGTGAAGAGAGGATTGTCTTTTTAAAACACCTAGCCCTCCTTCCACACTGAGACCCACCCAGCCACTCCTAGTAAGGACTCAAGAGAAGCAGATGTCTGTAAGAAGGTATGTGCTGAGCATTCACACAAACTTCAGAGCAGCCAGCATGGCGGCACCCTGGCTTCTCTCAGCAGGAGGTCAGCTGACTGGCATATTGAGGCAATTGGAGAGCCTGGTGACTTAAAGGAATGCCCCTTTTGTTCAGGCAAGAATGTGGATTTTTATGTTTTTTTTCAATGTCATTTTAAATTATTATTTTTTTATTTCATTTATGACTTGCTTACTGTTCATTCTTAACGAATCTTCGTAGTCCAGTTATGGAATGATTTTGTCCATTTAATACACCTCCGTTTTATTGACCAAGACTTTCACTCAAATCACATCTCTGACTCTTCAGGACAGAGCCAGCCTCAGCAGGTATCCAAGTGAGGTCCATGTTTCCTGTCTGTGAACTGGCATGCGTTCCATCCAAGTCAGTAGGGTTTCCTTCAGGCTGTTCTCACCGTCCACAAAGGCCATATCAGAGCCTCCTGTTCGAGCACAGTGGTCCTCCCTTGTTCTCTTTTCTTTGAACTAAGTAAGCAGGAGTCAGCCCCTGGGACACAGACAGTTTGAAGTCCCAGCTGTCTGAGCTCATTCCTGAGGGTCACTACAGCTCTACTTGAAGGTCACCTCCCATACCAGGACAAAGTCCACTGCAGGCACCAGCCTTCTCTGGTGGCCTTCTCACCAGCAAGTTCCAGGATAATGGAGCTACTTTCCCTCCCGTTCCTATTCCACCGGGGCCACCAACCAGTTCTCAGATTGAATCATTCTTCCCCAAGGAAAAGGAAATGTAAATGACTAATTATAAAAGGCAACGGTTCTTTTCTCCTCAAAGAAGCTGTCCTGCTAAGTAATGAGTCCAAGAGTAATAGTATGACTTCAGGGTAGGCAAGCACAGAGCCGTAATTCAGCAAGTAATGGCCAGCCGACAAACCCTGGCATGAGTGCTGTTAGGGAAATGAACAGACTGGCTAGAGCGCAAGAATAATCCCCTAGGAGCTGGAGAAGGGCACAGGCAGCCCGGAACTCCTAACTACCCAGACCTTGGACTCCATGACAGCGAAGGGCTGAGACTCCATAGGGGTCAATCACCAGCCTGCACCCCCAGACCACTAACATTCAAGCCAGCTTCACCAGGCTAGAAGCCAGCTACCTGTCTTCATGCAATCTTTTGTAAAGAACTATCCAGCCAGCATATATATTCATATATATTCCCCAAATCTACACCAGAAGTCATCCCTCAGAGGAAGTACAGACACCAAGAGCAGCATTACAGATAACCTGTGTGTCAGAAACAGAGCTGAAGCAGGAGGATCACAAGTCCCAGGCTAGCATGGGCTATATAGAAAGACAATTGGAAAAAACTAGACAAAACAAGTTCTTTTTAAACTCTACACCTCTCGCTGGCCTCTAAGTGTACTTGGGGGAAAGAAACAACTGATCCTGCATGGGCTTCAAAGTGTCTGTTGGCTGCAAACCCGAACTCTTTCCACAGTGCTCCTTCCAGGGATGGGGTTAAGATCCCACCAGGCACTAGGATCTACTGTCCCCACAAAGGCATAGCCAAGCTGGCCTCAAACTCATGACCCTCTGGCCTCTGCCTCTTTGGAAATTCCTACCAGCATGAGCCTCGCCAACCTGAACAATATGGTGGGTCCACAGAGAAGGCCTGAGCACAGTCCAGAATACTCCTCTAAGCCTGTGGAGCACTCCCCAGGCTGTGGGCCATACAGTCCCTTGGTGGTTCCTGGGGCAGCCATTCTCACATACATCCCATGTGAGCTACAAGAGTAAGTTTGCTCTCTGGTTACCTTAGGACTCAAGGTATCCACTGGCCGAGCCTAAGACTGTGCAGTATGAATGTTCCTCATCTTAGGAACCCTTCGAGTTTTTCACTAGCGTTTATTAATTATGCACAACAATGGGTTTGGTATATTTTCATACACCTCATTACCCTCCCCTACTCCTTACATGCCCCTCCTCCCATCTAGACTCCTTAGACTTTCATGGTTTGGGGTGTGGTTTGGTTTTTTGAGACAAGCTCTCACTATATAGCCTAGCTGGCCTGGAACTTACTGTGCAGACCAGGCTGGCCTTGAACACTGCTTCCCAAGTGCAGAGATGAAGGTGTGTGTCATCATGTCCAACTTTCATGTCTTGTTTTTGTTTTTTAACCTGGGGAATCCCCTCAAGCTAGAGTTACAGGTGGCTGTGAACTACCTGAATGGTTATCTGGAAAGCCTTTAACCACCAGGGAGCCACATCTCTACCCCCACACAATGAGTTCTTATCCTTCGCCCTGACTCATGAGGGGTAGCTGAGCAGTACCCAGACCATAAGGGTCCAAAATTTCAATTTGCCACAATCTAGCTGGGAGGTACCGGAGACATGCTAGGACAAGGGCATTAATGGCTGCACATCTCCCACCCTTTCTTTTCTTCTGCACCACTGTGTTTGGCGTGACTTAAGCAGTGTACAGCGGGCTCTCAGGTTTTCAACTCAGTCTACTTCAGAGGTGTCTTTTCTTCATAGCATCAAGGATATCTTCCCGCTTTCTCCAGCCTCTCCTGTTTCTAGGGCTGTTTCTAACCTGCCTCTAGTTCCATCTCCAGTCTGTAGTCACTGCCTACCCACTCTCTATGAGTCCCTCATATCTGTGGTCCACACCTCCCACCTCACATCTGTACCATTTGCACTTGGTTCCCTCCCCCTTTAGATTAGCTTTTATTTATTGACTCTAAGTAACAAGCATCAAGATTCCAAGGCTACGGTGAGTGTGGTACCCACATTGTAACTTATTGCAAATAAAATAAAACAAAACAAAAGCCCAAACTTCTCAGTCATCATCTTCCCACTGCTCACTTCCCTCCAGCCCTTCTCTCTGTCTGGGTTCACTTTGCCCCTTCATCTCCTCAAGACCCTCTCGGTCCACTAATCCTCTGCTCTGTTGTGTCTACTGGGTTGCAGAATGTAATGACTGTAATCTAGCTACTGTAATTCTAGTTGGTTTGTTTAAAGACTTCAGAGTCGTATTCTGGTTGCAAACTATGCCTCCGCCCTTCACAATACTATACCCCTTTCAGTCAGTGTACTGGGACTCCCATCTCCGTCAACAGTGAAGCAGGAGCTTCCTACCACACAGGCTCATTGCCCGCTCTGTTGCTGGGAGTATTTCCTAAGGCCCTGGGGTACAGAGAAAAATTAGAGTTCTTACTCTAAAACCAGGAGCATGCTTGGCAAGGCCAGTAATAGCTTGGGGTTAGGGTCTTGGGGGACCTGAGACTTCAGATCCTAAAACTCAACTCTTACTCCCTAACGAGCTGTAGTTATCAGTCCCAAGGCTGCTGTGCTCAGTGTATGATGAACCTGAGATATCCCGTGTTCTCCTTGTGCAACACTGCCTGATTAGCTTCCTGATGACTTCAGGCCATTGAATGATAGCTTTCTACTGACTCCGTCCCATTTCCCCCTGCAAACCGTACATAAGGCGTTGTGCTTCTTAACAGGTATGCTTGGAATGAGCCATCAGCTTGTGCAAGATCCCCTGATCACAAACTTTCCTACCTTCTTTATTTCTCATCTCCTAGTCCTCTCTGCCAGGACTCTGGGCAGATCACTTGGTACTTTCTCTGAGCTCACCTTCTGGGGCTTCTCAGTGAGACTGCCACGTGCCTGGATTAAGAAGTCATGAGTCTCATTCAGAAGCCTTCAATGACCAGCCAGCCAACTTTTGGGGTCCCTGAGATCCTTTCAAGTTGTCTGTTAGAACAAAGCTGTTTTTATAACAATACAGGGACACAGATGACCTTCTTCACTGTGCTTACATTTGTATTGAAACACACAGCACGGTGAGTAGACACCAGCACATGAGCAAGAATCTAGGCAGCACCACAAACCCTTGCTGGTGGTCAGTGTATTCCCAAAGCTCTGTGACTTCAATCAAAAGGCAACCTCACTGAAGAGCACCCTTCATGAAGTAGGAATCTAACTGCTACAATAAAATTAAATCTAACTGGGAGGTGGTTGTCACACTTTTAATCTGAGCACACAGGAGGCAGAGGCAGACGACTCTTAACAGTTCAAGGCTGGCCTGGTCTACAGAGCAAGTTCCAGGACAGCCAAAGCTACACAGAAAGACCTTATCTCAAATTTTTTTAATTAACTAATTAAGTCTAATTGTACTACTGAGAGTACTCAAGCTCTGTCTGGAAGAAGCACCTCTTCCACATTTTGAGGTAGGATGGAGGGCAGGAAAAGCCTTGTATATGAAGACAGCCAAGCTATCCTCCAGGAAAGCTCCACACGGCTACCGTAGCTGTGAACTAAACAGGATGTGCCTCTTCACTTTCAGAGGCAAACTGGCTATGTAAATATGGGAAGTTACCAGTTATTTTCCCCAAAATGAACGGTTCCTCTATCACTTCAGATAACAGATAGTGGTTGTTACCAACAATAACATTTGAACTTGAAAGTAAAGATCGAGTTCTGGAAGGTTATGGTTCACTACTCTGAGGAAGAAACAGGCTAAGGACTGGGACTGGTGACTGTCTAATCAACATGGCGGACCTGTGCTCTGAAACACATGGGCATGGGCAGCTCTGCTCTGTACACCCTGCCACCCACATCTCCCAGGGCAGGGCCAGCTCTTCTTTTACTTCCTACCTTCCAGGGCAGGAAAACCTAGGCCACAGTGCATCTGCAGACTCTCCTCAAATGCACTGGCTGGCTCTTAGCAGGCCAGTACACTTCCTTTCTGGAGGACTGTCCTTGCTGCTGACAAGCCATCAAAGCAAGTCACACGTGTTCTGCACACAGTCATCTCCAGGCAGTTGCAGTGGGAACAGTTTTCCCAAAGTCTGCTCTCCTCCTGGGCCAGAGTGCCTGGCCAGTTCTCGCTGCTCACCCCTACTGCTCGCCTGTCTCCCACCTAAGCCCCAATGGACTTCAGATCTGGGCCCCAAGAGCAGTGCTGGTCATATTCATATCCACCACAGTGACCCTCAGCACTTGCACAGGCATGTTCACCACACTCTGAGCAGAGCTGCTCATGTGTGAAATACATAAAATACCCATGTGTTTCAGAGCACAGGTCTGCCATGTTGATTAGACAGTCACCAGTCACAGTCCTTAGCCTGTTTCTTCCTCAGAGTAGTGAACCGTAACCTTCCAGAACTCAAAATCTTTACTTTCAAATTCAAATGTTATTATTGGTAAAGAGAAGCAACAGCTAGCGGATCAATTACAATAACTTAGTGGGCACAGAATCTCCTACTGAGGTCCACAATGAACCAAATATAACTACAGCTACCAGAGTGTCCAAAACAAAAACAAAAGACAGATGAGGTTTCCAACCTCCAGAACAGAGGTTCTCAAAACCCCTTTGGCAAACCTCTATCTCCAAAACTATTTACATTATGATTTATAACAGCATCAAAATTACACTGATGAAGTAGCAATGAAAATAATTTTGAAGTTGGGGATCGACACAGCATGAGGAACTGTATGAAAGAGTCACAGTGTCAGGAAAGTTGAGAACCACTGCTTTAGAATCTGCCCTGCAAAACAACTTACTCTATCTACTTCAGCAAAACAGAAGCCATAGGAGCCATGGGGGTCCAAATGTGGGCTCCTTCAGAGGCTGTGTAACCTGGGGCAGTGGCCTTTCTCTCTGAGCATCCACCTGGTGTACAGGTAGGACCTTGGCTCTGATATAAGGCACAATGCCCACATGCAGGAGATATACCCAACTCCCATCTTCATCCCTGAGGACACTGCCCGGTATCTACAAAGCCAGTGGCCCTAGTTTGGTCCATAGTTTGGAACCATGTCTCCATGGAAGCCCCTCAGGAAGTGGTATGGATGTCTAACATACTTTGATAAGTCAACCTAGCCTTATAGAAAAACTAGAAACACAGGTAAAGGCCAGATGGGAGAATCAGCATTCAACAAAACAAGAGTATTTTCTGAAGTCTTTCAACTTAGACCATGGCACAAGGAAATAGATATTTATGGAAGAACACTTCAACTGAACAAAAAGAATGGAGAAGAGAGAGGTGTGACCGGGAGTAGAAAGTGGGCTGGAAAACAAGCCATCAATGGTAAAGGACAAGCCATGCAAGCCCTTGGGGAAAAGGCTGCTGATCCACTCAAGCCTGTATTTTAACCAAGCTCATACCCTCACAGGCTAACCTAAAACAAAACTGGCTCATGCATGGAAGAGCCCTGAAGTCTCCAGGCTCTTGGCATTGCCTGAGCCACAAGAATCCAGTCAAGCTCCCAAATCCCGAATGGTGGAACTGTGAGTCTTCTACTTCAGCTCACAGGAGGCTCCTGTGAAATCAATCCTAGGCATGTGTGGGAAAGACAGATAGCTCCCACTGAGCTGTGAATGTGCTATAAACATAGGCACCAGAGGACTGTGGTGCCTTCTGCTTGTCAGCCCCGTCAATAAACCACTTTGCTGACAACAAAGCTCAGGTGAAAAATGAAAGGCCAGCATTGATTCTGTTGTACGGCGATCTTATTTACAAACAGAAGCCAGATAATCTTGTATTTAAATGGCACAAGTCCCATCACTCACAATCAGAGAAGCGACAGTGATAATTTATAAACTTTTACATTACAGTTCAATCCCTTCTCTAACAGGGAAAGGCCTGAAGTTCCTGAAGAAGGAGTAAATATGAAAACATTAACAAAGGCAGGAAGTGATGAATTGATGCTTGGGCCCAAACAAGTCTCTAGTGAGCACATCTGTCTTTACAAGAAACAAAATAAGTCAAGGGCCATCTGCATCAAGAGCAAAGAAGAGCTTTCCGCTCTTCAGTTACACAGGGGATCCTAATTTCTCCCCGTCAGCCTCAGGTATGAAAAGCAACGCAAACCCAAGTCTCCTTGGCATACCACTTGGCTGATCCATGCAGATTAAGCCTCAGGTTCTAAGCCATACATTTTCTGAAGCATTATTTAACCTTCAAGGCCAATAGATGAGTCGAGCCACCTACTCAGAAAGATGAGGGCAACTGTGGCCCAGCTGGCTTCCCGATGTCCTGAGGGCTAAGACTCTCCCTTAGTTGGCACGGCACAGGTCATGGTCTTTGCATGGCTCCTAGAGAAAATCTTGGGATTTTCTCCCGCTCCCTCCTCTGTCAACAAAACTCCTTGTCCTCCTACAGACTCTCTTTTAACCACACTTAATCCTGGGAGCCTGTATTTGCCACTTCCATACACGGTAAAGAAACATCTGGGCCCCAGGCATGGCTCATGCCTTGCTCAAGGCTCCTTCTCAAGTGCAGAACACAATGCCAGGTACAAAGAAGGTGTTTAGGAAAGGTATTCTGGGCCAAAACATTCCACAGGGCATTTGAGGGCTGATTTGCCTACTTCAGCCACTGCTATACAAGTTATCCAGCTGCTGTCCCCATTCTTAAGTCATCAGCTAATGAGATGCGTCCTAGGTACTGTGCAGGTTTCAATACACATATAAACAATGTTTACATAAAACCAAGCTGTCATGGGACTTTTCTGTGAACATCAGAGCTGCTAACCCTAACTTCCACGTGGAGATCAGCAATGTCCCCATCATGACGCCCAGGTACTCAGGACTATAAAAGCTAGAGCCTCCCCATGGATCAGACACAGTGGGAGTGACACATTCATACAGAGCCATGCCACCAAAGCTAGAAGGGCTATGGGCTGTTCACAGGCCTAGAAGGCACAGTCAAGGGTTAGTGCCTGGACCTGATGCCCTTTAAGGAATATATGCCCAGTAATTTGCCAAGGACTCTAGAACCAGTGCCCACAGTGTTGCTAAAGGCTAGAGAATACAAGCAGAAGGAATGGGGAGATCAGAGCATGGGAATCAAACTCCCCACACACCAAGTACTAGAATACTTGGCAGGACACAATGACTGTTCCCAGAACCAGGAGCACTTATGACCTATCTCATGCCTATGACCCTGAGGTGATTATGTGTTGCTCCAGACAGAAAAAAGCTGCCTACTTTTTCAGGTAGATAGCTTCAACTCAGAAGCTAGCTAGTAGAGTGTAGCCCAGTGGCTTCCCCAGTGGGCTGCAGCATGTTGTCTGAAGCCTCTCGAGCCTCCCAAGCTGCAGGCTCACCTGAATGCCATCCAGAAGCTTGCTCATGCACCAGTAGGTGTCAGCCTCGATGTTGCAAAGCACCTCTGCAGGCACACTGGAGACATCGACCTTGTCCACATCCTCCTGGTCTGTGCAGAATCAAATATGGAAGATACAAGAAGCAATCAACCATGGGAAATAAACAAACAGGGACCCAGCCATGCGTATGCATGCCAGCCTCCCTCCACCACATTTTGAACATGCTGAACAAATGGTTCATGAGACCCACACCTCATCACTTAATGGTTCCCAACTTTAAACCTAATTAGTTGCAGATAATTAATATTCTGAATCCTTTCAGATTAATTAGCATAATTAATATATTGTAAATTATTACTTCTCAGACAACTCATATTCTAGAAAGAGAAAACCTACCGTACATTGCTAAGCCCTAACAGAACTGAAAGTTTCTCTATCAGAATTTTTAAAACTCTGCTTCTAATAAGTTTACATATTCATTTGGTAGTAATTCCTCTGGAATACGGTCTCTGAGGTAGAGCTTCCCAAACTGCTCTGGGTAAACATTTCTGTGCTACTATCTAATACTCCAGAAGGCAGAGGCACAGATGAGCTTCAGGAAGACAGTGGTGTTCAACATAATTTCCTTTTGAAAGTAGAAAAACCAGATGCCTAATTGAAATAGTTCATCAGCTACTGAGCAGACTCATCTTGGACCCTGAGAAGGACGATTACCCAGGAAAATGCTCAGAAACAGTTTACAAATTGACCGCCCATTTGATCAGTTTCTGATTTTCATTTTATTTGCAAACACATGTGCATCTTTATAAAGAAAATGTTCTTTAAGAAGAAAACATTTTAGCCTACATCCATTTTGAAAGTCTAGGCAAAGCTCAGCAATGCTAACAACACTGCTAACAATTATCAAGAGCTTATCATTTTCCCATCAACCCCCTCACCCCATGTCTCAGACACGCCCACTCAGGCAACCTGCCATAACTCTATTCCCATTGTCAGGGTCTCTAACAGCCTATGGCATGCAGAAAAACAACAGCACAGCAGAAGTAAAGTCTGGAATTCAGGAAGCCCACAAGGGACCTGAGACCTGGGTCAGGCCTCTGTTCACCCAATCATCCTTAGCCATCACATCAGACCACCTTCCTAACTGCTCCCCACAAAGGGCCTGGGCCAAGGCCCACCGGCTTCCTAACTATCCTCAGTGATGACTTCCTCTCCAGCACCTGCAAGCCTCCTGGCACACATAAGGATGAGCACACTGCCTTCCTGCTTCTTTGTATAAAACAGAGACCAGGAAGGTATTGGGAAAGAGTTGTCACATCAAAGTCCCTGGGTAGAATCTGACAGGCAGGCTCTGTGTGCTGACCTATAGAGCCTGGAGATGGTGTCAGTCCTACATACCACTAGCAGGACCCGGCCCTTTGGCACCAGCCCATACCTCACCTACAGTGATACTGGATCTATAAGAAACGGTGTTTGTTAAGGCCCCAGCTCTCTCTGTGGCACTGCTTAGATTTGGGGTTTTCTTTTTGAAATGTGACATAGTTCATACCATGAAATCTACTCTTTAAATGAGTAAAAGCATACTGTGAACATACCTACATACTGCAAGCATGTGTGCAAGTCTGTGGAAAGAGCTTGTGAGATCACCACCATGAACTCCAAGGCATTTTCCTTACTCCAGTAAGAATCCCTATATCCTTTAGGAGTCACTCCCTTCTTGCTCTCTTCCCAGTTCCTGGCAGTATCCACCAACTCCTGTCTGCATCTGTGCTTATTCTGGATGCCTTGTAGGGAGGAGCCCACTCCTTGTGGCCTTCAGGGTGGGTGTGTGCTGAAGACTGAGCAGGACTTGTTTTCTATAAGCTGGTAAACAGTGGATTGTCTAGATTATGGCGTGAAGGACACAGCAGGTGTTGGACTGATACCTTTTATGGGAGCTATCACTACAGACCAAGCCCTGAGCAGACAGCTAGATAGGATGGACAATAACCCACACACACACACCAAGAGGGCTAATTCACTAAAGAAAAACATATGTTCAGGGGCCAGAACAGCCAGGTGGCAGAAAGCCAGAACCAGGGTCAGTGACTACTGAGAAGACCCAGCTGTCACTCATGTCACACTGAACCCAAAGAATTCACAACCCTAAGAGACACAATTGGTCATCAACTTTCCCCCTTCCCTTGAATACAGGTCTGACTGACAGGCATGACTGTGGTACCTCATCTAACCCTCCTAAGTTGTCTTGTGACAGTCATATACTCCTGCAGCTTTGTCCCCTACTGCCTGCAAGGATGCAAGAATCCTCTCAAGAATCAGTCCTCGGAGGCCCACTCCCGAAAAATGTCTAATGTTGGAAAGCCAGCATTTGATCTGAGTACACCCTTTAGTCAAGACACTGTTCAGTGATGCTGTGAGAAAGGTGCTCTCTCCCTGCTCCCTTGGGCTGCAGTGGCAGAAATTATCACCTCTCTCAGGTAACAGATGCAATAGGGAGAACACCACAGCCTGCCTCACATCCAGTTCAGCCCGGTGTCTTTCCACTGACTGAAATGGGAAGCTCAACAATACATATTATCTCCTTGTACAAAGCTCAAGTCCAAGTGGATAAAGGACCTTCACATAAAACCAGATACACTGAAACTAATAAAGAGAATGTGGGGAAGACCCTTAAATATTTGGGCACAGGGGGAAAGTTCCTGAACAGAACACCAATAGCTTATGCTCTAAGATCAAGAATTGACAAATGAGACCTCATAAAATTGCAAAGCTTGTGTAAGGCAAAGGACACTGTCAATAGGACAAAACGGCAACCAACAGATTGAGAAAATATCTTTACCAATCCTACATCCGACAGAGGGCTAATATCCAATATATACAAAGAACTCAAAAAATTAGACTCCAGACAACCAAATAAGCCTATTTAAAAATAGGTTATAGACCTAAACAAATAATTCTCAACTGAGAAAACTCAAATGGCCAAGAAGCACCTAAAGAAATGTTCAACATTCTTAATCATCAGGGAAATGCAAATCAAAACAACCCTGAGATTCTACCTCACACCAGTCTGAATGGCTAAGACCAAAAACTCAGGTGATAGTAGATGCTGGTAAGGATGTGGAGAAAGAGGAACACTCCTCCATTGTTGGTGGGATTGCAAGCTGGTACAACCACTCTGGAAATCAGTCTGGTGGTTCCTCAGAAAATTGGACATAGCATTACCTGAGTACTCAGCTATACCACTCCTGGGCATATACCCAGAAGACGCTCCAACATATAACAAGAACATCTACTCCATTATGCTCATAGCAGCCTTATTTATAATAGTCAGAAACTGGAAAGAACCCAGATGTCCTTCAACAGAGGAATGGATACAGAAAATGTGGTACATTTACACAATGGAGTATTACTCAGCTATTAAATACAATGAATTCAAGAAATTCTTAGCCAAAGGAATAGAACTAGAAATAGCATTCTGAGTGAGGTAACCCAATCACAAAAGAACACATATGGTATTTACTCACTGATAATTGGATATTAGCCCAAAAGTTCTCAATTCCCAAAATACAACTCACAGACTACATGAAGCTCATGAAGAAGGAAGAACAAAGTGTGGGTGCTTCAGTCCTTCTTAGAAGGAGTAAGAAAATACTCATGGGAGCTAATATGGAGACAACGTGTGGGACAGAAGCTGAAGGAGGGGCCGTCTGGAGACTGTTCCACCTGGGTATCCATCCCATGTGCACTCACCAAAGGTAGATGCTGATGTGGATGCCAGAAAGTGCATGCTGACAGTAGCCTGATATAGCTGTCTCCTTAGAGGTCTGCCAGAGCCTGACATATACAGAGGTGGATGCTCACAGCTAACCATTGAACTGATCATGAGGTTCCCAACGAAGGAGTTAGAGAGAAGACTGAAGGAGCTGAAAGGGTTTGCTGCCCCATGGAAAAAGCAACAATACCAACCAACCAGAGCTCCCAGGATCTAAACCAGCAGCCTGGGAGCACATAGGGAGGGACCCATGGCTCCAGCTCTATATGTAGGGGAGGATGGCCTTGTTGGGCATAGGTAGGAAAGGTGGTCCTTGGGTCCCATGAAGGCTGGATGCCCCAAAGTGGGGGAATGAAGGCGGGGAGGTAGGAGTGGGTGGGTGAGGGCACATCCTCATAAAGCAGGAGGAGGAGGGATGGGATAGGGGGTTTCTGGGGAAGGGGAATGGGAAAAGGCGATAACATCTGAAATGTAAATAAAATATCCAATAAAAAAAAAAAAAAAAGGAAAAAGGAATTCATATGTGGGTGTGAATTGTCTCCTCCTGCTCCCTGGGAAAAACTCTTTAGCAGAATTAATTCCCATCCTGTGAGACTAGGAGCAAGTCTCACTTTATTTCTCAGGGCATTGAATCAACAAGCACATTCAGAGGACATCTTCTGAGATGTTTTCCATTGACATACCCTTTTTCAAGGGCCTTCCAAGCACAGAGACATTTCCTCAAGCATAATCAAAAGTAAACACCAAGAAGGGCCCTCTCGAACTTCTGGTTCACAGAAGTAGCCAAGCTAGCACAGCCTGGGCCTGCATAAAACAGGCACTGTGTGGGGCAGTCAGAAGCCTCAATATTTCTTAGTCTGTTTAGCCAGCCTATTATTTTATCCAAGGAAATGTCAGCAGCCTATTCTGGGTGTCATTTCTCACAGCAAATCATTTGTTACTCTTCGGTGTAACGAAGTAATGGCATTTAACTCCAAGAAGCCCTCTGCCAATTTGTCTTCTAAACACCATGAGGATCATGCTTGCCCTCACTGCTAGAATGGAATAAATACCCTAGCCCTTACAGCAGCCACATATACTGTGGCTAGGCAAGGATGCAGACCTAGGGCCTTCTCTGCAGAAGGGTCAGGGGTGGAATGGAAGAGTCTCATAGAGAGCAGGAGAGACGATGCTACTGGAGGCATCTCAACAGCTTATCTTTCCCCAGGGCCACTAAAGACAGCATGACTGGGACATATGCAGGCCCCTGTGGTCAGAACCAGGTGAAGAATGGTACTGCATTCAATGGACAGGGCCAAAGGTATACAGAGGGAACAGCACTGGGGGAAGTCCTAACCAAAGTCTGCACTGATGTAAGTGTAGACAGAAAGCTGCAGGGGACGGGAGGTAGGTGTAAAGTGGTGGGTGGACAGATAGAAGAAACAATCTAAGTGACTTAGACAGGAGGCAGGCACAGGTATTTAATTATTGTTTTGAAATATAAAAAGGCTATGTTAGGGAAGCAAAGAATGAACATTTCTGCCCATCTTCCTACACCCAGAAACAAAGAGGAGCAGGAGGTGAGACAGGCTCAAAATGGAGAACAGTGCAATGATGAGGGCTACCTGCCTAGGACACCGGCCACCTGCTAACCACTGAGTCTTTGTTCTGTCTGCATACACTCAACCCACTCAGTGGAAGAGCATCTACTAGGGCATAGTGGTGCCCACCGAGAAGTGACGCGTTCAGGACAAGGTCTAGGAAGGTTCAGGGCCTGATATGAATCCTGGACACTCCCTCCACTTTCTCCTGCCTCTCTGATACACAGTAGCCTCTGGCAGGGGCACAGAATGGAGGAGCTCCTGTAAGAGCTAACTGAACAAGCTTATACAGCTACAGCTTTAGAAAGTAGGACTTCGCCAGCGGTGGCGCACACCTTTAATCCCAGCACTCAGGAGGCAGAGGCAGGAGGACTTCTGAGTTCAAGGCCAGCCTGGTCTACAGAGTGAGTTCCAGGACAGCCAAGACTACACAGAGAAACCCTGTCTCAAAAAACCAAAAAAAAAAAAACAAAAAAAAGAAAAAAGAAAAAAGAAAGTAGGACTTAGTGGGTAGAATCTGTCAGTAAAACATTCAGCACATGGGCTGTCACTCAAGCAAAGGACTGAACTGATGCCATGACATCACTCCAAGGGCTCCTGGGTGAGGAGGCCTCCAGGGATGATGTCAGGATTTAAAATGGCTAAAGTACCTGAGCACTGGAATTTTACCTTGTAATATGAGGCAGTGAGTGGAGATGGGATTTCTTTCATATCAATTCACGTAACACAGGGTGGTGACTGGAAGGGAGGAAAATGACTCCAGTTTATATGTCTCTCCTCCTGCCAAAGGATCCTTCGACACTGGTACAGATGTCTAGTATGCCAGACTGTAGAGTAAAGAGCCAGCACCTGGCAGAGAGCAAGCTCCTGGTGGTAGGAAGGAGGGGGAGGCTGTTGTCATGACGACACTAATCACCTATGCTGCACAAACCCTGCAATAAACCTCTTCACATAATTAGGAGCTTAACTGGTAATCAAAAATATTCGGTTCTTTATAAGCAAGCTGGAATTGCTCTATGGATCTAATCTTCACATTTCCCAACTTGGGAGTTTTAAATTTGAAACCCTGACACTTCGGTGATGGAGATTGTACCACTTAATTACGCAGATTTGGGTTCTGTTGTGGAGAAAGGGTCCTGCTTTGGTGAGGGTAGCACCACAATTCCAGACTATAAATTCACAAAACTCTGGTTCAGCAAAAACAACTAACACTGTGATCAAATTGGTTTTGCAGTGGGAATGTTTAATTCTAATATAACTAATGTTCAATTCAAGGTTATAGAAGAAACCACAGCCACCGTTCCCTCTCTAGTCCACAGCTGAAAACTCCAGCCACCACCTGCGGGGCCATAGCACAAAGTTACAAGTGGAGGGAGGGGTGTGAACAGACAAGAACCACAAGATAAGGGTGAGGTGGGTGAACCAGCAAATATCCAAGACCAGGGAGCAGCGCGGTGGCCTGGGAGAGAGTCCCAGCTGATGAGAATGGAGACCCCTCCCACAGCAACACAGTTCGCTGCCTACCTGCCCCCTCACGCTCCATGCCCTTGCAGAACCCTGACCAACCTCACAGAACACACAAGCAGGAAAGCAAGACTCAGGAAGCGGATGGACCTGTGATGCAGGATGCTGGTGGGGATGTAAGCACAGAAAGAAAAGTACTTCCTGGGCCTTTGATGACACTTTTTGTTCTTTCAAAACATAGTACTCTTACTGTGCTTGGACTCTTGGCTTCACAACACCACTGTGAGTAGGCATTTTTGTTCATGGAAAAACTAGTCGATGAAGGAGTAACTGTCTGCAAGCTTGAAGCACTAACAAGAAACTGGATAGGAAGGGAGAGGGTAAGACAAGAGCATCTTTAATGTCTGAAAAAGAAACTGTTCCTTCGCTGACTTCTGGCCTTGGTGGGTTTTGGCTGCTCATTGTAGGGATGTCTACCAATTTAAAAAAAAAAAAAAAAAAAAAACAGAAGAAAGCAAATGAGACAGAAATGGAAGTGTAGGGGTGTAGATGGTGTAGATGACTGGCCATACTAAGCTCATAGTGGTAAGAAGGAACGTGATGTTGAGACAGGTGAGACTCATAGAGCCTGGACGCTGGATCTGGGCTGACCCATGTAAATCCCTATCACAGAGACACTGAAAGCTGAGAGCCAACCCAACCTGAGGTGGCGATAGGACAGGACAGAGAAAGATGCAGAGACTCTGAGGTAGGCAAGGGCCATTGGACAATGCCCCCAGCAGCACAAATGAGTATGGTCCACTATAGTCAGCAATTGCACAGGGGGACAGGTCAATTCCACAGTCACCGCCCTTACCACAAAGAACAGAACGTAGCTTGCGAAGGCCCACACAGCACGTGCCACAAGCCCTATCTCCCACCTATGCCTTTCCGGCACTGACCCTCCACATAGAAGAGGACATCAAAGCCTGTTCTCTAGCACCTCCAGCAGTACGCAGCACAGAGCAGATGGCAGTGCATCAGAACTCTCATTTGAGTATGCCAATGACAGCGAGACAACACTACAGTAAAAAGGAATTCACTCAGATTGAAGGAAGCAAGCATTCTTCCCAGCATCCCCCCTTAACTCTCCCTTACCACCTCCTCAATAAGACTCAGTTCTCTCAGAAGATGGTGAACAATTTGGCTATTTTGAAAGCCTCAAAAAGCTACAGTTGTTAAAAAGCTAAGTTTGTCTTTGAAAATTATAGGCACAGTTTCTCAGGAAAGCAGGGTGTTCATATGTCCCTAGGGGATCCTAACTGTCTCAGAGAGGAGGGTTCCAACCCCAACTCTGCTCTTCCTGATGCAGGACAGCAGGAAATCCCCAGACCTTATGGGTCATTAAGCCACAAGATGTACAACTGAGAACAGGCTCAGCACCCTGGCACCTCACAGGATGCCTGCCTGAATGTGGTATTAGGAGATTTGGGTTTCTCGTTATTCGTTAATGAGGAAAGGCGTCTTGGACTTTCAGCTAAGACCTTCTTTCTGATGCTGTATTCCAATTAGGAGACTGCTCAGACACCTGCCTCTCAGCAATAGGATCTATGGAAACAAACTTTCTGAGGACACAAACTGATCATAAATCAGTTCACTAAGCTGACTTATCTCTATCTAATTAAGTCAAAAGCAGCCGCAGGTCTTCGTATCAGTCTGCAAAACAGCCCTGGTTCAGATTGTGAATAAAGCAGCAGAGAGAATAAAGGACCCAAAAAAGACCAGCAACCCAGGCTGCTCATCCTGAATCCTTGCTCAGTACCCAGGCTGCTCATCCTGAATCCTTGCTGTGAGCCCAACAAAGATAGTTCATTCACCTCACACCAGGGGCTCTTCCACTGGGACAAAATTCACCTCAGTGGGTTGTTTAGTGGCCACTCTTGTTACAAACAACAATCCAGTGCAGGCTCTGGGGAAGCTATGCAGCTTAACCACCCCCCTCACCCTCTCCACCCACCAGGGGCAGGTCAGGAAGGCAGCCGGAAAAACAGGGCTACTGTATCATGTAAAAACTCTTAAGTGCTTGTAAGAGGGAAAGTCCAACAAATTTATTACAGGCCAACGGCTCATAACAATAATCTACAAAGAGTTATTTCTCAGTAAGAAATACATGGCAGTAGGCCACCTGAGAATAAAGAAAACACCTTCAAACAGCTTTGTAGGAAAGAAGCCAGCTAGAGCCATGAAGTAAAACCAACCGATCCTTAAGACATACTGCTCCCCACACTGGGAGGTTCACTTCAGTTAAAATGGTGCCTGCTCAATCCAAGGACTAAGAGGTAGACTTTTAGATCCCACAGGCCAGCTTCGAACATAGTTCTCAGCTCTACGAGGTTCAAGAAGCCTTTGTGGGGAAGGGCTAACAAAATCCACTGAGATCTTCAGGAGTAGAGTCTCAGAGCACAGGTTGGCAAAAAGAGTCAAAGGACCATCCACCATGATAGAGAAATCAAGGCAGCAGAAGCCTGAAGCAGCTGGCCACAGGGCATCCTCAGAAGAGAGCAGTGAATGCAGGAGGGTGCTCAGCTCCCTTTCTGCAGGCTTCCTTGCCCAGAGAATGATGTCAGCCTCAGTGGGCAGGTCTTCCTGCCGATTAATGTAAATGAGGTACACTCTCACTCCCAGGTGATTCTAGAGTCTGCTGAATTGACAATTAACACTGACCACCTCACACACTAACATGCAAGAGTCTGCAGGGCAGGTCCAAGTTCTCTGTGGAGTAAAATGACCAGGTACTTTTTTTTAAAATCAGCACAGAAGAAAATGCTACCTAAAAGGGGAAATCTGACCACTGCAGAAGTTGCTGCAGTCTTCCAGGACGCTGATCCAGTTGCTCAGCCACACCCTTTCTTTTGGAGGTAGACATCAAATCCCATATCTCACCACGTATTTTATTTTCTGTGTATGTAGAAATACCTGCATGCCTATATGCTCTGAATGAGTGCTTGGTGCCCTCAGAGGCCAGAGAGAGTGTTGGATCTCCTGGACTGGAGCTACAACTGGTTTTGAACTGCCATGTGGGTGCTGGCAACCAAACCCAAGTTCTCTGCAGTAACAACAAACGCTTTAAACCACTGAACCATCTCTCTGGTTTACATCCTACTATTATAAGGGATGTAGCCCAAGGCATCTTTTCTATACAAAGATGCCAGGATTACCTAAAGCAATCATGGCAACCACCTCAACTTCGGGGGGGGGGGGGGGAGGTGGAAGAGCAGACCATGCTGGGACTCCCGACCCACACTGAATAGAGGTAAGCTCAGATTTACAGGCTGCCAGCAGGGACTGAGACTGGCTACCTTGAAGACTGCTCCTCAACGGGGCCCTTTTCCTTTGCTCCTTTACATTGGTAGGTGAAATAACAACATTAATAAGGCAGGTCTACATGTCTGTATTTTTCACTGCCGGAGGCTCTCCTTGGCTGGTTCCTATAGATATCTGCATCTGGCTCTCTTTTCACAGCAAGCACTGGTCTAGCTCAGCACCTCAAAGGGCTCAGGGACGCTGCATCAACACATAGATGAAAAGCTGCCCCATTATCTTTCTCTGCAAAGTAACCCATCACAGTCTATAGTCATGATACAACCTAACATGCAACCTCTACAAATCACCTCTGTCAGAAGGACACTGGTGGCCACTTATGGTGGTGCACACCTGAAATCCCAGTACTTGGGGCTAAGGTAGGTGGATCAACACCTTGAGAACATCTTGGCCTACAGAGTGAAGAGTCTGGCTTAGGCTATATGGAGAAGCATTATTTTTTTTTTTAAAAGAGGGATGGGGAAGGAGATGGAGATAGAGAAGAATTAATGGCATTTATCCTACCTCCTGACTCTAAAGACTCACACTGAGTCCTTAGCATGTGGCCTTGGAAGGCTTACTGACACATATCAAAACCTGGTGCCTCAATTTTCTGGGGTGAGCACAAGGCCACTAAGAGAAGACCAATGAAAAATGTGGTCTCTATCAATCAAATTACATAGAGAAGTTTTCTTCTACCTCATGTTTGTATTAAATGCATAAAATGCAGAATTTGGGGTGTGGGCCTAGAAAGCCTCAAGCCACATAGAAATTAGGGTACATTACTGAGACAGGAGCCTGGCTCCTAAGATCTGTGCTTGTTGCAGGTGTCTATCAACTCTAAGGATGGGTCAATCAATGTGGTGTGATCAATAAAGAAACCTGAGTGTAGAGGCAGACAGACAGACCTCATTATCTAAGCTGCAGAGGTTCTGATGGGTGAGCATGAGAAGGAGCCTCAGTGTCAATCCACACCCAGAACTCACAGTGAATGTAGGACACAATTTTAAAAAGAACTTGGAAACATCCTTGACATTCATTTGTCATGTTCCGAGACATTTTCAGTAGATTTGCAAAACCTAGATTGTCATAAATTAGTATAATGAATATCTATGTTTATTCAAAAGCAGTTAAGAAATTAGAATCAACACTAAAGCTACATGAGATAAAAAGGTTAACTATCAGAATGAATGCAAGTTATCTAAAAACCAAGGGCAAAGGCCTGAACACCCTTGACCCCAACCTCCAAATCTAAGGGCTCCTGGCCCTGAGACTTCAAATTCAACTCCAGAGCACCTTGGTCTTTGAGTTTCATGTATGGGGTGTTCTACCTGAAATATCTGTGGGAAAATTGCAAACCCTAAATACTAACATCTAGACCTCTGGCCCCAGCATTTCAGATAGGTAACACAGGTACCCATATTTTCTAGGAGAATTTTATGAAAGGTTCTTTGTGACAGGAAGCCTAGCCAAAGGCTTTCGTTTCTCATCTTTAAGAAAATTCATTCTCTTAAAAATTGACTAGGAATCTTGTTCTGTGCTTTATTCAGGTGGTGTTGACAAGCTAGACGGCCTAGACCTGTCCACTGTGCGTCCATTTGAGGGTCTTTGAGTCAAGCATCAAAGAGATACAAAGGATAACGCAATTTCTAAATTGGGTCCAAGCCCGTGACTCACACTAAGGTTTGACAGCAGTACACATCATGTTGGTGCCAGGTTTCAAACAGACTCAGAGGCTCCTCTGTTGGAGGCTGGAAAAGAAACTCCGTAAATTGGAGAGACAGCTTGGACTTGTGGCCTTGCCTTGATTCACATTAGTGGGCAGTCCCTCTGTGAGATTCTCCATCCTCCAAGGGCCCGATAAAAAACAAGCCTGAGTTTTTGACACAATCCCCCACTACCAAGGAATCAGAACCATATTTTGGGCAGAAGTCAACAGAAGCCTGCTGATAAAAATGGAGGCAGCTTTCAGGGATACCCAGAGAGGGAATGCTGGAAAGGCCAAATGAAACAGGTCAGCTCAAAGGGCTGAGGAGTCAGGCAGCATCAAAGGGAAACAGATACATAAGCTAAAGGATCAGAGCCTTCCAGAAAAGCAGTCCAGGCTGACACTCAAAGGGATAATGAATACAAACTATGTCAAAGAAAAACTCTGCTACCAAGAATGAACTGGTTGCACCAGACTGCTGGGATAAGGGTACCAGACTCCTTCCTGGTTCGTTGGTTGCTCTGAGCAAAGGACTGTCAGTAAAGCAGCTGGACAGACTACCACTACACCAGCAGCAGTCATTCTAAACACACGAGGAACGCCTCCGAGTAACGACACAACAACTGCAGCTGTTTGCTGCTGAAGCACAGCCAAACGTTTCAGCAGCTTCCACCATACTCCCTGTGTGTCAGGGAATCAAACCTCTTTTCTCTATACACACATGCTGCTGAAGAGCTAGAGTGTGCTTTTAGTTGTAAGCACTCAGATCTCCTACTTTGTAACACCAACATCTATATCTCAAGCAATTTTTGAGACATGTATTCTCCCCACCAACCTAAGAAGTTATTCGTAAAGACAATCACACTGGTATGAAAGCCAGGGCGATGAGAACCAGCAACAAGGCTTCTGGATGCAAACTTGGGGTAAGCCAAAATTAATAAACCACTTCAATGATAAATCAAAAATCGTAATTAGTATTTTAATTTTTTTATACATAATAGACCACGTAACACTAGACTGAATATTATATTACCACCACATAATTACACCACAACATGCTATACAGCCCATCCTCAACACTGTTATTAGACTCATAAAATATGCTTCCAGAATGAGAAAAAATAGCTGTCAAGAACTGCATCTTATTATTCAACTATTAAACTTTCTTAATCATCAATCAGTTTAATTGCTCCTGACATGGGTTATAAATAACAATTTGTGGTTCAATAAAATACCACCAGGGATAACCCCTTCACTCCCGAGCTGATCAAATTTTCTTCTTGGATATTCAGGGATGATTTTATCTGGGATTCAGTCATTTCCATTTCACCTGCTTTTAGTATTTTGAACCATTTTTGCTAATTTATACACAATCTGTTATGCCATAGCTGTATAAATTATACAGCATTATCTCCCATTAGACCCTAGCATGCAGACAACCCAGTTCACTGTAGCTCTCATGAGACTGAATGAAGACATTAGTGCTTAACAGTGTTCAGAGCTGGGGACTGTCCATCCTCCAGTTCAGTCAGTAGGGTCCTTAGTTCCAGCCTGCCACGCATAGATGGAGCTGCATCAAACATGGGCAACCAAGAGTGGTCCTTTCCAAGGACCATATTGGAGGGACAGAAGACAAACATACCAAGCCTTGGAACTAAGTCAGAGCTCTACTTCTGACCATGACCTCATGCTCCATCTGTCACAACCTATATGTATGAGCTCACCTCCCTCTGCCACAGAGCTCCAACAACCCACAGAGGAGTCTCACTAGACACCACTCAATGCACCACACAGCCCTTCCTGCCCTCTGTGAGAATGCACACTGCTAGAATTACAGAAGTGGGATGAGGGGTGGGCTGCAAGACCTGGGAGTTATGTCCAGTGGAGTCACAGACATCAGAGAGATGGGAGTAAGAACCACACACCCAGGTAAACAACTGGAAGCAGAATGAATGGAAGGAGCCTCAAAGCAGTCTACTGCCAGAGATGACAGACCCTACTCTGCTTGAACAAGAGGGCCAATGTCCACCCTACTTGAAGAACAGAGGAGACAAAGGCTTCTGGAAGTAGATTTTTAGGTGACTTAAGTCTGGAGCAACGAGAAAGCATTCAGCCTAAACTGCATACATCTGATCACCTCAGCTCCCTGAACGCCTCATGTGCTCCTGTTGGTAGCCAGGCACTCACACTGGCCCATAATGCTCTCCACAAGGAGTTACAGAGGCCTATCTAGAGAGTGTGGAGTTGCTGTTCCCCATAGCCCCCTTCCAGTCACTAGCTTGATACCCTGGAGGCACTACCAGCTTGCCCTTATACTCCAAGCCTCCCTGTGCACTGCATGCCCTGCCTCCTCCACATGACCTTCCTCAACTCCGTGCCTCACTCCCCACCTTTCTTCCACTAGTCTGCAACACTTCCCCACAGGCACACAGATCTCTCACATGAACCTTGCCGTGTACCATAGTTCTTAGCGGTGCCCTCAATCATCAAGGTTCTCACAGGCTCTACAGGAACCTAGAACCTAGCACAGAGTCCTGCCTGTCATAGGCACATGAAGACACGAGGCAGAACACAGACATAATAGGGAAGTCATGCAGCACTTACTCAGGGTGTTACATTTGCAAATGTCCCTGTCACACAAGGTATTAGAGGTATTTATTCTTGGTGATATGGATGAGACTAAGGAACGGGGACAAGCTATATAGGGTCCATATTCAAAGTTCTCAGGCTTCAGCCAGAAAAAGGAAGTCAGGTGGGAAGAGGCAGTCAGGCTGATGCAGTGGTTCTGCAGGCAAGGAAGCTCAGGAGCCCACAGAGGGGAGGAAAGGGGACAGGGCACTAGTGGGGCCTGCTGTCGCCATGACTCTTGGTATAGAGTGGGGAACCTGTGCCCTCTGACCTGAATATCCCTTAATTAATGCAACAGACAAGACTGGAGCAACAACCAAGAAAAGCTTCCAGGGGCCACCAAACTGCTCACACTGCTAGTGTTACATGTCTCCATCTGGACCCACAGTGAGCAGCGAGAGAGTCACGCTCCCCTATTCCAAGGTGAAGGCACTCAGCAAGGCACTGGCCTGTGAGGGGCAGAGTGAGACAGCTGAGGAGTCCAACAAGAACGCTTGCGCCCCTCAACTGCCAGGTCCACTGGACTCAGCTGGCGTGGGCTTGCAGATCTCCCCATGTGGAGAGTACGAACTCAATGCAGGAGCTTTCACGGCCCAGCTCAGCAGCCTTCTCTACCCAGCTTACGAACTGTAACTTACAAACCGTAAGGCAGCACCTGCTCCTCTTCGGGGTTTCTGAAGGGGACACACAGGAAATGGTCCACTTACCAAAGCCTGACACAAGTCAACATCTGGCAAATGTGAAGAAGGTATCAACTGGTCTCTGAGAACTCCCACCGAATCCCAGTCTGAGTAAAAGTGATGCTGACAGCAGACTTCCAATGGGAAGCCTGACACTGCAAACAAGGAAGAACACTGACAGAAGAAACTGGCTACACAATCCTACGCCTACTGACAATGTGTTTTAAACATAGCCTTTTTTTTTCAAACATGCACTATGATACAATTAAAGAGGGTTGGGGAACGTTGGGTGGCCTAAAACTCACCATGCAGACCTGGCTAGCCTGGATCACACTGTGTACACCATGCTAGCCTCAAACTCAGAGCTCTGCCTGATTCCACCTCCGAAACTCTAGGATTAAAGCATGTGCCACCACATCCAGAGTGAATTCCTGAAGTAGACAGACAGACAGACAGGATAAAGGAGGTCAGCAGGGCCTGAGAGCCAACTGAAAGGGTTCTCAAAGACCGAAACGAAAGAATCACCAGTAAATCAAAAAAAAAAAAAAAAAAAAAAAAAAAAAAAAGTAATACTGGACCATAACCAAAATCGTAAAATACCCTGCAATTCCTATTAAGACAAATGACTAGGGATCAGGCACACATGTGAGAGATAGACAGACCTCCCATGCAGAAATCCAAACACTAATACAGACCCTTTGAGAAGCAGAGAACAGCATCAATTCCCTTAAATGAAGGCTAGTCAATGACTACCATCCGAAGGACAGGATGTGAAGCGAGAGCACAGGTGTACCCCGGAAACAACTGGAAAGCAATTATCCCAAGCCTGGGATCACCATCAGCATCAACAGTACTGAGGCCATGGTGACAGTATGCAGCCTTGAGCCCACATACTATATTTCTCTATTCTCTTCCCAGAAGCCCATTACCCCAGTAATAAGAAAAACACCACAGAAAACCAAATCCAGAATGATGTACAAAGGTCTAGCAAACAGCATGGCCAAGTCCACTGTGTGGAAACAGGACCTGGGCAAGGCCTAAAAAAGGAACAGGTGGACATCCCTTTGTGGAAGGATGGGGGTGTGGGCAGCATTACAAGATGTCTCTAGGAGAAAATCAATACTCCTGCTTACCATGCCCAGCCCAGAAAGCAGAGGCAGGGTGTGGTCAAACCACAACCGGTGTCATTGGTGCCCAATGACATGGTACCAGGGAAGCCAGAGCCAGAGATATGGAACTAGTCCAAATGTAGAAGATGGAAGAGAATGGAACATAGGCCCAGGACCTGAACCTGAGGTGTAAGGCAAAGTCTTTGCTGTCTCTGCATCTAGGTGGATGCAGCAATCAGAGAAGACAGCACAGGCCTATGCCCTGACAACAGGGTATGTGACCTATGTCTTTAAGTGCTGGCCGAGGAGCCAGATGATGTAGGGAGGGGTACTCAGGTGGCAAGTTGGACTATAAAAGTAACAAACACCAGGTCTGACCCTTGCACGTCATTGGCACCCCTGTGCAAATGTGGTGAGAAGGCCCATGTGTCCAGAAAACCACAAGTGTGATGTGTGGCTTAGCTTCTGAAGTTCACAAACCACCTGCAAAGAACTGATGGGCATCTACACACATGGCACAGTGAAGCCATTAGCATGCCAGAGCAGAGAACAGAGAAGGCGAGAAGGAAGGCCAGAGAGAACAAACGCTAGGCAGTAGAAGACATGTCAGTAGCAAAACAAGGAGTCAGAGACGACAGCAGTCAGAGATGACAGCAAGCAAGGGCCCATAGATGCGGCCAGGAGGGCTCACTGGCCTGGAACCAGAAGGGAGAAGCTTTCAAAGACAAGTGGACAGACCACAGAGGAACACAGTGACTGCTGGCAAATGGTCACAAGTGGCCTCAGAAAGAGCTGACTCAGAGAACACACAGGGTTCCGCCTGTCCTGTGCAGATGCCCCTGCCTTGGCCACATGGCTCATCTTGTTCTCAGCCATAAAGAATGGCCTCCTCTGGCTGACTCCTACCTTTACCATAACTGCTCCAAGATGTGATGCCAAGACGCAGTAGACGTGAGTAGACAGACCTATCTGCCCTGCACCTGTGGCACAGTGTGTGCTTTCACGGTATAACCAGGACTGGGGACAGAACAAAAGCCACTGCCGCACAGGACAGCTGTGCACTTGAGCCTTCTGCTTCAAACTCCATTTGTTATAAATCAGGTTTATGAATTTTGTATGGATGTGAAGGAAAAAAGCCATCCGTCACTGCTGAGATGCTTGTCCACTTCCTGCCTCACTGTAGCTGGACAACGGGCATGAGGACTTGTCCCTAATGGCGCATTATCACCACATCAAACTCCAAGGCATAGAAGGCAGTGGCGCCCAACCTGGAATGAAAGACAGCCTTGTCAACGTAGACTTCCAATCCGTCCTTCAGCACCACTGGGCTGGCCATATATTTTCAATACTTAGTGCCCTAGGCAAAAGCGCACTACCTTCATTACTCTTTGGAAATACATAATACATGAATCCTGCATCCAGTTGCAAAGGCCCAATGTTAGACTGCATAGCCCAGCCTCAGTAATGCACTGGTATGGAGACTGTTCTTCCAAAGTGATTCTGTATTTTATTGGCAAACTGGTACATTATTGTTGTAATAATGATTTAAATATAAATACCATCAGAGCTATAACCATAATGCACGTAACTTTATTTCAAAGACTTCCCAGCACTCACATCTCAGTCATTAACCTCCCCGAGCAGAGAAGCTGCTGGCGCTGTCTGTGTTCTGCAGATGCTAAGTCCACACAGAGACAAAGGGCAGATAAATGAGGGCTGGGAAGCTACTGGCGGCTTTTCCCCCACAAACACACACAGATGTGGGCACATATGGGTGCAGATGCAGCCCCCACCCCATGCCTCTTAGGGCAATATCACGTCTGTATCTTACAGGGAACACAAGGCAGAAACACTTGCAAAAAGTTTCTCTAAGCAATGCAAAGTCTGTCTGCAAACTGGAACAAAGGCAGAGCAGGCAGGGGTGGGCTCCAGTGCTCCTGTGGTTCCCTAGACTTTACACACAGGAGCACACGAAAGGCACAAGAACAGTAAAGGTCCACTCCTCTCCTTCCTTCTCCTCCCTTTCAGCAGCACAGTCCCCCACTTACCACTCATCTCCTCTCAGGAAGGTCCAAGGCAACTACACTGATCCACACGCTGCCACCACCCTTCTCTATGGTCCTCAGATGTCACCATACCCAAACTAGAAACGATGACCAGCCAGCATTGAGACTGCTGGCAACTAGCTCTGACCTTGGGCAGGAAAAGAAGAGTCAAGAAGCCCTAAGCCTCCAGCTGGCTGCCTGGACAGTAGACACAAAGACCCAGAAGGACGGTGGCCAGATCAACGGCTTCCATGTTTGTTTGATAGAAAAGTAATACTATAAGGTCAGGACACACAGCACATCTAAGCCTAAGCTTGGTCTTCCAAAAGCCATCCCTCTCTCAGGAATGCCCACCCTCCGCACCCCTTGTGGCATGTCTGTGGAACTACCTCCGAAGCCTCCTCCTCTTCCCTGTCGCCTTTCTCATTATCTTCTTTCCCTCCTACTTTTCCATCCACTGTGCAGATCATCAACAAATCCTCTGGCCCCAGCTCAATCTAAGCAGACATCACCACCTGCCTCAGCAACCACTAACTCCAAACCACCATCATGGGCTGCCCACCTAGACTAGCACAATGGCCGAACTAGTCTCCTTGAGTCTGGCTAGCTTCTCCTCAAACCTAGTCTCAGCACATTTCCAGTGTCCTACTATTGCTTTCTCTGCCTATGGATCTGGGTCTCCTGCCCAGGCATGGAGTGCAGCCTCCAGCCACAGGGGCAGAGCTCCAGCCACAGGGGCAGAGCTCCAGCCACAGGGGCAGAGCTCCCCTCACCACTGTGAGGTCTGGGCCTCCTCCAGCTCTGTGCAGGCTTCTCTAAGGTGAAGCACAGGGTTTGCTTCCACTTCCAGAACCCACTTACGGAGAAGCACAGACTAGCTCTGGATCAACACGACCACGTATCACCACCTTCCTCACTCCGTAACTCCTTCTTCTCACTCGTTCACCTAATGCTACCTTCTCTCCATCTTGTAATACATTTTAACACAATATGTTTTTAAATATGTTGAATGCCACCAGAAGAATAAGTTTCTTGAGTGCAGGATGCAGTAAGCATACATGGCACGAGCGGGACAAAGCACACATCTGCTAAGCAGAAACCAGATCAGATACTCCCAAGAAACAATTCTATGTACTATCACAAAGTAAGCGACAACTGTCAGAAACTGCCCTACCACTTGAAACACCTATACTGGCCCACCTCACCCCTGTCCCCACACCACAGCACAGCAGGTGCAGCACAAGGAAGGCAAGTGTGGTTTCTCCACCTCCTTACCTCCTCAATGGGTGACCCAAAGCCAAAAGTAGCCCGGTTCCCTCCTCCAGCTAACACCTCCATTCCGGATGGTCTAGAAAAGACAGCCCTCCTCAAGGTTCAGTTTCCTCTTATGGAAATGAGAGGATGGCCCACAGGTTTACACATCTCCTTCTGTCACTCAGCCTCTGCCTCCATGGTGACAAACCTGCCCTGATGTTCAGGCCTATGCCAATATCTGAGTAGACCTTGAAGCTACACCTGTCTGAGGGTCGGTTCCAAGTTCAGTGCTTAAAAGTCAGGCACCAGAGGAGCCACACATCTTACAGGAGCCAAGAGTGTAGGGAGGTTTCCGGTGCTGTGTCTATCCCCTCTGTTTGCTCTGTGCCCAGCACATACGGCTGAATTTGCACGGGGCATGAGGCATACCTCAGGCAGGTTTCTAAATGTGCTGACACATAATACTTTTATGTGTCAGTGTAGCATGGCCACAGGAGGGAAGTGACACACAATGGAGAAGCACACTGCCCACATGTGTCTCAGGCTCTGAACTATGCCACTTCTTTCTTCTTAAAAGGTTGTGACTTCCTCCTCCTGGGCCAGAGACCACTGTGCCTATATCAACAGAGTCCCAAGCTAATGAGAACTGAAGCCAATACTACAGAACAAAGAACACCAACTCCCATGATGAGCTAGAGGGACCATGCTCTGCTGAGGAGGGGACCCTGTCCCATGGAGGCTCAGCCCATGGGACAACCAAAGGAAGTGGGTCTCCCACGCAGAGCTTCGGTCACATGCTAATGTGTCTTTACTGGAGCGTACCCAGGAGGTCATGAAGCAACTGCTGCTCTTTGCTAACAAAGCCTGCTTTGGGGCAGAACTAGCAAGAGGAGAAATGAGTGAGGTCCACATCCTGTCAGTTCAACAGCTGGAGGGACACCCTGGACTGGTTGAGCAGCAGTGACTTCATGTCTCTTGTTCACATACAGGGTTCCATTTGATGGCATGCAGGTTGTTTTGTCCTCGGTGTGCTCTGTCAATCTTCCTGTTCATCTCTAACGCTCCAGCCCTCTGTCCTTGTGGACCTCCAAAGGCATGTTTCCTAGACAACACAACACAGCTCAGAACACCTCATTTATGCAAATGTACAAAGAGCATCCTTCTCTCAATCACAGCTGGCATTAAAAGGCATGTTTATCAAGTGAGAGCAGGAGTCTAAAAGCCCTGGCAGTTTTTCTGCATCTCTCTGGAGAAGAAAGAGCTCAACAAACAGGTCCCCCAAGTGAGCAATACAATGGAAGGGGCAGCAGACTCTCCCAAAAGGACAGCCAAGCTGTAAGCAGATAGACACAGAGAGGGTAGGTGACCTCATTTCCTGCACAACACCCGGAGCAAGGAAGGGAACAATCATACCAGCCAAGGCCAGAGCTCCCATTCAAAGAAAACCAGAAATGTGCAACAGACAGACGGATGGACAGGAAACGGGCAGACAATGGCTTTCACACACTGCATATGCAGGCCTGCACCTCTCTGTCCTATCTGCAGACACTCAAGTCTCGTCATTGCATAAAATCTAAGGACAATTCAAAACCATTTATAGCAGATGGAAAAGGCCAGGTGAAAAAGTTTACTTTTAAGCTAACAGTATGCCTCCGGTGCTGGTGGCTCAGCACTGGGAGAGGTGAAGTGGGAGAAGGACCAAGAATCCAAGGCCAGCTTTAACTGAGTAGGAAATTCTAGGTCAGCCCAAGCTTCCTTAAGAGACTTTGTCTCAAAAAGAAAAAAAGTGCATTTAAAGTTAAAAGGTTCTTAAATGAATCCAATCATTATGAAATAAAACTGCTATGCAAGAAAATAATAAGCACATAAAAACATAATCAACATTATTAGTCACCAAACAATACAAATTAAAACTACAATTAAATGGCACTTTGTATCCATTAGGATGACTAAAAAGGGAAAAAAAAATAGTGACCAGAGATGACAAGAATGTGGTTAAATAAGAGTATCGTGCTACCAACAAGACTGTAAAATGGCACAAGAATTCGGTTAGCTCAGAGGTCCCACATGACCAGCCATTCCACTCAAGAAATGAAATCACATCAGTGTAAAACATGATAGGTGAAACCACCCACTGAGGACTAGCTGGTGAGTCCTCATCACAGAAGAACTCCTGTTACAGAAAGGATGCTAGCGTGTGCTGCTGCCCAGACATGGGTCCAGAAGTGTATGATGCACAAAAGCAGCCAATCAGAAAAGGTCACACAGTGAACGACTAAACATGGGGTGGACAAATCCACACACAGAAGTGATGAGAGATGAGTGGTGGCCAGAGCCTGGGAAGGGCGCACAGATGGAGCATGGCGTCCCTGTGGGAGGTAAAGCAGGCCAGTGACCATGGCCGAAGGCTGATATGACAAGTCCCTGAAAGTCTTTTCAGTCACCATCCCCAGTGTTCCAGCCTGGCCACCTAGCAATGCTCTGTCCTTCACAGCTAAAAGACCAGCTCTCTGCCTACCTCAGACATGACCACATTGCAACGCTGGACCATGTGGAGAGGAAGCTGAGAGCTGCCTTCTGACCCCGCTAAGCATACTCCAGCCAGCGCAGCACCTCACAGCTTCCGATGGGAGATGAGGTTCATTAATTACAGGGAGATAGATGCCACAGAGAGGCTGGGAGCAGCAGCCAGAGCAAAGCATGTGGTCCCCTCCTAATTACATTAATTGCAATTAACTCTCTCCTCCTTCACAATTCTCCCACTCTGACACCTGCCCAGGCCTCTGGCTTCAGTTCACTGCCATCATGCTGCCAGTGGCCCTCGAGCTCATTTCCATGGAGTCCCTGAAGTGAAGAGCTTCTGCCTTGCGGCCCTAGGTGTGTGCACCTTGGCATGCCTTCTCTAGCTTCACCAGTGACCCAATACCTAGGCTGCAGAGCAAACTAGTATCTCTCATCCTCAGCCTGCAGTAAAGTCACTGATGACAGACAGACACTTCATTTTTTCCTCATAATTCATTCACCCTAAAGGAAAAGCTTCATAAGTAATTAAATTGATTTTCCTTCCTATGTGGGACACAGATCTATTAGGAACAGTAAAGTAATGGAAAGTCTGTTTTTCCATGAGAATCCCTTTGGGAGACTGGCAATCTTCGTGTTCCAGCAAGAAGCACGTCCTGGGATGCAGTGGAGGGAGCCTCAGCGGACGGGGAGCCAAGCGCACATCATGTCTCTTCCTAATTGACATGTGCTGTATACATTACATTCAGGAGGGGTTCACAGACACTTTCTGGATCTAGAAAGGCTCTTAAATATTAATGCAGTTTGAATTCTTCTTGAATACTGTTCAATGCTTATTACTGAAGCAAAATTGCAGACATCTGACATCACTGGCATCGCTAAGCAATTGTGAAAGCATGGCCAAACTAGCCACTTCTAATTACCCACAAGAGACTCACGGAGACTTCCCTGAAGTAACAGATGGCCAGGGCTAAGGTTGGGCCTTTGGGAGTGAAGAAGGAGTTTCATAAGGCAAAGCTCTTCACTCACAGACAGACACACTCTTCCCACCCATCACTCTGAGTGAGAAAGTACTCAAAATGAAAACAAAAGACAGCTCCACTACTGGTGCCTGAAGGTGACCAGCACAGAAGGACATCTTGTCTGATGTCCTAAACCCAAGAAAAGAATGAAAGAACGGTGAGAGACATGTTCTCAACAGGAGAAAGTTTGGAATCTGCCATGTTCCTGAACTTCACTGGCATCAGTTTCCCGGCTGTGATATGGGATTGACTTTAGAGAGAATGTACATAAGATATAGGGCACAGTGTGTGCAGGACGCAGTGTGTGCAGGACACAGCAGGAAGGTACGGCTGTGGTGCATGGTGGTTGCCAGACCTTCATCTTCTTCCTAAAGTGGCCAGAGCAGGGGCTTGCATCCAGGCTTTATATACTCACTGTCCTAAGGTTTATTTCAGCTTACAGGTTACAGTCCATTATGTATGGAAAACGCCCACAGATCAATCTGATGGAGGCAATTCCTGAACTGAGCTTCCCTCTTCCCAGCTATGCCTACAATTATGTCAAGTTAACAAAAACTAACCAGGGTACTCCTTTACCACTCAACCTATTTTCTTTCTTTTTTTTTTTAAGATTTATTATATATACATATGTGTGTATGTATGTATGTGTATATATATATATATATGTATATATACATATACATATACATATACATATACATATACATATACATATACATATACATATACATATACATATACGAATGAAAGTAGCTGTCTTCAGATAATAGAGGAAGGCATCAGATCCCATTATAAATGGTTATAAGCTACCATGTGGTTGCTGGGAATTGAACTCAGGACCTCTGGAAGAGCAGTTAGTGCTCTTAAGCACTGAGCCATCTCTCCAGCCCCATGAACCTATTTTCAAATCAGAAAATCAGCTGGCAATCTGCATAGCCTGTACATGTTCCAGACCTAAAATGTTAGAAGCCCATTTGGGAAGACTGCTCCTACCCCATCACCTGAGCCAACCACTCCATCACCTGAGCCAATCACTCTGGAGTGTAAGGCTGTCTGAGCGATCATCTCCCTGGAATTCAGGACAGTGAACCAGGCCCTCTGCCACTCACTGTCCATGGCCCTCCATATTCATGAGATCCACATTTATGGATTCTAAAACTCACAGCTCAAGATTTCTGTCTGTAGAGAACAGGCACAGCCATTTTCTTGTCATTATTCCCTGATCAATGCAGGAAAACAACTGTTTACAGCGCATTAACATGCACGGTGTGGTGAGTCATCTAGAGACTGTTGAAAGTCTACAGGAGGAGGTGAAGGCTGCATGCAAATACTACGCATGCATATATGGATGCGAGCATCTGCACACTGCACTGTCCACAGGGGCCCAGGAGCCAATCTCCATAGATGCAGAGGGACTGCAATTGCTCAGCAACCATCCTGACTAAACCTGAACCATCTCAGAATTGCAAATCCTGATGGCACATTCCAAATTCACTGTGGACAGACCCCACCTGCTTAAGGCTCCTCACATACTTGGCTGCTGAGATGGAGTCATGACTCCAAATGAATAGGGTTCTGTTTCTTATACGTCCATCACCTAAGCATACTACTTTTTCAATATTTTAAGGACTTACTACCTTTCTGACGATGCCACCTCCTTTTCTCTATATTGCACAGGATTTTCACCTCTAGGTTTTTGAACACATGTGAGCACTGGACGTCTTCATCTCTGCACCTCCTCTTCCCCTTTCAGCAGTTAGCCATCTATGAATGGCATCTATTACATCTGACCTGAAAACACTAGAAAGAAGAAGGGATGCTCCTGCAGTGTTCTAAAATGCAATGTGACACTGCCTGCTGGAGGATGGATGCTGACTGTCCCCCAATCACCCATGGGCTAAGGAGGAAGCTACTAATAAGTAGTGGAACCTTTCAGAGGCAAGGCACCATGGAAGAACCATAGGTCATTGAAGGAATGCTGCTGATGGGGTCATGAAACCCCAGCCGATCACTTACAAAGTCATGGATCCTGCCATGCCACGTATGCACGTGCCTCAATCATGTGCTGCCCCACCGCAAGCACACAGCAGCACAGCCTGGTAATCTTGACCTTCAGCCTGCACAACTATAAACCTAAACAGACCTTTTCTTCTTGCAAGTTAATGAACCCAGTGTTTGGAACAGTGAAGGAAAGCTAAGGAGCACAGATCCCTTCCTGTGGAGTAACTGGGTGAGGAGACACAGCCCCCCATATATTCCTGAGATTTTTGTGTACTCACTAAAGACAGCATCCTCTAAGGCTGCAGAGTCAGAATCTGCCCCTACAATCAGTGTGCAATCTATAATCTGCCAGCTAAGGTGTGTCCACTAGTACAATAGAGGCATGATTGCTACAGGGGTAATCAATCGCTTTCTGGTTAGATTTGAGGCCCACTCCATTTGAAGGATCAGTCCCTGGTACTGTACACCTGATCAAAAGCCTATGGGAGGGATATCATAGGACTCAGGGAGAACCAACTATTATTGTGTTGCTAAATAGATGTCAAACTGCCTTCTAAACAGTTATGTCTCTATCCATAGATCTGGGTACCCTAACCTTGGTCAAGGAAGCTTCGGTTTGCAGTGGGAAGTATTCAATTCAGAGAACCATGACTGGTCAATGTCAAACAACATCACAGAGAGGAAACAAAACAAAACAACAACAACAAAAAAACCTAGAAGACAGGCAAACTTGGAGAGGAGCTGTGAGATGCTGTCTTCTGGGCATAGCACAGCTACTGCACCCACAAATTCACAGCAGCAGTGCCTGCTTGCACATGAATTCCAACTTTAGGTCAGAGATGAAAGAAGAACTTCAGGAGGCCTACACACTTTGCATCCTGTTTGGAGGAGAGTCTCATAAAGTCCTATGCATCCTGGAAGAACTACAGGCAACTGTTGTTTGCTAAGAGCAGAAGTCACTCTTTGAGTGGTCCAGCTACTGCCTTTGCTCAAGCAGATAACCCCCAATCCAAGCTCCAATCCAAGCTCACACAGGCAACCCTAATTAAATGCAGTAGCATATGCACACATGACCACACATGCACCAACACACATGTACACATACACATTCAAACATGCACACACAGGAAAGCAGGAAAGGGAATAAGAGGAAGGGATTTGGTGGCAGGAGAAGAGAATAAGGATAATTGGGGGAACTTGGATCAAAGAACATTTTATAAGTGTATATATAAAGTTGTGAAAAATAAAATTTTAAAAGAAAATACCCCACTTTTATAGACTTCAAAACCAGCCAGAGTCTGGAAAGTAGACTGTGCAGAGAGCAGTTTGTTCACGTGAGAAAATTTTGCTAGTTTGCTTTTTGAGTTAGTGATTTTATTTTCACTTTGTTAAAACAGAAAATTAAAATAACACAGGAGAGAAAGACAATGACTGCTACCAAACACAGCTTCCAATATCATCCCCTACCCCCTCCAAAATAACAGATCAAGCAAGATCAAGCAAGTTTCTATGTGCTCAGTACCTCCTGGAAGCAGAGGAAGCAGGATTCAAAAGAACTGCTGGTACCAACAGAAAGCCCAGCAGGCAGCACCTCTCTCAGACTCCTCCCAGGCCCAGCCACTTCAAATCTTCATAGAGGATAATGCTGCCAAGAGGAGCAAAGGGCTCCCTCTGAACTAGGCATACGGATGCTTCTGGTGCAGCACAGATCCTAGACCTGAGACAAGAAGACAGCACCAACCCCACAGACATGTCACAAGTCAGCCTGAGTCCTACACAACAAACGTCCATGCCAGGAATCAGGCCCTCCCCATGTGCTCCCCTGGATTGTGGCCCACTGAGGTGGATGAAGCTTGAGTTCTGAGGCCCTCACACCAGGGGCTCATGCACCCTAGCAGCCTCAGGAAGTTGTAAGAGGTTATGGTGCCCCACATGCTCAATGAGGAAGAGGGTGCTGTGGCCCAAGCTCTTAAGGATGCAGGCTGCAGAGTAATTAAGCACTTAGCACAGCATCCAACAAAGCGAGCTCGTTAATAACAGCAGTTAAGCCTCGATCCGTAAAGCACTTACACCTTCAATAATCTCACAAATGGCTTCGCGCATGAGCCAGAAACGAAGCATCATAACACCAGAGTAAGAATTCCATAACAATCCATCAGTGTGCCGGCAGACATCTGTCTTCTCAGGTTGTCAGTTGAAACACAAAGTGACAAATCGGAACACAGTGAAAGGACCTCATAACTCAGGGGAATGCCTGTGACCCAACACAAACAAAGCACACAAGGGAAGCAGCAAGACCACACCCCAGGAGACGCTGTTGGCAGCTCCTGCCTGGGTAGTCACTACAGACTCCACGTCAGACGGGGCAGGAAAACTCTGGAAGCACAGGTCAAGTCCAAAGCCACACATCTTCCTAAGAAGGACCACGGCCTTCACATGCTTCCTTTCCAGAAACATCTATCAGAGGCTGCACAATGCAACCAAGATGGAGGCTACATTGCTACAAAGCTGCCCATACCGACCACTCTTCCACTACCTGTTAACCCAAAACTAGAGCACTCCTGTGGGTACAGTCACTCATGTAACACGTCCAAGAGACTGTCAATCACATGCTGACTTCTGCTACACTGCCACACATCCACCAGACAACTGCAGTCACCAGGTTCCAACCCACTGCTGGTTTGTGGCGTGTTCTCTCTCTCTCTCTCTCTCTCTCTCTCTCTCTCTCTCTCTCTCTCACACACACACACACACACACACACACACACACACACACACACACACAAGCATGCATGTCTCTTTGCATTTCCTTCTAGGGCAGGCAAAGAGGCCCTTTACCTTATCTGAGGCAAACACGCAAATGTGAATGCTGGTGAGAACACAAACTGTTCTCCAAACCCTCTGAGACACTGAGCATCTGAGCCCTGGGCCATGCAGCCTTGAAGGATACTATCATGTGTGTAAGCGCACACACAGATGAGCTCTCTCCAGTCAATCATGTTAGATCACACCAAAGACAAGAGGAAATGGAAATCCCGCAAATGGCTGATGAAAATATGTAGTCAGTCATCTTTATGGTAAACCACCCAGTAAATGCTGTCAAGATGTAAAAATGGCTGGAGACATTGATTCAGTAGCACCTCTTCCAAGAATGAGTCAGTCATTCTTGGTGCCTCTGATACTACAATAAAAAAAAAATAACATAAATGCAACCGAGAATATATTTATTCTAATACTGCGTGTTTTATCCACAACAGAAAAAGAAGCTACACATGTGTCTGTCACCAGGAAACTACCAAACTGTGATCTCTCCTCACAAATAAGGAGCTCCATTTTCTTTTTGAGATACAATTCACATACCACTCAATTAGGTCATTTAAAGGTATTCTTAGTATACGCACTAAATTAAGCAGTCACAATCACTGTCTAATGTAGCATTTTACACCTCAAAAGGAGATCTTGCACTCATTCCCAGGCAATCCCCACACCCACATCCTGGGTCTCCACACCTGTTCTGTCTCAGGCATTTCTATTGCTGCAACCAAATGCCTGGCATGAAGCAATTTATGAGGTTTACCATGGCTCAGTCTGAGAGTGCAGACTGGCACAGCACAGAAGACACGGTGGCAGGAGAGTGAAACTTCTGGTCACACTGTATCAGCAGTTAGAAAGCAGAAGACAAACAAGGGGTGGGTTGAGACTACAAAATCTCAAGGCCTGCGACCATTGGCCCACCTTAGAAAGGCTCTCCTTATAAACATTCCACAAGCTTCCAGAACAGTGCCAGCAGCTGAGAGCCAGTGTTTAAACACATGAACCTATGGGGACAGTTCACACTGAAACCACAGCCCTTGTCACAGCTACCCTTGTCACAGCTACCCTTTCTATGGTGGATATAAAGAACTGGCTCTCTGGGTCCAATTTGCCTTCTCTAACAATTAATTTTTACGTGTTTTTATTGGCCATTTGCAAATTGTCTCTGGAGAAATGTCCATGGAAACATCTTGCCATGTTTTTGAAGCAGGCCGCCCTCCTGAGGTAAGAGTTCTCTATAGAAGACTTTGGCCGTCCTCCTGAGGTAAGAGTTCTCTATAGAAGACTTTGGCCGTCTTCCTG
>JANHMN010000012.1:16615994-16631051 GCA_030674055.1 Rhabdomys pumilio
CTTTGGCCGTCTTCCTGAGGTAAGAGTTCTCTATAGAAGACTTTGGCACACTTACAATTTGCAGACACTCTCTCTATTTGGCTTGTCACTTTATTCTTGATGGTATTGTTCACAATACAAAGCTATTCATTTGAGAAAGTCCCTTTTTTTTTTCTTTTTTGTCTTTGCTCTGGAAAGACATCTAAAAAATCATGGTCTAACCCAGGTCATGATGGTTGACTCCTCTTCTCCATCATCTTAGAAAACCCCCTTTTTATCTTTTTCTTATTTATTTATTTAGCCAGAGTCTCACTAAATAGCTGTGGCTGGCCTTGAACTCATCTTGAACAAGACCAGGCTGGACTTCAACTCAGAGATCCACCTGACTCCGGCCCCCGAGTGCTTGGACTAAAGATGTGCATCCTGGTCTCTCGTGACCCCTTAGATTTTAGTTTGTGGTCCGCCTGCCGTTGTCCTCTGAGAGGCAGGGCTGAAGGTTCACTCCTTCGAGTGATGACATCCAGCTGTTTTAGGACCATCCTTCTAGTACTCCTTTGTAAAATACTTTTAACACCAAAGGAGTTAATTTATATTGGGTTCTGTCAATATTTTTTTCTATACCGAATGAAATAATCACTTGGTTTTAGTCTTTGGTCTGTAGATAAAGAGTAATACATTGATTTTCATACACTGAAGTATTCTTGTAGTCATGGGATAAATTCCACTTCTCATAATACAGAATCCTCTCTCCACTTTGCTACATTGGGCTGCTAGCATTTGTTACGGAATCTCAGTGTGTAGTTTTCTTCTGGCAAAGTCTCCTACCTGGTTCTGCTCACGAGGCAACAATGGCCTCCAGTGGTGAGTGTAAACTGTTCCTCCCTCTTCTGTTTGAAAACCTCTGTGACACAGGCATGTTAATTCTTTACCATACATATTGTCTTGGCATGATGGGACTGTTTAAAGATTACTAATGCAATCTCATATATATGTAAGATATAGGTGTGTGTCATATCTACAAATGCGTATGAGAGAGAGGGGGTAGGGGGAGGGAAGAACCCAGTTTCTAGGAAGTGCCTCATGGGACTGTAGGGAAGAGCAAATCTGAAATTTAAAGGCATGTAGGGCAGAGCTACTCAGGCACACACTTGCGGAATCCCTGCTTCCTAGGCACAGCACTCTTCCCGGCTACAGCCTGCAAGTGCCCAAAAGAAGGAGGCCCACCTGCACATTGGAGGTATTCTGCTCTACCCAAAGGCAACTGATTTAAATGTTGCTCACAGAATTCTCATCTGCAGCAACACACACTGGTGTCTAACATCAGCCTGGCTACACTGAATTAGTCAACACAGCTTGGCTACCAGTGTCTTGCATGGAATTCCTCCATTCTGAACTTACTGTGCAGGTTACTAATAAAATCCCCTTGGTGCTCTGCATCTCTGAAATTACCAGTGTTGCCTGCTTGAGTGTCTCCCTCTCTTCCTTTCACTCTTTCTCAAACCTGCTCAGGTCAGCTAAAGCTGTGGGGACCTTCTCTGGTCTGCTGTCCAATTCACTTATTTCTGTTCTGTGCGAGCATACCCTTCCCCTCCTCTGTTTGGTCTTCCAGCGCCAGCAATTGTGACCGCGTCTGAGTGGTCTCTGCTGGGGGAGAGCCTGGCTGCACCCTCAGGTCTGTGTCTATTCTCACCTTCTGCATCTCACAGGGGCTTCTTGTGTCCTGAGTTCCAAAATTTCCAATTTTATTCAGACAGCCACTGATTTCTGCTCTGATGCTACTGTCTAGAAGAACACAGCATACCTGTATTGCACAGGCTCTCTGTGTCCATACTTGTCCTGCCTGAAACAAGCATCCTGTGCTCTAGAAAGGAGCATTGCCTCTGTGCATGGTTCTTGCTGGCCCTCTATCTTCCAGACCCTCAGTGGTCTTCTGCTGAGCTTTCCTACCCATTATGACAAGCATTATGCCAGCAATTTTTAAACATTTCTTTTCAAATGTTGAATGACTCTGTACGTACTTGAATAGTGCAGAGGCAGGCAAGCCTGAAATACGCACACACATGCACACAATACGTGCATCGTGGCTGCCATGTACAGAAGTGCACTGATAAGGCCTAAGAAAACTCCAAACCTCCCAGTGACAGCTTCTGGCCCATGTGGCCACAGTGTGACCGAATTTGTTTTCCAATTTGTCAGCAGAAGCCCACTGCTCTGGCATTTTGTAAACGTTTGTAAGCTCACAGGCACTGGGGTTCACACCTGTCGGTAATACTCTACCCACTCACGCCCCATCTGCACTTCCTCCTGGATGACATGGCCACAGAAGCTACACTGTGCACAGATGTTCCTTATCGTGCCTCTGCAGGCTTGGCAACAAACTGTGGACAGCAACAGAACCTCCCCACTTAGGAGCACTCCAGGAAGTCTGGCGATAAATTTAGCTACAGTACAGACTCACATCACACGTGGGAAAGACTGGTACACTGAGGTTAGACTGAAGGCCAGCATGAGAGCACACACTTCTGAAATTGATGCTGAATGAGAGGCCTCAGCATCATTCTCTCACCACTGTCCCTCAAAGCCCTTCTTCTTCTGTGGAAATGTGCAATGGAGGGGCAACCATGCGTGGACCCCAGCCAGTGTCCAGTCCTCTGGCTTCCATGTGCTTCCTGTGCAACCAGTGTGGTTACAGCCTGGCAGCACCACATACTTCAGCCATATTCAGAAACATCCTCTCCAGAAAGCAACGCTAAGAGCAAGCTGTACTTTAAGTTCTGACTTACAAGGAAACAAAGACATAAATATTCTTAATGCCCATGGGGAAATGCATTGTTTGTTCCAGTCCCCTGCCATGTTTGCTTTCAAGAGTAATTTATGAGAAGATGACATACAGAATCAAATCAACCTGAGATTAAACCTCCTGAGCGAGAATCCACTATGAGACAGTCTTCCTCGCGCAGAACAGTCATCGTCATTCCTCCCGAGCAGTCAACCAACATTCAATTACCCTAAGGTATCAGCCCAAAGTGCCTGGTCAAAATTGTTTCTAAATTGAAATAGCAAAGACGCGTGGGGTGAATGCATCTTTGTTTTTTTGGAGTTTTGTTTTTTCCCCCTCCTATACTCAAAATATTTATTTAAACTGAAATACATCCTCTGCTGAAAATGCATGAACCAAGGTGATAAAATAATGCTTCTTAATTTTAAGCCAAATTTAACATTCTTGGACAGAATCTGACAGTGACTGCTTTAAAAGTACAGGATTTACTTAAAAATTATACCATGAGGGGAGGAGTGCTTTAAAAAAAATCCAGTACCATCAGAATGTGTTCATGAATTATACTACATTATCTCACAGAATGCCACATGCAGGAGGCAGAAATGAGACTGAGGCAGGAAGATGTCTTAATTCAATGGGGAAAGCATATGTTACTATCGGTGCAAGTAAAGCACTGAGCACATGGCATACTGCCAAGTACAGTGATACAGGTGTGCAAACAAATTCAGAGGGAGGGATTCAGCACCAAAACTGCTGTCACCCACAAGTGACGATGGCTGCCTGTACTACAAGCCTGCTCCCATCTGATAATGTTTACTGTGTCCCAGGAACCTGAGCGACCTCTGAGCTAGCTAGAGGAGAGAAGTCCAAAAGAGTGGCCCACCAACAGGAAGGTCAGGTGTTCCCACTGATTCTTTCCCTCTAATCTGTACTTCCAAAAGTGGTAACCCTCTTTCTCTTACATGAGTTTAAAAGCCCTGGCTCTTAACTGCACAACAGAGAACCATCTTAGGGATTCAATCCAAATGGAGCTGCCAAACCCCTACTGTGTACATGACACCATCTTGCCCAGTTCTAAGTGCAAGGAAAAGGTAGACACCCAGAGGACACATGTAAACCGAGTCATAAGCCAAAGGGTTCAGCTGCTTGCTTGCCTCCCATCCTGTGGCCTCCATGCCTGTGGTCTCTTCCCTCAGCTGTAGTGATCTTGAAGATCACGCAGACCCTCTCCTGTGCTTCACACAGCTAATCCACCGCAGTGATTACCAGCTCCTCTCGAAACTAAGATTTGCAGTCCATGCACAGACCTTTCCTCAGAGCCTGCAGGAGAATCAACTGTAGGCAGGTTTACAAGCCTGGCTCATCCATACCCTCCTACAACAGCTCAGGGCATTCTCTGTGAGAACAGTCCATCTCTCTAAAGCTCTTCAATACATTATTATGGTCACCAATCCATCCTTCCTGGGCCCAGAGTTTCTCCTCCACATGAGGCTATTTCTCTGAGTCCTATAGCTTAAAAAAAATTAACTCTTATTTAGTATGTGTGCATATTCATCTTATCTTTACATGTGTATGTTCGTGGGGGGGAAGGGTGTGTGTGCAAGTGGGGGAGGGGAGGTCTTGCAAGAGCAGCTCTGTGCCCAGGTCCAGATTGACTCGCAGAGCACAGTTCCTACCTCCTCTGATCATTGTTTCTCCTAGACAATTAACACCACAGTCATGGCCACTCACCCTGTCTGCTAATGATCAGGAAATGCATTAAGAATCACTTGGGTCTTACAACATAAGACGGTGGTAAAGCAGTTAAAACAAACTTATTTACCACATTAATCAAATGGCCCATTTAGCCTGAACCATCAATCCTCTAAGCATGCGGCTGAACTTCGCCATTGACTGAGGGCCATAGACAGAGGTCCTATAGCTCCAGGACCCTTGTTACCTCTCAGATGGTCCTGAGAGGACAGAGATTCTAGGGGTGAACAGTGGCTCTCCTCCATGGCTTAGGAACGACCTGTGACAGAAGCAGCTCACTGGCTGCATGTATTGCTACCCTCAATGTGACCTGTCCCTGACTGATCCCATCTCTCCAGATGACCTCAAAAAGAAGGCTCTGCAGCTGTGTTACCGAGGGCAGTTATACAGTGATACGCATGCATCCAGTCTATAACCACACAAAAACAAGGCAGCGCCATACAAGAGGTGGTCTCATGAGAACAGACAATGTCAATTTTAAATCAGCATTCAAACTGAAGAGTGACCCATCCTATGTGCTTACTGTTTTCACACATGAATCAGAAAGTGCACACATTATTAATCAGTCATGTAGTAAACTTTAAACTGCTCAAAGCAGGTGATATCATGTTACGGTTTGCTACTCTGACATACATGAAAGAAAAGGTCACATGAGTGGGCAAGAGGACTCAGTGGGTAAAGAGGCTTGTTGCCAAGCCTGACAAACCAAGTTCAATCCCCAATATCTATATACCAGAAGGAGAGAAATGATTTTCAGAGATTGCCCTCTTGACCTCCACAGGCATGTTGAGGCATGTACCTATGCTATCTGCCAACCTACCTACACACACACACACACTAAAGCTCAAAAGAATGTAAACATACAGAACTCTGAGTCACGGCACAGCCTACCGCTCACACAGCTAACCGGTCTGCATGTGATCCACCTTCTCGCGAAGCAGCGCTACTGCTGTCAGGATCGGGAGATGCTGAAAACCAACAGGAGCACGCCTGGCTCACAGCTATACACAAAACACTGAACTAGCAATACTCTACTAGCACTAGTACAGTAACCCAGCCCTGAAAGACAGTGCGCTGAGGCCACTAGAAGAAACCAAACCCAAACAGACTCATTTCTCCCATATATTATTTTAAAACGGGATACTGTCAGCTGTGGGTATATCTGCAGTGAGTGAGTATGGATTTAAAGGTAGTTTTTAAAGCTGGACTCTGGGATAAGACTGCCACTCTCCAGGATTAGTGATGGCTATTGTTGGTTGTCAAATTTGACTACATCTGAAATTAACTAAAACCCAAATGACTGGACACACCTGTGAAGAATTTTTTCTTAATTAAACCATTTCAAGTGAGAAGAGCCACTTCTTTTTTTTTTTTTTTTTTTTTTAATTTATTCACTTTACATCCTGCTCACTGCCCCTCCTCCTGGTCACCTCCTCCCACAATGCTTTCCCTACTTCCCTTCTCCTCTGAGAGGGAGGAGCCCCCCCCAACATATCCCCCCATCCTGGCATATAAAGACTCTGCAGGGTTAGGCACATCCTCTCCCACTGAGGCAGACAAGGCAGCCCAGCTAGCACATATCCCATGGACAGGCAACAGCTTTTGGGACAGCCCCCGCTCCAGTTGTTCAGGACCCACATGAAGACCAAGCTGCACATCTGCTACACGTGTGTGGGGGAGCCTAGGTCCACCCCACTTATGCTCTTCGGTTGGTGGTTCAGTCTCTGAGACCCCCAAGGGTCCAGGTTAATTGTCCCTGTTGGGGAAGCTCCACTTCTAATCCAGATCTTTGAGGTAGGAAGGTTCACCTTTAATCTGGGTCACACCTTCCGCTGGCAGCCTATATAAAGGACATGGAAGAAGGAAGCCTGCTCTGTATGCCTGTTTGCTCTAATTCTTACTAGCAAGTCCATCCTTCACTGCCCTACTTCTTCAGAATTCCAGCATATACTGAAAACCAGCTGAGACATCTGGCCTTGTGGACTCAACATCTAATGGATTCTTGGACCTGGTAGACAGCCATTGTTGGACTAGCTAGACCACAACCTGTAAACAATTCTAATAAATGCCCTTGCCTGACAGATAGATAGATAGATAGATAGATAGATAGATAGATAGATAGATAGATACAGAATGAATGAATGAATGAATGAATGAATGAATGAATGAATCTCTAGAGAACCCTGACTAGCACCCTGCCATTCCTTAGGACTGTGATGTTGAAAGGCAACTTTTAGCACTGGTGTGAGTAGGCAGTGAGGACAGCAACTCCACTGATGTTCACACTGCTATCCAGGAGGCACAGTGTAGTGGTATGCGCCTACCTGTGTACTCGCAAATGAAGACCACGAAGAACGGAGTGACCAGGTCATTTATTCCCTGAACGTATCCACTGGCAGGGTGTCGGATAGCCCATATAAACAAGATCCTTTCGAAAATCTGAAAGAAAATGGAGTTGGCAGTAAAGCAAGAAATAACATGGTAAAAATTTAAAATGCACTCACGTTTTTAATTAAAATATATGCCATCAATATTTCTCACTGTCTCCAACACTAGGGCACAAACATAGACAGATATCAATTCTAGTTTCGTTGCAGAAGTCCACCAATCTTAGCTTTTTATTGACTCACAAGCACCATAGTATTCTACCAAACCCTGGGTCCAGTTCTTTTCCAGCACCAGCCCTGGCTTCTCTGCTCCCTGGAGACAAGTAGGTCACAGGTACACAGAGCAAACCACAGCTTGGCAGACAATGGCTCTTTCCTTAATGACAGATGGGTAAGCAGGGAAAGCAAGGGAAAGAAAGGGAAGAAAGATGGGAAGGCAAGAGGGATGCGGTACATGTGCCTACATCCATGGCCCCACAAGGGAAATGGATTTCTTTTTTTTTTTTTTTTTTTTTTTTTTTTTTTGGTTTTTCGAGACAGGGTTTCTCTGTGTAGCCCTGGCTGTCCTGGAACTCACTCTGTAGACCAGGCTGGCCTCAAACTCAGAAATCCGCCTGCCTCTGCCTCCCAAGTGCTGGGATTAAAGGCGTGCGCCACCACCGCCCGGTGGGAAATGGATTTCTTAATACCTAGAAAGTTATCTTCATCAAGCAGACACAGGTAGGCACCCTGAGTCATGACTGTGTTGAGTACCCTAGCTTCCTTCTTTCTCAGGACACTCACTCGGCTGATCCTTCCTCTTCACCATCTTTCAGCCAGCTAGCTCTTCTCCATCTTTGATTTCGAGATTAATCTTATCAAGGTACAGCAGCCCGACACCACCCTACACACCACCTTGTATGTGTGTATGCACACACACACACACACACACACACACCCCGATGGCTTAAAGATCTTCCTTTCATCCGTGAGTTTTTTGCCCACATCTCCCCAAACTCTGGCCCTGCCCTAGAGGCCCCTTCTAACCAGCACCCACATTCTGTACCCTCCTCAGAACTCAGCAGGTTACCATCTCAGCTCCCACAGCCCTGAGAGCCTCTTCTTGCCTCTGCTGGTATTTGAGACCAGTTCCAAGCACTTCCTTCTGTGCTGTCTGCTCTCTGCCCACTTTCTTTATGGAAGAGCCAGTCACATCCGACCTTGACTCTCTGGTCTCCCTCCTTCCCACTGTCATTCACTGGTGGCTCCTGCTTGAAACTGGGCTCCAAAGCCTGACAAAGCCAGGCCTTATTGCTCTGCCCAGATTCACACAGGCAAGCAGTAAAGGCAGTGAACGCATGCTCACATGAGTAAAGGTGTTCCAGAACCTCCAGGTACACCAAATCTGAAGAAGCCAATGGTTACACACTCTGGGACGTCAGCCCCTTTCTACATCGCCTACCACCCTAAGTATGACTTGGGCTAAGTAAGTATGGGCTTGGTAGTCTAGAATCCTCAAAGTGCATGAACCCCAGGATTTACAAAAGAGAGGCCTAGAGCCCTGACAAGCAAAGCCTCTGATCCCAAGGTATGGTGCCTACCATGGGCAAACTCAGATCCCACCCCCACAGCAGTACAGCATCACCCCGTTGCTCAAGTGAATAACAAGCCGCCACCACCTGTAGCACAGCAGGCGCCAGCTCAATATTTGCTGAGTGAGTGACACGCTCATGCATATAGACTCATATACATTTTTCATCAGTCAACAGTTTCCTAGAGAGAAATGAATATTTAAACAAAGTTCAGAGGCTGGGGTACAGCTTACTAACAGAGCACTTGCCTAGCATACGTGAGGGCCCTGCAAACAATCACTAGCACTACTGAAAATTTGAAATAAAATAAAAACAAGTTCAGAAGCTGGGAACATGGCTCAGTTGCAAAGTGCCACCCTGTAAGTACAAGGGCTTCAGTTAGGATCCCAAGAACACACATGAAAAGCCAGAGGCAGCTATAATCCCTATCATAGAATTATATAACCCTGGCGAGCAGGGCAGACAGGTAAATCCCTGCAGCCCACTGTCCAGCCTGCTTAGGTGAATCTAAGAGCATCAAGGTTAGTGAGACATGCTGGCCCAAAAACATAAAAGTGGAGCCAATCAAGGAAAGACACTCAGTGCTGACCTGGGACCCATGCACATATACAAATCCACAGTAATAAATACATGCGCGAGCGCGCGCGCGCGCACACACACACACACACACACACACACACACATGCACGCATGCATGCATGCACGCACGCACTTCAAAATCTGAACCTCATCAGAGGCCCTCAGTATACAGGGCTACCAGAAGCAGAGCTCCATCTGCTCACACCCACACAAGGCAAACAAGAAATATGCCGTGCCTTGGCCTTGCACACACCATGAAAGGCCTGAGAAGGCTGAAAAGACTTGGGCTGGCCGGGGTTCTTAAGACTTTGGTTCTAAGCACAAGCCTCTATCAGTGAGACTCAAGGTAGACTCAAGACCACCCAATAGTACCAGCACCTTCCTGGGAGGAACAAAGCAAACCAGTAGCACAGAGTGTATGCTGAGGACAGAGGAGCCCAATTTGCGAATGAGAGACCAATGCTTTCCTGTTCCTTTGCAGAGACACAACAGTGTTCCCCTGAAGGAGCCGCAAAGCAGGCCTCTGCCAGCTGCTGGTGACCCAGCACATTATACAGCACTTGAAAAAGCAGAAAAATCCAGAAATATTCCAATTTCCAAGAAAGGAAAGCTCACGGTCAACTCAGCTGTTTACAACTTAATTCCACTGGACCTTTCTCAATGATCTGAAATTTTTACCTTAATTAAGGCTTTGATTCTAGAACCACACAGACATAGGCTTCAGAGAATAAGCTAAGACTGACTCCAGTCTATGAGCAGTGGCTGGAACTGCAAAACCAGTTCTGACCCCCTAGTCGCTTACTATCTATCGAAACATCTTTGTCATATCATCTGAAAACATTCTGGGGAATAGGAGTCATTCTTCATGGGGCCACAGCCCACAACTCCATGAAAAAACCTTGGATTTTTCTAGCAATTTGAGAAGGGCAGAAACAGCATGTTCAGTTGAATAGGACTGTCGGTGGCAGCAGGCTCAGCTTAGCAAAGAGCAGATATGAGGAGAAAATCGCATAGGACGCAGAATGTTAGCTCAAGCTGAAGTGCTGTGGGGAAGCATACATGATCCACCAAAGGCCTTGGACCATGGATGTGCCTACTGGAAACAGACTGGTCTGAGAGGCTTCGACTATGAACACTCACAGATATTACTAGCCCTTGGAGTTCTGTTCGCCATTCTTGTTTTCCATGTCTGTAGGAGGGGGCTCCATTAAAAGTAGCACAAACTTTGAACTCTTCCCAAAGGCTCATTTCTGAAACTCTGTAATGAAAATAGTTGCTGCCACATGTTCCCTCAGGTCTGAAGAAACCAAGAGGCCAGGCCAGGGCTCAGTGGGTTAAGTATCTGCTATGCAGACATGAGGCCCTACATTCAGAATCCCAGCACCCACCAAAAAGAAGTCAAGCTACGTGGAGAATGACTAGAATTACAGCACTGAGGGAGGGAAGAGAGGGAGGGAGACAGGGAGGTGGGGAGCTCACAATTATCTATAACTCTAATTCCAGGGGATCTGACATCCTCTTCTAGCCTTGGCAGGCTACTGCAGGCATATGGTACAGGCAAACACTCATGCACACAAAATAAAAATAAATTTTTAAAAAAGAAAAAGAAAAACTAAGTAAACAGGAACAAAACATTAATTCCCTCCAAACTGAACAACAAATACAACTCAAAAATTGGGAGAGTCCAAGACATCCAACAAGCTGACTTTAACACACAAGGAAAGGCCAAGAAACATAACCAGGAACAGGCAGCCTGGGCCTGGCCCACAGGACTCAAGACTACAATAATCAAGGCCAACTCAGAACAAAATAGACAGACAAACCATGGAAGCCAAGACCAGCCTAAGGAGCCTGGGCACCCTGGAAATCCTGAGAGACAGCAGACAGGTATGGCTGCTGGGGGCTAGGGTCACAACTGGCTTTCCACGTGGGAACCACTCCAGAAGTGGAAGTACAGAAGGAGCAAGCCAGGAGAAAAGAAACAGTGATGGAGGTCTCACAATATCTGACCTCAAACTACACTATGAAGACACAGTAACAAAACCAGCAAGGTACTGACTGAGTAACTACAACAGCAGACACACAGACCACGGGAACAAAAGACTCAGAAACAAGCCCACACAGCTGTACCCACCTGACTTTCCATAAAGGTGCCAAAGCATACAGAGAAGGAAAAACAGCCTTTTCCTAAACCACTGGAGAAGAATGACCTAGATCCTATCTCTCACCCAATTAACAAAAAAACAATTCAAAATAGATCATAGACATAAGACATCAAATTTTGAACTTCTAGAGAAAAACATAAGACTAGAGCTTTCAGGGGTCAGGACACCTCAGCAAGAACTGGTAAATGGGACTGTATAATGCATCAAAGGAAACAACTCAGCAGAGTGCAGAGACAGCCTGCAGGACAGATGGCAGGAGGTCTTTGCCTGCCATCTGACTGGGTGGGAATCTAAAATCTAAAAAAACACAAAGAGCTGAACACCAAAAACTCATCCCATCAATAAATGGGCAAATGAACTGAACATGCAGGTCCCTAAAAAGGAAAGAGATAGGGCCAATAAATACGTCAACAAAAGTTAAGCATCCTTAACCATGAGGGTAATAACAAATCCAAACTTCATGTAAAGTCTATTTCACCCAAGTTGAAATGGCTACCCTTAAAACAACAACTAACGCAGGTGAGAAAGTAGCACTTCATCCCTTAAACTGGGGTGGCTGCTGTGAAAATCAGTCTAAAGTCCTCAAAGCACCCAAAATAGAACTGTCATATGATCCTGTGACACCACTTCTGGCTAGTTAGCTGGAGAGAATTAAGCACATTTATAACACTCTGCACAACAGCCAAGTAACAGAATCACCCCGGATATCCATTAACAGATGAATGAATAACGAAAATGTGGTATATGTAGACAATGAAGTTTTACTCAGCTACAAAGGAGAAAACGGGCGGAACAGGAGTGCATCATGTTAAGTGAAATAAGCTAGATCACGCCGTGTGTGTGTGTGTGTGTGTGTGTGTGTGTGTGTGTGTGAGAGAGAGAGAGAGAGAGAGAGAGAAAGAGAGAGAGAGAGTGAAACAGAGATGAAGAGAGACAGAGAGAAAGAAAGAAGACTGGGAGAGAGTATTGGGTTGGGGAATGGAACAAGTAGAAGAACAGAAAAAGGAAAAATAAGAAGGATAATGGCAGGAAACATAAGCAAAGTATATCACTTGCATGTGTAAAATGTTTTAGTGAAATATATCATATCATATCATATTATTAGTTTTTTAAAAGAAAGTAAAAATGGGATTATTAGGGTAATGATGGGGTAAATTAGTAGTAGTAGTAGTAGATTATGATGGGGTAAATCTAACTGATGTACTTTATATATGAACAAAAACACCCTAGTAAAACTTCCTACCTAGCAAGTACACTGCTGGCACCATCTGTCAATGTCTATCATCATGACGGGCAGAACACTCAGGGATGCACTGCCCAAGGAGCACTCCACATGAGCACATGCTAGCATCAGCCATCAATGCCCACCATCAAGAAGGACAGTCCATACTTGTGCCACTGGCAAAGACATGACAAAGAACTGGAAAGCCACCATTATCACAGAGGTAAAAGTTACTTACATCATACAGAAGAGCTTGTAGCACAAGAAGAGACTTCAAGGACACCAGCACCATTCTCTACCCTGTGCCTGACAGTGAGGACCTGAGATTAAAACTCTTACACTTCTTTGACATGACATACATGTTAAAGGCAGCCTTCTGATATAACAGTTTTGCCACAAAAACAGAGAAAAGAAATGAATGATAGGCCAATCCCTACCCAACAGACACCAGAAAAGTGTGAAGAACTGATTCGGTAGCAAGCAAGATTTTTCTGGACTCTTAAACTGTGGCCCCATTTGTAAACTAGAAGGGGGGAGCATGACACCAAGTGTGGTGGTCTGAATGAGAATGGTCCCACAGGCTCATACATTTGAATGCTTGGTTCCCAGTTGGCAGCCGTTTGGGGAGGATGAGGATGTGGGGCTTTGCTGAAGGAGGTGTGTCACTAAGGGTAGTCTCACACCCTCTCTCTGCTTGTAACTTTCAGATCAGACGTGAGCTCTCTGCTCCTGCTCCAGCGCCATGCCTGCCTGCCTGCCAGCTGTCATGATCCCTGTCATGATGATCATGGATTCACCCTCTGAAACTGTAAGGCAACCTGGTTAAATGCTCTTCAATAAGCTGCCTTGGTCATGGTGTCTCCTCACAGCAACAGAACTATAACTAAGACATCAAGTAAAGTGACCAGGGTAAAACAGACGTGGGAGACACTGGCCCAGTATTGACAGGCTGTAGAGATGCCCAGTTCATTGCTCTAAATGCAGCATGACCACATGGGGGAGGAAAACCCATGAGAAAAATCAGGGTGCAATGCAAAGAGGACGCAGCCTCTCCCTGGCAGGGCTGAGGACCATGGTGAGGTTAGGGGTCATCAAATGAGGTTCCTGCCTTACAGAACTTAGGGTGGGGAGACTGCAGCACGGTCACAGCAAGACGGGGAACTGCTGCCAGGTCCCCAAAGCACCTTCAGCCACCTGGTAAGCACAGGTGCACTAGCAGCTCAGAGGCCTGTCAACAGGGCAGGAGAACAGCACTATGGAAGCAGGGACCAGCACATGACACCTATCCCTACCCCGACCCCAACCATACCTAGGCACATGGGGACCAGATCTGGATCTGGGGAGGCTGCCACCTCTACTTGTGAAACCTAAAAGCCTGACGGAAGAGGCTGATGCTCCATGGGTACCTTCACTGCAAGAACGTCCCTTCTTTTCCAGTCACAGGTGGCTCCTATATCCACTCGCAGTTTCGGGTCAAAACCTGTGTGGTTCACTACCCTGTGTCTGTTCATATGTAACAAGACATCACACCCTGGCAGCAAGCTTACTTCTGAACCTGAGACTGCTCTCAAAAGGCAGAGGGCAGACAACAGGACAGCTATGAAGGAAAGGCCACTGGGCAGATGTTGAACTTGGCAACATCTTCAACAAAGACACAGAACTAGCCACAAACAGCTAAATGTCACAGGCTATGTTAAGATGGAGTTCATCAACAAAATGGGTGGGGACTAAAAAGTGAAAGGTGGCTAAAAAGTGATTTTTCTTTCACATAACAATACTGGAGAGAAAAAAAAAAGGGTGATTTCAGGAAACACCACAGAGCCTCACCAAGCTATCACATGAGCTTCTACACTCAGGACCCAGGCTCACCTTCCCAGCTCCCATCCAGTGGAGTAACTCCAGGTCACCAAGCTAAGTAATCAGGTTACAAGTAGTACCACACTGCCAACTTCCAGGACATTAGAGCGATATGCCTGCTCTTTCCTACCTGTGTCATATTATAACTCCCTCTAGTGGAAAGCAAATGTGAACAAGAGAACCAGGCAGCTGCTTGCACTCTGAGGTTAAAGCCAAGCACACAGTGGCAACCAACTATCGGATAAACAACTAGCTCCGGACAGTCGTCAACTTCTATCTCATGAAGCTACCGTGGCAATAGATTTGCTGTCACCGTGGATAAACACATCCCAACTTCTAAGCTGCCAGAAATCTAACTGGCTCCTGCATACTGGCCAACACCATCCCATGCTTTTCCTCAAGGACCTGCTCCTCACTTCACATCCCTAAATACACATTCACGCTCAAGTGATCCATGGTCACACTTGGCCAGCCTGGATAGTCTTTCCCCCAGAGGTCTTCCTGTCCTAAAGACTGCACAGCCCCTGCTCCACCCTGCCAACTGCTAAATATACACACCTCTTACCTCTGGAGGAGTCCCGGGGCTGAGCAAAACCCACTGCCAGGGAGATAGTTCTAAGTAAAAGGGCTAAGGCCTGACCACAAGGCAACGGTAGTGACTTTGGACCATAACTGTGGCCAAAAGCCACAAGGCCAGCTCTATGAACAGCGTATACACACACACACACACACACACACACACACACACACACACACACACACACAC
>JANHMN010000012.1:16631061-16711625 GCA_030674055.1 Rhabdomys pumilio
CACACACACACACACACACACACACACACACACACACACACACACACCCCAAGGTCTATTTTCCATGTTTAAAGAAAAACTTAAGTAAAGAAGAGGTCATAATGCATTACCCTTGTTTCCGGCCACTGTAAGCACACCACTGAGAAGGGCAATCAAAGACAAGTGCCTCAGAGCGGGCGCTCCTATGGAAACTCATTCTCCCCTTTTGTGCTCCACAATCTACGAGCACTTTTACTTCAGCAATGTCGGAATTTTTAGCAGCTTTACTGCGCAGGCAAGAGATGTCCACGTTTCAAAATGCATTTACTGGGGGAAAATAAAGATGAAAAACAAAGTATTTCAGATAGTAAGTCTACTTTAAAGAGATACCACTTACTTTAGTGACAAAAATATAAGGTTAAGAATAAATCTAATAAAACATACATAAGGCCTTTCATAAAGGTTTGCCTCCGTCTAGTGGCCCAGGTCAGTGGTCTCAGCTACCTGGTGGGATGAGGCAAGAACCTCAGGGTATGTGCAAGCTACAGTAAGTTCAAGGCTACCCTGAGCAACTCTGAAAGACCTGATCTCAAAATAACACGTAAAAATAGGACGGGAGACGGAGCTCAGTGGACGAGGGCCTGCTGAGCAGATCTAAAGACTCCAAGCAATCCCATTCACAAATCAAACAGACTTTAAAAACCCCGGCTACATGATTCAGAAAATGACTTGAATGTGTAAAGACTAAGAGAATCCAGGCAACTAGGAAGAGGAAGGAGGTGGTACTGACGTCCCTATGGATGCCTAGGAAGATGGTGTACATAGACAGATCCAACACTGAAGTGATAAGCCCAAGTCTTTGCACAGCTCCCACTGTGACCAACTGCCCATAGGTGCTGCTCTCAGCTACAAATTAAACACAAAATGCAGAAAGAAAACTTCCAGATGAGGAGATAGGAGAACATTTATGAGACAGATGTTGTGGGAAAATGAGTTCTTAAAGGAAGTGTCCCATGCTAACCTACGAGGGCATCACATTCAACTCAGCAGAGATAAGCCTGTCCCATCAAATACCTGGCAAAGAATTAGAATCCCAGATGTATAAACTTCACAAACTTATTTTTCTTTAATGGTAAAAACAAGAAAGAAGGTAACAAGAAAGCCAGTAACAAGCATTTAACAGAACAGGGACACAGAAAATGCTCATCTCTATATACAGAGAGGCTCTTTACACACCAGTAGCCAAGGAAAGTGAAGCCAGGAGCATGATGGGAATATCCACCAGACATAGAGAGCTCAGGAACCTGGCCATGTTCCAAGAAGTGCCAGGTTTCCAGCACTTCAGGTGAGCCCTGTCTGCAGAACCCACCAGAAAACATGCTGATGTTATCCAGAAAGCCTTGGGGGAATTCTCACAGGGGTATACCTGCATAATGGATGTGACGATTCTAGTGACACTGTCCCAACTGCAGAGCACTAGGAAGTGCCCAAACATTTACCCTGACTGCCATACAAGTAGAAGAAAGCACAAGCTGCAGAGACTGAACTGCACAAAGAAAGGAACACACAACTCAAGACAACAATATCACCACACTGCTTCCTTAGTGTTGAAGTCACAAAGTACAGCAAAATATAATTTGGAGATGAATAGTCCACCTCTTTTTGGGGGGAGGGGAGACAAAAATGGAGCTGCCATAGCAGAACCATGGGCATGGAGAAATAGTTTCTATGCTACCAGTTTCAAACTCAACAGAGGCAGCAGGTCAGCACTGGAGAGGTTCTAACTCCTAAATTCAAGGGAATAAATTTCTACTATAAATACTCACACACATATTGCATATATTCTTTTTGCTGTATTTTTTTGGTATACATTAAAAAAAATTGAGAGCAATCAGTGATTCACATGTCCACCAGTTATGAACTTTGGGGGCTCCTGGATCAGGCCCCTCGAGTGCAGTGAGCAATGGTCATACAGAGACAGGCATCAGCAGAAACTCCCCACCCAGCCAGCGCTCCTCTTACCTCCGTCACCTTGGGCTGAAGAATCAGTGCTTCCGGGCTCATCCGTGGGATGTCAATATGGATCTGCAGATGCAGGAGAGACGTATGTTTATCTTATAGAATGAGAGCAGTCCTTGACGACACATGTGATTTGCCCTTAACCTGCTCTGAAAGAACTGTCACCAGGCTCCTCCACAGGAGGCACTCAGAAACACACTCTCCCTGGCTAGGCTCGACTGTCCTCAGGTGACAGGCATGCCTGACCCTTCACAGTCCAGCAATGCTCACTGTACAGTTAGGAAAAGCGTGGGCCCTCGGCTCCTCAGTAACATAAGCCAATGCAATCAGTGCACATTGATTCTCAGCCTGACACTAGGCATGATTCAAGGACACTGATGGTGCCCTATTTCAGCAGTGACAGTGCTGTCTGTAACATAGGCCACATTCTCTTCTATTTCTCAATGTCCATGAGGAATCTAGGACACACTAAAGGAAGCATTTAAAAGTCTCTGCTGGTGTCAGCAGATTCCTGTCTGAGCACCATCTGACATGAGAGTTTTGACAATGTTTGCCAGCATTGCAGTGGAGACTGCCTGAGGGTGGGGTTTAAGAGGTGACCCAACAGGAGTGCACTAAACACAGCTGGCACCACAGGCTGGCTCCACATCCCAGGAGCACACCCCACACCAGTAACACTAGCATCACTCTGGGGCTCCAGGGAAACAGCCTGCACAAACTGAGAGAGACAGCATATTTTAACCCAAAGGGGACTCTACAGTTTAGTTCCATCCTCGTCCATGTACAGAGAGGCAGCAAACACCTAGTAAATAGGGTCACCATTTCACTCTGACACTACAGCCTGTGGCCAAGAGAAAGCCACTTAGGTTCAGCCTTTCCACCTACAAAAAGCCTGCTCTCAGTGTCCTTCAAAGGGCTACTGATGACAGAGTCTGAGTCCTCAGCACAAGGGAATAAGATGAGATTAACTCATACACAGAGCACACGGAAAGAAACTCCATGGACACCCTTGCTGAGGGACACCTACACAGACTCAGGAGGGCCACATGTAGGAGTCCAGATAAAGGCGAGGAACAAGGTTGCACAGGTCCACGAGCAAGGCATCCTGGGAGCCAATGCTAGTGCATTGCTCTCTTTGGTGACAGTCCTATGAACAGATGGACTGTGTGCTGGCCTCCTACAAGATGAAAAGCAAGCCTGACCTGCCTCTATACCAGATACTGCAAAGATCCACAGGCAATGTGTTTCTTATGCAGTCAGGACAGCGTATGCATCATACCCTATGTCCTGCCCCTGGCCTGCTTCATCAATAACAGGACTGAAAAAATTGAGAAAAGGCCACAAGTATCAGCAGGAATAACCTACAGGGAGGAAGCCAAGCCAGGCAAACATTATCACTAACTACCTCCATGTGCCCTGGATATAACCCTCAGTGAGACAGTAAATACTCAATAATCCAGTGCAGGAAGGCACTAGATCAGGGCCCAGGTCAAGGCACTGCCCTACAGAAGCGGGCTATAGAATGCTGGGCACAGGCCAAGGTATCACATGCCAACCATCACCCAAGGCAGAGCTGGTCATCACTAACAGATCTCAGCATCTATTTTGTAACTTGACTAAAGCCTCATGCTCTGCCTCTGTGAAGAAACACAAACAAGTCAGATCTGCCACGGGTAGCCAATTGATATTAGTTGCTTTCAACTGGTTATTGTTAGAAACTATAAATCTGTAAGCCTATCAGGTTCCTGTCAGATGAAACACATGCCCTACAAACCACCTCCAAATCCCAGGACTGGGTGAGACGTGGAAGAGATACCCCACGCACACCTGGCGGTACGTGTCCTGGTGAACTTCGTCATTCCTAGAGTTGTAATAATGCTCGATGAAAGCGAAGTACTCCTTCTGTTTCCTCTGCAGTGTGGCTGGTCTTCGGTCAACGTTGGCGGGAAGGTAACCCTGGAGGAACAAAAGAAACGCAGGCATCTCTAGTTACTGTGATCACGAGGGTGAAGAACAAGTGCCCAGCCAGTATGGCTCAGGCAGACAGGACAAAGCAGCAGGACAGTGGGACAACAGGACAGCATGCAGCACCAGCATGCGCTACCAGTATCGCTAGCCAGTTCCAGTCACTCACATCCAACAAAAGTCATCTCATGACACCCAGACACAATGCTTTCTTAGCACACAGCATGGAGATAGTAAAACCCTTCTCCACGGGGCTTACATTCACAGGAATAGGGAGTATGTCTGGTCTCATACTCAAACCGTGCACACATATACACACACTTTGCATTTATGTGCACAGAGCTGTCATGTAGACAAATATACCTATTCTCCAAAGCCTCTGAGGCTTCTGGCACTTTTAAATACATCAAATGGACAATTTTCTATGTGGCTTCTTATTTGTTTCCTTGTCTGTATTTTAAGTTAATCTTATAATATGATATATACGGTATAACTTTAAATTTTTTTTAATTTTAAGCACAGGCCTATTGTTGACTACTGTTCCCAGAAAGACAGAAGGCACTTTCCATTGCCCAAAGTGATGGTGTTCTCTGCAGCCTATTCCCACCATCCCACCTGGGCCCTGGAAGGGCTAGTTTCTCACTAAAGCTGACTGGGTCTGTCCTGGACTCTCCAAACACAAACTCAAAACCCAGGATTTTGTGCACCCTCTCTTCTGAGATTTGGCCACTTTTGGGGCTGAGTGTGCATGGCACATGCTTGGCCATTCTAGTAAGCTACTAAAGAATGAATACACTCAATGGGTATTCTTCCAGGCTGTGGGGGTATGCGTCTCTGATTTATTCTTCCATGCTGTGGGAGTACACATCTCTGATTTCTCAGAGCCAAAGAGCAAGGGGCAGAGGTGCCGCATCAGAATGTAGACAGCGTTTTTAAGGAACTGCCTGATCTTTTCCAAGGAGGTGACACCCTTTCACACTCCAGCCAGCACTGACTGGGACACACCAGATGCACACACCATTGGGTAACCCCAAGCCCAGGGCTTTTCTTTGCTGCCTCCATGAATCCAGGTGAATATAGGCAATCTGTGCAGCGACAGCCACCCATGAGCACAAGGGTGGGCTCAAGCTGTTGTACAGCCTTGCCGGCACAGTTACCCCAACAGAAGTTCCCACAGTCTCCTCCGTACTAACTGCTTTGCCAGAATGCAGTAAGAATCTTCATTCCCCAGGAGGCTGTGGGTGACACAGCAAGGAGCAATGCTGAAGGGTAAGCACTGATGCAGTCTCCTTCCAGGTCTGCACGTGAGGCCTTTGGAGGGTTGCTGTACCCCGTAATGTCCTGTGATGAAGGACCTCACTTGGAGACAGCCCTAGTTGTTGATGTACATTGGTCCTTTTAGGAAAACACCCATTTCCCAACATTCAGGTTCATACGCTGCACTTGAAAATCACAGCCAGGAATTGTGGCCTATGGCTTTAAGTACTTGGAAGGCAGAGGCAGATGGATCTCTGTGAGTTTGAGGCCAACGTGGTCTACACAGAGAGTTCCAGAGCTATATAGTGAGTCCCTGTCTCTAAAAACCCAAAACCAAAAAATAAAATCACAGGCATACCCCTACTGTGATTAACTGCCATTTGACAATAGGAGACGCCAACTGAACCCACACCTACTCCTGCAAATGACATCTTGTCGAGGCTACTGTGCCTGCTTGTTGAATAGTGTGTGGCTGCTTCAAGGGGAAGAAAGGCTCAAGACACAGTGTTCTCTACAGGAAAGCACAACTCTCAGATGCTTCTCTTCTCTTCCCTTCCCTTCTCTTCTCTTCTCTTCTCTTCTCTTCTCTTCTCTTCTCTTCTCTTCTCTTCTCTGTAGAGCAGAGACTGCCCCTGAGCTGGCACAAAATTACAAGGGTGGGGTACAGACAGATGTAATAACAGGTAGGTCTCCATCCAGTTAAAAGCTGCCCCAGGGACAACCCATCCAAGAAGTAGGCTTTGTCCACACCTCCTTTCTCCTTGGAGCTATCTCAGTGTCAGTTCATATGAACTTAAAGAATAACAATTTCCTAAGATACATGGTGTTCTTTGTGGGGTAACTGCCCATCCACGGGGCCTCCAAGGAAGGTGCAGCCCCCAGGCACAGGGCACCTCGATGCTCCTTTAGTCCTGGCCATTCAAAGGTAGTCAAGGTTCCCACTTTTAGATGGGGAGTCAGACTTGGCAAACCATGGTGGCATGATCAGAGCCACAGATATGTGAGATCAGACTCAAGCCAAGGCCTCCCCACAACATCATCCCGCCCTTAACCTCCAATCACACATCTGTCAGGGATGCCAGCTGACACTGGCTCACAGAGAGCCTAGGCATAGCCCACACTGAGGCCTTGACACACACAGCAACACCTGTGTCCTCTGTGTAATGTGTGAAACAAGGTGGCTCTAGGGTGAAGCCAGATTGCAGAGAGCTGTCCATGTGAGAGATATATGCCCCACCCCTCCACTCTCTGCCCTGGTGAGACTTATCTCTGCACTATGGCTTTGGAGACCCACACTTTACCACAGCATATGGTAAAATGGAGACCACTTGACCATAGCAGCCCCTTAAACTCTCAATCACCTCTTGTTACACTCAAGATGTGATCCCAGGCTGCCTGGGCCCTGCCTGGCCTCTCCTCCTCCCTGGCCAGAGCATACATGCTCCTTCTCGATAGGATAGATTCTCTACATTCTGATTGGCTAAACGTGCCTCAAACACCATACCTCCTGCCTAAGGATCTCCCTTTGAACTCACTATTTCCTCCACTGGGACCCAGTGGCTCCAATCTCAGCCCAGGCAACTCTTATTAGTTTCTGTGAATAAAGCTTGCAGGGAACACAGCAGTATGCAACCCACACCAATTCCTTGGCCTCTTCAGTGCTATTTAGCAGGGATGTGCAGCTGAAGCAAGCCCACAACACTGACCGGACTGGCACCTTAGGATCAAGTCTGATGAGTCCTGTTCAGATGTCTGCAGCCTGTGGCAACTCTTCCACAATCCCACACCCGCTACAGTCTCCACTCTCCCTCTGCTGTCTCAGGTCTCAGAGCCATTGTTTCTGCAACTCATTGGTCATCCCTCTTCAACATCCATGTCGACTTCTTCTGGGTATCAATGGGACAGTATGATCTACATGGCACTCACTATGGCCCTGAAATAATAAGGATCAGACTGTATATCCAAATATCCACACAGCCCTCCCTCAAGTCTTAGTTCAAATGTCATCCTTCAGTGAGGCTCACAGGACCACACACGTAAACAGCACTCTGATCTTGCTCATATCATAACCAGCACCCATCAATCACCTCTGCCAACTTCCCCTACCCAATGTACTATTCTCTCTTCCAGTCACAATGTAAGCACTCCCTTTCACCTCAGAGATATACCCAAGGGCTTAGAACAATGGTCCCCCATAACAGATACTCAGCAAAGGCTTGCTGGATGAATGGATGATGTTAGCAAGATGAAGAGAGATGACACAGAACTAGGGTCTTTGGGAGAGACTAAGTTAGCGCAGGTTCCTGGCTTGGTTTGGTTGAGACAGTAGAGAGACTGGGAAACTACATAGAGCTTGGAGGTGTGCAGGAAATGGGTCCAGGCTGAGCAAAGAGCAAAACAGAGCCTGGCAGATGAAAGGCTGGCTGCTGCATTCAACAGCCGGAGCAAAGAGCCCAGCCCCAGTCTGCAGTTCCAGGAGTGGGAGCACCAGAGTGGTCAGCCAGGACGGTGAAGATAGCCACGGCTACCAGCATCCTAAGGGAACAGAATGAGCACTCTCAGGAGGTCTCCTGCTCCCAGAATGTTAACTTAAGGAAACACAAATTCTAAAAGGCAAGTATGCATCATAAAAGGCCCACCCATTTTCCTGCCATCCCTTTCCTAAGGAAAAAAACACATGTGCAAGTGCAGGCCTCTTGATAATTAAGCAAGACTAGAAATTATGCAAATGAAATACATTCAAGTATGCAATGAATTTTAAATGACAGAACTACAGAAGACTTAATTGCTGTATTAGCATGCTATAAAAACACTAATCATAAATGTAAAACAATGCATGCAGATACTTAAATCCAAACTGTCCTGGTGACACAAAAATCAATGTGTTCCCTCCCACTGCGTTCATATGCAAACCGACTGTAACACACTGAAAGAAGCTCCGCTGAACTAGAGCCTCACTGTCATTTTTAGCCAATATCCTCAATAGCATAAATGGTAAATGTTTAATTAGTTTTTGTTCACTCTTTCTGAAACAGTTAGTTTAAAAAAAAAAGAATCAAAAATATGATTCTCTTTGGGACTAATTTTGAAAAAGGTCCTATGCTGCTTGCATGTAATTTAAAAGTTAAATATTAGCGCTAGTGTTTAATGGGGTGCCCTGGCTACAGAGCTCTTCAGAATAAGAGCCACACAGCTAGATTTCTCCTCTACAGAAGAATTTCCTCTCGTTAATTAAAAGTAACACTTGTCCACAAACACTAGAACTATGCTGATGACAAACTGTGGGCATGCTGGAGGAAAGTCACTAGTGAGCCAGACCTTGAACTAAGTTCATAATCTAGTCCCCACTCCCTCGCAGCCACCCAGTCCAGCCGCCTAGTCTGGGTGTGTCAGGCCCAGTGAGCAACTGCCTGTAGTGGGGCCATGCATTTCTCAGTGACCAGCTTCCTATCTGGTTCATGAGCATCCTGGTCCTGTCTTCCATACTGCCTGGAACCCTAGAACACTGGGGTTCAACCTGGGTCCCTAGCGAGCCCAAGTATCAGTATTAACCAACCTCCCAAGTGACAGTTAAATACAACCAGATTAAAAAAAAAAAGACCACAGCTAGTCAGACATGGAGTGGTCAGGTGGGGGTCACTGTGGCTGGTGGTCCTGGGTTCTATAAGAAAGCAAACTGAACAAGACATAGGAGGCAAGCCAGTAAGCAGTACCCCTCCATGGCCTCTGCATTAACTCCTGCCTCCAGGTTTACCCTGTTTGAGTTTCTGTCCTGACTTCCTTCAGTGACAGACTATAGGTGTAGAAGTATACGCCAAATAAACTTTTCCTCCCCAGTTTGCCTTTGGGCATGATGTTTCATCATAGCCACAGTGACCCCAACTAAGACAAAAGCTGAAGCTGACAGCATCTGCGAGCTGCCATCAGATAAGGAAGTCATTCTCAGGACCAACTCCTACCTGACCACTCCAGGTCTGACTAGCATTCCAGCCAAATGGCTTCCTCTCCTGTGCAGGTCCTAAGCCTCCAGGCAGCAGACTTCACAGGAAAAACATCACAGAACCAAGTACCAAGTGCTCAACAGCCTATGCCCGTGCCCATGCCCATGCCCATGCCTGTGCCCTGCAGAGGAGCCAGGCTCTGCCTGCTCTAATAGCTAGACTCCCTCCATAAATAAATACATGTAGCCTTGGCCATTGACTCCTTCTCAGCTATTCCAACTGACCCTGCCCCAACTCAAACCCCTTCTAGCTTCCCTGATGCCCCCCCCCAGCACCCCATTACTGCTAGACATTGCACAGAACTAACTTGGTGACAGTCACTTGCTCCTTCTCTGGAGGATATAACTCAGCTTCTGAGTAAATCTGAGTATGTCTTGTCTTGAACACAGCAAACATCCAATAAAGGACAAGTGGGGCACATCGCGTGCCTAGGGCACAGAAACAGGGTCCTAGGGAAACGGCTCCTTTTCTGTGCAGTAAGCCCTGGCCTGCACTGTGTAATAACAAGGGTAGGCATTTTCTCTGTGTTGTGCGGGACCCAAGAGGGCTAGCTCTTAGTCTCAGGCATACCCTGTTCTTTTCTAGCACCAAACATAATGCCTGAAACATGCAGAGTTCAACTAGTCTCCAGCAAATAACTAAACATACTAACCAATGGTTTTATAGGTTATTCTCCTTCCAGAAATAGCTACACATCCCTGGCTCAAGTCATTCAGGATGAGAGCCATGTTATCTGGGATCAACCATACACATGGTCTCCTCCTGATCCCTGGCACTCCACCCTGCCTTCCCAAGGAGCTCAGAAGAGGAAGCACTTGCCTAGTCTGTGCTACTGACCAGCCCCACCCATACTGCATCCTTCAGCCTTGTGACCTGCCCAACTCCCTTGTGCAAGTAACACTGACATCCTTCAGAGATACACTGTGAGCTTGCAATGGTGCCAAGGAGTCTTGCCTGGCATGCCCACTTGTCTGTACTACCTCCATGGCAAAAAGCAGATTTTCTCACTAATCTGGAATTTACCTTCTCACCTGACAATTCAGGCCTGAGAACTGTCCTAGCCTTCCTGCCCACCTTGTACACTTGCAACGGCCTCAGAGACACAGTGTAATGCCTCCTCTTCACAAAACTGGCCCTAGGAACTAACCACGAACTGTACCATCCCAGCCCATCCCCTTGGCTGACACTTATGCCCTGAATATCTCACAAGTATACTGTGCCAAACTGTGCTGGACTTACCCTGCTGCATGCCTGGGCCTCTGACCTCTTCTTAGAAGCCGCTGGGTCTTGACAGCCTTCAGTGTTTCTGGAAAGCCCCCTACAGTTTTTCTTTGGTCTATACTGCCAGCACTCCTGCATAGACTCCTGGGTCTACACCAACATAGTGGGGTTACCTACCACTTACCCCACCTCAAACCCTTCTGTTCCTCTGATGCTCTCTGCCCACTGGCATGGCAATCACTGTGCAGCTAAGAAGCTCAGGGCACTGCAGCTATGACATGCACAGGCGCAAAAGTGACGAAAAGAGCAAGAGCCTCTTATAAACCTTTCCACCGAGACCAGCCAGTTCTTAATCAGCACAACACTATGACATAGGGACTTCCCGACATTTACATTATAACTGCCTACAAACCAATCAAGAGTCATAACCTCTTCTAAAAGACATTTGGAAATGTGACTACAAACAACCACAAAACAGAGCACAAGTGATCACACCAGGTCTAGCCTTAATTGCAAGAGATATTTAATCAATAAATATTTGCTGTTCAGAGCTGCATCTGCATTTAGGATTACGAGGTACTGAACTGAAAATTTATTACGACTCATTAGCACAAAAGTCTTTTAAACAGTGAAAGTCAGACTCAATTTAGAGTAGGTGCGTGGAGTTCCTCGTGACTTAGCTCCAAAAATAAAACAAGGGAAAAAGAGAAGCAAGCTGCCAATGGACTATTCTGACTTCCAACCTTAAGCTGTAAGTGAGGGCATGCAGATAGCTACCAACCACTGAACTTTCCCTGAGGGCTTCTGGAGCGACAGCTTAATGATAGGACTCAGGGCACTGGCCCCCACTCTCCACCTCACTAACAAGGAGATGTCCGACATCTCCTGCCCCACCTCCTTCTCTTCCTTTTCCTGTACTTCTTCCCCCTCTTCTTCCTCTTCCTCCTCCTCTTCCATCTCCTCTTCTTCCTCCACTTCCTCCTCTTCTTCCCCCTTTTCCTCTTGTTCTTCCTCCTCCTCTTCCTCTTGTTCTTGTTCAACAACAGCACTGCGGATCCTTCTTTGCTGATGCATACCCAATCCTCTGGGCTGTATGGTCTTCTGTGCTGTATGCTCCTGAGTCACAAGCCGGCACACATCAATTCTTTAATGGTGGAAGTCGGTGGGAATGAACGCAGCTGTCACGAGCTGTTGCTCATCTTCTCTTTCTTACAGACTTGCCAAACCAACCTTGAAATTAAGCTAAAACTAGACAATGCCTTCTTGGACACAGCAAAGGCCTGTGTCATTATGCAATCAAGATAGACAAGTGTGTGGCCATGGCCAGCAAGTCACACTCCTCCAGCCAGGTGCCAGGCCACTGGACTCACAGGAATAAAGTAGCTAGGCTGAGCACTGGCGTGCAGACTTACTGAGAGAAGCTTCCATGTCATTGGACGAACTGCCTTTGGGATGCCAGACCAGCTCAGCTTCCGTAATTCCTCTGTTGGAAGAAAAAAAACAGAACAAAGAAAAGCAGGGTCACAAAAGGTTCTACAGCAACTCAACATACCCCATCAGTGTCCTCGGGGGACAGGGAGCCCCACAAATGGAACCAAAATAAGCCTAAATGATAACATCTTAGAGGGTGAATGTCCTCTATACACAAAAGACAATGAGTCACACCACTTTATTAGAGCAAACCAGAGCACTGCCTGTTTGTACATAAATCTTAGATGGGACACATTTGTCAAAGGCAGTCAGGTATCTCTGGTACCACCCTGAGACAGGTGAGACCCTTTCTCTCTGGGGCAGTAGCATCCAGGGTACCAGATTCCTCACCTCCCGCTAATTCTGTCTTCCATTGGGCCCACATGCCAAGTCTCCATTTGGACAGTTCAGCAGGCTTTCCTTCTCTCTCCCACTCCCACTACTTGCTGCTTCGTAATGATTTGTTTTTATGTTCATTGACGTTCTTCCTGGTTGTATGTGTGTATAAGGCTATCAGACTCCCCCTGGAACTAGAGTCACAGACAGTTGTGAGCTGACAGTTGTGGGTGCTGGGAATTGAACCAGGTCTTTTGGAAGAGGAGCTCTTAACCACAGAGCCATCTCTCCAGCCCTCACTCGCTGCTTCTTAATGCCCATCTGAGTTGTCTCCTCACCCCTGTCTCGGGGAGGTGAGCTTGTCTTCACACAGCTGACAAAAGTATGCTACACAATATACAGAGACCTTCAAAGTGGACAAACACAGGCATGGATGTCTTGACAAATACCACTAATGAGGAGAACCAGAGAAGGATGGCCAGAGAGAGGGGCCTGTAGCCATGTCAATGAGTGCCTTAGAGGGTAAGGAAAATCACAGTATGACATGGTGGCATAGGACAGTGGGCCCTGGTTTAGCTCGTCTCTGATCTCCATGAGGGGCTAGAAAGCACATGTGGGTGTGTAGGGACGGCCACACACTCCAGTTCCAGCAAGACAAAGGCAACTGCTTCCTTTGCTTCCATTAGAAATCTACTATTAGACTCTTCTAGCAGCTCAGAGCTCATGATTAATACTGGGAATAAGAGAAGTGATTACAGAGAAGACTTTGGTAATATAATCAACAAAATGCAAAGTCCTGACATCTAATCTTTTTCCAATTACTAAAGTCTAAGTAAAGTAAGTAGAGAGTAATTGGACGACAGCACCAGCCATAACCTGCAGTCACAGAACCCTCAGAAAACATCAAATCTCCCCCAGCTCCCCAAGGACGTCATGGGGAATGGGAACCTAATATCTGTACAGTGTTTGCTAACAGCACCTCTGTCTCCTTGCTGTGCCTCCCCCTCCACACAGCGCTGTTTTCTGGCTGTGGTTTATGAAGAAAGCAGTGAGAAAACACACTGGTTAATGTTCTCTGCCCCCATCTCCACGTTACACACACACACAGTCAAGAATCTTCAATATACAGCATGAGATAAAGTTCTTGTCTTGTCGAGGTTCAGTGTTTAAAAGGAGCTTTGCATACATTATCTCACTGGCTCCTCAAAGCAGCCTGGATTAATCAGGGCTGTGAGCCCTGTCCATGAATGAGAACTGGTCTCAGAGAGGTTAAGTAACTTGGCCTTTAATACCAAGCTGTCTTCACTGTATTAACTCCTACTCTTAAAGACTTTGTAGCACAGTCAAATACCACTTATCAATACAGACAGAGATCCCAAAGAAAGTCTTAACAGATCCAAACACGGTAGTATATCTGAAGAACAGTTCACAACACAAGATTCACTTTGAGGGTGCAGGGATGGGTGTGCTGAATCTACTGTTGGAGAAAAGACGCCCAAACACGCTTTCCTTCTCTAAAAGAATGCTGCCTGTGCAAAGTGCCCACAACTCCTGAGGCCAATACTGAAATGCTGAGATGTGATGAGCCACTGGCCCAGCACACCCCAGACTCAGCTCCAGAGGGGGCCTGTGAGGTGCTGATGCATGGCTAAGCCCCTTCCCCATGGTCAATGTGCAATGGGACTGGGGTTCCATCTTAGATACTGAGAGAATAGCACAATTGCTCAGGACTCCAAGAAGAGTCCTCACTCCTAAGGAAGCCACCATCTCTCTCTCTTTGACAGCATCCCAGTTAGACTGAGACTAAATACTGTTAAAACCATCCACCTGAGCAGCTACAGCCTACTGAAGAGAGAAAGAAGCAAGAACGAGGTAGGAAATGTAGGTCCACACTAAACAGGACGGGCAGTGCACAAACTTGCCAAAACCAACAGCTTTTCCCTGTGTGACTGAGAAGAGAAAACTATGAAGGGCATGAACCTAAAACCTGAACAGGCCAGCCAGGCATGGTACCACGTGCCTTTAATCCCAGCACTCGGGAGAAAGAGGCAGGCAGATCTCTGCGTTCCTGTCCAACCTGCTCTAAAATACAAATTCCGAGACAGCCAGGGCTACACTGAGAAACCCTGTCTCAAAGACAAAACAAACAAACAAACAAAAAAAAAATGTGCAAGTCATGTGAGAAAACTGACTTGCAGGTTTCCCTTGGAAGAGCATGGAGACAGGCAGGTGCCAGGCTCAACAAGGTTTAAGGTGCAGTTCCTCTGGAGTAGGCAGGCAGCCAGAGGTAAAGAAAGCATGTCCATGAGCAACAACAAATACGGCCTCTATGCCTAGCACTAAGGAGGGCTCACCTCCCAGCCCACATAAAAATAACTAAAGCAAAGCCATAACTAAACCAACCCCTCAAGAGAAAGGGTCACAGGAACTAGGGAAGCTAAGTGGGGAATGTTGCTTCCAAAGGTCAGGCTGATTCCTTATAGAACATGACAACAGAAAAACTGAGTCAAGAAGTGGGTGATCTAAGCCCAGGAGCAGCTCATGCAAGCCTGGCCTGTAGACAGAAGCCTGGAGGGACAAAAGTGGACACAGAGACTGAGAAAGCTTAGCCTGCAGGGAAGGGTAGCAAAGAAAGAAAAGCAAAGACCAGAGTGGGGGAGGGGGGCTAAATAAAAACAAGACAAGTCAAACCAGGTTAAAATGCAACAGGTTCTGCTGGATGTAGCCTAAATTTTTGCAAGTTCATCTGGAGAGCAAGGCCCTAAGAGAGCCAATAATATTCTTAATAAGAATAACGTGGGAGGGGAGGGGAGAGGGGAAGCTATGTTTGAAATGTAATATATGAGAAAAGAATACATTTTTCAAAATGACATTAAATAAATAAATAAATAAATAAATAAATAAATAATGGGGGGCGGGGCCTAAGGAGATGGCCCTCTCCCTAGGGAGTGACTGCCACACAAGCCTCAGGGCCTGAATTCCAATCCCAAATACCCATGTGCCTATATAGCAGCACATGTTGGTATCCCAGCATGCCAGGCAGGAGTAGTAGCCAGAAGGATCCCTGACTCTGAGCCTTGCTGGCCAGCTAATCCAGACAAATTCATTAACTCCAAATTCAGTAAGGAACCTTTTCTCAAAAAATAAGTGGAAATTTTTGAGGAAGAAACATGACATTGACCTCTGGCCTCTATGCACATGTGCACACACATGCAAGACATGCACACAATACACCACATAATTAATAAGATAAAAAAAAAAATGAAGCTGGAGAGATGGTCCGGTGATGACTGTTGCTCTTCCAGAGGACCCAAGTTCAATTCCCAACACTCATATCAATAGCTCACAGCCATCTGAACTCCAGCTCCATACAAGTGGGTGCCTCTGGCCCCAGTGGACACCAGCAGTCACATGCACATAATCCACATGCAGACAAACGCCTATACAATTTAAAATAATAAAAATAAGGCTTTAAAAATACGTTTCCAAAAAATAAAGGCAAGGTCACATGTACCTTTAACCCTAGCACTCCGGAGGCAAAGGCAGGTGGATCTCTGTGAGTTCAAAGTCAAGATGGTCTAGACAGCCAGGAATAAACTTTGTCTCAAAATAGATAGATGATAGATAGATAGATAGATAGATAGATAGATAGATAGATAGATAGATAGATAGATAGATCAGAACAGATTTGTAGTGAGAGTTAAGAAATTCACAGCAGAGTTACAGGTATGAAGACAGGAGTCTTCTGTGAGAGCCTAAGGGAAAGAGCCCCATGAGGCAGGGATCATGGTTCAAAAGCAAACCTGTGCACACATGAGCACTGAGATGTGATAATGTGGCATTCACATGACACTGCACCTATTTCTAGAAAGAGTCTGGATCTTAACCGCAAAAGCAAGGTGTGAATGATACCAAGTCTAAATGAAGGTAGCCTGGCTGTTTCTGTGTGACGGAAAGGCTGGAGCACTAGAGGGGAACAGGGTCTTCTGCTGTATTTTAATGGGGAAAGGCCTTCCAAAATGAAGCATGGTTCTCAGAAACTACAAATAAAAAGATTAATAAACTAAATATACGAGTTAGGAGGCAACTTTACAGTGAAAGGACCTAACACAGCAAGTGGCAGGTTTGACCATTTCATGTAGCATATGAAAAGGTTCACAATACTCACACATAAAAAGCATGTACAGAAGTTAAAAGGTGAAGAGCCCAGAGGAAAAAAAAATGAAGATTCCCAGAACAAACAGCAGTGGCTACACAAAAGCAGGGCACAAAAGTCTTGATGTATCAAAGAACTACACGCTGAAGTAAGAAAGCCTCCAAAGTAAGGTTGGATGCACTTGTGAATGAGCTATAACGCCCAAAGGACTGGGCACACAGCTGCTCTCAGTCTGCTGTGAGTATAGGCTGTGAGTGATCTCTACCTTATCAGATTTTTTAAAACCTTTGAACAGCCACTTTACCTGAGGAAGTCTCTAGTGGTACTTGCAAGACCACGTGAGGGCTGTGCCCAAAGACTTCATGAAAGAATACTAACACATGTGCCCTGTGCTAACTGCCCACAGAGAGGCTTCTCTTCTGCAAGAGGACAGACACCAGCAGGGACACTGCTTTCTGCCACAAACCATGGTGACTCAGGTGTAAATCTCTAGGAGCATGCCAGCCTGTCCTGCTTGCTGGTACCTACCATGCAGGTGCTCCAGGAAGTTTTTATGTCATATGTTACTATTCTAATTAATGTTTTTCTACTTTGAGCAGCACCATGAACTTTGTTTTAATACTGTACATACAGAGAACATGCTTTAATCAGATGGAACAAATCCTCCTGAAATAAAGCTGCTTTGGGGCTGTATAGGGAAACAGCCCCTGTGTTGCTTCTGCTAGGTGTTCTGCCTCTCCTCAGCCTTACCAACAAGGCCTTCTCTTCAAGCCCTCTACTGTCCTTGCTAAGAACCTCCTCTCTGTCTGCTCTTCTTCTGGATCAATGGAGGAAGCCTCTAGAAGATGTCCAGATAAGAACACCACAGAAGTACCTGCTTGGGACTGCTAAACACCAACCTGTGACACCAGACTCAGCTTGTTGCTACCCAAGCTACACATAGGTCTCAGCTGTCAGGCCAGGAAGCAGGTACCACATGACCAGCAATCTGCGGCTTTCTTGCTGAACTAAACCTGTAGGACCTATTCACAGCAGCCAACCTGAACACAAGAGTATTACTGTGTCAGGAGTAGGCTTGCACAGGAGCTGGCTGGCCAAGAGCTCAGAGATAGAGTGTGTACCCAGTATACAGAAAGCTTGGGGTGTGACCACCCGGTACTAAAAAGAAAAAAATAAAGCAAATACCACCAGTGTCGATAATAAGCAGACATACAGCCAACTGAAAATGAAAAAAATATGAAGAGGCATTTATCCATGGAAATATACAGACAGCCAATAAGCACATGAAAAGACACTCAAAATTACACTGACAGGAGGAGCCACTTCACATGCAAAAGCTAAAATTTTAAAATTCAGGAAAACCAGAACCCTCTCACATGACTATAAGTGAAAAATGGCACAACAGAAAATAATCTGCCAGTCCTCGGCACATTAGACACCCCTCAATACCTATCCAAGAGCACCGGAAACAAGACTTACAGACGTGTGCATCTGAACACTCTCCACCATGCTGCTTACTGGGCTCAAAGTGGAAACATCCATGTCCATCAGAGGATGAATGGACACACAGACTGCAGCCTACATACCACACATGTCCACTGTGGCAACCCCTAAGACAACCAGCTCCTAAGAGAAAAGGGTCACTGTGGCTCACAGCTAACAGTTTCAGGTCATGGTTTGTTTGTTGGCCTGGCTGCAGGCTGTGACAGAACTGTTCACAGCCATGCTGAGAGATGGGGAAAGAAAAGGGCTGGGGTCCTCACATTCTCTTGGAGGGCATAAGCTCCACTGACCATGAGATCCGGTAGACACCATGTCTTTAAGGTTCAGAGTACCCTTCCCTAAAAGTACTGAGAGGCTGAGAGGACCAAATACTAACACAGGGATCTTTGGAAGACATATGCAAACCATCATATAATGAAATACTATTCAATCAAAATAGATTAACAAAGTTGCATGTGGCAATTTGGATAGGCTGTGGAAACACTGTGAAAGAAGGAAGTCTGCAAAGGTTTCATTCATAAAAATGCTCACAATAGGCAAACGCAGACAAGAGGTAGACAGTGGCTATCTAGCTGAGGCAAGAAGAGGTGGGACATGGGGAAATGACACTCAGGAGCACAGATTCCCTTGTGGAGATGGTGAAAATGTCCCAAGATTGACGACAGTGACTGCACAACTCTGCACATGTGCATACACTGAAGACCACTGAACTACACACTTTCGAAGCTGGATTCTGTGGTATATGATCCACCCCTCAAATCACACCATCTTCTCAAGAAGGGAGATCTGGAAGATGGAAGCTTTGCAACAGTGGGAACAAGGCAGGCTTTGGCAAGCAGCTTTTGTTCCAGACAGAGGAGGGCTGGTCCTACAAGATGGAAGGAGCCATCAGGATCTGCATGTGGCTAGTCATAAGATAGACAGACAGTACAGAGTACCGAGAGAAACTCGGGGAACACTCCACTCTTCACCAAGTAAGAAGTGGGGGGGAGGAAAATCTTGAGTGGAGCTCTGTGGAAGGGTTCCTCTAACCCACATGCCAGTTCATGTAAAATGTTTCCACTCCAACCCCCACCCCCCTCCCCAGCCAATAGCTTTGTTTCTACGACTCTGGAATCATCCACAATACAAACAGGCACTTGACACCCATCACAGCACATTTAGAAAAGAGGTAGTTCTTTTTCAGTTCTCCCTCCGTCCCTCCCTCCCAGTACCCCCACCCCCATCCCCTACACACATGCAAATATTACAGTGAAAAATCAGAGCTCTAGCCATTTGTGGCCGCCAGGCCTCCCATCTGGCCTGACCTATAAAGGTGAAACTTTTATTTTGGAGGAGTGTTCTTTATCTTAAAGATTCTAAATGAGTGTTGCTACTCAAGGGATATCTGACATACACCCAAGCTGTTTAGGAGAAACTCCAGCCTTCCAAAGACAGGGGAAGGGGCAGGGAAAGCAAAATGCAGCTAACAGGAGGGAGCCTTGTGAACCAGCTCCCTCTTCCCAGCCTGCAAGAGCCCTAATCACCTGTTAGTCACTTCACAAGGTCTAATTACACTGGCTTTCCCTTCAATACATTGATCTCACAGCCAATGCTGCATGGCATTTAATTAAAGGAAAGGCTACTGCTATTTCATGTTAAAAATCTAAATCCTTGCAAACAAATTAGAAGCTTGAGACTCCTGTTTGTGCTCTCCAGTAAGAGCCATTGAAGACAGACCCTGGGCCTCCTACGAATTTCAGCATACAATATCGGGTATTTATAATATTTGTGTGTGTAGGCGAGACAGGGAAAGGGGAGGAGAGGAAGAACTGAGGGCTGCACTTAGCCCTGCCCCACAGAGGTGGACTACCTGTGACGACAGTACCAGTGGCTGGGTACTTCCTTGTACTAATGTCGCCACACACAATGCTAAAAGGCCGGAGTGCAGGCTCCCAACACAACTTCCATCTTATCTGTGCACAGGGTTAAGACCCCAGCCCATCCACACATGCTCCCTCCAGCTCTCATGCTGGTGTGCCATCCTGACACCATCTGTAGAAGCGCCTCAGATCAAAGCCCTAGATAGCTATGGGAGGACAGAGGTGTCCCCCAGCACTCCAGAGGGACTCCCTGTGACTGCTTGCCTTCTGCTACCCAGAAGGCATCCCCTGGATGCCACATGTGACTGAAGGGTCTGCTGGCAAGAAGCTGGATGTGCTAGAAGGCCAGAGATAGCCTTGCTGAGATAAGCCAATTAACTTCAGATAAGTACCCAATGTCATTATGAAGGCAGAGTAACATATTCCTCCAGTCCCTACAAATGATGTCTCCTGTGATACTCTGAGAGATAGCTCAGGTGGCAAAAAGACAGCTGGGGCTGCCTGGACCTGGCCAGAGGCACCATCCATCAGTCCATAACTCACTGAGCAGACTCAGGCTTAGGGCGACACCAGGGTATTTTTGTTTAGAGCACTGTCTGTCCCAGGTTCCCACCCAGAAATCCACCAGAGACCCCAGAAGAGTCACCCTGTGGGCCCCACAATGTTCCTGGTGGAAGCAGTGCTGATAGAGCACCCCCTCTTCTCAAGGTTCTTGAGCCTCCTGTGCCCCACTGTACAAGTATTGGCTGACCTGGTTAATGTGTGCCCTGGTCACAAACTTCATGTGGATGTGGGCTGATGAGACAGGTAAGAAATAAGGGCTTGTCTTAGTGAATGTTTCTATTGCTGTGAAGAGACATCATGACCAAGGCAATGCTTATAAAGGAAAACATTCAATTGGGGCTGGCTTACAGTTCAGATGTCTAGTCCATTATGGTCAAGGCATGAAGCATGAAGGCATGCAGGCAGACATGGTGCTGAGGAAGAATCCAAGAGTCCTACATCCAGACCAGCAGGCAGCAGGAAGAGAAAGTGACACTGAGTCTTGTTTGAGCATTGGAAACCTAAAAGCCCACCCTCGGTAGCATACTTCCTCCAACAAGGCCACACCTCCTAAGAGCGCCACTCCCTGTGACCCTATGAAGGCCGTTTTCATTCACCCACCAAAGGGCTTCAGGTAGGCCAAGAAGTCCCTGCCCCAGGAAGGCTACCATTCACACCTGTAGAAGGGTAACCACATGACACTCTGCTCAGAGACAACAAGGTGAGACACGGTAACAAGTCATTCCAGGACAAGAGGTAACCAGTCTGTGTGCAAGCATCAGGAAGTACTCTAGCTGGCACAAGAATCTGAAAGTTTCCTTATGACACTGAGACCACAGAAAATGGAAAGAAAAGAAACTAACGCCCTTGTATCTTCCTTGTGATTCTGTTCTCAGAGCCTTCTATTATCTTAACACAACTTTAAGAACTACTATTCACAGGTATCTGAAGAGAGCAGCACGTACAGTCCAGACGAAGCAGCAGGTTCCTGTTGTAGAGAACAGAAGTATGAGCAGGACTCCTAGTCTGAAGAGCACTAAGTAGCAGGAAGCTAGGCTCTGTTCGGGAAGCAAACAAAGACTGTGAAAGTTGCAAGAGAAGGTCCTGTGTCAGACGTCCCTCCTTAGAGGACAAGGAATGAATCAAAGGAGAGGGAGAAGTGAGGAAACTGACTGGAGGTCACTAGGTCAACAGAAATGAACTCTGACAAGGGCAGGCCCATGTGAGCAGAGAACACCGGAGCAGTGTGAAAGAACAGGGGCAGATTGACTGTCACTATAACAGCCATGGGGAGAGTTGACAAAGGCCATCAGGCTTTTCCCTAAAAGACCAGAGACACCTACCATCTAAAGAGTAGGTCAAGATGGCAGCTAGTGTTGGGTGTGGTGGCACATACCTTTAATCCCAGAATCTGGGAGGCTGAGGCAGAAGGGTTCTTTTTTTTTTTTTTAAGATTTATTTATTTATTTTATGTATATGAGTACAGTGTAGCTGTCTTCAGACACACCAGAAGAGTGCATCAGATCTCTTTATAGATGGTTGTGAGCCACCATGTGGTTGCTGGGAATTGAACTCAGGACCTCTGGAAGAGCAGTCAGTGCTCTTAACCGCTGAGCCATCTCACCAGCCAAAGCAGAAGGATTCTTAACCTAGGTTACTACATAGCAAGAATCTATCTCAGAAAAAGAAAGAACAAAAAAAAAAAAAATGAAAACAAAGGCAGCTAACATAACTAAGAGGAGAAGGGGGCAGGACAGAAAGAAGGAAGACCTGTGGCCACCTGCTAACACATATACAATGTGTTATACACCTGCTAACTGGATATACAATGTTTCTGCCGGGCTGCCGCTGTGGTAGCTGGTGAGCTGTGGGAAGTAATTAGACATTGCCCTGATCAGTTGATAACTCTGGTAAAAGAGTCCTCATACAAATACTGGAGAACATAAACCACACCTTGCTCTGACTGTCTCTCTACTCTGCTTCCCGGCAGCTGAAATTTCAGCAGCCTCTGTCACAGGCTTCAACTGCCATATTGTTCTCAGACTCAATGCAACAGAGCTTGCCAACCATGAATACAAATACATATTTCCCTCAAGTTGTTTTCTAGAGTGTCTGTCCCTGTGGTGGAAAGTCTGACAGGATGACCACGCCATGTCACTTCCCAGTGATGACATGGCACCCTGAAAGACAGTTCCCATCCCTACCTTACAGATGAGGAGAGGACTCACGGCTGACTCTCAGCCCAAATCCAAGCCCTCTACACTGCACTGACCTTGTTGCAGATGGGACAGGTCAGCAATGAAGCAGAGGTCCTCTCCAGAAGGGTACCAATGGGCAAGGCTCAAGGGCTGAAAAATGGTCACTCAGAATCAAGAGAGGCTTTTAAAGAAAAGTCATGACTCTCACTTCAGTAAACGTGGTGTGAGGGTAGAAGAGAATGGAACCATCGCTGGAACACTGACAGGTAGGGGACACCGGAAGACATGCCACAGACGTCTAGAGAGGAAAGCTTTTCAAGATGTGCTGAATCAAAGGAGAGAATCTCAGAAGCAGACAAAGAGACTGAGGAACAGTACCCAGTGAGCAGACAGTGAGCTAGGGGTCCAGTGCTGGCCAGGAGGCCCATCGCCAGTGAAAACTCCATGATGTCTATTGGAATCCATGAACATGGTAAGAAGCAGTTTCTTTTCTCTGAATCAAGGAACAGAGCTGATTTCTTGGCTCCAGCTCATCTCTCAAGAACATCTGGGAAAATGCAAGGTGTTTGAATAACTTCAAATTTTCTGTTTCTACAAAGTGGGAATAAAAGCCAGATTCCCAGCAAGTGGCACAGTGTATCGCTCAAGACAGCTACAACCCTAGGAGCTCAGGTGGGGAAAAAAAGATGGATGTTCTGCTCCAGTCTAGACAGCCTCGTGGAGGTGGAGCTAACCTCAGGCAAGGCATTCAAGTAAGGGGTCACAGACTCCCACCACAGGTCACTGAGTTCTCCAGGTGCTCACAATTTCTCTAGAGGCAGGGATCTGTGTGCTCCCTACCCCCAACTTTCAGATCACAGAATTCTAATGGGCCCCTGAAGATGTCTTTTTCACCCCTGCCCTACCATAAGCAGGTTGGCATGTGAAAAAGGCCAGGACAGGAACAGAAGGAAAGTCTGAGAGGGTAGGGCCAGAGTCAAGGACAAAGCTGAAGGGACAAGAGAGACAAGAGCATGCTCAGCAGGGCCAATTGTCTCCTACCTTGGCTAAGCACCCACTACCCTCTGAGTCTCAAACAGCCCTTCATAGTCACCTCAGTGAGGAAGGGCTGCAAAATATTCCCAACAGGCTCCAAAGCCAGAAAAACAGGCTGTCTCCCAGCACCAGGAATGGCTGCTGATTCCAAGACAGGCAGGCTGGAGGCTGGGAGGTGACTAGAGTCCAGTTCTCCCTAGACCACTGTGGCACAGTGTGGGGAGCCAGGCAGATACCAGAAGAAACACTGTAAGCAAAGCTACACGCAGGAGTGTGTAAACAAAGTGTGCAGATGCCTGATGAGAGGCTGTAGTCAGAAAAAATGATCAACACTAGTGCTAGAGCCAAGCAAGAGCCAGAGGCCAACAGGAGCCAGGTAAAGGACAGTGAGTACCTCTCGGACCATAGCCATACAGGCTATCTCCAACAAATATGAGCAGATTCCGACTGTACACAGAAATCAAACACCAACATCATGTGGCCTTCTGCTAGGTAGCATGAGTAGCAAGGGCTCAGCATCACTTCACAGGGCCAAGCCATAGACATGCAGAAGCAGCTGCCTGGGCCAGGGGAAGCAGTGCTGCCTTTCCCAGAGGGCCCTGCAAGGAAATGGAGCCTCCAAAGAGCCTCAGCACCCTTGTCTCTCCAACACACTCCTTTCCTTGGGCACAACAGACCAGCAAGAGATGCCACACCACACAGCCCCACAGCATCTCTGCAATGAGCCAAGCACACAGTGTACAAGAAGCACATCTGATCCTGACTTTGCCCTTGGCTTGTGGGAAGAGCGCTCCAGCATCCCTGGAGCCCCACATGGTGAGACAAGGCATCCTTTAGGAAGAAGCCCATCCAAGCGCACACTTCCAACACTGAATATGCAAAATGAAGGGTTCTGGGAGGTCCCTGTCAGCTTGCTAACACTGTTCTCTTTCCAGTACCCATTTCTAAAACTTGACATCCAGGCAGGAAAGTATGCACATCAGAAAGACCAAAAACCAGCAGCTGTTCTGTGCTGAGCAATGACCTCCTGCCTGGCTTGCCTCCCTCCCCAGTCAACAGCCATAAACTCAGACATCTGAATCTACATTTCTGATCCCTCCCCAGTGGCTATCTTGCCCCCTCTGAGGTCAACTGTAGACTTCTGGTCACAGTTCTAATTCAACATCCCCATGGGGCCACAGAGGAAAGTTCATCAGACTCATTTTGCCTTGTGGGAAAGAGGCCAGGTTAGGTTTAGCCCTCCAAAGCAGAAGAGCCCATGCTGGCTCTGTACTCAGCCAAAGCCGACCACGCTCACATTGTGATAGGGTCTCTGCAAACAGCTGGGGTAACAGAAGAGGTTCCAGGACAAGTGCAGGGACACAGAAGAGGCCATAAGAGATACCCAGCCCAGGTCTGAACCAGTAAGGTAGCACTGGGTGGCAACACACTGAAATTATCATCAGTCTTCCTATCCAGCCAATACCATCCCTCCCATGCAAGAGACCAAACCCTCCCTGAGAGATGGCTTCTGCCCTATCCCTCAGACACAGCCCATGACAAGTGCCAAAAGGCACATAATTTAAACTTTTATCACAATTTACATAACACAAACATTTTAAATGTACAGTTCAGCCACTATGTGTGTACAGGTCTTAAGCAGATAATCACAATTGCTATATGTCCAAAAATACAGTGGTCCTGGAAGAGCATAGGTTAAGTAAGCTGGATCACATGACCGAGGCTTTTCTGTTTTCTCTGCTACTGCCCACTGCACAGCCTCTCTTGACAACCATTCCAGGCTGGGAGAAAGGCAAGGTGGACAAGTGAGCTGGCTTAGCTGTTCCCTAATAAAGATGTCAGTGACTGCGCCTTAGTCAGCACCAGACAGGTGAAGGTCAAGAGTATAGGGGAGATGCCCCAGAAGGTAATGAGATCAGAGGCCACAGACCCTGACATGCCCAACGGCTCAGAAAGGAAGGGACCAGACTGCTACCAGAGACTAACACACACCAGGAGAAATGTCATAAGAACACAAAATTGCTCAGCCTTGTAACCCAAAGTGTATGTGAATCCTTACAGCAACATGTCATAGCGTAGTCAAAACTGTAAGCATATTTATGACTATTTGCAACAGAAATAGTACACAATAAAAAAGTAATATAGAGAAACAGCATAGACATCATCTTACAGCCAGCTACAGAAACCAAAAGGCCCTGTCATGGAGAAAGAAGTGATAAATATCTAGCAAAGAGCCCAACTTGGCTTTGCTGTCTGCAGCGCTGGCAGAAAGCCTGCGAAGCAGTGGTTAGCTACCCTGTCCCCAGGTCCCCCTCAGCTCTGAGAACCCCATGGCCTGTTCTGAAGTAGCTGCCTCAATGAGGCATTACTTAAAATCCACATGCAGCCTGCTTTTAAAACCACTGCAGTTAATCACGGGCCAATTTATGGGCCTAGAATGAACCCCAGCTAGCCACACAAGCATGCCCTCTCTAAACAGTGCCCCTTGCGGGTCTGAGGGTCCCTGATGGAAAGCTGCCAACCTGAGATTTACACCTGCAGGGGCTGAGGCAGACTCTAATCTCCATGAGGATACTTCACAAGCTCCTGTCAAGTCCCTCCTCCACACTGTCTGAGGGAGTGAAAATATCAGAGGCCCTGAATACCAAGGAAATGTATCAAGCCACTCATAATGAGCAAAGCCCTCAATGACAAAGCCATCCTTCAAATAACAAATAAGCTCTCAGCCCACTCTGAAACAAGACTGCCACCCAGGAAGAAGGCCTGCCACTGAGGAGGTGCCCAGGGAAGTTCTCATTTGGTATTTTCTATATAGACTCCCACATTTGCAGGCACACATGCTCTTCCTCTAGCTCGCTTACTTGCTCTCAATCTGTAAACGGTTTCCCAAGGAACCTCAGAACTGGCCCTTAACATGCTTTTTAGATGTTTTGTTTACAAATGTCAACTTGAAATTGAAACTTGAAATGCCTGAAATGCTATTTTCTCTCTCGAGAATGAGGCAAGCACTTGTCTCCAGTGAATCACAGTGCCTTGTAGGCTCCAAACCACAGTAAATGTGTGCACCTGATCACAAGAAACCCCAAAGTCCTGACTTAGGAGATGCTAAGCCAGAGACATCACCAGCAAACCTGGCAAGGATAACCTGAGAGCAAAAGGAGTGTGCACATGGTAGCAAATGGGTGAGAAAGGGCATATAATAATTATAATGCCTAGGGAAGAAGCAAGACACAAGATGGACCCAGGCGGTCTACACCCAAGATCCATAATGAGTCATGAATGTGGGAACCTGGAGCAGGACTGTGAGACCAAGGGACTATGGAACAGGACACCCCAGCATAAGTCACCCTGCCTCCTGGGCTCCTAAGCCACATCTCCTCTTCAAACAAAATCTTCAGAACACACTGCATGGTCCTAGGCCACGAGGCCACGAGGCCACGAGGCCACGAGGCCACTCAAGCCACTGACTAGACTCTTCTGAATGGTTTTTGTCAACCTGAGACCTCAGCCCAAGTCCCAGTCAGTCAAAGATCACACGAGTCCCTGACTGTAAGTGAGGAAGGCAGGTAGCCTGGAAGGCCCAGGGCTGGCTGACCTGCTGTGTCCCTACAGTCTCTGCTCAGGGAAGCCTGTCTGAGGGGCTCCCGTCAGCACCATATTCTGAAAATAGAAGGAGACGTAGAGATTTTTTTAATACATACTGAAGTACAGGGAGGCAAGATGACATGATGTCTGGGATTTTCTTTGAAATACTCCAGCAAAGAAAAAGGAAAAGAGGGACAGATGAGCCGACCGTGCCGGCAAATGACAGTCGCTGAATGTCGGGGACTGGCGTCCTGGCTTCATTGCATGTTCTCTTGACCTTTGTGTGTGGTTGAAATTTTTCATAACACAGGTCTTTTTTTAAAGGCATGAGAGAAGGTAAAGGAGGCACAGGCCTTCTGACAATGACTGATGACACTCTCATTCTGGAAAACTCCTGCTGCCTGAGAAGCAGATCCTCCCCCTTCTGGTGAGGCGCTGCCTCCCTCTCACATCCAGGCACTCCGGTATCATCCACATTTCTTAGTGTGGCCATTCAAAGATCTAATGTCCTGACAAGGAGGCTGTCACCAGCTCGATGACATGCACACGTGGGAACAAACGGCTGTGCTAATAAGGAGCCACATTCAATGCATCCTCCCCAGTGAATGTTAGAGCAGTGACTGCCGTTCACCTCAGCATCTGACAGTGATGCTTACCTGTGGCATATGTGTGCTGCTGGGAACTATATAAGGGGAAAGGAAAGAGCAAGGTGCCCAGCTGCAGACCCTCAGTGGCAAACTCCACAGGGTTGGCCTAGCAACAGCACTAATGGCAGCATACTAGCTTCTTGTCCCAGACAGATGGATGTCTAAGAAGCCTCTCATCCTTTAACACAGAATGTTTCCCCCTGAGCCAACATCCCAGCCCACCCACAGGCCTTGTATTGCCAGTTCTTAGCTGGCTGCTGCAAGCAGGGACTGCGGCAAGACACTAGGTCATTCCGGAGCCGCCTTGTGCCACTTCCTTTCTGAGAGCTGGAGCCCCAGCTTGATGGCGGCGACCTACTCTGAGGTCCCCAGCCTGCAGCCTCCATGCGATCGTCATTCTATCACTTTCAAATAAGAGCCTAATATTTTGAGCATAATGATTTTAAGGAGCTCAACAATTTCTTTGCATGCATTATTCATTTGTGACACAAAACTGTTATTTCACTGAGATTACTGTAAATCGCTACATGAAGAGCTGGCTTGCATGAACAATTAAATGATAGATATGATAAACTAGATTTATAAGCTTTATGTTCCTATAACATAAATTCCCTGAATGATTTAACTCGGCAGAGCCAGAAAATTCCTTCCAGATGCCAGGTCCATGGATCTGCAGCTCCCCCACCAGCATTTCCCAAAAACTTACTCAAGGCTGAAAGGAAAACATTTAATAAAAGGTTTAATGTCACTATGGTAACCAGAGCAACTTGTTTCAAAAATGAATAATAGCCCTGTTAGGTGCTTCATTAAAATTTTCCCAACCAAATACTGCCCTTAATCTTCTCAATGGAACAAAAGGCTTATTCAGAATACATGTACACGACTGAGACTCAGTCAGACACAAGCCTGCGCCTGAGCGCAGACATCCGTCAGTCAGCAACACAAAGATGGGATCTAATCAACTGAGATGAGAAAAAGTTGGGTATTTATCAGGAAACAATTGATTAAAAACCTCAATATCCTACTGTTTGGGTCTTTTCTTCACTAATCAGAAAATTAAAGGCGGTCCTCCTCTCAGCAGTGTCTCTCTCCTGACACAGGTAACTACTACCTGCAGACAGTGCAGAAACCAAAGACTATATAGAGTACTAGACACCAGGGCCCCTGGGCTGCCGGCCGGACAGAGCTGTCTTCTCCTGAGTTCTGGAGCAGAAGCAACAATAACTTAAGACCTGGCCACTGGTGACACTTGGACAAGGCTGTGACCATGTCTGACCCAACATGCTCCTGCTGCTGTCCATTCAAGGGTCAGTTTAGGGCCACAAGCTCACAATGCTTTCCAGCACACAGCTCAACAAGCAGTTCCTCCCATCAACTGCTATAGTGCCCAAAGGGATGCTGAGACTGCCAGCCTCAGGCACAGGTCCAGCTACAGATGCTATCCGGGTCCATATGGAAGATCTGACTCACGCCAACCCTCTTTAGGAATTACCTAGCAGCCTTGGCCTGTGCATCCCAACTGAGCTATACGCCTAGACTGTCTCTTCCACCCATCAGCTCTCCCAGTTCTCTAACCCAACCACCTTTGAAATTTGCCCATCTCAAGCCTTAGTCACATGACTGTTACACAGTACAGAGGAGGTGCTTATGAAGCCCTGTGGGTGAATACACCAAGTTAAAGGGACCATGAAGAATCTCAGCAGTCACCTCACTAGAGCTGTGCATACAAACCTCTCCAAATCAGGGAGACAGGGAAAGGCAGCCACACGTGGACGACTGTTCCTGCTCACAGTCTGCCTGTAGTAAAGTGTACCCAGTAAGTACAGCAGGGAGATGCAGAAAGGAAATGATTTTCAGTGGACTTTCCCCAGAGGACCCAGAAGGACTGAATAAGAGTCCAGTCCCCACACCCACCACACTCTGCCCTCAAATCTGCACCACAATGAGGCCAGCCCACCTAGCCCAAGACTGTCCTCTTTTGCAAGTAACAGGCCAAAGAGGGATTGTGGAATCACGTTTTGCTGAATGCCGCCTGCATCCAGCCTAAGATTTCTTAACACCCTCCCAAATGTTTTCTAGCCCCACCACAGTAGGGAACTGGCATCTGTTATATGATGAATTGAAAGCAGCTGCCCTTACAGATCATGTGAGAACGTAGGGTGTTGTTCGCTGCTGCCTGTCAGTGTCTGTTCACAAGTGACTTAGCTTTACAGATGCAACTCACTTTCATTAACAGGAAAGAAACTTGACCTTTGTCATCCAAGAGAAGCAGGAGGTAACACAGCTCTGCTTGCCTGATACCCTCAAAACAGATAATGGATCCAACAGCCCTCCTCTGAGAGCATCCAAAAGTCCCCAGGAGCTAAGCACAGAACAAGGGATTCCTACAGCAGCTCATTTCATCGAAGGCATCCTGGGTCTCCAATGGACTCCAGAGTGGAGATAACAAACACAGACTTAGTAACCGCAGAGGGGAGCTCATAAAGCAGCCTCACAGTGACACTGTAAACACGGCTGGGGACACAGCACAGGGGGAGGACTCGGCCTAATATGTACATTGGCCACAACTTGTAGCCCCATGCTTCAGAAAGAGGGGAGGAAGGCCAACAGTGTCCCCATCACTCAGCACCCAGGTTAAGCAGCCTAGAAAGCACAGTGGGGCAGCCACATTGTGCCTACTCACTCTGTAGGCCAGGCAAGCCTCTAACTACATTCCATGTGTTAGGTATAAAGGTGGGCACCACCATGCCCGGCTCCATTCGCACTACTAAAATTTCATACAGTGACACCCACAACCATAAAAAGAGCTAAGCTGCTGCAACCACTGAGCACAGCAGTGTGTAAGTGCTACCCTGAGGACTTTCTGGAGTTAGGGGCTGCTAGTGACCCAACTAGTGAGGTACCTCGCCAGCATGTCATATACTGACTGTTCAGATCATGACTAACCGAGGGCACTGCCACTATCTAACACACTGCCTGGTCCCAACTGAACCAGCTAGTGGGTAGCACAACCGTCTAATAAATCAGCTGCTCATAGCAAAACCAACCAAGGTTCTCGCCACTGTCTAACACACTGCCTACTCCTAACTTACCCAAGGATACTCACTGGATTCTGTTACCATTATTCCTTTCTGACAGGAGAGGATGGTGAGGCACAGAGAAACTGGTGTTCTTAGTGCATCCTGGTGAGAAGTAACAGAATGTACTGGACCCCACAGTCACCACACCCCAGTAGATGACATCCTAAACAAGAAAGCCAAAGCCTAGAGAGCTTCAGAACTGGCTCAGAGGTGAAGGACTGGGCTGAGACAAGTGCATGGAGATAATAACTCCCCTGAGTGTGTGGGACGGAGTACACACCAGCCATGTGCCTTGATTGCAGAGTGTCCTAGGAACCATAGTCATGCCATGGTCCAGCAGAATCAGGACCAAGTCCCGCTGCTCTTTCCTCTGCCTTACTGTTAGCACACAGGCTTCATCCATGCCGCACAGCCTCTGTGGACTTCCCCACAACCACGCCTGTCAAGACATTCACCCCTCCTTTCCATGCCAATCTACCAAGGATCCTCACTGGATTCTGTTTGCAAGTTTGCACACTGAAAAAGAGCTCCCTAGCACTTCCTGAAGGGAGACTGGCAAGGCTCAAGACGTTTGTGATGTAAACTCATCAAGTGAGTATTATGCTGGAGATTTGCGCATTTCAGAAAATCCATATCTAGCCAACAGCATGTACATTACAGTTAGGGGTAAATTAACATATATACCTCACTTTGAAATTTATCCCAAGAATGATTGGTGGCTAGCTGGAGATGGGCAGATAGGGATAGACATGTACCACTCGATTTGACTTCTTCAGTTCCGGGTAGAGGTCCTGGGTTTGGCTAGGGGCACTATTTTTCTTCTTTTTCCTCTGTCCAGGCTAGTGTTTCCACTGTTGTGCTAATGGTAGTGGTGAATCCTTGTATTGTTCTTTTTTTTTTTAAAGCATTTATTTATTTTATGTATATGAGTACATTGTAGGTATCTTCAGACACATCAGAAGAGGGCTCCGGATTCCATTACAGATGGTGTGAGCCACCATGTGGTTGCTGGGAATTGAACTCAGGACTTCTGGAAGAGCAGTCAGTGCTCTTAACCACTGAGCCATCTCTCCAGCCCCCTTGTATTGTTCTTGATCTTAGAGGAAAGGCTTTCAATTTCTTACCATCAGGCATGGAGCTAACCGTGGTCTTATCTTGCACATCCCTTGCTAAATTAATATACACTTCTCTTCTTAAGTTTTTAACTGATTCTTTGTTTCATATCATGCATTCCAGTCCCATTTATCTCCTCCTTTTGCCCTTACAACCAACCTCCCAAAATAAACCATACACACACAAAACATAGAAAGCATCTTAGTGGAAGCCGTAGCATGTCACAGTGTGCCCCACAGTATATGCCTCTGTCCACACATCTTCACTTGCAAATGTTCACTGCAGTGAGTCATTGGTCTGGTTCGAGATCTCTGGCTTCTGTGACACCATCAATCCTGGATCCTCAGCAGGACTCCTCCTGGTTATCCTGTTGTTGCCCTGTGTCATGGAGATGCTGCAGCTTTGGGTGAACAGGACTGGGATTTTCATGCATCCTAACCATTCACAGATGTTAGACGTTTCGGGATGGGCCAACTCAGAGTTGGATCTGGGCCCAGGTGGTAGCTGAGCTAGTCAGTGCACTGGTTCTCCCTATCCTTACAACCAGAGCTCCAGCACAGCTCTGGCTAGGCCACCCAGTGCTCACACGGTCTCCTATCACCCCTTGTATGTGTGCTACAGGCTATAATGATTCCTCTTACTTTTAATCTTATTTGCATTCCCCTCCTCAACCTGATTAGTCTACCTAAAAATGTGTTAATTTTCTTTTATGTGCATGTGCGCGCGCGCGCGCGCACACACACACACACACACACACACACACACACACACACCCCCTTAGTCTACTTACTCTTCCTGCTTTTTGAACTTAGTTTATTTTACCTCTTTCCTTATAATACAAAGTTCATCTGTTTACTTGAGGTCATGTTTCTGTTGGCATGTGCCACTATAAATTGGCCTCTTAGGCCAGCCTGGCTGTACTGCATAAGTACTGGTATGTTGTATTTCCATTTTGATCTAGCTTCTGTTTTGATTTCTTCTTTAGCTGACTGGTTAGTTGAGAGTGTTCTGTTTAATTACCATGTTATTTGTGAATTTTCCTCCTATTGCTAACTCCCAGTTTTATAACATGGTGGCCAGTATAATCCTACTGCTTCAGGTCACAGTTTCTGTTGGGAACCTTCTGGTAAGTCTTGCAAAGCTCTCCTGTAGAGGACAAGCTGCTTTTGCTTCTGCTTTCAAAATTCTCTCTGGATTTTAATGATGTGAGGCCCAGTGGGCTTGAGTTTTGGTGTCTCCCCCTCAGCTGGAGAAATTGCAGTGAGCATTTCTTTACACCACACTCTGCCTCTGTGGCTTTTCTCCTATCAGTTCATTGTCGGGTCCCAGGAGCCCCAGTGCAGGCTTCACTCTTCTAATTCCTATTCTCCTGATGGGTAACTGCAAACAGCCTGTTTCTGAGTTCCCGGCTCTTCCCTTCGCTTGGAAGGGTCTATTGCTGAAGTTCCTGTGCACTTCCTAGTTCATTCATATTGCTTAGCTACAGCTCTCAAGTTTGGCTGTGACTTCTGTCTGTCTGCTAAATGGCTCCCATTGTTCATCCCTGTTTTCTTACATCAACTGTCTGTTAAGTCTTATTCACTGTTCCCTCAGTTTTCATAAAACAGTGAATCCTTCATGTAGGCCTCCATTTCTGTGGGACGTGTGACTAGAACACTCGGGTGCTTCATCGCATGTCTCCTTAATACTGTCTCTTTGCTTTCCTTGCAGTCCTAGGTAGCTATTTTTACATACTTTTGGTGAGTAGTTTCAGAGGAAGCTCAGTGTTTCCTAGTTGGCCTTCTGCTACTGTGACAAACCACTGTAATCAAAAACAACTTGGGAGAAAAGGGTTTATTTGGCTTACATGTTCCAACCACAGTGCACTACTGGGGAAGTCAGGACAGGAACCCCAGCAGGGGCAGAGACAGGAATCCCAAAGGAATGCTGCTTGCTCCCAAGGCTTGCTCGACCTCCTCTCTCATGCCACCCAGGACCTGTGCCCTCCTACAGCACTCATAAATCAAGAAAATGTCCCACAGTCTAGCCACAGGACAAACTGATGGAGGCTGTGGTTGGTGTCAAGTTGACAAGGACTAAGCAGTACAAAAGGAACAGTGAAACATTCCACTTGTAGCCTCCTGCCAGTCAAGTCTGAGGAAGTGTCTTGCTGATACATGCACAGCACAGGTGCTAAGAGGTGCCTGTTTATTTCCCCTAAGGCAGTGCTTATACATGTTCAAAGTCAGGTTCTGTCTCCCAAGTCAGTGAAGTCAGAGTTGGCTATCTGTGTGCTCCTGCTCAATCTGTGAAGGCCATGTGCTGTCTACAGGAAATGGAAAGATAACCTCAGAGGCCATTTGCTTTGGGGGGCTGCTAAAAGCATACATGGTCTATGTGCGATATCTGCAAGTGTATCAGCCTATAAGGCTCAAGGACAGGTCTCTTGGTGAACTCCGCTAGGCAAGTACTACAAACACAGTCCTCTGTGTTCCAATCACTGGGGAGCCCTGCTCTGTTTCCCTATTATATGCCTTTTATTGCTGTGACAGTACCAGCCTTAAAGCCTCTCTTCCCTGCCCCATCAGCCATGACCCCTTCAGTGCTCTTGGTCAGCAGCCCATGGTGGCTAGCCCTTCTCGGCTTCTCACCTTCACTTCTGACTGAAATCAGAGGCTGATGCTGGCTAGATGGCTCAGCAGGCAAAGGAGCCCAACAACCTGAATTCAATCCCGAGAACAAAACAGTGGAAAGACAGAACCTACTCTGACCTACACACACACACACACACACACACACACAAACCATGGGCCACACTCACATGCATGCATACTAAATAAATGTTTCCAAAAATAAGAAAACAGAACTCAGAAGTTGCAGGGTGTCTTTTGGCACTGGGCAGTATTGGCTTTGGGATCAGTATCGTAAGTTCTTACCTTCTTCTTTGTGCATTCCTAACTTTTCTCTCCAAGCGCAGAGACCTCCCACTGGACTCCCACACTAGCACGAAGCTCTCCTATGTGGGATGAGTCCTGATCCCCACCCTGCACTGTCACATCCATGTGCTACTTACTCTGACATTCTCTCACACCCTCTGGCTCTCTCTGATACTTCACTCAGCCCAGCAGTCTGTGTACACGATCCTTAATCTAGAGGTGAGCTGTGTGCCTGCTCTCCTCTGCTGAGGCTGAACCCACTCAGAGGCCAGGGCCGAATAGGGATGAAAACCCAGCTCCCACTACTGGAAATCCTTGTACCTCAGCTCACCCATAAAGGTCAGGAGCCAGCAGACTAGAAGGAGCTGCTCCTCCAGACTTTTCACACCTCCACCGGCTTCAACACTCCTCCCCAATCTTTCGACCCAGGGAAGCCCAGGTTCTCTGCCTAAGAACCACCTTCCTTCCTTGTCAGTCTGGCTAGATCAGCTCTTCCCTCCTTTCAACACAAACCTTTCTTACTCACTGATGTGTGTCCTCCGTCCCTTTACCTCTACAGCCCTTGAGGGCTTGGACAGGTAACACAACACAGCTCAGCACGGGACACAGGAGGAAGACACTGTGCCTACAGGCAAGGAGCTATTGGTCTGTGTTAATCTCTAGTTTCCAACCTTGTACAGCCAATGAGCAGGCTGCCTTGACTCAACTTCAGGTCGTCCCAGGGCTGGTCTTCCTGAGAGGCTACTACTACAAGCCTCAAGATGGAAACTGTTCTGTGGCCATCAGCAGTAACACTTCCCATGAGCATGGCGAGTCAAGAGTCATAATCACGCTTTAATGAGAGAATATGGGGACCAAAGCCTGCTCATCATACATGTAATAAATCAGGCTGTAAAGCAGATTATCTTCCATTAACCAGACAGCTCCAAATTGTATGGAGGCTAGGCTTCCCAACCAGCACAGGCCAACAAGCAGCAGGGCCTAGTCCTAGTATGACAAGATCTCAAAGTGCATGCATGCTTTGTTGTCCCCAGGCCCCATTTACACCCGTAACCATTCTCCATGCAGCTGAAGCACCAGTCCACATCTTTTACCCTGCCCCATCCCTTCCCGCACCACACATTACAGAATCCACTGGGAACTAACGGAAGGGAAGAATTAAGAAAACAAGCTTTCTTTTTTGTTATTTTTTTAAAGTCATGTAACTATGTATGTGGAATGTGAGTCTGTGCAGTGCCTACACAAACCAGAAGAGGGAGTCAGATCCCCTGGACTTGGAGTTACAGGCAGTTGTGAGGCTCCCAGTAAAGGTGCTGGGAACCAAACTCAGGTCCTCTGCAAGAAACAGTAAGTGCTCTTAACCATTGAGCCATCACTCCAGCCCAAGTACATAAGATCAAGACAAACAAGGTGACCCCTCTACCAGCATACCCTACCCTATCATCTTACATTTCACCCACCTAGCCCTGGTCTCAGTGCCTCCATGAGACACAGGCTGCCCCTCCCTTTCATAGGCTGCATTATATTGTATTCTCTGCCAAAATCCAACCCCTCTAGGCCACCACCACTTTCTACAATCAAAAGCTCAGGATTTGACTCAGAAATAAAAAAGAAATTTGCAGTTTCAACTAACAGCTTTATTCTACCTGGAAAAAAAAAAAGCACTAACAAGAAAAAAGAGAAAAAGAGGACCTTCCAATACAGCTATAACACCAAAGAGTGGATTTCCGTGGAATCAGCTAATTTTCATACTTAAAATATTCCAGCGAGTTAGCCTGTCCTTCACTTCACTGACTTTGCCAGGATGATGGACGGCCCCTTCTCCCTCAAATGGATTGCCAAACAGCATTTTATTGGGGATTTCCTCTAAAAGGCAATTGGAGGTTCCTGCAACACAATTTATAGGTGCATTGTTTCCATTTATTTTAATTTTATTTATAGCCTTCAGCCCAGAGCCATTGGGCACCGGCAGCTGTAAATCAGAAACCAGAGACAGTGTGCTTTGTTCCTCTGTTGATGTTCAAATATCAGGGAATTGTTTGGAAAGCTCTAATCTGAATACTAATTACTTTTTCAATCAAACTGTGGGTGTGAACTCCCCATTTCAAAACTACACAAAAAACACTGCACAAAACAAAATTTCATTATCTAGCATTCATAATCCTGAGCTGAAGGACACTGGGAGTGGTCCTACTCAAGAAGGGACGCCACCCACTGGAGGGTACACACTCCGGACTGGGGGTTAACTATGGACACAACACCTGGATGACCTTGGGCAAGGTTCTTGGCCTTCGTTGAGCTTCAGTTCTCACAACTATTAAACAAAGTAGTGGTAAGAGAATCCCTTCTGAGAGCTACTGTCCATCAAATGAACAATGGCCAGCAATGTCCAGCAGTGTCCCTCCAGGTCGGGGTCAGGTCAGTGTTGGGAGGGCTGTCTTCTTACCCATTGCCATCTCAGGTCTTATGCTACTATGCCCAGCATTAACTGCCCTGAGCCTGGCCAATCTGTCCCACCTCTCATGGCCTTGTCCACATCCTCTACTCTGAACTCTGGGCAGACCATGCAGTTCCCCATGCAACAGCTTCCAAATCTCCTGACTCTCACCAGAGACCACTCAGTTTCCTCCCACACCACACAACACTTGGCTTGGCTCTCCACACTTACTCCCTGGCTCACCTTTCCCACAACACCAAAATGAACTTTCTGGAAATTATCACTTAGAGATTAGAGTCTTTTAGACAGCCCAGGTAGCCTGCATCCCTGTTGCTAAGGTCGGGCCTCCCTATAAAAGGATTATGCATTCTCATCTGCTGTGTCAGTCTTGGCTGGGGGCCACCAGGTACTGGAAAGAAAGTGGTGATGACAAGCACTGAGGCCTGGCGAGGCTTTGAGAGGTACCGGGAGCCTCCACCAGCTCCCTGCTTCTTCTACCCTCGGCCATGAGAACACAGTCTGAGACAGGGCCTGTAGCTTCGAACTTGAGCCCAGAGTGAGAAGACACCAGAGCTGTTTGTAGCCCTTCAGAAACTACAAGGAGCCCTTTGCTTCCCAGATATAACTACTTCTGTCAATCAAGGATAACAAGACCTTGCCCTCAGGAGACTATGGCCAATTGGAAGGAGCTGGGTGCAAACAGGAAGTGACTACAAATGAGCAGCTAGGGTCGACTCTTGGAGCTGGCAACCAAGGGTCTCATAAAGAAGCCATCCACCATTCTAGCTGGCCCTGAGTGCCTCTCCAGCATCCACACACCTGACACCTGTGATCCATGCTCAGTCCTGCTTCCTGCTGGCTCTCCCCAGGCCTGCTTTCTCACTGGCAGGTGAGCTGATTGCTTTTCCAACCAATTGGCAGCAGCTAGAACAAGAGTCTGTCTTCCCTTTGTGCCTCTTGCTCTGTTCACAGAACAGTGGTCTGAGTCTGCCTGCTCTGGGGTTTGTTTCTTTGGTTTGCTTTTTCTGTAACATTGCCACTGTTCAAAATACTGACATACTTGGTTCTCCTAAAACCTTTTTACATAATACTCAACCTCAAAGATCTGGTCTTCAAACAAGAAGAGAGACCATTTTGGAAAGAGAGGCTAGAAGTGACCTCAGAAACCAACTTAGAAGACTACAAGCCAAAGACAAAGAGACAAAGAAATGCCCCTGCCCCATGTCGATGAATAATGGCTAAATTAGCATTCTCTACCTTGGGCAAACAGGCCATTGTAAATGCTTATTTTATGACTAGAGTTTCATAAATTATGCAGGGAGATTCTCTCAAGTGGCTTTCCTCTGGCCTTCTAGATGCAGTATTAATTTGGCAGCAATGTTAAGTAGACGGATCCACTCCACGCTGGTAAGTCTGTTAGGACATTTGGGTCTTCACAGCAAAACCAGAACTGACTTCATAGCACATAGAGAACAGCAGAGCTACAGCAGGGCAGTCCTCCCTCCGGAGCTACAGCAGGGCAGTCCTCCCCAATCTTCAGGTACCAGGATGGTGAGATAGAACACAGCAATCTGCACCAGGGACAGTGGGATGTGAAGGAAGAAACAGCCTTACCCTTGGGAGCTCACAAGCCACTGAGAGCACTCCACACACCCACACAAGTGACTTGCTGGGATGGGAGGAAGCCAACGTGAATTAATTAGTTGACTATTAGATGCCAGTGAGGAGGCATGGGCACAACATGTCAATGATGCAGTCATCCTTTCTGTGATAAAACACTGGGACAGAGAAACTTGAAGGAGAGGGTTAGTTGGCTCCCAGTTTGAGGTTCTAGCCCAGCAAGGTAGCAGACTTGGTGACAGAAGCTTATGTCAGCTGCTCACATTGCACCCACAATAAGAAGCAGACAGCACTGAATGTTTTCGCTCAACTCACTGTCTACACTTATACAACCCAGGGCTGCAGCCCAGGGAATGGTGCCACCCACATTTAGGCAGAGTCTTCCTACCCCAACTAACCTAAAGAGTAGTTAAGAAAGGAGGAAGATGTGATCAAGCTAGATTGTATATTAAAAAAATAATAAAAAAATTTTTTAAGAAAAAAAGAAAATTTACCAAAAGTATGTCCTAATCTAAATAGAGCCTCACAGGTATGTGGAAGCTTGTCTCCTCCTTAGTGATTCTCAGCTCTGTCAAACTGACAGTTACTAACCAGCCCAGCAGAAGGGTCTGGAAGCACAGGCAGAAACAAGGAGGCTTGGAGCTGGAGATTACTACAGGGCAGCTAAGCCAGGTGTTAACCCTGGTCCTGTGACCTGGGAGACTGCTTATAATGTCAATGTCTCAAAAAGATACATGAGACGCTCAGGACAAGCTTGGACACATATGAACTACACACTCAAAGTGAGGGAGGGGTGTGTGTGTGTGTGTGTGTGTGTGTGTGTGTGTGTCTGTGTGTCTGTGTTTAAAATAGAAGAGTCCCCATGGCTAGAGAGGAGCTAAGAGGTACAGAGTGGCCCACAATGAGCCAGAGGACAGGTAAAGGCCAGAAGGAAGAGAGGTCTGGCCTCCTGCCCTGGGTGAAGGAGTTGAGCTTCACTTTGATCTGAGACAGAGTTTATCCAAGGCTCCTAAAGCAAAAGCTAAGACAGCAGACTTATGTGGTACAATCCCTAGGTGAGACAGACAGGAAGAGACCACCATCCACAGTGGCCCAGGGTCAAAGGAACATTGACTCCAGGGCAACCATGGGGCAGAGAGTAAAATGCAGGACCACTGGGGTCTTCACTGAACTTAAAGCACAAAGACCACCAACCAGAGCAAGAGCACCTGAGAATACAACCAACACATAAGAAATGTCTTTCTTCCTGTTTCCACTCCTTTGTCTTTGTACTGCCATGCCTCAGCCTCTCCTCTTAACTCCATCAGACGTGCTGAACAAATAGGGAACTGGCTACAAACAAAGCCTCTGCTGCTACAAGACACAAAAAGTCACCAGAGCCCCTTGCCTCGAGGCTTCCAATTGCCTTAAGTGGCCAACAGGAGGCCCCCAGTAGAAAAAGCATATGAGCAGAGTACCAGCCATTCTAGGGACCTCCCTGAGAGAGCAGATAACTTGGTCACCCTCAAAGAAATCCACTCACCTGATGGGGGAAGAGGAGGCACACACTGACCAAGCCAAGAAGAGTGTCCATGTAAAGGAGACCACACCACCTGGGCAAGCCATCACCTATAATGAGTAGGTATGCTAGTTGGCGGCCAAGCCTCTATGGTTCAAAGATCATTACTCACCAAGTATCATTTGGTGTATACTGAAATGTAGGTCTAAAACTAAGCATAGTAGTATATATCTAGAATCCCAAATCCAGGAGAAAAAGGCTAGTAAGTGACTTTCAGGATATCCTGGGCTACACAGTAAGACCCTGTCTTTTAAAAAAAAAAAAAGAGCTGTGGCAATAGCTCCATCAGTAGAGTTTGTCTTGCAAGCATAAGGCCTTGTAAAAGGCCTTGTAAAGAGCAGGGCAGTGGCACTGACCTGGACCTCTAGCACTGGGAAGCTGGAGACAGGCTGATCCCTGGCACTCACTGCCCTCCAGCACTGGGAAGCTGGAGACAGGCTGATCCCTGGCACTCACTGCTCAGCCAGCCTAAGCTACTTGGAAAGTTCTATTAATCAGAGACCCTGTGTAGGATGGTGAAAGGCAGCCTGATTTCTGGTTGAACTAGGTTTGAAACCCCTTTGACCCAACTGGAGACCCCACAGGGTCCCCTGCAAGGGATGGTAGGCATTTGCCACGCTCCCAGACTCCAGGCTCCTAACACAAGACCAAAGCCCTCCATAAATTTGTGCCCTTTAGTCACGTAGGGCAACACCCCATAGCCCCTCCACAAGAAGGTATGACTACAGGCCTCAAGAGCCTCATGACAGATTGCTATATTAATATGAGGTATCTAAAGGCCTGAGGGGCATATCCAATCCAGCATTTCTTCCTAGACCCTCCTCCCTGCAAAAGGTATTTAGCCTCAGGCCTGGCCTAAGAAAGCTGGGGTACAGTTTCTCATCGACTTTCTACAATGACAATAAACATCTTTAGACCATGGACTGTTTTTCTTCTTCGGGATCCACCGTGGGGAACAGTGGAGCAGGCCTTCGCCTACAGAACTGCTGTCTAATCTCCCGTAGAAGACCTCTCTGCATTCCCAGCCACTGTGACCATCAACCCAAGCAAGCCAAGTGAGCCGCTGCAACCAAACCAAGAACTCCCATCCCCATGGGACACAGCAGGAGTCTCTCTCCCTTTTCCCCCCTTCAGCTGCTACAGGACAATCCAGCCCATACACCCCCACTTCATTCTCAGCTTTTCCGGGCTTCCCCAGTGGTGCCTGGGGGCCCAAGAGCCTGAGGACCAGACTAGCTAGCTCTGGCTCCCTGCAGGACCTCAAACTGTGCTCCCCACCCCCAGAGCAGGGTCCCCGAGCCCAGCACCAGCATGGAGTGAGCACAGTCAAACTTCCCTGTCCTCTCTGAGCAGAGTCCTGCCTCTCTGAGCAGCAGCCCTAGCCCTATGAGGGAGGGGGGCCACGGACACAAGACACACTTTAACTCAACAACCCTGTGTCTTGAGAAACAATACCTGAGGTTGACCTCCGGCCTCCATACAGGTGAGTAAGTGTGTGGGCACACTCACACTGTATCCCCATGAGGAAGGAAATGAGAATTCATAGTGTCTCGAGAATGAGCAAGGTGAGTGAAGCAGTCATACTTAAACACGGTATTCACTCACAGTAAAAAGGCCATGCTCTGCAGAGGAAGCGGGCTCCAGTCCTCTCTCCAGTCCTCCGTCCCCAAGCTATGCTCCCTGTGCCCATGCCACACTTCCCTGAGTGACAGCAGCTGGTGCACCAGGAACACTGCAGGACACGGATTATAACTAAGTGCCGCTGCTAAACTGTGAAACTTATAAATAGATGGTGAAGAACATTTTAACATAATTTGCTTTCCAGGCACAAAGAACCATGTCAATCAACTCTATACCCCAACAGAGGCAAGAGTCTCTGTTGATGACTTTCTGGCAAATGAAGAAAAACAGATTTTACAGTGAGCTAATCTGTCTTTAAAATAAAAAAATTAAAAAATAAAAGCCGGATTTATGTTTTCACTTACTCATTCAACAACTGGATGCTAACCATGAGCCAGGAGCCATCATGAACACAGTAACCTTAAGTTACACTCTGAAATCAGATAAACATGGGGACACGCAGGCTCCCCTGTCCACAGCTGCAAGGATCCCACAGTTGGTGCACACAGCTTTCTGTCCATGGGAACAGGTCATTACTCTGGGACAGGGCTCACAACAGCCCAACTGCCTTGGGTGAAAGCCAGAAGCTTCAGGTTCTTGCTACAGTCTCTCCCAGAGAGATCAGAAGAGCTGGCCTCCAAGGAAGGCCAACTGTGGAGAGCTGGCAAGGGGAACTAAGATAGCTCCACCTCTTGCACATAGCAGAAGCCCCTGGGAAGCCTACACGACATATGGAACATGCTAAACGTCTATACAAGAGAAACTGCAGGACCACACCTCTAACTTGAGGGAGCTCAACTCAGAAATGACTGCACTTATTCTGGAGCAGTTTTGAAGCGACTCACAGAGCAGAGCTGTCAGCATGCTAGAGAAAGCAGCCAGCGGGGCGTTGGCTGGCTGGGCCTTCCTGGAGCTCCATAAGCATTGGTGCTTTCTTACCACGCAGTTTCAATGGCATTGATTACCATTTTAATTTTTCAAAAATCAAAATGTACAGACTGCACAATCAATGAGCAGATTTCCCAGGCCAGCACTCTGTGTTCTAGCAGCATTGATCTCACTTAAGGTTCCTGGCAACCCAGTCAGGTGGAAGGGTGCTCGTTAACCTCCCTGCAGAAAACAACACCTCCAACAGGAGGCCAGGGCTCCTTCAACAGGTCAGGGCTCCTTCAACAGGTCAGGGCTCCTCCAACAGGCCAGGGCTCCTCCAACAGGCCAGGGCTACTACAACGGAGCAGTTGGACTTGAGCCAAGCCTTGCTTTCCAGAAAGAGTGGCTGAGAGGCAGCAGGAATCAACACAAGCACTTATGCAAATTGTGGTCTTTTTAAATGTTCCAACTTAAGGACAGGCAAATCTTTAGGGTTCCTGAAGCCACACTCCAGTCTACTCACCTTGATATGAGGTGGGACACAGAGGAACAGGAGGAAGAGAGACAGGAGCCTAAAGTCAAGGCCAGTGAAACAGACGTGACAATGGAGATGTCACCCTTCCCTTAAATGTGTACGGTGACCAAGATGAAGGATCCTTGGGCTGTCTGCTGCTCTCTGAGGTAAAACGGGTATAACAGCATCCCGGGGATCACTGTGAGAGCTAAATGTCAAGTGTGTCCTTGAGCCCCACAGGCACAGGCCTGCTCTAGGTCACACACACACACCAGGGGTTTGTCCTATAGAGCACTCACAGGCGTCCAAGTGTTGATGGTAAGCTGAGAATAGGCATTCGTCCACTTTCCAGCACAATAAGGGCTGGCCTCCTTAGGAAACGCCCTCTTACAAGACAGTAGATGAGACAGTGTTGCTCAGTGGTCAGCCCTAGCCAGGCACTAGGATCACCCAAGAGGCAGCAGCAGAATGTGATGGTGTTAACTGTCAACTTGACAGAATCTGGAAGCACTTAAGTGACACCTGAGGGAGACTATCTTCATTATAGTAATTGATGTGGAAAGTCTTCCCTGTGGGTGAGACCATTCCCTGGGCAGGGGATCCCAAACTGTATCAAATGTACACAGGAGGCTGAGTATCAGTTTGCATTCATGCTTCTCTTTTCTAGTTGGGATGCGATGTGACCAGCTGCTAAAGCTCCTATTGCCTTGACTTCCCCTCCCCGACAGACTACAGCTTAAACTGTGAACTGAAATAAATGCCTTCCTCCTGAAACTCCTCTTTGTCAGGGCAGATTGCAGCAACTGGAAAAGAATCTAAGACACAGGAAAAGCGTGTGTTGGGGCCATCCTGGGCTACTCAGAAACCTGCCCTCAAAAATAATAATGGCAACAAATAATAATAAACAGTAATCAGTCAGGAAAACTGATGACAGATAAAGAGGTCCACGATAGGTAAGCAAAAAGCCAATGTGGTTAACTCTTAAATATGTGTGGCCTTTAAATCAATGAGTTTCTGTATAGTAATTATCCCAAGAAAACAACCAGAGACAGGAGCAAAGATGCCAGCGCCAGGATGCTGAAGGCAGTGAGGAGAAACTTGGGGACAAAACAAATGCATAACAATAGGGGGTGTCTCTATAAACTACAGCAGCTCCAAATGACAGCCCTGTGTGGTTATTAAATGTTTGCTTGCAGAAGGACATCTAATCATGCAGAGAGCGGAGGGTTATTATTAATTGTACAAAGAATAGTGACAGCCTCACAGTCTAGATGAACTTCTGCTTGAAAAATATTTTCTCATATTACGTATTTAATATGTATGTGAGGCCTGTTCTATTGAAAACCATTCACTGCGATCTTTGTGGAGAGGATTCATGTAATTCACACCAATGGAGGGACCGGCATTCTCTGCATCCAACAGCAAAGAATTAGGGACAGCTGGGAACCACAAAGCCATTCGACTTCTGTAAGGACAGCTACCCTGACACTCCAGACTTCAGTAAAGTCCAAAGCACACAGAGAAATCTTATTTTAAAGGAAGACATGAGTACCACCCATTTACAACACAGAAATATGTAATAGCCCAAGAAGGTCAGCACAAGGGTGAGACGTGTATTGCACAGAAGACCATGAAGCCATCCTCCTACCTGCATGGATAAGCCACCGCACTTTCAGGAAACTAAAATCTCTTTCTGAGAGTGATTAAAAGCTCCCTGTTCTCCACCACCGCCAGCCTGCTATCAAACCTCCTCACAACCTCATCCAGCAGTGGCGCAGCCCTGACAGTTCCACAGCCTCCTCACACCACTTTCCCTCGCTGCACAAAAGCCATGGTAGCCTTCTTAGGAAAGCCTGTCAGCACAGTGAGCTCCTCTTGTGTCCTCTCTGCCCCAAATAACCACAGGTCTGACCACTCAGAACTCAGACCAAAGCTTAAATGTTACTTCAGGGGCTGGAGAGATGGCTCAGAGGTTAAAAGCACTGACTGCTTTTCCAGAGGTCCTGAGTTCAATTCCATCGACCATGTGGTGGCTCACAACCATATATAACGAGATCAGGTGCCCTCTTCTGGTATGTAGGCATACATGCAGGCAAAACACTGTATACATAATAAACTTAATTTTAAAATATATATGTATGTATGTATGTATGTATGTATTTATTTATTTATATTTATATTACTTCAGGAGGAAGCCCAATCTAATCACCTGGGCAAGGAGAAGCTTCATCTCCCTAATTCCAGTCCTGTGCTTTCCAATACAGATGTCACAGTGTCTACAGACACCTAAAACATGCCCATATAAGATGCTCCCTATGTATAAAACACATACTAGGCACCACAGTCAGCTGGAATGGTTCTTAAACCAATTGCACATGAAATTATGTTGTGATAATATTTTTATTTACTGGGTTAATTAAGAAAATAAAAACAAATCCCCTAACTGCTCTTCCTATACATAGTTAGAAGATTCCACATGGCACGTATGCAGGAGGCACCATCTTACCTGGGGAAATGCTTTGCTCCTGCCAAGCTCCCCAAGTGCACCTAACCTTCAGCCCAGGATCTTCCACAGCAATGGAACTCAGTGAGCTAAGCTGAGCTCAGGAGAGAGAAGTGACCACAAGAAGAAACTTGGTGGCATGGTCAGCGTTTACAAAGCACAATTTCCTAAGACATCAAGCCCTCAGCACAAATCTGCCGCAAGTCTGGAGGCCAGGACATCAGCCTGCCACTGCCATAGGAGGTCTGTATGCTGAGCGGTGCACCTTCCAGTAGGCTGCCCCCGAGGCCCTGGCCCTGGTGCTGACCACTGTAGACTGCTGATTCTACATAATTCACAGAGAGCAGGCCCAAGTGTTGACTGTGCTTCTCACATAATCCAGAATCCAGACTCTACCCATGACTCTGAGGTGAAAAGGAGTCAATTTTCACATGTTCCCAGTATCCCTTCACCAGCTGACTTGAGCCCCACTCACTGTCCAGGGCCCCATTCCTGTCACGTCCACTCTAACCAACTCATCTTCTTTCTCAGTTCATCCATGGACAGGTAGGCCTGCCATTCTGAAGACACTAAGGAGCTGCCCTCACTGACTCCCCAGGCACAACTGCTCCCACCTCAGTGTGCTGTTCACAGCAAGCCCTGGCATACCACTGGGCCCAAGAAAACCTGGCACTGTTGACTTGGCACAGTCCTCAGGCATCTTGTCTTGTGGCTACTTCTCCTTCAACTCCTCCCTCAGAGGCCTCCTAGTCCCAGTGGAAAGCAATGGCCTCCCTCCACATTCAGGGAGACTATGAATTTCTCACACCACAATCTGTCAGTGAGATAAAGGGAAAACCAAACCCCACCTAGAACACAGCTTATTTGCCAGGTCACCAAGTACTTGGAAAATGGGGCTAACCAGTGCCCTGGCCCCAGTCCCCCCTAGACTACACAGGGAAAGTGGGAGGAGCCAGAGAGAGCTAAGAGGGGTGGCGCAGAAGGCAGCTCCGAGGGAGGAGAAGATTAAACAAGTAGGAGCAGCAGCCAGGAAAAGCATTGGTCAAGAAAACAGGATGATCAGGACACAGGCTATAGGACAATGGCTTCTGTACCACCATAACATGAGGGACAAAGAGCAAGACAAGGAACCCAACTCCAAGTGCCAAGTGCCTGGCCTGTCCCAGGGCTGAGTGAGACTGGCTCTGGTGATGGCCTTTTGTTTTGATGTATTCTGTTTGTTTTCTAAAACAGGATTCCACTATTATAGCCCAGGCTGGCTCAAAACTTGTAAACCTTCTGACTCAGTTTTAATTGCTAAGATAACAAGCCTATGGTAAGGAATGACACTCAGGTAAGGAGGGCAGTGTTACGAAACTGTAAACAGATTAATTCCAAACTAGCCTCCCATCCACAGAAGCCTCCCAAGATCTGTCACTACAACTCACGGTGGTGTGTGCACTCTTCAGGTGCACCAATCCCTGTGGCCCTGCACTCGCTCGCGCTCTCTCTCTCTCTCTCTCTCTCTCTCTGTCACCTGCCTAAGCAAGCCTTCACTCCTGGGGCCTCAGAAGGCTGGACCTTCCTGTACTGCCATCCACACTGCTGGGACTCTGCCGTGACTACCTGGTGATTCCCAACACAGCAGCTCTTCCACGGAGACTCACAACTAACAAGCACACCTTTGTGTCCTCAGCATCCTGAGCCAGACTGGAGCCTCAGAAATGTTTGCAGATAAATGAGGGGACAACTCAATGCACGAACAGATGAATTAATTAGTGAGGGGTGAATAAATTCATTCAAATGAGAATTGGCTGCAATCTTGTTAAAACTGCTTACTGACCTTTGAGGAGTCCAAGAAATGCTGTGCAGAAAACCCTTGGCAAATGGCACACTGGGAAAACGGGCTCCCGATCTCCGAAGGAGACCACGGCAGAGTCCAGATAAACGGCCGTGCGGCCTCAATCCAGAGCATCAACACAGGTGAGGCAGAAAGCCGAAGGTAATGAGTCAACAGCTGCTATCATCCTACCCAGGAATGCCACAGGTGAGCCCCGCCACCAAGAAAGCAAGTTAGCAGCAACAAGCCTCCATTTGGCACCCAGTCCTCTTGAGGACTCACACTTGGAAGCACAGAAGGCCTCAGACTCTGTACCAATGGTGTGCCTGACAGGGCAGTAACTAAAACCCACAGAAAACAGAAGCAACCCTGGAAACAACTTGCATCTACCTATGCAAACCGGCTTAAGGAATGTCCAGTCTATTGAGAACAAAAGCACCAACAATCATATTTTCAAGGAAAATTGGTGCTAAAGAAAGCATCATTAAGGGAAAAACAAAAACAAAAACAAAAACAAAACATGGTCACGGGGAGAAGACAGGCTACAAAGGCACAGTCAATCAGACAGGACCCAACACAGCCTCCAGAGGCCATTGCAGGACAAGCTATGGGGTCTCCAGCCTTCCTTCTGACTGGAGGTTATATCCCTCAAGTAAGATCACACCCAGAAGCCTCAGACACATCTAAGTCAGCCAGTTCTCAAAGTGCAACCTTGGCCCAGTTTGTTATCCATCTGGCTCAGTCTACCATCTTAAAATAGGGTATTGAAAAAAGTGATGCAGAAATACATATAAAATAATTCACACCACCCCAGCAGTACAGCAAGAATTTAAAAATATCAGATACTACCGTTTTTCTTATTAATGTACCCAATGTTGGCTAAATTCTAAAGACCAAAGGTAGGTCATTTTAAATCAAGATTGGTTGTGTGTTATCTGAGAGAAACCAACCACTTGGAAGATTGAAGTCCAAGGATTTCCAGTTCAAGGCTGACCTAGGAAACAAACAGAGATGCTGTCTCAGATAAAATATTAAAAGGGGGAGTACCTGCCTGGCTGCACCTTCAGTGCTGTCAAAATGAAGGAAGTGGGTACAAGGCAAAGAGAAAACAGGTGTGCAGGCCGAGGCGGGAGGAATAACAAAGAAAGATTCCAAAAGGCACAGCTGGAGCCGCTCCTGCCCCAGCAGCTGGTGAAAGAAGACAGAATGTCTCCTGAGTGTGCAAAAGCTGCTCAGACCTATAAGCTAGCATGGCTCTTCTAAAGGGACACCAGGGCCTCAAGCCAGTTCCCATGTCTTGCTTCTAAAGCACAGATAGCCAGGCCACAGCACCTTGCCAGCACTCCACACATGTTCAGATCTCATTCTGGCCCAGGAGGTGTCCCCTCTTTCCACTGCCCTGACCTGCTCCAGTCCCTGGTCAAAGTGGAACTCAACCAGAGTCATGACAGGACTCAACTTGGGTCAAGGTAAAGTTCAGTCAAGTCAGGGTGGAAGCTCACCCGACAACAGGAGCCAGCAGCACAGACATCACATATGCAGCCATCCTGGCACTACGACACACCCCAACCAAGACCATCAAGACCTCTCTCACTGTGTCCCGGGGTTGGACACATACAGCATGTGCCTTCCCTTCCTGCCTCTACAGCTGCCACTCACAGCACACCTGCCTTCCTATCTCAGGAAACATTCTGTATCCTAAGGCCTCGAGGGAGCCCACTGCACACTGCGACTGAATGAAGTAATCTCCACTCTATAAAAGCATTTTCCTTCTACACCAAGGAAAAGAAGAAACTTTTAAGATGAAAATAAGATTTCTCTCTCAGAAAAGAAAAGAAAGTCAGCCATACTAGCCAAAGAAACTTTAAAGTCTCCTCTGACATACCCATACATGAAGTGCCGCGTACACACTGAGACCAGAACAGCTTTGCTAAGTAGGTGTTCTACTTCACTGTATGCTCTAGGTGATGGAGGTGATTTTCAAGCATAGAAGACAGAAGAGTTTTAATGGCTTCTGAGAGAACTAGCACACAAAGAAATGTGCATCTTACTAATTCCACAGACATTTATTCAGAAAATAATCATGAATAAATGAGAGAAAGGACAGGGCGGGGGGAGGGGCGCTCTGCTGTACAGTTAATGGCCTGCGCTGGAAGGGCTTAGACCAAGGGCAGAAGCAGTGACAGCCAGTGCCCTGCACTAAGACTGCAGAGGACAGACAACAGGTAGGGGAGACCACATGAGTTTACCAGAGCAGCCTGGACATAAGAAGTAGATCTGTAATGTGCAAGACTATATGACTATATTCGCCAGAAAAATAACTGGCAGGAAACTAAAGGAAAAAAATGTAAAAGCAGGTACAAGATCATCTCCAAACAGACAAGCTAGGAGGGGTCAGAGCTTTCTAAGGAAACGGAGTAGCAGTCCCCAAACTTGACAAGATACTAAGTTCAGGAAAGTCACCTACAGTTTGAGCCATCTACCCATACCTCCAATTGAAATCCACCTCAGATCACAGTGAGCCTGCCACAAATTCCCACCCCCTCAGTCCCTGAAACCCATTTCTAAATGATTCCAAAGAACCAGATAAAAGCTTGGCGGCCACCAAAATGGCAGCCAGTAGCTTGTTCCAACCAGGGCTGTGCTGGCGCCTTAAGTCAGCTGGGAATAGCAGCTGAGGAGATCCTAGAGCTAAGCAGCCAATGCGTATAAGCCCTGGGGCCTGTGTGGTTGAAGGGCCAGCATCCTGTCTGTGGCCTGTGATCCTGATTCATGAACAACCCAAGTTCTCTCTGTCACCAGCCAGCTCCAAACAACCTCATTATACTTGAGCCTGCTGTGTCCATAGGGTGTGCAGAGAAGAAAGGTCTGGCACCAGGGAGAGAGCAGGCAGGAGGAGGCAGTGGCAGGGGAGAGAAGCTTCTGGCAGACCCAAAAATGGCACAAAGGGAGTTCCAAACAGCTGCAGTTCAGAGCCCAACTAATTCACTTGCTGCTGACTTTCAAAGTGTTCCCCCCCATGTTGCTACTTCCTGCCTTCCACTGGGATTGTCACAAAGGAGCCTGATTAACCTCCCCCAAGCACAGTTCCGATCTCCTACTTCCCTACCCACAAATATCCCACAGCTCCCAGCTAATCCCAGAACAAAGTCCAAATCTGGAAGACTTTCAGACATTTACAAGCATCTCCTCCAACTCCTTCAGTTACTGTCAGAGAAACTGAGGCAAAGCATGGTGTCAGTGGTGAGAAGGTCTGAGGCTGTGGAGGCAGATCTGGAGGAGGTATCAGCACCTTCTCCCCACCTCCAGTGGTCTCTTGGCACACCAGTTCTCTCAGAACCAAGTGACTGGGCAGCAGCCAGCTGCACTCTGAGCATTGCCCATGGCTTTTGTCACAGAACCAACACTCTTGCAGCCTGGCAAACTGAGACCAGCTCTCTCAGGCCCACCTGGTTTCAAGGGTTGCTCTACCAGTGGGTGACCCTGAGACTGGGAATGACTGGCACCATGCACACAGTGGTTGTACACAGCTCTGAACCACTGGGTTACTTCCTCCCCAATTCCCTGGGATATCTACCTGTCCTGCCCTTTTCCTAAGCTTTTCCTTAGGGGTGGCCTTGCCCTATCTTCCAGTCACTGGCATCACATTAGTGAGACAAATGTGATGTCTTACCCATGAACTCACCCATGAATACTAGCCTCAGGTAACACACTCAAGTGTGTGCATTGTCTTCCAGCACACATTGGGCCAGGGCAAGCAGCTACTTCTGTGTGAAGAGCGGTCAGAACAGGGTGAGCCTGTGCCTTCTTCTTGACATGTCCAACAGTAGCACCCCCAAACCCCTGCCTGCCAGCTCCCGCCACCTCCAACCAGCTGGCCTTGCAGCACAGAACTAGATACCAAAGCCTTGTCACAGAAGCCTGCTATCACTCAGTGTTAGCATCTGGCAAAACATGCTTGTTTGCGTGTCCAGGACCTTCTATGCCTAGCACATACCTGCTCAGGAACTCGTGAGGCCACTCTCAACTATGTTTTTTTTTTCTAAGACTTATTTATTTTTAGTTTAAGTGTGTCTTAGTTAAGGTTCTATTGCTGTGAAGAGGCACAATGACCACCCAACTCTTACAAAGAAAAACATTTAATTGGGGCTGGTTTATAGTTTAGAGGTTTTAGTCCATTACTGTGGACTATGGTGGCATGCAGGCAGACATGGTGCTGAAAGGTAACTGAAAGCTCTACATCTGGGTCCACAACCAGCAAGAAGAGACTGAGACAACACATGTCTTCCAACAAGACCACACCTATTTCAACAAGGCCAGACCTCCAAACAGTGCCACCCCATTTGGGTCTCTAGAGGCCATTTTTATTCAAACTACCACAATGTGTATGTGTGTTTTGCCTGCATGTATATCTGTGCCACATACAAAATACCTGAGGAAGCCAAAAGAGCGTGTTAGATCCCCTGATACTGGAGTTACAGATGGTGGTGAGTCATCATATGGGTGCTGGGATTCAAACATGGGTCCTCTGGGAAACCAGCAAGTGTTCTTAACTTCTGAGCCATGTCTCCAGCCTTCAACTATGGCTTCTTAATAGCTGACAACTGGAATTACTAGGTGGTGTTACAGTGGACTTGGGAATAGTAGGCAATGTTATAGTGCCCATGAACGACACAAAATAAGTGAAGAGCTACATTCTAAACTTCCCAGAGTGTTTAGTCTTCCCACTGAGCCCCAAGTGCTCTGCAAGAGGAAGACTGATAGAGCAGAGCACGTGGGGACGCTATGTCAGAGAGGTGTGGCTTCTGTGCCCATTTCTACCCAAGAACCTGGACTTAAGATATGAAGTACAGCAATTACCTCTGAGGGCTACAGGTGCCAACTGGACAGGATGGTGTAGTGGTTAATTTTCAGTACTGCTGGATGTGGAATCACAGAGGAAACACATCTCGGGGTGTGTCTGTGAGGATGGTTCCAGAGAAGATTAACTAATCTTCTCTGAACATAGACTCATCTCCTGAACATAGAGGCACCATCCCACAGGCTGGGGTCCAAGACAGAATAGAAAGAGAAGAAAAGAGAAGCCAGTTTAAGCACCAGCACTGGTCTTGGCTTCCTAATTAGATGCAAAAGAACCAGCTGCCTCACCTTCCTGCCACCATGTGCCTTGGCCATATGGATTGAGCTCTCAGACTGTGAGCCACAAGAAACCCTTCCTTCCATACATTCTTTCCCCGGTATTCTATCACAGCAGGAGAAACAGTAACTAATGCAGATGGAAGGGTACCAGACTGAGCACCAACATACTCCAGAGAGACATCATCTTCAGACCACAGAGGGAAGAGCGGGTGAACTCTGCCTGGCTACCACTTACAGTCTCAGTGCTATACACGGGCTACCCTGAGCCTCTTGTTATCTTATATGTCAGTAGTGTGAGTGAATGGGACCCATGGTCCCCACAGTCCACACATGACAAAGAAAAGAGTTGACAAACCACCTTCAAGTGGGTACCTGGATCCTGACAAAAGAGCTCTGTGGTCATGGAGAGCACCTCAAGAGGTCATTCTGGAGACACAGGAAGGGCCCTTTCTTCACTCAACAGCAAAAATGAAAAGTCCTCAGGTTCATAAATATTACAGAAACTTTTCAGATGAGGGACCAGTTTTCAATCATATGCAGGACGGCCATTCAAGGAGATGGCCATTGGGACATGGGGGTGTTTAGCTGTCTGTCCTGAGATAGGCTATTGTGTGTTATTTTAATGTTACATAGACTTTGATAAAAGAGTATTTTTCTCAAGCGTTGATTGGCTCCTGTGGTATTTTGAAACCGGTGAGCAGACAGGGTGGAGTGAACATGCACGCTGGGTGCCTCCTGTCCCCAGGCTCCTGAAATCAGTAAAGAATGAGTACATAACACCTACATGCTGCCAATTGTATCTCTACAAGAGTAGGAGGGCGACAGTGTGCTTAGACAGTGTGCTTAGCCACGCCTCCTCCTGAGAAGAGACAAGACCCAAGGTAGCAGAGGGAGAGCAGTCACTGTGTGGGCCCTTCGGGAACATTCCAATTCTCTAACGCTGTATAGCAATGCAGCTTTTCAATTAAAATAATTAGTGAATCAAAAGTAAAAGGAGGCATCCCCCATTCCCTAGACTCTGTGACAGGCCTCACCTCCCCCTCCCCTCCAGAACGTCAGTGCACAGCATTCCTGTTACTGCAGTTTAAGCCATGATTCTGAAGACCACAAAACATGTCAAGGTCTTGATGAAGCATAAAAATAAAATGCTGCCTCAGATGGATATGCAATTTTAATACCAATTTTACATAAAGATCATTTTCAAAACATTGTACAGCCATTTAATGAAATGATGTGAGAGGAGCCGGAGACGGCTCAGCAGGTAAGAGCACTGGCTGCCCTTGGAGAGCCTGGCTCCACTTTCCAGCACACACACGATAGCTCACGACCATCCATAAGTGTAATTCCTGAGGACCCGCCACCCTCTTCTTGTCTCCTTGGGCCTCTGTGTTCACACAGTGCATGTGAACTCACACAAGAACACGACATGCACATTAAAGAGTCAAGTTTTTAAAGTTCTTCAGTGGCAGCTGAGGAGGAAGCGGCAACATGGACAATATGGAAAGGCTTATGCCATCACATTAACCAGGGGAGGAAGTTGAAAGCCGGAAACTAGCAAATCACAGCATCTCCCCCCACAGCCTCTGTAGGAACGCAGAACAGGGGTGTTCATAGAAAAGAGATAGGGGTGGCTGCCACAGGGCTCCTCACTAACCACTCCCTGAGGTGGTCTCATCGCACTTCCAGGAGCTTGCAGACAGGTACATGCCCATTCTACAAGGGATGGGATGGAAGCTCTAAGGAGGTTCTAAGAAGCAGGATGACACCCAGGCAACCCTGCTGATATCAGGCATGGCACAGCAGGACCTGTGCCCATCCTCAGTACCCACCCCACCCTGCCTCCCAAGATGATAAGAGCCAGGGACTGGAAGTGACGATTTCATACTTTTCTATAATGCATTTATCCCAACTTCTAGAAATTACAACAAATGTGTGGGTAACATCATGAGTTTAAAAAGAATCTTTTCTGTTGTAGATTGAAGTGTGTCCTTCAAAACACACATAGTGAGGCCCAACTCCCACTGTAATTCCAGAACTTCCATACAGCGTCTATGAAGGGGAAGCTGGGGCCAGACAAGGTCATGAGGGTGGGCTTCTAGTGGACACTGCTGGCACCTCAAGTGTAACTCATACCAGCTAACACTAACTGGGTGTGTTCTCTCTCTCTCCCTCTCTCTCTCTCTCTCTTTCTCTATCTATCTATCTATCTATCTCTTTCTCTCTCTCTCTCCTCATCCTTCCCCACCTCTCTCATCTTTCCTCACCTCTCTCTCAATTCCTAGCTCTTCTCCCTTCTCTGAGTCTCCTTTACCTCCTCTATTGCTCTTCTCTCTCCCCTCTTTCTGCCTCTCTATCCTTTTACAACCCTTCCTTCCTCTTATCTCTCTATCTCCTCTCCCTTCCACTACTTCCCTAGTTCTTGCTCACTCTAATTTTAGCTCTTTCTACTCTCCCTCTCTCTACTCCTTCTCTAACTCTGGCCTTCTCCCTCCAACCTCCCTGTATCTATCACTACCTCAAGCTCTCACTTCTCTCCCTCTTCCTTTACCCTCCTCCCTCCCTGTCCTCTCCCCCACTCTTTTCCCTCTCACCTTCTCTCCCTCCTCTCTCTCTCTCTAACTCTAGCACTGTCCTCTCTCTATCCTGGCTCCTTCTCTATGTCTTGCTCCATTTCTCTTCCGTTTGTACATACACAAAAGCAGAGTCATGTGAGGACAAAGTGACATCTTCAACGATGAGGACTAGCCTCACCAGAAAATCCCTCAGCCCACCCCCTGATCTTGGAAAGCAATGTGGGTCCTATGAGATGCCCAGTGCAGTGTCCTGTGACAGCAGCCTTGCGCTTACCACCTGTTTGGAATTCCTCACCTGGAGAAAGTGTTATTCTGCTGTCAAGCATTGGGCACTGCGAATGTTTCCCTTTGAGACCATTTCAACACAGTCTAAGGTTTCATCAGAAAGCTTGTCCACATCACCCACACAATGGGATTAGCAGACACTCCCAACCTTTCCATATACAACACAGGCATGCAGATACATGCAGGCAAACACCATCAGCACTGTCAGCATCAGCACTGTCGCCAACATCATTGTCAGCTGCAGCACTGTCAGCATCAGCACTGTCACCAACATCACTGTCAGCTGCAGCAGCAGCACCGCCATCATCTTCTCTGTCATTCCCACCAACCTTGACAACCACATCTTCACCAGTGTCATCATCACCAACACCATCACCAGTGTCATCATCACCAACACCACTCCAGACGGCTGGGAAGTCCAGGCCTCAGCTCAAAAGTCTGCTTTCCTTTACTAGGCAAGAACAGAGGAAGGCAGAGTAGGGACAGGCAGCACTCTGATGTCCCTAGGAATCTGGAAGAAAACAATGGAGCTGAGCCTTCAAAGTCAGGTAAGAAGAGCAACACAGTACAAAGTGGAGACTGTAAACATTAGGTGAACATGGAGATACTGAATTTCTGGTTTACACAAACAGACTATGATCTAGAATGGTGGACTGAAAGAGAAAGAGGAGAGTCTCCTTCCCCTGCGCAGGACCAGTAGATAAAAGAAACAAAACCCCTGTAAGCAAAATCCCTGAAAACAAAGTTTTCATGGTGAGACCAACAAGCCAGTGAAGCAGGAAAAACCCTGTAAGCTACATCATCACTAGGGCGAGGAGGCAGCAGATCCTGAGAGAATCTGGAAACTAATCACCCTGCACCACTGGGAGATGAGCCCCAGAACACAGTCACACAGCACCTCACCGAAGCTGGCCTGTCCTGAAACTCAGTGGGGATTCCTTCCACCCACTTAGAAAGGGAGACCCAGAGAACCAAAGAGTCATGGAACCTGCAATCATGCTCAAACTGAAAGAGCACTGGCAGCAAGAACATACCCAACACAGGGTACGTACAAGTATAAGCAAAGTCACAGCAGAGCTTTGGGACAGCTGGACCACACAGCAAACAGAAGCTGAGAAGTGACTCCCTGGCTAAGGCTGGACAACTCCTAAGGGAAGGCTGACCCCTGCTGTTCCTGGCAGAAACCTACACCAAGGGCAAACTCATGTTCTTCACTGAGGTACTACATGCCCACGGGTCTGGTAACAACCCTGGACAGCAAATGGAGGGGAGTAGCACCTCAGGAGTATAAGCTAGTTCCACCTACACACTGCAAACCTCAACCAAAAGCACACAGGTGATTAAAGGAAATTCTGGGACTGGACACATAGCTCAGCATAAAGGTCCTAGGTTGCTCTCCAACACCACAAAGAAATTAAATGAAAAACAAATAAATAATGACCCAACCAAACAACAAGCCCCAATGCAGAAACAGAAAGTCAGGGCAATGCGACTCCTCCAACTGCACAATAGACCTCAGTGAGAATGAATCGGATGGATGCCAGAGAATTCAAAGGAATGGTTTTAAGAGTGTTGGCAAAATCAAAGAGGACATGAACTCCTGAATGAATTCAAAGACAATACAAACAGCTGAATGAAATAAAGATGTCAATACAGCAAATGAAGGATGAGTTCAATAAATATAAATACTGAAAAAATCAAATTGAAGTAAGTCAAAAGTAACTCAGTGGTGACCTCACCAATAAAACAGATCAAGTGGAAGACAGACTTCTCAGGTTGTAGAGACGCTAGATCAAGAACACTGAAATAATTTCATGCAGTCCATCTGATCACAACGGACCACAGAGCAGAAACCAACAGCACGAGAAACTGCAAACAAACACAGGCATCCATGGAGACTGATACACACCTAACAATCATTTAATTAAGGGGACAAAATTTAAATTCCTAAAATTTAAACTATAAAAACTCATAGATTATTGTCTATGAGTGCAGTGAAAGTAGTTCTAAGGGGGAAGTTCACAGCTAATTTTTTAAAAATTGCAAGTATCTCAAATAAATGACTTAATGATACTATTAAACACTTAGAAAAACAAAGGGCTGGAGAGATGGCTCAGCAGTTAAGAGCACTGACTGCTCTTCCAGAGCACCCAGGTTTGATCCCCAGTAACCACACGGCAGCTTGCAAGTGTTTGTAACTCAAGTCCCAAGAAATCTGATGCCCTCTTCTGGCCTCTGTGGGCACCAGGCATGAACATGACATATAGATATGTATGCAGGTAAAAGACTCATAGATATAAAATGAAATAAAAATAATTTAAAGAACTTAGGAAAGCAAGAACAAGCCAATCCAAACACAGGAGACAGAAAGAATTAATAAAGACCAGGGCCAGAAGCAATGAAACAGAAGCAAATATACTAGCAGTGACAGTTGGCTTTTTGAAAGGATAAACAAGATTGACGATCCATTAGATAAACTAATCAAGAGAGTAAGAAGGCACAAATTAGTAAGTTCGAGATGACAAAGAAGACATCAAACTAGACACAAATGAACTTCATTAGGTCACGAGGGCATACTTTGAAAACCTCCATTCCAATAAATTGCAAATCATAGATACAGACACACGTGGCCTACCAAAATTGCAGATATAAACAGCTTATATGAATCTACAATAGCCAGTGAGACCGAAGAAGGAGTAAAGTCTCCCAACTAAAAATAAAGTCCAGATTCCAGTTGACTCACACTGAACGCCACACCTTTCAAACAGAGCTAACACGCATGCTAACACGCATGCTAACACACATGCTTCCCAAGCTACTCAATAAAACAGAAAGAAAGGAATGTGCCAAATCCCTCTATGATGCCAGCGTCACCCTGATCACAAAAACACACTCAAACAGAAAATTTACAGACTACTTTCATGAATAGGATTAGAATTTCTCCTGGTGTAGCAAGCACCCATACAGACTAAAACATAAAAAAAAAAAAAAAATTGAAAACACAAAATAAAAATAGTAAACTGGACATTTTTTAAGTAAATGGATAACTTTCTAAAGGCACGTTACCTGCCAAACTTAACTGAGATAAGATAAAGAATGCTGACGAGGATAAAACACTGGCAAATTCAATTCAACAATGCATCTAGAAGATCATTCACCATGATCAAGCTGGCCTCACTGCAGGGATATAAAGACAGGGCAACATAAGCAAATCAATACATGTAAAGCATCACACACATAGACCCGAAGACGGAAAGCACATAATCATCTAACTGATGCAGAAAAGGCCTTCAACGCTACCCATCATCCCTCCATGACACAAGTCCACAGGAACCAGAAACAGAAGGAGCATGCCTCAACAGAGAAAAGCTATGCACCGCAACCCTATCGCCAACAAAAACAGCCAAACTCAAAAGCAGCAGCTGTAAGAAAACAATTAAGATGAGGGCAAAAATTAATGAAATAGAAATTAAAAAAAAAATCAATGGGATGAAGAATTCTTTGAAAAAATAAGCAAACTTGACAAACCCTTAGCTAAGCTAACAAAAAAAAAAAAAAAAAACCCACTATGATACCAAAAAATTCAGAAAAAACATAACTGTAGGAAGAGCTAAGGTGGGAGGAGTAAGGAGAGGAAGTGGAGGAGTAAGGAGAAGAAGAGGAGAAGGAAGAGGAGGAGCTAGGAGAGGGAGAGAGATGAGAGAGGGGGGAACATGGAGGAGGATGTGCGCGTGTCTGTAGCAGTCAAAGGTAATTTTTATATCTAGGTTGAGTGCTGGGTTACACCTCTAATGGTGTGAGCATCTTGTTACTGATCATTACCAAATATATAAGCCTTTGAATAATCTAAGCATTTAGAGTCTCATTTGTACTGAGCCCGCGTGGTTGGCAGGATGGTCCAAGCAATGCCCAGCCTTGTGGAGACAGCGTGGAAGATTGGCAGAGCCATCTCCCACGTTGCCATCTCATGGGTGGCAGGGCTGGTGTTTCTGGCTGGCCATTCCTAGCTGCAGTACGCACGTGACCTCTGGTCACAGAACATGGTGGCTGAGCTAGGCAGAGCCGCTGCAGCTTAAGATAGTCGGTTTGACCAGCAGCCGTTTTTTAAATAATTACCACAACACATAACAACATACCTTCAAACCATATTCCAGGCCAAAGAGATGGCTCACAAGATAAAGGTGCCTGCAGGCAAGCCTGACAACCTAAGTTCAATCCTCCAGAATTCATGTCGAAGAGAAGAGAGAACAGGAGGAGAAGGAGGAGAAGGAAGAAGAGGAAGATGAGGAAGAGGAGGAAGAAGAGGAGGAAGAAGAGAAAGAGGAAGAGGATGAGGAAGAGGAGGAAGAGAAGGACCAACTCCCACCAGTTGTCTGACCTCTTGCAGCGCACACATGCATACACAAACACACATCAAGTTCTTTAAAAAAAAAAAAAAAAACAGATTTTTAAAAACACAAAACAGAACACTGAACTAGGAAGATCTAAACCAAATGAGTAACTTTCTAAAGGCACATTACCTACCGAAGTTAAATCAAGATGAGATAAAGAGCAGAACATCTGTAGTGAGCAACAACAATGATGCAGCAATTTCAAATCTCCCAACCAAAAATAAAATAAGTCCAGGCCCTGACTGACTCAGTGCAGAATCCTATCAGACCTTTAAGGAAGAAGTAATAGCAATCTTTCTCAAATTATTCTATAAACTAGAAAAAAGGAATGACTTCAAACTCAAATGTTGCCCTGCTACAAAAACCAGATGAAGTGTGCGTGTGCGCGCACACGCGCGCGCGCGCGCACACAGACACACACACAAAGAAAATTACAGACCAATCTCCCAAAGAACACAGACAGAAAAGTCTCAACAGAAAATACTTACAAACCAAATTCAAGAACATGTTGAAAGAGTATTGTCTTAGTTTGGGTTACTATTGCTATGATGAAACACGATCACCAAACACAAGCTGGGGAGGAAACAGTTAATTTGGCTTACACTTCCATATCATAGTGCATTACTGAAGGAAGTCAGGACAAAAACTCAAACAGAGAAGGAACCTGGAGGCAGGAGCTGATGTAGAGGCCATGGAGGGGTGCTGCTTACTGGCTTGTTCCTCATGGCTTGCTTGGCCTGCTTTCTTATAGAACCCAGGACCACCAGCCCAGGGATGGCTCCACCCACAATGGGCTGGACCTTCCCCATCAATCACAAAGCAATCAATCTCAGTCTTAAAAGACATTTTCTCAGTTGGGGTCCCCTCTTCTCAGAACCTGGATCATGCTGACAAGTATTCATCCCAATTGACTTGGCTTCATTTCAACAATGCAAGAATGGCTCAACACATACAAATTAGTAAATATACAATATCTCATAAACAGATTTGAGGACAGAAATCACATGGACATTTAACAGCTGCAGAAAACCTTTGACTAAGTCCAGCATCCTCTCATGATACATATCCTGAAGAGACTAGGAATGGAGGGAACATATCTCAGCTAGTTATGAACCCTACAGCCAACATCATGAAAAATGGAGAAAAACAAAACTAAGTTTCCACTAGACCAGGACCAGGAGATGGGTATCTACTCTTAGTGTAGTGCTTAAAGTCTTACTAAAGCACAAGAAGAGAGATAAAATGGCTACAAAGGAGTCAAGTCATCCTTTGCAGACCACATGACTTGACCCCATAGGCTTCCTCAGGAAACTTTTAGAACTAGTAAATACTTTCAGTTAACCAGGTACAAGATCAACTTACGAAAATCAGTAGCCCTCCTCTATGTCAGAAATGAGCATATTGTAAAGAAGACCTAAGAAAGAAATCAAAACGTTAACCCCATTCACAATACCTCCAGAACAATAAAATATATGTGAATAAACTTAGCCAAAGAATTAAAGACTTCTACAATAAAGATAGCAAATGTTAATGCAATCCCCATCAAAACTGCAAATTCTATATAGGAAACAAAAAAGCAATGCTAACACTCATACAGAAGGGAAAGGCCAAAGCAATCCTGGGCCAGAAGAAGAACACTGAAGATCTCAGCACGCCTCATCTAAGGATGCACTACAGAGGCATGGCAACTAAAACTGCATGGCTGCCACAAAGGCAGATGTACAGGAATACGAGAGGAAACCCGGAAACAAACCACACGGACACCTGAATTTTCACAAGGATGCCAAAAATGTACACTGGAGAAACGATAGCCTCTTTAACAAATAGTACTGGGGAAACCAAGTACTCACATGTTAAAAAAAAAAAAAAAAATGAAACTAGAAATCAATTCACAACAGAGTGAAGACCTTAACATACGACCTGATATTCAGAAACTGTTAGAGGAAGACCTGGGGAAGCAGACATAGACAGTGATCAGGGACTTTCTGAACAGGACTCTTAATAGCTCAGAGAATAGGGCATGACCAGTCAGCGTGTGGGAAATTGTAAAGTTTGCACAGCAAAGGCAATAACTAACTGAAATCTCTGCCAGCTGCACATGTGGCACAGAAATAATATCTATAATATATAAAAACCTCAGCAGATTAGAAACCAAAATGCCAAGCAATGGACTCAACAACTGGACTAATGAAACAGACTTCAAAAACATTACATTCTGGCCAATAAAAACCAAACTCCAAAAGCCTTGGCAATCAGGGAAATACAAAATAAACAACAATGACATTCCTTCTCTCTCTGGTCAAAATGGCCATTACTAAGACAGCCACAATGCTAGTGGCCACAATTGCTGGTGACAAGGCAAAGAAATGGGTTCCACTGGAGTATAAACAAGTTCAGTTGCTAAGGAAATCAGAATGGAGATTCCTCAAAGAAAACTGAAACTGTGACCCACTAATCAATCACTCTAGTGTAAATACCTACAGGACTCTAAGTCAGCACACCTCAGAGACTGCACATCTATATTTACTATGGCAGTGCTAATGACTACCAGACTACAGAATCTGAACAGGAATCCATCTACAAAAGAGTGGACCAGACAATGAGACAAACACACACACATACACACATGCATACATGCACACACACACACACACACACACACACACACACACGCTCATACACATGCACACACACCAGCACGCACGCACACACACACACACGTGCACACACACACACACACACACACACACACACGCTGCCACACGTACACGGAGTTTTACTTAGCCGTAAGGGAGAGCAAGGGGATGTCACTTGTAGTAAAACAGGTACAACTGAGGTTGTGTTAAGTAAAACAAGTCAAGTCAGAGGAAAAAGTGTTGCACGTCTGCTCTCATTGTGGTCCTAGATTTCGCACAGATACTTACAATCATCCTTCCACACATATGGCATTGTGACGGTAGACACGGCAGTGTTTGGGAAAGGAATGGAATGGGAGGGAAGGGCAGTGGTACTTCCGTGACAACTTCTTTAGGAAACCGTCGCTGTACCATGAATCTATGTCAACAAAATACATTAAACAATTCAAGTTTGCCTTTCTGAGTCAAGGATACAGACACAAGATAATGATCACCACCTGGTGGCCATGAATGAGAGGACACGTGGCTTGGAGGCAAGATCCTTAGCATGACTGAACTAGATTCAGTCTCTAGACACCTTCCAGAGAAAAACACAGCACCATATATGGAAAGCCTCTTGGTCTGGTTTTGTTACCTTCAGAAAACCCTCTCCTCTGGTCCCCCTAACACAAAGCAGCCTATGTCAACTGGTGAGACAGAAATATTGGTAACCATTAAAACACTGGCATGTAGTGACTCCAGTGACGTCACCGACACATCCTGAGACTGCTATATGCACATGCCTGTAAAGGTCCCTAGAATATAAGGACATGTGTCTCATAGCCACAACCTGCAAGGGGCTCAGTCTGTAGAGTGGGCACATGGACACAAACTCTAATACTGTTAGAGGCAGACCAATGATAGACACATACACAATACTGCCGAGAATAAGGAACAAGGATTTCCTGCAGTTCTTCAGTACTCTTCCATTCTTCTGTCCTCAAGTAGAGGAAAATTTCACACCAATGCCACTGATCCTGTAGTCTCTTAATTGCACAATTATTTAGCACCCTAATCTTCAAAAGAGACAGTGAGGAAGAAGGGCAAATGTAGCAGAGCAACTTCAAGCTGCCTGCCTGTTTAAAACTATCCAGTAGCCTATGAACACTGCTAATATTTTCTCTGAAGATTACATACCAAAGCTCATCATCCCCAGAAACAAGGTACCTAAAGGAACCTTGAACAATACCCTATTGCACTGAAGATACACCCGGCTGTAGTTATTAGTGAAACAACTAACTTGTGCAAAGCTATATTTATTAAAGTTTGGTTGTTTTAAATGTAGTGACATCACATGTCATTCAAATGTCACATCCAGTCATGAGGATGTCATTAAAAGGAAAACAAAGATGGTACTGCAGTTGAGTCAGGAACCAGGATGCTTATCCACGGCTCAGACACCTTCCAGGGCTGCAGATGAAGCAAATACAGTGGGGGTGGGGGAACTTGTTGGCATTTGAAGGTTGGGTAGGAAATGACTGGGGGTTAACAACAGGGTAAGAAGGAGTGCACTGCCTCAGACACCACAGGAGCAGGCAGTGACCACTGCCTCAGATACCACAGGAGCAGGCAGTGACCACTGCCTCAGACACCACAGGAGCAGGCAGTGGCCATTTGGGTTCGCTGCATTTCCAATCTTTTCAGTGCTCCCAGCCTTCAGTCACACTTTCATTAACGATGTGACAGAATGGCTATGGTGAGACATGCAGAGAAGGATCACAGAGCTTCTCCCACAGGTGGGAGCAACAAGTCAACAAGGCTGGGGAATAAAGGCAGCACAGCAGAGGCAGCCAGGAGCCTATGGCTAGTGAGTCCTAAAGGATACGTTACTGTACTGTGGTTGAGGCGACATTTATATGTTCATAACAACCACTTACCAGCAGCTGAGTGCTGCTTGGGCCCTCGACGTATGAAGGTGCATGTGAAAAGAAGCCCTGGTAAGACATGACAATTTGCTTCCTATGCACTGGGTTCCTGTGAGTTAATAGCTCAAAGCAACTTTCCCTGATGAGATCTGGGCAAGAGTTAGCTACTTCTTGCTTTGTCCGTCTCACATTGTCATCACTCTGAACACAGACAGATTCTCTCTCTCTCTCTCTCTCTCTCTCTCTCTCTCTCTCTCACACACACACACACACACACACACACACACACACACACACCCTTCTCTAACAACCAACAAAACCCAGCTAAGGCTAAGGGTACCTTGCTATTATATGGCTCTGGTTACTAGAGGGGAACACTGGACACTGGCTGGCCAGCTGCCTGAGATGTGGGAATGGCTTTTCCAAGCCATCCCAGGATGCCCACAGCCAACTTCTTCTAGACCAGATGCTAACTATTCCAACAAGACCCACGGGAGAATAAACAACTTCTGACCTCCAAAGAGCACTAAGAATGCTGCTATCTGCATTAAGCAAAACCAAGAGAGAGTTGGAGGCTGGGAACAGAGCCCAAAGCCAGCTCCATCCTATCCTGCCCTGCTCCATTCACTGAAGGGTTGCCTCCTGGGCAGTCAGCTACTAACAGGAAACAGACAAGTGGTGCTGTGGAGCTGAACAGAGACTTATGAATCCTGAGGTACCATGGCACTAGTTTTCAGTTTCCTGGATGTATCAAAAGACCAACGTTAGCTCCCTCTGATGAAATGATCTTTCCAGAAAAGTGCTGTGTCTTAGTCACCAGTTCTCACGTTCTTGCTGTCTCTGGGCTCTAAGCTATGACGATATGGCCCTCTCCTCCCGGTCCACCCTGCTTCATGTGCAGTCAATCAGGCTCACCAGATAGTACTTAAATCACCCACCACATCCAAGGCCAAGACCTTTGGCTTGGCTTCCTCCCCGAAGTAACCATCTTGCCTCTCCTTCCCCTCCACACCTGGCCAATTGCCCAAGAAATTCACCTAGCCCAAAGCTACTTGCCACCTCTTGCAGGAAGCCCTCATGGTGCTTCCTTCCAAGCTTTACTCCATAGGGTTCCAAGCCTCCTGGAGCTTTACACTGTGCTCAAGTAAAAGCTGAGTGCCTCCTCCTGTGCCTCTGAGCCCTGAGTCCAAGTGCCTTTCTACTCTACTTGGCTCTCTCCCCAACCTCTCCCAGCCTCAGCACCTTCTCTCCACTGAGACTCTCCCACCATAGGACCTATGCACCCTGCTCCTCTCCCTGGAACATCTTCCTCCATACTTGGTCTCTCTCCACACACGGTTCATCAGAACATGCTCATTTCCAAGGGTGTCTGGTGACCACCAGAGCCAGCAGTACCTTAGCTAGCCCTCAGCACTGCTGCACCTCCAGGCATACTTACCACCTTCTCAGCATCCCTGAGGGATTCAATGTTGGTTTGTGTCTGTCTGTCTTCCCCAGACTAGAATGCCAGATCTTCGAGGGCAAGGCTTATGCTGGTCTGGATCCCTACTTCTCCCCTATGGCTGAAAGCATAAATTACCTCCTGTCCTCACAGAAACTCTGTAAGGGAGGTTGGATTTCCCTCTCTCCTCTGAGATGAGACACTTAGTGAGTTGGTCATAAAGAGTTAAGAACACAGCCAGCACCGATGATGGGGTGGTCTCTATTGTCACAGACCCTGCAAAGTGGCCCTCAAGTCAAAGGCGAGCAGGGGCATCTGCTCATGACCACATTCCCAGGGAACAGGGCTCCATACTTCATTCATGCCTTCCTCCCCCACTGTCCAGGCACAATTTCCATCTTCAAACCCAGAGTGGACAACCTGGGTACCCGAGACCATAGCTCTGTGCCTGGCTCAGTCCTCAGAGCAAAGGAGACATCTTCAGTGCTGCTGGCTGACAGCTCTCCAGTGCTGAGCTTTGTGGAGCCTGCCCACAGGGCCCCACTGCTGCGTGGCAGTCACTCAGCAGCCCTCAGGAAACATCACATTTTGCATACTCCGAATGGTACTCTTGATCAGCAGACACACGTGATGAACATGAATGCCTCCAAGTGTCATTTTCCCAGGCTTCAAAGCAGGCAGGCTTTGTGTGAGTAAATATTGAGCTGATGCGAAGAGGGGAGTGAGCTGTTAAGTTCTATTTGCTACTTTCATCCCTGGGCTCATAACAGAGCATAAGCTACACAAAGAGCAGCGGATGCTGGCACAGGCCTTCGGCAGGTAGAGCCATTTCTGCTGGTCCTTCGCACATCAGCGATTTGCTTCTCCAGCTTCGGCAAATATTTACCACTTCGGTTTTTATGTAATGGGAGGATAATGTATTCCACTGTCCTCAGAGCTACCTTAAAGGCCTTAGGAAAACAGGCAATTTACAGGCTATGTTTCTCTTGCCACTAAATACAAATCCAGTAATTGTTTATCTTTGAAAGCAAATGGTTTTAACTTTTTGGCTTTAAACATTCAAACAGAATTCTTAAAGAAAAAATAAAACTATAATCACACCAACTTGACTAAGGGCCTGATTTTCACATCTGACCTTTCACCCCCATATGCTCATGCTGACCCACAAGCCCTGGAAGCTTTATTGCAAGCACAATTTGACTTCTAATACTGCCCTAGTGGCAAGACCCACAAGAAGATTCTAGCCACTGCCCAGAGCTGAACCAGATCTGACTGCCATCAGGTAAACCCGTTTTCATCCACTATCTCCTGGCCACCTGGCCACATGCCTATGGCATAAACCAGTGGACATAGCCAGGAAAATGTCTGCAAACAACTCTGATGCATCACAGACCACAAAGGGGCTATACTGTGATAATCAGTACCCACGGGCATTTACTATAACGGCACTCTAAAGGTATATCCATTGTCTCAGTCCAGCTCCAGGCAGGCACACCTTACAGGTAAGCAAGGATGCTGAACAATCAGGATCACAAGTTACCAAGCCTGCTCAAGGTCTCTGCCCAGATGGTCAACTCCAGAGCCTCTTGTCACACGTACGGTGCAGTCCACCTCCTCCCTACACATTCAGTGAGATCCACTGAAGAGCCTGAGCAGCTGACAGCTCCTGTTCAGCAAAACACAGGTGCACAGTGTGCTAGAAAGACAGAAATAGGATTCCGACTTCAACTAGGAGATTCTTCTACTCCTTCTGTATGAAAATCCCTAATTTCCTATCTTGGTCAAGGTAACTTCCACCTATCTAGCTCTATGCCAAGCCTTAAAAAACCATCCTGACTGTAGTCTCCTCCTCACCGCAGGTGAGAACTGCCCCTCGAACACCATCATCAATGCGGCAGATGCCTTCAGGAGCTCCTGCCTTATCTGTACAAGGTCAGGGTATAGTAACAGACACTCGGTGCACCCTCACAAGGCAACAGCGCTGAGTCACAGCTACATTTCTTTACACTGAATCAACTGACTCCTGCACTCTAAGGAAGTGTAGAGCAAAGCTCTCGGGAGGAAGTGGAAGGAGGTCTCCGACGTACTCTCAAATGGTTCTGGAAACACACACACAGACAAGAATGGTGAACGGAGAAAATGCAGACAACTGGGAAAAGTGTGTGGCGTGTGTGTAGAAGCTGCTTGTTCTATCCTGGAGACCTTTCCTAAGTATAAAGTTACATAAATAATGTTTGGAGCAAGGCGCACAGGCCACCTCTGACAGGAGCCTCCTGAAACAGGAGAGCAGTGCCCGTTTTCACTCTTCATCCTCTTATGCTTAGCAATATTCCAAGACAGGCATGTGCTACTGATTTTTTAAAAACATAATTCAAAGGCAAGCATGGTGGCACATGCCTTTAATCCCAGCACTCAGCAGAGGCAAGCAGGTCTCTGTGAGTTCAAGGTTAGCCTAATTTACACGGTGAGTTTCAGAACAGCCAGGGCGATACAGGGAGATCCTGACTCAAAAAGAAAACAAATATTAAGCTAAGAGAAGAGTTCCATTATACAGACTTTAAGATCTAAGGTGCCCTGCTCCAGCCTTGAACAGAAAACTCGGTCGTCCTCCCTAAAGCTTCCCAAATGCACAGGTCAGCTTCCTGCGGCCCATCCACAGGCCCCATTCGCCACCTGCTGACCAAAATGGGCACTGCACCTCCCAGTTCTCAGTCCGCAGCGTGCTACTCTGGCACTGTCTCTATCTTTCATGTTCCAAAAACTGTTTCTCTGCTATGAGTGACCCCATGGCCAGGACCACTCCTGGCCCTCAGAAAATCAAGTCCCTTATAAACGCCTATCCTTGAGCTCATTCAGCAAACGCAGGCTGTGAAAGTGAAAGAACCAGTCAGCACACAGCAATCCCACCACAGGATCCACACAGATACTGCAGGTGAGCAAGCAACCTACAATTCACCCCATGACCATCCTCTCTCCCCACTGCTCACCTGGGTCCTATCTGTCACACTCACGCCATCCCTAGTCCTATGTCTGCAAAGTACAAAGTCAGTAGTCACCCCACCTCATCTCCCAGATGTCACAGTCAACCCACAGCCTATGAAGACCAAGGACAGCCACCTGCCAGGCCTCTAGGGGCTCTCCCCCACCCCCCGAGGACCACAGTAGGAAAGGCATACTGGAGCATTAAGGAAAAAAGAATTAAACGTATACACCAGGAAGCTGTAGTGGGAATATGTAGCAAACATGTCCAAAGGAATAAGCAGCCCAAGTACCAGCATCTTAGGGACTGAATATCATGAAAACACAGGACAGCATGTGTGAAACCAGTTATGACCCCTTCGGTCTTGTAAGAAATGACAACCCACTCTCAGGGACTCACCAAGGTCTGTGTTGGGGCCAGCAAGCAGCTGTTTGAACTTGTCCAGCCGAGAGGTCTCTCTCTTGCTCAGGGCTGAGCCACCAAGGGCATGTGGGTCAGATGTCCCACTCAGTGTCACAGTGGCTGAGTGGGGAAGAGACTGGGACCGCTGCAGAGGGACTGTATCACCGGTGCTCTCTAGAAAGGGTAGAAGAGCAGAGGGCAAGGTTAGCAGAAGCCCTTGGCCTCCTGAGTACACCTTCTCCCTTTACCCATGTGTCCATATGCTCACCATGTCACCCTCTGTGACAGCCACCTGGTCAGTTCTCCCTCCCTCCCATCACCCAGCACCAAATACTTAACTCACTTATGAAGTACTGTTCAACAGAAAAACAGATACACCTGCACACAACCACATCATGACAGCCAGCGAAGTTCAAAGCACTCCTCTGCGGCCTTCAGATATCCACAGGCCTGGAAGGTAGATCAGGCCTATGCAGGAATAGGTTTAATAGGTCACCCAGGTGTACTCTGCAGGTAAGCCACTATTCCACCAGGAAAGAAAAGGATGATGCCACAAAGACACTGAGGACAGCAGGGAGGTGACCAGGAAGCCAAGAGGACCTGGCTGTGACCAGAACACGTCTCACTCAGAGTCCCTACCCCCCAACCCCACCCCAAGTCCAACCATACGGGGACAAAGAAAGCCAGGCAGGCAAAGAGCCTTCATAGACAAGACAGACACCCCTCCCTCTCTCGGGGTCTCCACAGGTTCAAAGAGTCCTGAGGAGAGAGATGAGATGGCACAATCCATTCTGGAGCCTGGCTAAAAACAGCTCAGAGAGGAGCCAGGTCACTCAACACAGAGCCACAGGAATGGAAGACAGGAGGTTCTGTGGCCCTGACTGCTAGGTCCAATGTCACCCAGCAGCCTGGACACTCAGAAGGTACAGATCAGACTGCAGTCAAAAGTGAGCTTCAGGAAAAATCTAAATTCAGCGTGCTGGTGTCAACCTTAGGCCCTAGCATCAGACAAGCATCCAGTACACCCTCCCACACATCAGCCCAGGAGTTCAAGAGCGGAGTGGCATGGGGAGTCTGTGCACATGTGTGATGCACATATGTACACTCACACGTAGAATCTGGAGTTCAACAGCAGGTGTCTTCCTCAGTCCCTCTCTACTCTGTTTTTGGAGGCAGGCTCTTTCACTGGGCATGAAGCTCGCTGATTTAGCTAGAGTGACTGGCCAGCAAGCCCCAGAGATCCTCCATTATTTATACATTCTAGCATCCAAGGCTGTGGCGGTTTGAATAGGAACGGCTCCCACAGCTCATATATTTGAATGTTGGTCATTAGGGAATGGAGCTACTTGACAGGGATTAGGAGGTGTGGCCTTGTTGAAGTAGGTATGGCCTTGTTAGAGGAAATGTGTCACTGGGGGTGGGCTTTGGGGTTTCAAATGGTCAAGCAGACCTGTGTCTCTCTCTCTTCCTGATGTCTGCGGATCCAGATACAGAACTCTCAGCTACGTCTCCAGCACCACACCTGCCTGTATGCCACTATGATTCCTGCCATGGCAATGATGGGTTACACCTCTGAATGTAATAATGCTTTCTCTTATACGTGTTGCTGTATTCATGGAGTCTCTTCACACTAACAGAACACTGACTAAGACAGTGACCAGAAGAAAACATGCCATGGAGACACACAGTTATCTGAGAGGCACAGGAGAGACTGATGAGAATCTGGGGTAAGGATCCAGTGTCTCTCACATCTCTTCCCTCATATGAGGAAACATCAGTAGCTATAAGGTCCAGTCTTGGGGGATCTCTTGCAAGCAGTCCCAGCTGTCCTGATGAAGAAGTGAGATGTTATGTTCAGAGGGTAGACTCTATGACAACAGGGGCTAAGCCCTGGGTAGACACATTCCTGCAGTCCCCAAGACCAATCTAACTAATCCTGGTAGAAGTCTCACTAACTCCAGTGCACAACTCCCTTGCCTGACTGATGGGGGTATGGGCAATGGTCAGTTTCTGCCAGGGTCCTGCAGAAATGTGAGCAGCATCCCTGTCCCACAAACCATGTTCAACAACACACACACCCTGGACCATCTCTAACACATACTATCCAGCATACTGCTCCATGACCCATGGTGGAAAGATCTCTGGATGAGAACTCCTGGTCTCTGCAGGAACTAGCACTAACAGGAGGAACTCTGAAGCCACAGACCCTAGGTTTAACAAACATCCCTCCCCCGCCCTCAGGCAACCTATCTTGAGTAGCTGGGGGTCTTCTTAGTACTACATCTGTAAAGGAACAATAACACAACTCCCTCCTAGAAGCCTGAGGAATTTGAAGAATTTACCATCCAAAGGGCTGGCTATTGTACTAACCATACAATGAGCAATAAGAACACGCTATTATTATTAAGTGCAAAAAAAAAAAAAGAAAAAGAAAGAAAGAAAAGAAAAAGAAAACAACACTCTCCCAGAAAGCAAATACAGGATGCTCAGCCCAAGATTTACAGGACACAGCAAAGAGCTCAAATCCACTTCCCCAGTAACAAGACTTCCTGAGAAGTGTTGACTTGTACTGGAGAGGCTGCCACAATGTGACACCACCAAGCTCCATCACCTCCTGGATGTGAGTCAGCTTATGGTGAGGAACCCTAGCCAGACACCCTGTGATCTGCCACTCCTAGCTCCTCCATCTGGTATGCTGAGGGCCAGTGTAAAGATCCGCACCGTTCCGTTCTGCCCCTCACTTGGGGGCCACTATGTTGCGGACCACTCTGCCCCATGCTTGGGGCTAAGTGCTCTGGTCAAGAGAGAGAGTAGAGATGGAGGGGCAAGAGATGAGAAGAATGGAGGCAAAACAGCATGTGTAGTCAAGTCTGGTTACTCCTTTATTGCCCCCCTATTGACTCATATTGTCTCCTCTTGACTCCTCTTCTCCTATTGACTCTTATTGACTCCTATTTGACTGTATTGACTCTATTACAAGGAAATCTTGGTTATTTATAAGCACAAGCAGGAGAACACAGGTGAAGACACTTTACCACGTGCACCATACAGCTGGGGTCACTAAAGAGCAAAACAAGCTATGTGGGATAAACAAGATATTTGTCAGAGTGTGCTCAGCTGTTGTAGGCTGCTGAAAAACAAGTCTCTCATCAGGGTATATGGCTTGAGATGGCTACAAAGTTGATAGCTGCTTTCTAGCCGCTTTCTGTGGCTCCCAACAGGCCAGCACCAGCAAAAACAATGCCCTCCGTCCAGCCAGCTGTGGGTACTTGAAAAGTTGTGTCCACAACTCCATGAGCACAGGGGTGAGCAGAAGAATCCAAGCCTTGGATGCCGCCACTAGAGGGCACCCTGCCTAGACTAAGCAGACAGGAGGTGGAAGAGAGCAATCTCCATCAGATTCAGAGAATTCAAAAGCCACTGCAGTTCCCCTGTAAACTGGTTTTCCAAATTTGTAAAACCAGCTTATCACCTAAAAATATGGTAACTTTTTAGCACATCAACTCCCCAGGAGGCAGTTTTGAAAACCAGGCTAGGAAAAAACCCCTCCAGGGTGGCCTAAGGCTACTATGGATCTGTTTTCTCATCTGTAAATACAAGGAAAGCACCCTTACCCAGGGGAGGCGTGCTTGGGCACTCCTGGCTCCTTTCTGAAGAATCCTGGGATCTCCCATCTCCTGTGCTCCCCAGTGTCCCTCTTCTTGGGCCCCTACACAAGTCACAAGTCTTGTCATCATTTCATTTGTAGGAAAAACGGCCTCAACTCAGCAAATAAAGAAAAGACCATCTGGAGCCCTCGGGCAGTGAGGCTGTCTCCTGGGCCTGGGAGGGCCATGTCCACATGAAAGATGGCCACACAGGCTCTCATGGCCCAGAGTCCTGGTGCAATCAGGCACACGGCCCTCTTAATTACAGTCCAATCCTTCCTTGGCTCTACTGTCCCTTCCTCCCTACCTGAAGGACAAGGAGTGTGGCTCTCACTGACAGACTTCACCAGGCGAAGGTCACCACTGGGAACTCCAGGAGGCTCTGCTATGGGCTGAGGCTCTGGCTGTGGCTCTGGCGTCTTCTGTGAGGGCTGGCTCTGCCTCTGGCTGTGATTGCGCAGGACACGATGTGCCGTCTCCATGACCACCTCAGAGTTCAGGCTCTCTGTCGCCATTGCCAGGAGCTCATCATCATCTTCACCTGCATCCCAAGCATCACTGGTATTGCTCTCAAACTCCTGGAAGGTGCTGACCCGCTTGCTCTTCACTGGGGTGGTGGGCACCTTGGGCGTGGACTTGAGCAAGCTACAAAGCAAAGGTGTCTTTATTGTGCACTCAGTCAAAAAAGAATCCCAAGGGACAGGACACTTCATCTAGATGAGGAAGCCAAGAAAAGCACAAAGTGTGGGCATCAAAACAGGACCTGGCACTACGCAGGCTGCTCGATAGGAAGGGAGGCGTTTCAGACAAGAGCCACCAAGCAGAACAGAACTGCATAGCAATGGTGCCAAGGCTAGAAAGAACATTCTCACACTCCCTCCATCTCAGCCAGGCTCCTAAAGCAGCAGCTGAGGGGTACAGAGCAAGAGGACCTTGCAGAGAACAGGGCCTTTGTATACACTTGGAGACAGACTAGTTTAAAGGAGATCCCTCCAAGCCTGACTACACACATCAGAGGGCCCAGCATAAGTCTGGAAATATGACAGACAGGTGCAGCCCTGCAGGGCCATACCAGCACTGTGCTAGGCCCAGTACTTAGAAGAGCCAACACCAGGACAGAGAGTTTCAGGACCAAGGAAGGGCTCAGGTGAAGTATAAGGACAGGAGCCACACTGCCCTCATGCCAGGAGTGCCAGCTCTCTGCCCTCTGCAGGGTACGATGACCTGCAGGCCCCACATCCCCTGCCCAGCTACAGGGGGAACTACGCACGGACAGAAGTGTCTCCCAAAGAAAGCGGCTAAGCCATCTGCTGACTGAGAGAACATTTCCCCTCCCTGTGAACCTCCAACGAGCTGGCAGAAACAGGTCACCAACGAGCTGGCAGAAACAGGTCACCGACTGCCACTTACGTGCCGTGTAACAGCGGATCAAAAGGCGGGTGCTGGGCTCCATACACATGCTGGATGCTAGGAAAACAGGGGAACAAAAAGTTAGGCTTTTGTGGGTTTTTTTTTTTAAGCTCTGCTGAAAGCCCAACAGTAAATCAAGAAAAGTGCCAGCTCCTCAGCCACAAGCCCAGGAAGAGCCACACTGTATCAGCAGCTACCTGTCTAGCCACCCAGGGCTAAGGGTCAGTCCGATGAAGACCGGTGCCCACAGGCCCACACACCCCACAACAGTCTGGACCTTCAGGCAGCTCCTGAGAGCAGAAGCTTGGCTCTCCATGAGCCTCCCTTCAGGGAACCTCAGGAGCCTCTCAGACCACTGGGAACGCTAGGGTTCCTGAACCACTGCTCACAAATGTTTCACAAGCAGGACCCGACCTCACAAAATAACTTTGCTGAGTAATTTCCACCAGATGATCCTCTGACTGTCAAAGCATAAATAAAAATTTTGTAAAGATTTACTCAATTTAGAAAGATGCGACTCTTCCACCAAAACCAGACAGGCTCAGCCAGCACCCTTGGACCTCGACTCCTCTGAGTCAAGCAAGTCCCAGAACAGTAGTGAGGTGAGGCCTGGATATCTCTGTCACCTCTCGGCCTGAGAAGTCTCGAGAATGAAGCCACCTCTAAATGCTGGTACAGCAGGAGATAGAGTGGCCCTGTGATAGCTTCCATGAGCGAGGAGTCCAGGCGGATCACCTCCTTTCCCTTCCAGGCACAGGAGATAAAAGAATCCCTACTCTTCAGAGCCACTGTCATCAGACATCCTAACTAACATACCACTCTGAGGGTCTGACACAAGACCTTGATAGAGACAGAAGTGTGCAGAGAGACATAAAGAGCAATTTAGGTAAGAGCATGCATGCTTTTTTTTTTAAAGAAAACATTTATTTATTTTATGTATATGAGTACACTGTAGTTGTCTTTAGACACATCAGAAAGGGCATCGGATCCCATTACAGATGGTTGTGAGCCACCATGTGGTTGCTGGGAATTGAACTCAGGACCTCTAGAACAGTCAGTGCTCTTAACCACTGAGCCACCTCTCCAGCCCACATGTATGCTTTTTTTTTTTTTTTTTAAATGAAATCTTGGGACCACGGATGGCTCAACTGGTAAAGGCTCTGTCTGCCGAGCCTGACAACCTGAGTCCAATCCCTGGGTTCAATCATCTACATGGTGAAAGGAGAAAACTGATTCCCAAAATTGGTCTCTGATCTCCATCCAAGCACTGTGACATGTGCATATGTGCATGCACACACAAAAATATTTTTAAGTGAGTTAAAAGATGATTTTATTTTTAATAGACCATACTTGATCTCTCTCTCCCCAGATCCTCTCAGATCCTCCAAGCCTCCCCTGCAAAAAAAAGAAAAAGAAAAGAAAAGAAAAGAAAAAACAAAGCAGCAAGATTAAAAAACAAAACAGAAAGTACACAAAACAACCCAGAGTGCATTTTGTGTTAGCCAACTACTCTGGAGTATAGTTGATATACCCAGTCAGACTCCACTGGAGAAGACAGATTGTCCCTTTCAAACAGTCTCTTGATTAAGGATGAGACTTTGTGTGTCCACTTCCTCTCCTCAGTGCTGGGATTTGATCTGGTTTAAACTTGTGCAGGTCTTATGCCTGCTGTCAATTTCTGTGAACAAATATGTAGATCATCCTGTTGGGCTTCCTTGGAGCCACCCAGCGTCTTCTGCACAGATCCCTGAGCCTTGAAGGGAGGGGTCTGATAGAGACTTCCCATTTAAGGCTACCTGCTCCAATCATGCACGCTGCCCTCTCACCCTCCCTGCCTGCCTGACTCCCTCCCCCCGCCCTCCGCAACTTTGCACATTGTCCAGTGCTGATTCCCATCCATGGCAAGGAAAAAGCTTAGAAGACAGTTTTCATTAAATCCTGGGGTTGGAGAGATGGACATACAGAGAGAGGGGACATACAGTTCTTGCAGAGGACACAGCACCCACATCAGGCACCTTAAAGCTACCTCTAACTTCATCTGCAAATAATCAAATGTCCTCTTCTGGCTTCCATGGGTACCTGCATTCATACACACATCCCTCCACCACCACACACATAAACATAATTAAAAGTAAAAAAAAAAAAAAAAAAAAAAAAAGAATAAAAGAAAAAAAATTAGGATCACTACAACTCAGTGAATGAAACTCTTTGCCCCTAATCTTGACAAACTGAGTTTGTTCAATCCCCAGGACCCATATAGTGGAAGGAGAAAACAATTCCTACAAGCCGACCTCTGACCTCTCCCTACATGCTGTAGCACATATACACATATTAAAAAATAAAACATATAAATACAAATAAAATAAAAGATTTTTAAATAATAATGAAAATAAATCTTTTTTTAAAAATGAGGTCCTTCCTTGCTGACTCTGTACGTGAACTATTTCCCGTATTATTACTTCCTTCTTCTTCAGTTTACTGAAAGCACCTGTTTACCTCCAGATGTGCTCCCTGGTGTGTAAGGAGCCTCTGAGTAGCAGCTGTAAATGCAAAAGCTACTCTGAGGCGGAGAGAGCTCCTACTTCCCTCTACATACCTCTGCAGCTCCTTGTAAATCTTAATTATTTCAACATTAAACGTTTTAAACCCCACAGGAAGAGAGTGAGCTCTGCTACCTCATCTCTGGCCTGTGCCGCCTCCCTGGACAGCATCACTTCTAATCTCACACTGTGCTGCCACATGGCTACAGCATAATGAGTTTACCCAAGGCTGACTGTGAAACACAGAACTGATCTAAAGCTGTTTGTGGTTACAAGGACAGCAAGAACACCTCTGGAGAGGAATGGCTCCACAGCACTTGATAACCTCCTAAGGACAAGTTCCTGCAATGGGAATGCCTTGGCAGAAGGCACACACTTAAGGAGGTTTGGCCATGCTGCCAAAGGACAGTCGAGTAGTTCCCTCTCCCACAAGGGCTGGCAGATGGCCAGACCCCGCTAACTGGACAGAAGCAATCTCCACATTGGCTCTGTGCCTCAGATATTTTTCACTGGTACCTCTTCTTTTGTAAACTATTCATCTCCTGTGTCCATCTGCTAACAAGGATTCACTTTTTTACTGTTTTGCAAAGTGAGAATTCCTTCTGTGTCATTCATGCTGTACAGCCAGCAAATAGCAGTCCCACCAAAGATGTCCACATCCAGAACTGTGTGTTACCCTTTCCCGTACAGCCATCAGAACAGTGTGTCTACCAAAGAGAACAGTAGCCTAGTGTTATAATGCCCTGTGGTCATTCCTATGGGAACATAGCATGAACTCACATTATATCCAGTGTTGGTTTTCCCTTGAAAAGTGGTATACCTGAACCTAAGAAAAGGGGGGCAGGCAGAAAATTCTAGACAGATGGGGCTGAGAAGAAGGCTCAGTAGGTAAAAGGACAGGAATCTGGAACCCCAGGACCCTCGTAAATACCAGATGTGTAAGTGAGCATGGTGGCTCATCTGTAATTCCAACCTAAAGAGGTGGAGACAGAGGAAACGTGGAGCAGGTTGGTTAGCAGGACCGATGGCACCACACACAGTCTGGATGATTGACAAACCTTGCCTCAGTGAAAAGGTGAAGAGCAAAGGAGGAAGCCTCACACTTTAAGTGGATAAGTACAGCTACATAGATTTGAAGAGGGTGGGTGTAGTTACATGGGATATGAGGGGTGGGTGGAGTTATATGGAATATGAGAGTGGGTGCAGTTACACAGGATATGAGGGTGGGTGCAGTTACACAGGATATGAGGGTGGGTGCAGTTACACGGGATATGAGGGTGGGTGCAGTTACATGGGATATGAGGGTGGGTGCAGTTACATGGGATATGAGGGTGGGTACAGTTATGGAATATGAGGGGTGGGTGGAGTTATATGGAATATGAGAGTGGGTGCAGTTACACGGGGATATGAGGGTGGGTGCAGTTACATGGGATATGAGGGTGGGTACGGTTACATGGGATATGAGGGTGGGTGCAGTTACATGGGATATGAGGGTGGGTGCAGTTACATGGGATATGAGGGTGGGTGCAGTTACATGGGATATGAGGGTGGGTACGGTTACATGGGATATGAGGGGTGGGTACAGTTACATGGGATATGAGGGTGGGTGCAGTTACATGGGATATGAGGGTGGGTACGGTTACATGGGATATGAGGGTGGGTGCAGTTACACAGAATATGAGAGGTGGGTGCAGTTACACAGGATATAAAATGGGAGAACATGTTTCCTGAATCATGTCTAGAGCTTCCATTTGACTGTGTGTTTTCTCTCTTCAACCCCAGCCAATACTCTATGAAGAAACCCTAACTAGTCCCAAGAAGTGCCCGTGTGTACCCATCTCAACTAACCCATCATAATTAACCACCTGTAGCAGTCACTGACCACAGTAAGACAAAAGAGTGAAGAGCCTTATTTCAGACCCAACCTTCCAGTCCTCCCAGTGACTTCCAGAACATCCTAGGGCAAGAACCAAGCCCCCCCATGGCCCTGTGCCCTACCTGAATTTTACAGAACCCAGGAGAATCAGATATGTGCTATTTTTCAAGGGAGAAAAAAGGTACATAGTTACTCAGATCATACAGAACCTAGAGTGTCCTTTCTCCAAATCTTACAGAGCTGTCTGACTCTGGTGCAGACATTCTCAGGATGAAGAGTCAAAAGGCCTGGGTTCCAATTTCAGTGCCAATACTTACTGGCTGGCAAAGCTCAAAGCAAGTCAGCTCTCTGGTCTTTAAGTTCCTCATCCTGGGAGCTGAAATGAGAATTTGCATAGGGTGCAGTTGTGGATGGGTGGCTGAGTGGGCTTGCCTGTGTGAAGCCTGGCATCCAAACAAAAACCAAGTACACACCGTGGCCAAGACAGCCACAGTGGTAGCACTATGGATACAGAAAGTGACCCACACAGAGCACCTGTCACAACTGCCAATCTCTCTTGCCTCTAATGCTCACATGCTTCTTCTATTCCCAATATATTTATATTCAAAACAGTAGGCAGCTTGGCCTGCAGGGCACTATTTGCATGTCATTTTCATAAAAGTCTCTGCAGCATTATCAAAGATTTCAGGCCTTTCCCTCCCAGCAGAGCGGGAAACTCATTAATTCTTCATAGGCAAACCACTTGTGTTTATTGAGTAGAAAATGTTCCAACAAAGTTCAAGCTCAGACTTAAAGGAGCCTCGTTTTTATCTTATTAAAATTGCATTTATTTGGTCTAGCATTGCTAAAAAAGAAAAACAGACTTCAGTGGAGCCACTGAAAAGCACTGGCAAGTGACATGCATACTTACCTCAGATAAGGAAACCTTTCTGTGAGAATACTCATGGCTGGGGGCATGCTGCAGGGGTATGTGTGCAGGTTCTCTGACCCCCTCCCCAAAAAAAGTACATAAGTGCGCTTTTGAATAAATTATACACCTTTTAAGACTCTACAGTTATACAGGACCCTAGGGATATTTTGTGAAAAGCAAGGACATGTGACATAATGCCACATCCTGACACAGAGACACAGAACCTCTTGTGTACGTACATGAGGAAGAAGGCTCAGCAAAGTCTGTGACACTACAAAGGACACTAAAATGTCTTAGCAGGGCTGAGTATCAGAGCTGGGGCCTCCTGTATGCTGTGCCAACTCTCTACCACTGAGCCACACCTCCAGCACACACACGACCAAGACGCTGAGTAAGTGATAAGGCCCACAGCCAGCACGCAGAAGGCTCCAGGCTCTCTCTCTCCTAGATGCTCACTACCAACTGAGGAATGAGTGCAAAGGAAGCAGTATATGTGAGCATAAACACAGACTAGGTACTAACCATGCTGGAGAGTGTGTGAGCATAAACACAGACTAGGTACCAGCCACAGCAGACAGACCAGGTACTAACCATGATGGAGAGT
>JANHMN010000012.1:16711635-16730261 GCA_030674055.1 Rhabdomys pumilio
ACCAGGTACTAACCATGATGGAGAGTGTGTGAGCATAAACACAGACTAGGTACCAGCCACAGCAGACAGACCAGGTACTAACTATGATGGACAGAAATGAGATTAACTGGCCAACAGAACACTGAAAGCAAGTTAAAAATACTCATGTATATTGAATGTGCAATGCATGTCACTAGTAAGTGTTGGTACAAAACCTTTTCCTTTTTGCATGTGTACATGAATGCAAAAGTAATTCCTATCACATGTGTCTTTGTTACCTTTCTATTGCTGTGATAAAGACCATGACCAAAAGCAACGTGGGGCAGGGGTTGGTGAGGGTGTTTCACCTTACACTTCCAGGTACTGTCCATCACTGAGGGAAGTGAGGGCAGGAAATTAAGCAAGGCAGGAACCTGGAGCCTGGAGCTCTTGAAGAAGCTCAGTACAGCCTGCATGAGAATGAAGGCGTAGCTCAGAACAGTGACTATTTAGAAGCAGGGAGAAGGACCTGAGTGCAAGAAGACAACAACCTGCACTGTGTGTGACGCTTCTTCCTGAGCTGGAGGAGACGTGTGCTCCAGGTGCTGTAGTAGTCTCGACAGCTCATTTCTATCCCTAACCAGTCTTCTAAGGATGAGGCCCTAGGACAGCATTCTCAGCCTTCCCAATACTGCAACACTTTAATACAGCTCCTCATGCTGTGGTGACCCCAACCTTAAAATTATCTTCGTTGCTACTTTGTAACTGTAACTTTGCTACTGCTATGAATCATAATGTAAATATGTATTTTCTGATAGTCTTAGACAACTCCTATGAAAGAGTCATTTGACCCCAAAAGGGGTGCACCCCACAGGTTGAGAACCACTGCTCTGGGATCACAAGAGACAGACTCATAAGCACTGCTTCACTGAGCCAGAGGGTCAAAGCGTAGCAGTTCTGAGAAGGCAGGTCAAACAGATCTGATGAAGAGAAAGCCCCACAGCACAACGTTACAAGCAGCCAACAAGTAGAAAGGGCCTAAAGTCTGTCACTTGGACAAGGGAATGAGGGTGACGTGTCCACATTAACATTAAAAACGAATGAAACCGGGTATGTGCTGCCTACCTGTAATCCCATCACTCAGGAGGCAAAGGTAGGGGAACTGAGTTCAAGGTTATCCTGTGCTACATAGCCAGACCCTGACTCAAGCAGAGAGTGAGGAAATTACAGATGGTCCCCAACTTATGATGGCTCAGCACAACTTCCAAATTTCTCAATGGTGTGAAAGCAATATATACTAAGCAGAAAACAACATAAGAATGTGAACTGTAATCTTTCTTAGGCTCGCAATACATGATACAATACCTTTTCTCAATACTGGGCAACAGCAGTGAGCAGTGAGCTCCAGTTCCTGGCCAGCCCTACAGCAAGAGCAGAGACGATGGCGCTGCACAGCGCAGTGCACCACTGGGCTAGGAGGTCTGGTGTGCTGCAGAGCTATGTGCACTTTCACCTTACAACAGGGCACCAGGGTAGAATCCTACTATACACCAAGGAGCACCTCATGTCTCAACCTGTAGCATAGACAAGCTTAAAAACATGGCAAGCAGGGATGGAGAGATGGCTCAGAGGTGAAGAGCACTGGCTGCTCTTCCAAAGGTCCTGAGTTCAATTCCTGGCAACCACACGGTAGCTCACAACCATCTATAATGAGATCTGGTGTCCTCTTCTGCCTTGAAGGCATACATGCAGGCAGAACACTGTATACATAATAAGTAAATAAATTTAAAAAAAAATATGCCAAGCAAGCTGGACAGTGGTAGCGTACACGTTTAATCCCAACATTCAGAGGCAGGCAGATCTCTTGAGTTAGAGGTCAGCCTAGTCTACAGAGTGAGTTCTAGGACAGCCAGGGCTACCCAGAAAAAGTCTGTTTAGAAATATATATGCTCTATATAAGCAGGACTCAAGAGGCTGAGGCAAGAGGGTAGTAGGTCAGAGCCAGCCTGGGACACACAATGAGGCCCTATCTCAAACAAACAAAAAGTTACCACTATATGCTGTATGATTACAGTACATGAAATGTCTAAAGATTTACCCACAGAGACAGAGTAGATTACTGGTCTCCAGGGAAAGGGTAGAAAGTAAGGCATAATAAGATATGGTTTCTCTTTCTGGGAATAAAAGTATTCTGATGTCAATTGTGGTCATAATTATATAATTCTAAATGTGCATTTTAAAATCCTGAATGTCTGGCTGGCAAAATGGCTCCTTGAGTGAGTAAGACAAGTAGACCTGAGTTTGAATCCCAGAGCCCACAAGACGGAAGGAGATCAGACTCCCAAACATTGTCCTCTATTCTTCACAGATAGGTTGTGCTTTTACCTACAAACACACACACACACACACACACACACATACACACACACACATTTGTTTAAATTTGTGAACATTTTAAGTGGATGAATTGTATGGTATGCAAATGATCTCACTATACAGAAGGAAGGAGGAATGAGTTACCACAGGCCAAAAATAAATAAACAAATAAATAAATCAGGGTGTTTCACATGAAAAGAACAGGAACTTTACATCCCATCCAAGCAGAAAAGAACTCCTTACAAGAACTCCTTGGTTACCAGAGTGCACAGAGAGGGGCTGTTAGTTATGCTCCATTGTCTACCCTGCATAGAGCTTGATGACCCCAGAACAACACAGGTAGGAAGGGCTCACCCACGAGAGCAAGCCAAGTGCATCACTGAGGCCACAGGTGGCAGCCCTGTTACACAGCACAGGTTTTCACTCCCACGCAAGCAGGGCAATCTCCACAGAGGGCAGCACATGACACAGGGAGCCAGGCAAGGGCAGCAGAGAGATGATGAACAGTGCCCTGGAACAGACACCTCACAGCCCCTAAGGGGCTAAAAAATTTTACCTTTTTCAGGACAAGGGAGCCCCATTAAAATGACAGCTTGAAAGAAAGAAGAAAGGGAAGGGAAGGAGGGAGGGACGGAGGGAGGGAGGGAGGGAGGGAGGGAGGGAGGGAGGGAGGGAGGGAGATAGGCAGCAGTGGCTCACACCTTTAATCACAGAATTTAGGAGGCAGAAGCAAATGGATCTCTTGAGTTCAAGGCCAGCCTGGTCACATGGTGAGTTCCAGGAAAACCAGGCATACACAGAAAAACCCTGTCCTGAAACTGCTCCCTCCCTAAAATGACACCTCAAGAAGGGGAACTGAGAGGGTAAGGAAGTGAGAATGTAGCCTAAGAGTCAGAGGTACCTCTAGAGAGCTGGTGTGGGACAGGACAGGCTGAAGCTCTGAGGAATTCCCACACGAGAAAGAGAAGCTCTGAGGTACGTGCTGCATTAAAACTCGGGCCAGAACAGTCTGACCAGTCAGGAGAGTACATCAAGTTCTCCAGTTTGGTCTTTGCTTGAGGGGCACCATAAAATACTGTCTGCTCTGCACGACACAGCTCAATAAAGTCTCATCAAATACCACACACCAGCAGCAGCCAATGCTAGCACCAAAGGGGGCGAGAAAAACAAGTGCCGCTGGGTTGCTTCACGAGGCGGACAATTCATTAGGACACAGCACACAAAGAACAGTCAAGGAAAAATGGCCAGAATTCAGGCACAAGATCACAGGTTCTAACAAGGCAGCTCCACAGGCTGGTAAAGACAGCTGTCCCTAACACTAAGGTCCACAGTGACACCGATGGACTTGCCCCTCTTCAGTACCTGGTCTTTGCCCTGCCTCTCTACTTGGACATATGTCCACAGCCGGCATCCCTCGTCACCCAGTTAGAGCTCATCTTTATTCAGATGACAGGGATTAATATCATCCATCTGGCCTTGGAGTAGAAATGTTCGGAGAAGATGCTTTTTTCACACCAGCACAGAAATATATAAGGGAACAAGCAGCCAGCAACTTCTGGGCCTCTGTCACTCGGATCTGGCTAGTGCACAGCTCGGCTCTGGCAGGCACAGAGTGCATGTAGAGAAGCAGTTCTCAACCTGTGGGTCACAACCCCCACAGGGGTCACATAGCAGGTATTTACATTATGATTCATAACAGTAGCAAATTTACAGTTATGAAGTTGCAATGAAATAATGTTATGGTTAGGGTCACCACGAGATGTGGAGCTGTATTAAAGGGTTGCAGCATCAGGAAGGCTGAGAACCACTGAAGTAGAGGAAGACAGCAAGCAGATCAGCATGCTGGACACGCCCTGTGCAAACGTCAGGACTGGGGTGCATTCTCAGAGGGTGAATCCAAGAATGAGAAAGTACACCCAGGAGGAAATGTGGGACAGACCAATGCTTCACATGAGGTGAGAAGGGCTCTAGGTTGAATGTGCTTGCCTACAACGGGCCAGCCAGCTCACAGAGGAGCAGCAGCCTTGGGCCAGGACTCAGCTTCCTCACTGCAGCCCATGCAGGGAGAGTAAACAGTACACACAGGGACTCAATGCAAAGCCAGGCTCCACCCGCACTGTCTCTCCTGCCACAGCAGCCTCCTCAGTCCTGAGCTCACTGCATGAGAGAATCCACAGCTGTGCCCTGTACTGGGCGGGAAAGACAAAGATGGAACAGCCCTACTATCCCAAGGAAAGAGGAAACAGCATTTCAGAAAAGGAGAACAGACAGGCTGGTGTCCTCACAACAGCATTCTCTAGAACAGCCCACAGGAATGGGAAGAGCAGTGGTCACACTCCCTTGGACCCTGTGACACCTCTACCTCTTATCTGCACACCAGCATGAGCCTGGAAGAAGCAGCTTGCAAACCCAGAGACATGCCTAAATGCAGCCTGGCAGCTTGGGAGCTCGGTGCTCCCTGGGTAGTGAGGAGGCCAGCACACCCTGAAGGCTATAGAAGCTGGTGGGAGTCTAAGCTACCATGGAGGGCCCAGTTCCAGTGGGCTGGGTGGGTCAGCTTTTTAGAGATGCACAGCTAGAAGACAAGACAGAGATGAGAAGTCATGTGCTATGACAGTCAGACACAGAGTAGAGAGACAGTACAAGCCACAGGGCCCTGATCAGGCTTCATCTGTAAAGGGGAAACCACAGTCCCATGCCCCACCAACCACTATGAGGACTGGACCACTCAGTAAACAATCCCACAGTCCTGTCACCAGCTCTGGGACTCCCACTGCCACAACAAAGGCACAGCGTGGACACTCTGCTCTAGAAGTGAGTTTTAGGAATCTATCCCTAGATTCCATACTAGAAGGAGAACATGGTCAACCACGGCTGCTCCGGAGGCCAAGTGATGCTCCCCACATCCCACTTCTGGGTTAAGTCCTTACAGCCAGCCCCCTTGCTGGGAGAAAGCTTGATTCCTGGTGCTGGACTCCTATCACAGAATGGCCTACAAGGCTCCACATGGCAGGTACTGGGAAGTCACAGATGCCGGGGCTGGGGGTGGGGAGGGTGCTAAGCTGCAGGAAGAGGAAGGTCATTCTCCTGCCCAGGACAATGGCATGTTACCATGGCCCTCTTCCTGATGGAGCACGGAGATCTAGGGAAGAGAGCAGAGCAAGCCTCACTGTCTTCCCTTCACCACACTCCTCTTTTTCCCTGGACACAGCAGGGAGCTAAGTCCATTTGCTGCCCTCATGGTATATTAACTACATAAGAAATAATCCCAAATCAAAACAGTGAGGCTTTGGTTGCTAGATTTGGCATTTAGAGGTGCCAGAGCCTCACATATGCCAAGCCAGGCAAATACTCTACCTGTGAGCTACACCCAAGCACACGGGATTTTTTTCCTTAGGTTTGTCTTCATTTAAAATTAATTCCAGTATCGATTTGCTATATTTAATATGCAAGGGAAAATATGACTCACATTTATTTTCAAATGTTGCTGATGAAATGAGACACTGACATGACAACGTGAGTTCTCACTGAGGGGTAGGAAAAAGAACTGTGTACATAGCAGAACCACCTGCTAGTGCCTCCACACACCCTCAGGCACACGAGGGAACCCTCCACAGCGAGAGAATCCCCCTCCCCTGAACACACTCTCTACAGGGAGGCAAATCCCAGGGCTTCTAATATGCTGAGAAATGGAAGTATGGGTACCATACAGGTAAACAGCATTTCGAAGCCACAAGTCAGGAGACAGATCTCTAAGAACATTGGGTAACAAGGACAAGAGAGGCAGACCTGTTTAATGCCAGGGCCAGCCAAGGATAGAAGGGTCTCTGCTCACTTCCAGCACCCAGAATAAATAAATAAAGGCACTTTACAGTGGTCATCCAACAATTTTGAAAGCTGCTAACCTGAATAAGCAGCCCATGGTCAGAAGTAGGACTCTGCTGAGGGAGGTGCTGGGGGCCACATGCAGTTCCTCCCCAGTAGATAGACAGAAGTTAGAAGGTGGTCCTGGGTGTCAGCAGACAAGTCTAAATGTGGGCCATTCTATGCTGGAAGCTTAGGGGAGAATCATTTCTGCTTATTCTAACTATAGGCAGAATCAGATTCTTACAGTCAGAGGAACAGCGTCCCTACTTCTCAGCAGAACACTGCCCCAAGCTTCTCAAGACAGCACATTCCTTGGGATCTGACCCCATCCTCCCTGTACAAGGCTAACAGCTATGGACCAACAATCACACAGAGTCTCTCCAACCATTTTACAAGTTCTCACAGCCACACTTGGACCCACCACAGGCCAGGACTAACCCCCAGTCAAGGCCAACTGGTTGATCACATTGGCTTCCCTCTGTCATGTAACATGGCTTCCTCACAGGTTCTAGGGATGGGAACACAGACCTTTGTGACCATGATTCTGCTTACTGGGCCACAGGCTGGTAATCATGCCCACCCCTGACATCCAGGCTGTCAGTGAACGTACAAGTTCCATTGGGTAGATCCTTGAGGCTGTCCACTCCTCTCCAACAGCCTCTGTCTGTCCTTAGCCTGTCTGCTTCCTCTCGCCCACTCTGCAAGGCTGAGCACCAGGCCCTGCTTAAAGACCTCCAATGCTCTCAAGATTCGGAATGCAGGCCCAGAACCTCTCCACAGCCTTCAAAGGCCTCCAAAGCCTTTGCAGCCTGGAGTGCTGTAGCTGCTCTCATTCCTCCTCAGCCACAGGTGTCCCCTGCAGCCCACCCTGCATCTCTGAGGACAGCCTGGCTCCTTCTGCACTTCCAGGTCCCAGCTTAAACAGAATGTCCCTGGAAAGGAAGTGATCATTTCCCTTGTAGGATCCTGGTATTGTACCAACATGCCAAATTATGACCTTCACAGAGCTTCAACCAGCATGCATAGTCGCATGTGCACTGACCCTAACCCCTGCTGGCTCCAGGGGCTACATCTGCTTGTCCAGCATCCAGTCTCTGGCACATCAAAGGTGCTTATACACATGTGAATGGCTCCATTATCCCCAGCACTCCTCCCCCTTTAGCGGAGACTGAATCGGACCTATTGAGCAGTCTCATTTGTTCATACTCCTCATGGCTCCAACAGTGGGTGCTGAAAGCTCTCCAGGGCACAGCACTAAGGCTGCCCCTCTACCCCAGCCTTACCCCAAGAATGCAGGACCTCGCCATAATTGAGGTTGGCCTTCTTGCCAACATAGCACTTCCAAATACCATCCCGCCCCTATTCCAGCAGCAGGCACTCCCTCCTGTCAGCAGGACTCAGAGTCAAGCAGAGCCGTGCTAAAATATTAAGCATCAGTTCCACACTGAAAGGCTGCCTGTGTTCACAAACCCAATGTGTGGGAGTTTGTCTTGGCATTTAAAGTTAAGTGTGGCAGGAATTCCAACTGTGATGATGGCAGAAAGCAGCCGCTCCTCAGGAGTCAACAGAGTCAGTGGCTCCAGAAAGAACAGGCCCACAAGAGACAGAGACCCAGGCCTTCTGATTTTTTTATTTTGTTTTTGTTTTGTTTTGCTTTTTGGTTTTTTTCAAGACAGGGTTTCTCTGTGTAGCCCTGGCTGTCCTGGAACTCACTCTGTAGACCAGGCTGGCCTCGAACTCAGAAATCCAACTGCCTCTGCCTCCCAAGTGCTGGGACTAAAGGCGTGTGCCACCACTGCCCAGCAGGCTTTCTATAATTTTTATTACCTGCCTACTACCTTCACCACTTCAGTAACCGCTACTCCTGTCCTCTGCTTGGAAGTGTCCCCAGAGCCACTACATGGTCTCCCTGCTTTTGCCCTTTTCCTCTCTCTCTGTCTCTCTTCATTAAAGCAATCAAAGCAACCCTGTTACACAAGGGCTGCTGCCCCTGCCACACAGTTACTCAAGTCTCCTGAAGGCTCTGACCCACTCAGAATGAAAGAATAACAGTTCATATCTTGCTTTAGCATATAACCCTGTCCGCCACCTCAGCTACAGCAACCTTGCTCCTTCCTCCTATCCTCATACGCCAGGCAGACACGTGTGAGGAGCAGAGCCTCTGGTACTTGCCCATTCCTCTGCCTAGAGCCCCCTTCCGCCAGCCACCCATAGGCTTTCCCTCACTGCCTATAGATCTGTGCTCAGAAGGCACTTTCTCAGTGAGAGGTGCCCACCACGAGACCCTCCAGCTACACCCGCCTCTAAACTACCCACCCTCCTTCCTCACAAAGATTTGATAGTAGTTACCACCTTCCAACAATCAGCTCTCCAAGGACAGAGCACAAATCCCAGTCAATTTTGTTCCTGGAAAATAGCATGCATTAAATAAAAATTAACTGAATGAATAACTTATCAAGCTCTGAGGTAGTCCAAGAGATACCTATCTCTATTAATGCATCTATCTATCTCTACCTCTATCTCTGTCTGTCTGTCTGTCTGTCTGAAAGAATGGAGCTAGGCTGTGCTAGATAGTTCTGTGTCAACTTGACACAAGCTAGTTCTCTGAAATGAGGGAACCTCAACTAAGAAAATGCCTCCATAAGTTCTGGCTGTAGGGCATTTTCTTAATTAGTGATTAATTGGGGAAGGGCTCAAGCCATTGTGGGCAGTGTCATTCCTAGGCTGGTGGTCCTAGGTCTACAAGAAAACAGTCTGAACAAGCCATGAAGAACAAGCCAGTAAGCAGCAATCCTCATGGCCTCTGCATCAGCTCCTGCCTCCAGGTCCCTGCCCTGTTTGAGTTCCTGTCCTGACTTCCTTCGATAATGAACAGTCATAAACCCTTCCTCCTCAACTTATTTTTGGTCACGGTATTTTGTCAAGCAATAGAAATCCTCACTAAGACATAGATCAAGCAAATCTTCCCTTGGCTGCCACAGCCACCTAATCTACTGTAGCCCCGTCCCACTACAAATACAGCAAGCAATAGCTCCAAGAATGGCAAAACTTGGAAGCATCACACATATCACAGGATGAGATGGCTAAAACCCACTCAGATCTGTAGCCTCCTGTAGAAGGTATAGTCTTTCTATGTGTTAGCTCATCCAGAAAAGGAAATTCTAAAAAACAAAACAAAACCAACTTCATTAAATACGCATACAAAGACCAGAAAGTGCACATAACAGAGGGGTCTTAAGACCATCCATCTCTCACACAACTCTCTTAGCTAAACTAAATCTTTTTCGCACTCCAAAAATGTGAGAGATAGCTGGGACAACCACCATTTCTCAGACCTTCGCAATGAAGATGAGAGCAGGGTACTTCCTAAGCAGGCAGAACTGGTGGCCTAATTGAAGAAGCCAGTGTGTGAAAGAGTGCTTGAGTCCGAGCTGTGGATGAACCAGCCAGGCATTAAGGAAGCAAGCTGTAGGCGACGTGTGAAGAGTGAAGAGACGTAAGCAAGGAGGGAGGAACATTCAGTCAGCTAAACAGAGCATGACAATGCTCTACATGGAAAGTACAGCATGGGCTGTGGAAGACCCTAGAAGCAAAGGCCACCAGCACTGCAAAAGGAACAGTTGAAGAGAATGATTAGGAGTCGGGGCTAAAACGCTGAACGCTGGCCAGGTTTCAAAGGTGTGAGACAGCACAAAGGAGCATCTGTGTGCAACAAGCATTGCTAGAGAAACAACCAAGGGCTTTAAACCCACTCTGCCTTGCTGAATGTAGCCTAGAGGACAAAGCCATGTTTTGCAAATGGCAAACTCCTAGTAGACAATGTGTCAGTGGAGCACCAGAACAGTATGTGGCAAACACCAGGTCCCTGATGGAACTCCATCCACCACCTTCACTATCAAGGAACTGAGAAGGGTTCTGCTATGCAAAACTCCCTTCACTCTCTGGAACTCAGAGGTAAGACTCTGTGGTCACATACACGTACATACACACACACACACACACACACACACACACGGCTTCCCTGATTGAAGACAATAACCATGAGCTCCACTTGAAGAGTGGGCAACACCCTGGGAGCCTGGCCTAGATCTTTGCTAGCACTTTCCTCTACACTTTCCACCCAGAATGTGGGCACTGAACAACTCAGGAAGGAATGGGGCACACCTATGCACACTCTCCTTCTGGGAGACTTCCAGACCTGTCACCAAAAACAGAAACACTACCACGGGGGAGGACTACAGGGCAAAAGGATAGCACAGGGCTGCACCGGCTCTCTTCAGGACCCAGCCTCTCCCCTGTCCAGTCCTCAGCAGCATCCTCCAGCCAATCACAAGACTCCTTATCAGTCTGTAACTTGGGAGCTGTTCTCAAAAGTGGCTAATATGCAACACAGCAAAAGCCGAGAGGAAAGAAGTCTGTCTTTGGTCATGTGGGGTCACACCGAAAACACTGGGACTGTGCCAGTTTCCTGTGACATCCACAGTAGCCTAAAGAGGTGGAAATGTTTCCCATCTTGGGTAGTGAAACCAAGATGTCAGCAGATTGTGCTGTCTGTGAGGGCCATTTCCTGCCATGTCTAGCTTCTGGTGGTTGCAAGCAATCCTGGTTTTGACTTGTAAACACATCACTGCAATCTCTGCTTCTATCTTTGCATGGTCATCCCCTCTACTTCTGCCTCTCTCGGTATATGAAGTTCCATGTTCTTATGGGAACCAGAGACTGAATGAGGGCCTCCCCTCCCCATTGCAGTATGATGTCATCTTAGCTCAATATCGTCTACAAAGACCCTGCTTCCAAGCAAGGTCGCAGTCACACTCACAGTCCAAGGATTAGGGATGTCACTGTTTAGCTCAGTACAAAAACAAACTACCACACTGGGTATAGTGACTCACTTGTATATTCAGGAGCGTGAGGCAGGAGGATCAGAAGCTCAAGACCAGCCCGCACTATAAATGAGACCCTATCTTAAAAAAAAAAAGCACTATTAAGAGACAGTATTTGATGGACAGGGTCATTGAGTTCTACAACTCCATACAGTAACTCCATTACTATTCTATCTCAGTTGACTCTCAACAATAAGTTACACTTCATACTTAAGGGGAACCGAGTCACAAGATGTAAAGGCAAGAACAAAAGTCACACTGTCACGTCCTTCTGTTTATCTGGGTACTAGGCTCTATACGTTTGTCTCTGTCACAGTAGGACCTGCAACTCACTCTTAGCCTAGTACCTTCCACCCGTCTTAAACTATACCAATAGTTTTTATAAAAGTTCTTAACTATTCAATCAAGCCCAGTCCTGGTACTGTAAAAAAAAAAAAAAAAATACACTGTCTGGGTACCTCCAAGGACTCTCTCCATCTTCCAAGTCACTGTGGCCCAGCAGTTAGTAACCCTTGCTCACCCCCAGCCACTCTGAAAAGCACATTTTGTGACTGAGTACAGTGGATGTCAACGTTTACAATTTTCACACTCACACAATGGTGTCTCTTATGAAGCACAGGAAGACAGACCATTTTCTGTGTTCATGAATGGTTCTATTTAAGCTAATTCAATGTCAAAAATCTTCAGGACTGGAGAGGTAGCTAATGTTAGAATCTTAGATTTCATATCTGAGACTTTGGTTTGAGAACAGAATAAACTATGTTTGAAATCTTGAGATGGACTTTTCTGAAATATAGTCTAGTCAGTGACTGAGTTGATCGTAGGTCTTTTCCGGGTACTGTCTCATCATTCCCTAAGGCCTAGAGAGGCACCAGGCCATAACCAATGACAGAAGGACTTTGGAGCTCGATAACTTCCAGACTGCACCCAGGTGTTTTTATTATTATTCTTTGTTTCCTGTTGCCGTCAGAAGACTGGTGTCTAGAGGCCAGAAGGTGGGACCACAGAAATTCACAAGGTGCTTCCACACTCAAAGCAAAAACATCAGCCCACAAGGGAGATGAGAGGAGAAAAATCAAGTAGTCAAAACCACCATACACCCTGCAGAGACAGACCTCTTCTGCAGGCGCTGCCGCTCCCTGGACAGTTTCCTGACTCCACCAAACTCTCCAGGACATGGCCTGGGTCAGTTCCTTCCAGCTTCCCCAGGGAGCCAAAGAGTTTCGCAGGAGAGAGCCTGCCAGGCTCTGGAGGCACTTGGGACAGCTCCTCGTCCGCCTTGTTCTTAGGTACGACCACTGTCACCTTCCAGAACCCACACTCCCACTGCCGACCCCCACTCCCCGAGCCCCTCACATCGCCCAACAGTCTCCTTGGAGCCCAGGTTCCCTTCCCCAGACTCCTACTCCACCCGCAGTCCAACAGGACAGCACGGCCACCTGACCTCTGACCCCTGACCCCGACCCGACCCTCCCCGTCACACCCACCTGCCCGGGACCTTGCTGTTGCTGCGCTTCCAGAACTGCTTCCTGGCCCCGTCGCTGGCCATGGCCGCTCCACATCCCTCAGATCCGCAACCCTGACACCCGAGAGCGGCCGGCCGACCTCCAGCGGCCCTCTCCTGTGCCCCAGTGGCCCCTCAGAAACACCAGGACTCCAAAGCGTAGACCCAAGAGACGCTTCCGCCTCCGTCCGGAAGTTGTGACTCGGCGATTCCGGAAGTCCCGCCTTCGTTTCAGGCTGTGCTTGACGCTATGAAAAGGCGACGCTGGGATGTGTGCGTGGCTGTTGCGCAGGAAAGAAAGCAGAGTATTTGCGTTGCGTGTGTTCGGGCTGCAACTAAGAGCGCTCGGCTCGAGCGGCACGGGCTGAGGCCGCTGGATCCCGGCCTTTGACCCCCGTGGCGGGTTGCCCGCCATGAGGTCCGGAGTCGCGTGCGTCTGGGTCCGAGTTGGACTTAGTTTGCTCGCAGCGGACTAGCAAGTGCCGAGAACCAGAAGGAGCAAAGCACAGATCCGGACCCAGCTGCGGGCGGGAAAGTGGAAAGCCTTTCCCGCTGTGATGGAGTCCAGGCCTCATCCCCAGGACATTGACCCCAGATCAGTAAATACGGCACAGTGAAGTGAAGGAAGCAACTATCACCGGTGCCTATCTGAGGCGTTGGCGCGGATCCCCGTAGGCTTCAGCTGAAGAACGAATAGGCACGGAGGCATGAAGAATTCATCTGGCCGGCGCTCGCGTGCTTCTAAGTCCGCAGTAAAGTGTGCTTTAATTGTAAGATATACGCAAGATCCAAAAGCTTAATATGGAAATGTTAATTATAATTTCACATTAAATGATACTTTATATATTTTGGGTTCTGTAGACTATATTGTAAAGTTTACTTTCACTTTTTGCTATGTAGCTACTTACTTACGTGGTTGGTGTAAAACTTCTAAGGTCTTAGACTCAAGGTTAAGAGGCTGGCATATCCAGCCGGAGCTTTAGTGTAACACTGGTAGTGCCAACCGCCAGTTGCCTTTACTACTGAGAAACACGTTCACCACTCCTGTCTCCTGCTCTTTTTCTGCTTTTTGATACGGTCTCCCTGTTTAGCCCAGGTCCTGACTATATTCTCAAGACCTAAACTTGTAGACATATTGACGAGTGGTGTTGGTTTAGCACTTGGTGGATGCAAGAAATCACACTAAAGGACTGTGTATAGCTTAGCCCAGTTGTATGGCAGACTTGTCCTCAGTACTCAGAGAAGGGTGAATGGCCTATCGCTCTGTATCTCAACTTTGTCCGCATTCTTTAAGAGTAAAGCCTTCTGCCACTTCTTATAGACTCTAGTAGCTACCTGACTCCATTTTGACTCTGCAGAAAGGGGTGGCTGCTGTTCCTCTTCATTCCCTGCCCAGCTGTGGCCTCGGGAACTGAAATCGTACATTGTAAATGTTTGCTGCTTGGATGACAACCCCAGGGCTCTCCAGGAATCCCTTATGACACAAGCATGAAAACTTCAGGAAATACCAGGGACCTTGTCAACAGGTCCTGTGTGATCCCTTCAGGCACAACCTGTAGAGCATAACTTCAGCTTCTCCCTGGAATCCCATTTCTAATAGTCCTTGGAGTCTGAGAGAGCTGGCAAAACTAAGATTAATAACCATCTTGCCTAGAGAGCTACTTGAAAAAAAAACTTCAGTGGTTCATAGCTATAACCCAGCTTCTCAAGAAGCTGAGGCAGGAGAATGGAAATTAAAAATTGGTGTGCTCACTTCAATGGGACATATACTAAAATTGGAACAATACAGAGATTGACATGGCCCTTACAAAAGGATGACATACAAACTGGTAATGTGTTTGCGCGCGCGCGTGTGTGTGTGTGTGTGTGTGTGTGTGTGTGTGTGTGTTAGGCAGAAGCCATTAGCCAACCTTAGATGTCTTCCACTATTGTTCACCAACTTATCTTACTGTACCTGCTCTTATCAATTGCCTAGACTGTTCTAGGGAATCTCCTTTTCTCTGCCCACCCAGCACGGAAGCTCTAGGACACCAGGATTTTACATAATGCTAAGGATGCAAACCCAGGTCCATATGTTTATGCCACAGACACTTCCTATGAGCCATCTGACCACCCCAGTGTATCATGTTTTTAAAATAAAACCTGAGCATCGTGGCATAGGTGTGTAATCCCAGCCATCAGCAGCTACAGATAAAAGATCCTCAAGTTGAAGGTCAGCTTGGAGTATATAGAAAGACCCTCTCTGAAAAGAATTAAAATATTCATATTAAAGGCTGGGGACATACTGGTAACCGTGCTTACCTAGCGTGTGCAATGCCTGGGGGGAACACTTAAGAATCCTTCCCAAATGGAGTTCAAAAGGCCACAGGGGCCAGGCCTGGTTGCATAAGCCTTTGATCTCAGCACTTGGGAGGCAGAGACAGGAAGGTCTCCATGAGTTCAAAGCCAGCCTGATCTTAGACCATGACTCAAAAAAAAAGTAGGCTCCAAAGATCTCTTCTTAATCTCAGCTATGAGACCTCACCAGAGATAGGGGTCCCAGTAGCCTCACTGAAAAAGCAAGGAGCCAGCAGGCTGAGGAGGAACAGTGGGGCAGAAAGAAAGCAAACGTGTAAGAGCACAGGGAGGATCAGCTGCAGTGACAGGGTAGGTGTGACAGTGGTACCCTAAATTCAGCTGTCCACAGTCACTGCTAGGCTTTCCTACATGCTGTCTTGGGACAAGAAGTAAAGCCAAGATTAAACGTGTCTACAGTGTAAGGTTATGTCCGGTCTGTGTTGTCGCGCTCAGACACTATATTAGAGAATGCACATTCATAGGTGAGACAAGCTGGTGGGGAGACCAGGGCAAAACAAACCCCTAGTGAGTGGGGACAGCACTGTCCTTGACTGACAATCAGCAAGACAAAGCTAAGGTAGAAACATCTAGAAGTGGCTGTGGGAAGGGCATACATGGGATTCAAAAGGAGAGTGTAGGAAGCTAGGTTTAAAAGTTACAGCAATGTGGAGTTGGAACTGGGACCTGTGCAAGAACCAGACAGGACTGAGTCCCAAATGCCTGAGGTAAGAAGTCTGTCGAGTGGGACGGTTTGGGAGGAAGACAGCCTGGCTGTGTTCTCAGGCTGGGCTGATCCTCCCACTCAAGTATCTAGGACTGTCGGTGAAGCTCGCGATGAGGCTTCCAGTCACTGAGGTTCAGACAAGCAAATGACAGGCAGGAGTGTACTGTTTGACAAGGGAAAGACTGAAGAAAACTGAACGCCAAGCCGGATGAAAATGTGGGTTTGTAAACAAAGACAAGCTTCTATGGCCTGTAGGAGGGGGTTCAAATGCATTCGATAACTTGGGCCATTTAAAAATTTCTAGTAGCTTTTGCGCAACTCAGCAATTTCCCTCAGGTTATGTACCCTGGAGCAGAGTACCCAGCTGTGCAAGGAAAAGAATGTTCATTTCATCTTCTCTCCTAGTGGAGGTGGGGGTTGGGAGAAAAGCAATCAAAATGTCATCTGTGGGAGAATTGACAAATGAGTTTCCCCGCTAGAATACTCTGGTAATAAAAATAAATTCACTTTTACAGACATCGACATTAATTTCACGCGGTTGAGAGAAAAAGGCTATAATGGATGCATATGGCACAGTACCATTTAGTAGCGTTCTGTTTTATTAATACCGTTTTTTTAAAGCATGAGAATGCTAAAAGCCAAATCCAGAGGAGTGTTTGCCTCTGGGTGTTGGAACAATAATCAAAAAATTGATAGGTTTTCTTGTGCTGTTGTGCTTGTATCTTAAAGCAGACTACACTCAGGTGCTTGTGACAGTCTGTATGATTTTTCCACATCTATGATCTTTGAGTGTACATTAGCATGTGTCTGAGCCTCTACTGTGCACTGAGCTGCTTTGAACTTGAGGATGAGGCAAATTCAAAGTAACTGAGAATAGGCAGGGTTCACTCAGAGGCTTGAGGGATGGGGAGGATGGTCACACTGGGTCTCTTGTGACCATGGCTTGAGGGTAAGTAGGTGAGACAGGACAAAATGAAAGGGACATCACTGCTTAGGGAAAGAGGAGAGTCTGAACCGATAGGTAATATAAATGTCTCAGTGTAACTACTATTAGTCTGTGAGTGGAATGGCCACGCCTTGGCTCTCTCAGCATTTCTTCCTGTTCCTCAGCTCTGACACTCTTCTCTTTCTCCCTTGATGTTTCTTGAGGACAATGGATTAACACAGATGTTTCCTTTAGGCCTGAGTATTCAATAGTCTCTCTGAGTTGTTTTGAGTCTCTGAATTGACTGCTGCCTACTGCAAGAGAGGCTTCTCTGAACAAGGCAAGAAACACAAATGTTTAAAAGGCAGTTTGATAACATGTCTATTTAGCAAAACAGCTGTAATAGGTTTTTCCCTAGAGCCTATGACCTCCCCAGCCTGGACTTTTGACCAGGCATGATTTTTTATAGTAGCGGGCATGAATTCCCTCCTGTGTAACAAGCCTCAAGTCTAATTTTAAAAGTGTCTGATTAGCCGGTGACAGTCACACCACTCTGGTACAGCTTGCCTAGCAGTTTGGGTACTATAGCATTCAGGGTCCCCCTGTGGCAAAGCCTGGGACATTCAGGACAGTTCCTCCTTATCTCTGGCTGTTGTGTTCTCTGCACATTCTGCCCAAGAATTGCAAGCAAGATAAAAAGCCCTGGTTGACCCCAGGTCCCTCAGAGACTTACCCACTTGCATTTGCTCCACAGGAGCTGACATACTTCTGTGGCAGCTGCCCAGTCTGAAGGATGTGATGGTTTGGAAGTGAGATGTCCCCTGAAGGCTTCTGTATGTAAATCCTTAGTCCCCAGCTGCTGGTGGCTTTGCGGAAATGTGAAACTTTTAGGAAGCCGGGCCTCAGTAAGGGAAGCATATCATTGGGGGTATACTTAATGGAAGTAGCCTGACTGACCCAAGCTCTCTCCGCTGCCTGTACAATGTAATCAGACTGGGACCGCTCCTACTGTATCCTCTCGAACCACGAGTCAAGATCAGTCCTTCCTCCCTTAAACTAAGTGTTCTTCTCACTACAACAACAAAGCAGGAAGCATGTGATGAAGACTGGTCAGTGTATTAAATGTCTGTCAAAAATACAGTTGAAATGAAAAAAAAAAAAAGTATATGTAGCATGTCTGAAGATGAGTTAATATACGAAAACCTTATAAGTAAGAAGATAAAAAATCCACACAGGGGCCTGGAGAGATGGCTCAGCTGTTAAGAACACTTACTGCTCTTCCAGAGGTCCTGAGTTCAATTCCCAGCAACTACATGGTGGCTCACAACCATCTGTAATGGAATCCAATGTCTTCTGGTATGTCTGAAGACAGCTACAGTGTACTCATACATAAACTAAACAAATTTTTTTTTAAATCTATACAGGAACTAGATACAATTTTTATAATTAAGTATGTGTTTTAGGAAAAGCAAAATGAATCAAGACATTTAAAAAGAAAATACAAATTGTAAACAAATAAAAACAGGACACATGGCACAAACCTGTAATGTCAGCACCCAAGAAGCACAAACAGAAAGGCCTGCCTGGGCTGCACAGTGATACCATCCCTCAAAAAGAAAATGAGACTTAAAAAGTTAATAGAAAATACGTGAAATAGCATTCATCCCTAGATTGACAAAGATGAAAAAGAATGATGTATAGCCAGGTACCCAAGAGACTGAGACAAAAGGATTGCAAGTTCAAGGCCAGCATGTAAAACTTAGCAGGACCCTGTCTCAACATTTTAAAGTTTAAACATTAAAAGGACTGTGGGTATAATTCTAGATAGGATGATTACCTACCAGGCTTTAGGAGCCAGGTTCAACACACTCAGAATAGGTATGAAGGTGCATGCCTTTAATCATACCACTTGCCAGGCGGTGGTGGCACACGCCTTTAATCCCAGCACTTGGGAGGCAGAGGCAGGCGGATTTCTGAGTTCGAGGCCAGCCTGGTCTACAGAGTGAGTTCCAGGACAGCCAGGGCTACACAGAGAAACCCTGTCTCGGAAAA
>JANHMN010000012.1:16732908-16765375 GCA_030674055.1 Rhabdomys pumilio
TTTTTTTTTTTTTTTTGGTTTTTTGAGACAGGGTTTCTCTGTGTAGCTCTGGCTGTCCTGGAACTCACTCTGTAGACCAGGCTGGCCTCGAACTCAGAAATCCGCCTGCCTCTGCCTCCCAAGTGCTGGGATTAAAGGTGTGCGCCACCAACGCCCGGCCCCATTGTAATTTCTTCATGTCAGCATCTCCTGTTCCCGGTGAGGTTTGTTCACTGCAGGTTTTCTGCATATGGGGTTTGAAGAGTCCCATCCTTTGAGATGCCTGATAGTTTGGTCTATTTTCTATTCCTATTTAAATTGTCTTATTGTAAAACAAAAGAGGATCCAGGGCAGGTATTCTAGAGGGCCGTTTCTGGTACATTGAGCAAGCTGGGATGACCAGGGGCTTTCAGGATGCATGTACCACAAGTAAACAGGTAAGTCAGAAAGAGCTCCCTGGCAGCAGAGAAGCCCCTCGAGAGCTCCTGCCCAGGAGCTACACACCCTGGTGAGCAGCCCCTCCAACCCCCTGCACATGGCTCCTTAGTGTTGTCTCATCCTCACTGACCCCAGGCTCTCCGGAGTGACACATGGAGAAGCAGTGAGTGTCTGACACTGTGAGTTGTCCCCAAAGGCAACAGCTGTCAAATGGGAGGCTCAGGATGCAGGATGGGGGGATGGGGCGGTGCCTTGCTTTTTGTGCAAGAGGATGTCTACACAGAGAACAAACCCAAACATGCGGCAATTAAAAGAAGGAAAACATCAGTGGAGGTTTTGCAACCTGGATCCAACTCTTCCCGAGTCCCTCTCACCTTGCTCTTAATTACAGGAAAGCGTTAAGGTGATCTTGACAACACCCAATGCAGCTGGGAAGAGGCCCTGGAGGCCAGTCCTGGGCAGGCTCCACCCTCAGCTCTCCCTGGCTTCCCACTTCCTGCCCCTTTTATCCTTGAACTACTGTGGTCTTCACAACTCCAGGTACTGAAGGAGAAAACAGGGTCCTAGGGCGGAAGCACCCAGCCTCCACCACATCTGTAACCCAAGGGCTAGGATGGTAGTGACAGAGGCCATGACCTGTGACTAGGGCCAGGGTCAGCCCTACAGCTAGCCCTCTCTTGTTGTGAGACAAGGACTGGGCTAAGGGCAGCCTACCACTAGGGAAGAGCCCTATTCAGAAAGAATGAATGTTGTGGGCTGCTTGGGGGTGCTGCTCAATAAGGAAACATCATGTGACAGATGACAAGCCTGAGCAGTGTCAAGGAGCCCCACGGAAGCAGGACTTCTTATGCCTGCATGGAACCCAAGGTCCTCCCCTAACCAGTTTTCTGGTTTTTCTGAGACAGGATTTCACTGTAAACCAGGCTGACCTTGAACTCACAGCTTCAGGGCTGGGTCACATAGCTTCCACCCTAGTCCTTTCTGATGCAGACTTTATATTGTTGGGAGGGGTGGAGACGTGGCCTGGGTTTCACCTTTCCTGCCTATAAAGTGGAGATTATGGCTTCTGCCCTGCCCAACCCACAGACCTTCTGTCAAGATCTGGGGGGGAGGGGGGGGGAGGAGTGGGGAAGGAACTGGAGCAGAGAGGGGAGAAGATAAAAGGAACAGAAAGCTGAGTCAGAGCCTCCTCTTGTTTAAAGCCTAAGTTGAGCAACTGAATGGATCCTTAACCCTAGGCTACCGCTTGTGGGCTCTCAGCTCAGGGCTCAGCTCATTCCTAAGGGCTGTCAGAGCTGGAATGTGGCTTTCAGGCACCAGGCAGATGCCAGGGAGGGCATGGCAGACAGAGCAGGAGCCAGCTTGAGAGCACGCCCTACCCACTTCCTTATTTCTCTCCTACTCCTGTCAGTCACTGGCCCCAGATGCTGCTATTGCCCGTCCCAGCCACAGCTGGTTTTCCTCCGTTCCAAGTGCCCTGACCATGGCACAGCAGGGACTACGCAAGCCAAGGAAGAGGACCCTGACTCCCACCGGCTTCCCCCAGGAATCTCCCCTGACAATGGCTGCCCGTTCTCCTCCGGAGTAGTTCCTCTTTCTCTCCCTTTCCTCAATATTCTCTGTATTGACTTCAGGATCCTTTCAACCTATTGCTGAGAACCCCTGGAGCCCCATAGCCCCAGGGTGTCCAACCCCTGTTTCCAGGGGTCTACTTCTCCAGTTTGTGCCTTCCACCGGAAGCTTCCAAGTCCCGAGTGCCAGTGGATTTGATGATCTCTTTCTGAAGCATCTGTAAGATCCCAGAGCTGTCTCTTAGGTGGCCCAAGCTTCATGGGACTGGAGCATATCCTAGCCAGCCTCTCTCTGAGCCTAACCACGCCCATCTGTAAAAGAGGAAACCAGCTCCGTCTTGCATACCTCATAAGTAAAGATCAAAACAGCAATAACTGGGGAATTGCCCTAGTGAGATGCAATCTCCTGCCAACTCCTGGGACTGGGATTTAGTTAGCACAAAAGCAACTCAGCAAACACCTCTTCCAAGAAGGATTCTGAGGATCAGTAGGAATGAGGGTCCCCAGTACCCGACAGATCCTCCTCAAGTCCGCACCATGCCAGGCTCAGTTCCACTTTCTTAAGGCACGATGCACGATGCACGGGTGAGTGGCCACAGAGGATTCCTGCCCTGGCTGTCAGCTGCTCCTGCTGTCCTAACTCGGAGACTGTTGGTCCTAATGGAATGGTGGCAGCCGGGCAAAAGGTCTCTTTCTTTTTCCTTTTTTATTTAACTTTTTTGATTCTTTGTTAATGTCACATCATACACTCCAATCCCACTCATCTCCCTATCCCTTCGTATTTACCCTCCGCCCTTGCAACCTCCCCTACAAAAGAAGATAAATAAAAATAGAAAACAAAGGCTGGAGAGATGGCTCAGTGAGTGGTTAAGAGCACTGACTGCTCTGCCAGAGGTCCTGAGTTCAATTTCCAGCAACCACACGGTGGCTCACAACCATCTGTAATAGGATCTGATGGCACTCTTCTAGTGTGTGTCTGAAGACAGCTGCAGTGTACTCATATAAATAAAACATAAATAAATCTTTAAAAAAAATAGAAATCAAAAACAAAGCAAAAAGAATCCCTCCAACAAACAAAAGTCTCATTATGGAAGCCGTAGTGTGTCACAGCGTGTCACACTGCATATCCTTTTTTGTCCACACATCTTTACCTGCAATGAGTCATTGGTTTGGTTCGAGGCCTCTGGCTTCTGCTGTGCTATCTACACTGAGTCTTCCCCAGGACTCCTCTCCGATATCCTGTCGTTGCCCTGTGTCCTGTAGATCCGGTAGCACTGGATCTGCTGGACCTGCGGGGGTCTCTTTCTAATGTCTCCCTATGGCTACAGTCACAGTGACACATTGTCATGTTTGCTTCAGGCTATTTTCTTTTCTAGAGAGGAAGAGGGTGGATTTCTTTCTGTACGAGTTTAGGCAGGAAGCAAAGCAAGCTCTGTGCACCTAAAACATGCCTCTCGGACACAGACTTGTTGCTCCCAGGACTGTCACAGAATGTACACAACAAACAGTACTCGGCCAAGGGACTGGGGGCCAAGGATGCGACCAGGAAGCCTTAGAGAGTCACAGACGGTAGGAAATTCCATTGCTCTATCCTGAACTGTCCCCTTGCAAGTGTGCAAGCTAGGGCCTAGAGGCCAGCGAATCATTCAAGCAAGTCATGAATTATCTTTGCATTGCTAGCTGAGGCTATGGCTGGAGCCCCTTTACTCTGTGTATGTGTGCGTGTGCATTTACACGTGTGTGCATCCACATGTGGCAGAGGGTATATGTAGAGGGCACAGGTTGGTGTCAGGTGTTTGGTGTGGAGAAGGGAGTGCCTCTGCAGGCCCATGCTGAGGCATCCCTTCCCCCTGAGGGACCAGCCACACTCGATGACGGTATAGTATAAAATAGAGTTTATTCAGGGCATGGGGAGGGGAATTGAAAGGGCAGTAGAGACACAGAGAGAGAGAGTAAAGTAGTAGAGGCAGGCCATGAGCACATGGAGAAAGAGGGGAGGGGAATGAAGGGCGAGGGGGTAAGGAACAAAAGGACAGAGAAGGAGCAAGAAGCAGGAGAGAGAGAAGGGGGGCAAGCAGCCCCTTTTATAGTGAGTCAGGCACACCTGACTGTTGCCAGGTAACTGTGAGGTGGAGCCTAGACAAAATGCCAACATCGGGTACCTACCTCAGTTTCTTTTCACCTTGCTTTTCTTTTTTTTCTTTCACAGAACCTGAACCTGAGCAAACACCAGGGATGTCCCCTGTCTCTACCTCTCCAGCTCTGGAATTACAAGCGCATGCCACCTCACCCAATGTTTTTTGAGTGTGTTCTGGGGTTTGAACTTGAATCCTCATGCTTCTGTGGCTGGCATGTTACCGTCTGGAGCCACCTCCCCAGCTCTACGCTTTGTTTTTATTTTAAACAATTAGTTAATCATTCATTTGTTCATTTATGTTCATCTCCAGTTCTGGAGACGAAGTCGAAAGCTTTGTGATAGCTTTGATGCCGAGTCACGCCCTATCTCTGCCTCTCCACTCTGGCCAGAGTGAGCACCCTCCTTCCTCCAAGGAAGGCAGGACAAAAGAAAGAGGACCAAGGTCAGAACACAGCAGAGAGGGTGGAGGAGGGGAAGAGGAGAAGGAGAAGGGGGAGGGGGAGGGACAGGAGAGGGGGAGGGGGAGGGGAGAGGGAAGGGGAGGGGGAGAGAATGTGAGGATAAAGATGGGTAAGGGACTTCCTGAGACTTCTCTCTTAGCCCAGGGATGGTTTCTGGGGCTGTGACTTGGCTGCAGACCAGAAAGGTATTCCTAACAGAGACTAATCTACATTCTGACACCCCAGGAACAGCTAGCTACAGGGCAGCCTTGCAGCCTGGGCTCTGTTCACTGAGAGCCAAACTTCTATTTGAATATGGGAACACATTCCAAGCCCCATAGTCAGCACGAAGGACCCAGAGACACCACGCCCTCCCCCCCTTTCCTGTATCCTCTTATCTGCTTTCAGGGGAAAGAGAGCCAAACAAGAGAGAAGAAAGGCCAGCATCATCTGGCTCAGCCAGGGACCTCTTGCACCCACCTGCCCACCTGTGACAGAGGGAAGCCACTGTTCTGAATAGATAGTAGTAGAGACTGGCTGCAGTGACAACCCTGAAGCCAACTCTAAGTCAAGTCCCACTCAGACACTGATCCCTCAGCTGTCTTTTGAGGTAAGGGCTATAAACAAGTACATTGGGTCCCTGCTCTTGGGTGGGACAGAATAAGGCCCCCACTATGTTGTACTGTCCAGTTTGAGAACCAGCTGGGTTCGATCATGTCACTGAAGATGGTGTGAAATATGCAGGTTCTCTCCTGGTCCAGCCCCAAACTTATGGAATCAGCATCGGTGTGTGTGGGAGGGGCAGGGGATGTTGTGCCTCCTCACCCTGATGCTCTCATGAGCAAGGGGAACAGTTCGATGTGTTCCCCAGGGGAAGGGACCTCACACTCCTGCCCATCACGGAAGGAAGAGTGGATGGAATTTTCCACATCCCAGACTATCAGAGGCTGTGGCCCATTTGCAAGCCATGCTGATGAGCTAATTAGAGCTGCTGGTCTATTTCTGCTCAGTACCTAAATGAGGTCACCAGCCTGGTGTGCCTGTGAGGAGCCTGGTGAGGAGACTAAGAGTGGCTGGGCCAGCAGGTGGGCTTCATCTCTGAGGAGGGTTGTGGGACCTGGAATTTTGGATTTAGGGCTGAATATTAGATGAAGGTCTCAAAGTGATGAAGCCAGGGTTGTCCCAGCAGGATAAGAGGAGTGGTCACCTCAGCCAGCCCAAATTGTCCTCATGTAGCTATTCCTGCTCTCTCTCTCTCTCTCTCTCTCTCTCTCTCTCTCTCTCTCTCTCCTTTCTTTTTTAAAGATTTCTTTATTTTTTATTTATATGGGTACACTGCAGCTGTCTTCAGACACACACCAGAGGAGTGCATCGGATCCCATTACAGATGGCTGTGAGCCACCGTGTGGTTGCTGGGAATTGAACTCAGGACCTCTGGCAGAACAATCAGTCATCTCTCCAGCCCTCTTTGTTTCTTTTTAAGACCTGATTTCTCTGTGTAGCCCTGGCTGTCCTGGAACCCGCTCTGTAGACCAGGCTGGCCTCGAACTCAGAGATCCACCTGCCTCTGCCTCTTGAGTGCTGAGATCAAATGCGTGTGCCACCATCATGTCTCAGGAACTCACCCATCATGCCCCACAAAAGACCAGCATCTGGGTCCTTGGATTGCTCCTCCTCTCAGTATCAGCAAGCCCTGCCCTCCCCTGTGTGGGACAGGAACCTGCGTGTGTTTGTGACCACAACTGCCATCTCAACCTGACACTCACTCCAGAGGCCTTTCTACCCCTAACACCAGGCTCAGGGAATCATGATTTTATGACTCCCAGATGTCTCCACTGGACCCCCAAACTATGGGCCCTCATTTTGTGGATTCCTTTAGTGAGCTTTACACTATATCAAATGCTGTGTGTATACTGGCTACCCTAGGCAACAGCATGGCATCCCATATGGTGGGTCTTAAGGTCTATGTTTACAGAGTGTGGAAGCAATGTATGGTGTTTCTTCAGGGATGCATTTGGCAATGTCCAGAGGTGGTTTATTCTTATCATACTGGGAGCCATTATGGGCATCTAGTGAGTGGAAGCATCCCACAGTGCTGGAGACAGCCCCATCACAAGGAAGGCAATACTTGCCTGAGAGATGCTGGGTGAGGGCGCTCGGCTACTGGCAGGCAGAGCCTGGGTTTGAATTCTAGTCTTTGCCCACTTGGATCTGTGATTTGACTCTCAGTTTTCATGCAGAAAAGCTGAGGCTTCAAAGGAGGGATGAGGGCAGACTCTCATCACTTACAGACACAAAGCTGGGTCTCCAAAGCCACTCTTCCCTCTCTAGAACCCTGCCATCCTCCCGGCTGTCTTGCCAGGGCCATAGTGTCCTCTTGGGATCCCCTCTTCTGCTTCTTCAGCTACCCTTACATGTTGTGGGTAGCAAGGCTACTAGTCACCCACAGAGCTGCTTTGGAAAAGAAAGCCTGGAGAGGCAGTTATAATGATGTTGGCACAGTGGGTACACATCAGGACTGTCCTGGTAAACAAAGGCATGGGGCTCCCTGGGCAGATCAAGAGTTGCATGCTCACTGAGCAGCAGTCTCAAATGTGACCTCTGGCCTAGACACACAACCCCATTGGCTTCTTGGAACACTTTTCTCACACAACAACAGGCACCCACCCACCCAGACATGATGCTAGGCATGTATGGTACCCAGACCCTTATTGCCCACACCCTGTCAATCACTATAGACCTCAGTTCTGCTTTGGAACCACCCTGATCCAATCTACTCTGACTGGTCTAGAATACCTCAATCTGACACAGAAACTACCTATGGTTTTCTGTTTTATTTCCAGTGCTGGGAATCAAACCCAAGGAAGACAGAGAGGTAAACAGAGGTGGAACTGGAGAAGAGGATAAATAAACAGCAATGAGAAGTCAAGCGAGAAGAGAGGTTTGTAAGTCATGCAGATCAGATCTGCCTTCTCACAGACAAGCTAGGCCAAACCCAGCGAGGCAATTTACACCAACTATGATACTTCAGTGCGAAAGCAGCTCTCACCTCAGTGAGGATAGGAGATAAATTATCCCAAACCTAAATTTAAGTGACCACAGCCTAGGAACACAGATTTAGGTTACTCTAAACTCTGTGTTTCAACATGAAGTAGTTTCATGAACTCTTTATAGTCAAAAACGAAGAAAGTCATAAATCGAGGATGCCTTTCAAGTACATTGGTGAGGGCATCAGAGAGACAGCTGCAGCAAAGAAATCTCAGCCACGGGTCGCAGATGGTGTCCGATAATTCTTCACCGTGAGGCTGGTGGAGGTAGTGGCCTGCCAAGTCAACACCTCCAAGAGGGCTTTATCTGTTAGTCTTAGAGCATTAGGTCCGACCCAGAGGTGAGCAAGGAATGGCTATTAGGGGCCTGAAGAGAGTCCAAGATAATTGTAATTAGGTCGTGGATCTGTAACATTCCAAGCTGTCCACAGTCACTGAGGTTCTGACCAGTTAATCTGCCTTGCAGGAAGTTCGGTGGAAGGCACAGCTTCTTTATGTGAATTTTTGTTTCCAGATGGCTACAGTCAACAGGGAACCATAACCAACAGAGGAAACGTGCAGAGGCTGGAAGCTTCTGCGCCCTTCTGGGTTTGTCAGGCAGTGAGGCTAAATGAGAAACAGTCTGATGATTCCTAAAACAGTTAAACAGAAAGGGGCAGAAGACACACACAACAATCCCATTCCTCTGTGTATCCACAAAAACTCGTCTCTGGATATCCAGAGACACGTCATTCCTACAGCCAAAGAGTTCAGGCAACCCAGTGCTCATCAACTCAGGAGTGAATAAATCAATGCGGCACACCATGACAGGATACTAGTCAGCCACAGGAAGAGTGGAGACAGACAGAAAACGTGGACAGACCTTGTTGTGGTTTAAGTTGCTTGGCCCATTAAAAGTGGCACTACTAGGAGGTGTGGCCTTGTTGGAATGGGTGTGGTCTTGCTGGAGGAAGTGTGTCACTGTGGGGTGGTGGGCTTCGAGGGCTCCTATGCATAGGCTCCGCCCACTGTGGAAGAGAGACCCTCCTCCTGGCTGCCTTCAGAAGATAGGTCTCTTCCTGGCTGCCTTAAGATCAAGATGCAGAACTCTCAGCTCCTTCTCCAGCACCATGTCTGCCTGGATGCTGCCATGCTTCCCACCATGATGATCATGGACTGAACCTCTGAAACTGTAAACCAGTCTCAATTAAATGTTGTCCTTATAAGAGTTGCCTTGGTCATGATGTCTCTTCACAGTAATAAAACCCTGAGATAGACCTTGAAGGTGTTATACTCGATGCTGAAACTTAGTCCCCTGTGCGGTGATATGGAGACAGGAGCCTTTGAGGAAGAATTGTGATAATTGTAGGTGGACATCCCCTGTGAATGGATGCATGGCCCTGAGAGCTTGAGGGAGCTGGCTTAGGGCCTCTCTGCTTTCCTATTTCTCCACCACAAGAGGACAAAGTATTTATGCCTTTGACACTTCTGTCCTTTTTGCCCTGTCCGGGGACTTCACTGGATGCTGGACCTGCCAGCACTTTGATTTTTTTGGACTGCCCAGCTTTCAGTCTATGAGCATGATGAATTCCTGTTGTTCATAAATCACTAGGTCCCAGCCAGGCACGGTGGCACGTGCCTGTAATGCCAGCACTCCAGCACTCGGGAGGTTTGCTGCAAGTTTGAGGCTAGCCTGGGCTGCATAATGACTTTCAGGTCAGTCTGGGTTACAACCTGAGACCTTGAGTGACTGAGTGGAATTATTCAGTCCCCAGTTTTGTGGCAGCAGAAGTGAACTAAGACACCAAGTCAGTGGTTCTCAACCTTCCTCACGCAGTGATCCTTTAATGCAGTACCTCATTCGGTGACCCAACCATAAAGTTATTATCACCACTTCCTAACTGTAATGTGGCTACTGTTATGAATCATAATGTAAACATCTGTGTTTTCCTATGGCTTTAGGCCATCCCCGTGAAAGAGTCATTTGACCCCCCCAATGTTTTGAGAAACACTGCACTAAGTGGAAGTCAGACAGAAAGGCCACTTAGTAAGACTGGAAGTGCAATCACATGGTAAGGCATTTTATAGTATGTGCAAGGCTCGTTCTGGTCCCAGCAGGGAGTTGGAGGAGGGGCAGCGTGTGATTCTACTTTATGAAAAAATCTAGAACAGTCGAAGGCAGACAGAAATGAGGTTAGTGGTTTCCTGGGAAGGTGCAGGGCAGGGTGCAGAGTGGTATCTCAGGGGTACAGGAGTAATTTATGGGAAATGAAGCTTTTGCTTCCATGGTGAAGGTTGATAAGCCTCAACTGAGTGAACAACCAGAAGCATAAGTCATATTGTTCACTGACTCAGCAACTGAAACAGAAGGGCTGCAGGATGGGGCTCTTCTGTTCGTCCCTCTGACCTTGGTACTTTTCTAATCCCTGACTATCCCTATCCCTTTCTCTCATCAGTACCAGGCTGCAGCTTCCCCTATGGGGCCTGGGTCTCCAGGGTAAGCTGGTAGCCTGGATTTGAGGGCTGCCGTAAGAGGTTTTCTGTGCTGGCTCCCAGGGATGGGAGGATTCTAGTGCATCCTGTTTGGTCCAGTCTCACCCAGCGTGTCCGCACCCAGCATGCAATGCTTCCAGCAGAAGCATCTCTCAGGTTTCTGTCCTTCCTGTCTGAGCATTTACATACAATGCTATCATGTGTTCATCCATCTGTGCCACCCAATAGTGACCTTTTAAGTTTATCTTAACTCTGTGCTGCTAATCCAGCCAACACAGACTGGCCTCTGGATGCCCCAGTCTATGCCAGGACTGTATCATGTTGCAAAACACTTTCCACTTTAGAACCAAATCCATTACTATTTTAGAGTCATTCATAAAAGTGTCATTTTCTGTCTTCTCTTGAAAACTCTGCCAAGCTAGTCACCAGGGTCCTTGTCCCTAACTGGCAACAAGTGATTGGAGCTTCACAGCCCTGTCACCTTTTGACAGGCAGGTTTCTGCAGGGGAAGAGTATGGCCCTGCTCTCTGCAGAAGCCACAGTAAGCTGGCCTACATAGAACTGAGTGTCAAGGGCTGGAGACCATCAGAAGTGACAGCCCTGGGAGGAGGATGGTATAGGGAAGTGGGGGCTCTTGGGGGGTGGGATGGGGGTGGAGTTACTACTGGGTCAGCAAAACAGCTCAACAGGCAAAACCACCAACCCTGATGACCTGGGTGTTGATCCCCATGCTCTACATGGTAGAAGAGAACTGACTCCTGCAAGTTGTCCTCTGACCTCCTGGACACACACATGTACATACCATGCACTCACACAAGCGCTCACACATGCACACACAGGCACTACAGCTTCAGTTTCCCGGTCTGTAAGATAATGGGGTGAGTAGCATGAGTCTTCCTGATCTCACATGGTCAGCAGTATTCTCAAGGGGCAGCATTGCTTTTTTGTTTTGTTTTGGTTTGGTTTGGTTTGGTTTGTTTTGGTTTGGTTTTTGTTTTGTTTTGTTTTGTTTTGTTTTTTCGAGACAGGATTTCTCTGTGTAGTCTCCCGGCTGTCCTGGAACTCACTCTGTAGACCAGGCTGGCCTCGAACTCAGAAATCCTCCTGCCTCTGCCTCCCAAGTGCTGGGATTAAAGGCATGTGCCACCACCGCCTGCCTGGCTCGCACTGCCTTTCAATTCAGGTTTCCTCACTCCCCACTCCCCAGTCTTCACTCCCCACTCCTCACTCTCCACTCCCCATCCCAGGCTTCTGGAAGACTGTTGAGGGTGGTAGAGTTGACCCCTCATCTTCCTGGGTGTCCTTGTGGCCACCCATCCTTCTCTGTCAGCACTGCCCAGCAGTACCTTTAATGTGGCTTTTCTTGGGGCCAAAGTATCTTCTTTGCCACCCATGCGTGCTGAGTTTAGTGCTATTCAGTTTCTACTGATCTTCTTCCTTTTCTTTTTAGACGTTTAAAATCTCTTCTGATTTTGGTTTGGGGTTGGATCCAGTACTTCATTCCTAGTGTTACAAAGCCTGTTGCCTGATGTGGCTTGTGTTATCTTTCTGAAATGGCCTTCTCCAGAGGGTGTTGCTTCCAAGACCCTGGGTGTCTTAGGGTTTTACTGCTGTGAACAGACACCATGACCTATAAAGGACAACATTGAATTGGGGCTGGCTTACAGGTATACAAGGTCAGTCCATTATCATCAAGACAGGAGCATGGCAGCATCCAGGCAGAGCTGAGAATTCTACATCTTCATCTGAAGGCTGCTAGTGGAAGACTGACTTCCAGGCATTTAGGAGTAGAGTCTTAAAGCCCAGGCCCACAGTGACACACCTACTCCAATAAGCCCACACCTACTCCAAAAAAACTACACTTCCAAATAGTGGCACTCCCTGGGCCAAGCATATACAAACCATCACACTGGGTTTGTCTGAAAATGGCTTTCTCCTCTACCTTCACTTGAACACAAAATGACAAGTGAAACATGCACAGGCTGAAGAAGGTCTCCTGCTCCTCCAAGTACCAATGGATGAAGGGATAGCAATGGCTTCTGTGTGCTCCCATCTCTTCTCTAGACCAGGGTCCCTAATGGTTAAAATCCACCCAAGCAACTGCCAATGTGCAAAGGCCACTCAGCTGAGTCTTGGAGGATCACAGGTACCACTAATGGGCACTTTTGGTGGTGACTTTCACCCAACTCCTAAAACTGAACATTGTAGCAGCTTCTACTCCCTGGAATGAGTCAAGGCTACATTGTATCATTTACTGAAGCCTGGGAAAGCAGGGTACACATTCTGTTCCCTCCCTGAGTGCTCCCTGCCAGCACCATGGTAAGTCACCTCCCCATGACATGGTTAAGAGCTGTGGGTTCACAAAGCTATCCATCTTTCCTCCAGCTGCAGGGGAAAGCAGGTAGGGTATTCTCTGTAGCTCTGGCTGTCCTATAACTCACTCTTTAGATGAAGCTGGTCTCAGACTCACAGAGACCTACCTGGCTCTGACTCCAGAGTGCTGGGATTAAAGGTCTATGCCACCACTGTCCAGTTCAAGTTCACTTCCTAAGAGGTGGTGTTTTTCCCAAGAGAGACTGCCACAGAGCAAACTTCCTTCCTTGTGGGTTGATATCCTGAGCAACTCACAGGATGCTCCCCATCTGGAAAGGAATGCAGACAGTGGGCAACAGGCTGCTGGGCAGGGGAGGCCAGGCTCTGAATTTTTGTTTGTTTGTTTGTTTTGTTGTTGTTGTTTTTCAAGACAGAGTTTCTCTGTGTAGCCCTGGTTCTCCTGGAACTCACTCTGTAGACCAGGCTGGCCTCAAACTCAGAAATCCACCTGCCTCTGCCTCCCAAGTTCTGGGATTAAAGGCATGTGCAACCATTGCCCAGTTCAGGCTGAATCTTGTAGTTGTGTTCCTTCCCAGTTTGTAACCCTGGGCTCAACCCCTAAGCCCACAGAGCTGCTGCCTTGCCTTGTGTGCACAGCACTCTGGGACCACATAAGCTTCAGCTAAGCACAGTACCCAGCTCCTGTCCCTGCTCAGGATAGGCCACCCCTGCAAGTCTAATGAACTTGCAGACTCAAAGCAAACCAAAGTCTGGTCTCTGCCTCCCACAACCCCATTCCTAGACAGGGTACTCCCCCAGCTCTCCAGAGGAGCAAGTGCCCCAATCTCTGTCTCCAATACAAGATTATTCTGACCAGATCTACCCTAAAGCCTTTCTAGGCTCTGTCACATTAAGGGCCACCTGCTTTTCTGTCCAAGCCTAAATGTCTTAGATGAGAGAGGACACTTCTGCTAGAATATTCTTTTCCTACCTGCCCTCTTGAAGGTGGACTAACTGTCCCAGTGAGGTGCCTGAGAAGCCAGCATGGCCACTGACAGCACTGAGTTTGGCTTATGCTACCTTCTAACTTCTCCTTTCAACTCTGAGGTGCTGGAGGACAAGAGAGCCTGTCTGGCCTCCTGTCTAATTGCTTTCCTCTGTCACTTGAGCAGGTCAGTTTGGTTTCTTGAGTCGCTGTTTTGCCATCTGTTAAAAGGAAGAGATAACGGGTGTTTCCAGTCATTGTCAGGGTCCTGAGGGCAAGTTAGAGTTGTGCATCTGATGACTCTCACGGGAGTCTGACTATGAAACACCAACCAGGGTTCCGAGCCCAGGACATTTTTTTTTTCAGGCAGTCAGCTCTGACAGCTAGTGTTTGCAAGGCTCTTCCTCGAGGGTGGAGGGCAGAGGGCAGCATTCCTGGCAGCCTGTGGGTATGGCCTGCCAGATCCCCTGACCCCGCCCAGCAGTGTTCCAGTTTCTGATGTCAATTAGTCCTGCTGACTTCATCAGGGAGGAAGCTTGGGAAGATAAGCAGGCCGGCCAAGTGTAAACAAGAGTATAGGCTTTGGAGGGAGAGGAGCTCAGAAAGGCCTAAGTTGGAAGGTGCTGCCTCTCCAGTGAGTGACCCAGTGGGAGGGATTCTCATGTTTAGTGGCAGTATGTGGGACTAAATAGGGCCTCAGGAGCCAGTCAGCCCATGTGTGAGAGAACCTGGCCTCCAGGAGGGAGGGTGCTGGCCACAGCTGGTCAGGATCCCAGATCTACATGACCTAGAGCATCAGGTCAGAAACTGAATGGCTCAGCTTGACATAGGACAGGGGAGAAGGGGCAGGACACTGTCTAGCTCATGAGGACTCCAGGCTGCTGGGGCTGAACCTATGCCCAGGTCTTCCTGTCCATATGGTCGGTCCCTCTAAACCTGAGGCCAACTGTGCATACACCAGGCCAGCAACAGGCTGGGGTATCATTGGCTGTAAGGGAGTCAGGCATGGGTTGAAGCTCTATGAGAGCCAGGGGCCTCAGCAGCACAAAGAGATGGCTGTGGGTAAGGAGAGTGGGTAGAAACTTTCCAAATAGACATGTAAGAAGGTGTTTGGATCAGGGCCCAGCAAGGGAAGGGTATACCCATCAGGAAAGAGGTGAGCCAGGTAGCTTGGGAAGACATCAGAGGGATCTGGGTATGCGTCCCAGTGTAGAGGCCCACATCCCAGGATTGATCCAGGCTGCATGGATGTTTCCAAGGCTCTGACAGCTGCTCTGCCATCTGCTTTCACACCCAACAATTGATGAGCCCCAGGGGACTCAGAGGCAGCAAGGGCCTGGCACTGCTCTGGATAGAGCATCCTCCTTTCCTTCCACCCCCCCCCCCCCCCCCCGTGCTGTGCTCATTATGGTCCCCAGCCTGGAGGGCCTGAGCCTTTCTATGCTGTCTACCTCAGCTTCCCAGAACACAGCCCTCATTAGGCTGCCCTCCCCTTGGCAGAGGCTCCCCAGAGAGTCCTGGCACCGCAGCTACCCAGGCTGGCAGTCTAATACACTAGTTGGCCAGGGTCACCACAGAAATTTAATACCCAGGAAGCCCAACACCAAAGGTCCAACCAGGCCGGTTCTCCTGAGGCTGTAGATGACCATTCTTTGGTACTTGTCTTAGTTTGTGTTCCATGTACATAGCCCTGGATCTGCGTTCAAATCTCCCCTAAACTAAGTACAGTGATTGATCTGAATTGAGACTACCTTAATGGTCTAATTTGTTTGTACATAGGTGTTCATATGTGTGCAGGTGCACATATGTGGATGAGTGTGTTTGAAGGAGAAGTGGCAAGCTCTGTTCATGAACTAAGCTATTGCTCACCCCCCCCCAGACCCCTCATTGAGTCACCTCTTTAAAAAACCCCCGTCTCGCTGGGCAGTGGTGGCGCAGTGGTGGCGCATGCCTTTAATCCCAGCACTTGGGAGGCAGAGGCAGGCAGATTTCTAAGTTCGAGGCCAGCCTGGTCTACAGAGTGAGTTCCAGGACAGCCAGGGCTACACAGAGAAACCCTGTCTCGAAAAACCAAAATAAATAAATAAATAAGTAAATAAAGTTTGGTGCTTCAGAATTCAAATGGGGAAGGGGGAGGGATACATTTCAGTCCACAGTTGCCACTGGGGGATCCTGGTTCTCACTACTGGGCTATAATCCACACAGGGGCCCCTCCTCAGTACTCTAGTATTTTGTAGTCCCTGTGACTGTGTCTTCCTGGATAGAGCTTCTCTAGGACTAGGGTGGAGTCAAGTCCTCGTGGATACAAACACTTATATATAAACACTGCATGAATTTCCAGGTGTGGTGGCTCATACCTTTACTCTCAGCTCTCAGGAAGCAGAGGGAGGTGACTCTTTAAGTTCGAGAGTCTGTAGAGTGAGCTCTGGGACAGTTAGGACAACCCAGGGAAACCCTGTCTCAAAATAAAACCCCCAAACAAATAATAATAATAATAATAATAATAATAATAATAATAATAATGTCCACATTCCCCAAGCCTCATCCCGAAAGTCGTGAAAAGAAAGAGATGGGGCAGCCCTTACTTCAACTAACCACTGAGCTAGATCAGGTCCAGCTTGCTCCAGGGTGGGGCTAGGATTCTGCCTGGGCCTAACCAATACTCCAGGGCTGTCAGGGAGCCTACTGGGCTGGGCTTCCAGGAAGCAAATGATTCATGGCTGTCCCTGCCCTGCAGATGGACACGGGACACTGACAGGATCAGACCTGTACCTTAGCCCTCTGGTACCAGGCACAGGCAAGGCAGACTTGGCCAACTCCACCTCTGTCTGCAGCAGCAGGAGAGCTGAAGGGGAGGGCAGGAGGCTCTCCAGTCTTCTTGAAAGCTCACCCTGCTGTGAGGCTTAGCTCTCACACCAGAGCCCTGCACTCTTGGACCAGTTAGCATCTCTGAGGAGACTCTTTCTTGGTCAGATGTGAACAGGTGCTATCATGAAACCAACATTTGAGTAATAACATTTTGTACAGGGACCATTTCAGACACTGGAGACCCAGTAAGGGACAAGTCCATATGCCCATAAAATTTTCACAGAGATGGATAGATATGCTTTGAGTGCAGTGCTGAATTCTGCCCTGCTGTGCCTTGGGATGCTTTAGCTGGGGGAGATGGAGTCCAGGAAGACCTCCCCGAAGTGGACATGTTGAGCTTGTCCCATGTTAAGCTGCATCAGGAACAGCAACTCCGGTTCCTTGGGAGGAAACACTCAGGTGACTGACAGGAAGACTCCTTCTCCTGTCTCTCCGGTGGCTGTAGACCCACAGCCATCCACTTACAAAGCTTTCACTCCCCTGGAAGATAACCCCTTTCCTCTCCCTCCTAGCCTTCTTTTGCCTACTGGGACCAACCTGCAGGACTCTTGCTAGCCGCCAGGAGACCAAGACCTAAAAAGAGACGGATGCCCAAGGTCACATCGCCCGTGGGCGCACACCAACAGTTCCGAGGCCTCCCATCGCCAGCACAGGACCGCCCGGGCAACATTTCCGCGGTGCTGGGACTCCACCTGTCCCTTTTTGCAGCCCTCCCCACCCTGTCGCGAGTGCAGACCCAGTAGAGCCCAGGGATAGCAAGAGCCACAGACTAGCGTGGTTCAGCGCACCCGGCCGCTCCGACTGCCTTCCCCACGGCCAGGCCCCTCAGTCCCCTTTTCTGACCCCCTCCCGTTCCTTCCTAGGCCTTTTCTGCTCCTCAACCTAGGCTCCCTTGATGCTCTGTTTCTGATTCTTCTCTGTCCCCAAGTCCAGCCTCTCTTGTCCTCACCCTGGTCGCCTCCTCCCGGATCCCCGCCACCCTCTCTGCGTACCGGGTGACGCAGCGCCGCCTCCCGCTCCCGCCTCCCCGCGCCACCGCCGTGCAGACTGCAGGGGCCGCTAACGGTCCCGCGCCCCCCGGCGTCCGCGCGCCCCGCGCCCGGCGGACGAGGCCGCGCCGGCGGCGATGGGCGCGATGGGGGCGGCGGAGCCGCTGCACTCGGTGCTGTGGGTGAAGCAGCAACGCTGTACCGTCAGCCTGGAGCCCGCGCGGGCTCTGCTACGCTGGTGGCGGAGCCCAGAGCCCGGGCCCTCCGTGCCGGGTGACGGTAAGTGTGGCCATCCTGGGTTGGTGGGGCCGGCGCTGCATCCACCCCTGGCCTGCGTAGCCCGAGCGCTCCGGGCAGGCTGGAATGGGGCGGAACTCGGAGGGAGGAGACCCGGGGTACGGGAAGAGGCAGCCGGGGCACCGAGGAACGGGGAATCCGAGACGCAGAGCCCGGGTGCGGGGCGGTCTAAGTACTCCGCGGCCTCTGACGGGGACCGGTCCGGGTGCTGAGAGCCCAGATACTCCTGGAACTGGGATGACAAAGCCTCTGGAGGTGCTGGAGGGGGAGGGGAAGAGCGGGCATCCACAGTACCCCACCCCCCTGAGCATCCGCGGGACCCCAGGGAAGGTCTGTTGCTGGTGCTACGGTCGAGATGGCTCTGGCACACCTGGACAGGACTGGTTTCTGGTCATCCCCTTCCTCCAATACAGTGAATCCAAATACAGACACATGCTTCCCTATGGGAGAAGCCCAGAGGGGCCCTGGCAGGGACTTCCTGCGATTAGGCAGTTGAGCAAGGGGCTTTGACTTTCTGATGGGGTGTGCACCCTGCTCAGAGGCCCTCAGGGTTGAAAGAGGAGTAGCTTAGGCCAGCATGGGGAAAGACGCAACCCACCCGCAGTGACTGAGATGGTGCAAGGACACTGGTGCCACTCTCCTGGGCTTTGCTGCAGGTTATCTGGTGGCCGAGGGATTGGCCAAGATTTTAAAGATGTCATTCAGTCCTCCTTAAAAGGAGGATTACAGAAGATTATGTGTGGGCACCCAGGGTGGGGGCACCCAGGGCTGGCCTTGTAGATGTATTCAGTTTCATTCATTCCTTATTCTTTGCGCTCTCTCTCTCTCTCTCTCTCTCTCTCTCTCTCTCTCTCTCTCTCTCTCTCTCTCGTTTATTTCTATGTGGCTCAGATCTACCTCAGACTGTGATTACAGATGTGTGCAACCAAGCCCAACTTTTAGTTTCCCCTCTCCCTCTCCCTCCCTCCTCCCTCCCCCTCTCCCTCTCCCTCTCCCCCCCCCCCCCCCCCCCCCCCCCCCCCCCCCCCCCCCCCCCCCCCTCCCCCCCCCTCTCCCTCTCCCTCTCCCTCTCCCTCTCCCTCTCCCTCTCCTTCTCCCTCTCCCTCTCCTTCTCCCTCTCCTCCCTCTCTTTCTTTGCTGAAAATGATAGAATCCAGGGCTTGTGGCTTGCTAAACACAGGCTTTAACTACCAAACCCCAACACATCCCCTGCAAGTTTCCCTTGAGTCCCGGCTAGGAACAAGCCTGGGGATTCTAGCCTAGATGCTGATGGAATGGGGCCTTTTCCACTTAAGGAGACACAGAGGGACACATAGGGATGAGTACATCTAATGGACTTGGAGAAGAACCTCCCAGGGTAGGCATCAAACTTGAGTCAAAGAGGGATGGTCACTGACCAGTACGGGATGGGCTAAGCAGGCCTCACTTCCTTGGTGGCACTTGCCCAGAGAAACTCGGAGAGGCTGAGTACTGATGGCAAATGATAAAGAGCAGAAGAACCTCAAGACTCGGGTGTGTCGGGGTCAAGGTTTGTGGGGAAGAGCTGGAGAATAGGTTTTAGGATTCCCTTGGTTTGGCAGGCTGGAGAGGGCATTGGGTATCAAGGGAGGCTCTGAACAATGGTTTCCAGCTCAATTTTTTTTTACAAAGACCTAGTGATCTCCTCAGGGAGGATAGAGAGGAGAGACAGGGCAGAGTAGAAGGAAGACAGTTGACCCAGTCTAGTGGGGACAATGGAGTTAGGCAAGGTCTCGTGAAGTGGTGCTGACTGTCACCTTGAGAAGGCACCTGTGGGAGAAGCATGGAGTTTTCTATTAAAACTTTTTGAGAGTGGGAATGGTGGAAGTCAGGACTCCCTGGAGGACACTCTGAGTTTTGGCTGCCATTCATACATTCATTCATTCACTCACTCACTCAACCCAGAATGGCTTTCTGGTGTCCTGTGGGCAGTTGGGGCCGTAAGTACTCTGGTATTATGCTGTGAGGCTCTGCAGACTGAGTTGAGGGTAGGTAGGGCTAAGGTAGGGCTAAGGTAGTCTCAGACTCATGACCAACTTGGTTTCTGGCCTTGGGATCAAAGCAGCACTGTCTTCAGAGTGCCTTTCTGTGGCTCAGTGCCTGGGACTTGATTACCCTGGAGTTCTTCCCATGTGCCCCTGGCACATCCTCCCAGGTCCATGTCTCTGGCTCTCGTGTTCTCTGACTTTATTACCCACTGTTCTGCCTAGGCCTGAGTGGGCTGAATTTCAGGTAAGCCTCTAGAGCCTAGAATCTAGGCTTAGGTTAAGAAATCTGTTGCATGGGGGTGCTTAGTATGTGTAAGCTGAAGCCCTTTGCTCTGGGTCATACGGACATGGGCTTCACTTAGGCTGAGCGAACCCAATTTCACAGGAGAGCACTGCCTCTTCTGGGTCAGGGAGGCCATGAAGACACGGACAAGACCCATTCTCCTTTGTGAGATGTGAGGTGGGACATCACCCGTTGTTTTCAGCATTGGCTCAGTTGGTCAGCTGCTCTCACGGTTTCCGGTGCCCACACTCTAGGCTTGGTTTGCTGGCAGCGTCTGCTTTTCGTCGGCCTGTTTTTGCTGGCAGGTGGCTTCCACAGCTGGCCGGCTCTGTGAGTATTGAGTCACCGCTGTGAAGTGTGCAGCCATTCTTTCTTGTGTAGGCTCATCCATGGCCACTTGGGTAGTAGCCCCAACAGACCGGTCTTCTCTAGGCCTGGCTGTGAGGGACCAGTTGGTAGGCTGCCTCAGAAAGCACCCTGCTCACTTCCCCTTTCCTGATGCTCTCCACCTCCACGGTAAATACAAAAACAATTTGGCAAACTGTGACTTGGTGGGTAGGGAGAGCCATCTTGGTTCCCCCACACCGGTGTTTTTAACCCCCACCCCCCCCCCCCCAGAGAAATATGTCTACTTTAGAATAAAGTGAGATTTGAGTCTGTGGAGTCAGAGAGCATGCTCTGAGCAGTTCATGGCACATTTAATTTAGTTAGCCAGTGGCACTTCCAATCTGCCACTCCCCAGGTGTGTCTGGACACACCTGAATTGCCTGGGCTGGGAACCACAGGCAGAAGGTTATGCAAAAACAGGTTGTAAGACATGTGAGACAGCCCTTAGGGACACTGCAAGCAGCTGCGTATTTCATCTCCCCCTTCATTCTCTCCTGCTGTACACATGAGAACTGGAAGACATGGATTACTTGTTCCCTAGGTGCCTGGTGCACAGCAGAAGGAGGCTCTGAACCCGGACACATATTCTTTCTGGGGCGGTTGCCACACTCGCTGCCAAGTGCCCAGCAACAGAGATAAGGACTCAGTCTTGGGAGGGGGAGATCAGCACAGGAAGAAGCTGAGCCAGCAAGTGCTTCTCCAGGTCACAGCCTGAGCGGAAGTGGGGCAGACCAAAAACAGGAAATGAGGAGGGGGGGGCTTCTCTAAGTGGGTCACTGGTTGAACTTGAGACAGTCTGGAGTGATGTCTGGGCTTCTCTCCTTCTCTACCCCCACCCCAGGGTGCAGCAGAGCACACTATCAGTTCTGTGTTTGTTGCTTTTCAGAGTACGGGCTGTGTTTCTGAGTGTGCTCAAGGCTCAAGGATGGCATTGGGGCCACTTCCTAGGCTCCACCTTTGTGGGGAGAACCTCCTTTGTCTTCTACCAGCCCCCACTTGGGTGCCCCAAAGCTGGCAGTGAGCTCGTGGGCAAGTCACTGCTGTCTTTTGCCTACACCCTCATTGTTTCCCACCGTGGGCCATGAATAAACAAGCTTACAGGAAAAAAAAATAATCACAGGACTGAGAGTGTAGCTCAGCCATAGAGTGCATATCACACACACATACACCAGACCCAGATTAATAAAATCCTGGAAGCAGGTGCTGAAGACAGGACTCAGTAATTAAGAGTATGCACCACTCTTGCAGAAGACCCGAGTTTGCCAGCACCCACATGGGCTGTTCACAAATACCTGTAACTCTAGCTTCGTTTGGCTCCTGTGCTCACCTGTACATACTCTCAGACATAGACATCATTTTAAAATAAAAAGAAATCTTAAAAAAAATCTAGAAAGCAGAAAAAAATACTTTAATATCATACATACAGAGTGCTTAATGTTTGGCGTTTCTGTATATGTCGAATGCACAGGGGCGGGGGAAGCTAGGAAACAAACGACCATTTCCCATAGTATAGCTTGCTGCTGTTGTTCTGTTTAAAGAGTGGCTTCACTGCCATCTGATTCTCCTGCAATAAAATCCTCATATTTTAAGGGCACAGTTCGATGTGTTCTGATAACTGCACCTGTGTAAGCATTGCCACGATAGGACATAGGAGTCACAGCCCAGAACCTTCCCCCACTGGCAGTTCTGGGGAAGCTCTCTGCCCAGCTGTCTCTGAGGGATGGCTTTCACTCCCCAGGTAGTTCACAGAAACACAGCCACACAGAAACACAGCCAAGAACGCCTGCTGTCTCTGTCTCTCTTTACTGGTTTTAAAAACTATCTATCTGTAGTAAATTCACTTGGCTTAAGTGGTTTGTGTTTGTATGCACACATTTGTTTGCTCGAGTACACATGCACACATAGTTTATACGTTGTTGCATTCTTGGACTTGTTTCCACCTTTGAGAGAGTAAGAATTCTGGGGTCCTTTGGGGACACCTGCTCTCCTTTCCCTTGGGAGCAACTTTAAAGAAGAAAGCTGGACCAAGCTAGATTAAGGAAAAGGATTGTTTCAAGATAAGCTTTTGATTTGTTGTACTTTATTAGGTGAAAAGTCACTACTACCCTTTTGTTGTTGGGGCTTTGAGATTGAGTCTTGCTCTACAGCCCAGCCTGGTCTATGTAGCCCAGGTTATCCTCATACTTGAAGAGGTCCACCTACTTGAGTTCTCCAAATGTTAGAATTAGAGGCGTGAACCATACTGGGCTCTCTAATACCTTTGTGAATGATTCTAGGGGGATTATAGATGTTTATACAAAAGCAAATTCTTGCCAGAAACCTGAGAAGTTGTGGATGGGGACAGGCCTTCTTAGCCTACGAGGAAACAGGAAAGGCTAAACTATATGATTACATAAAAATTGTAAAGATGCCCGCAGTGGTGGCACACACCTTTAGTCCTTTAGTCACAGCACTCAGGAGGCAGAGACAGATGGATCTCTGAGTTCAAGACCAACCTGGTCTACAGAGTGAATTCCAGGACAGCCATGGCTACACAGAGGAAACCCTGTTTCTAAAAACCAAAAGAAAAAAAAAAAACCTTCAGTAAGATACTAAAACTAAAAAAAAAAAAAAGTGCATATGTGTGTGTGTGTGTGTGTGTGTGTGTGTGTGAGAGAGAGAGAGAGAGAGAGAGAGAGAGAGAGAGAGAGAGAGAGGATAACAGCACTTTAAAAGTTAAAAAAAATTATGAAAATTAAAGGCAGGTTTCATAGCACATATCTATAATCCCTGGATTTGGAAGGTAGGGGGATCACTAGAGGGTCAGCTTGGACTCTACAGTGAGTCCCTGTTTCCAAACAAAACAATATTGGTAGGAAAATTGAACCAGGCACGGAAGTGTATACTTATAATCCCAGCACTTGAGAGAGATGGAGGCAGGAGGACATGGATTCGAAGCCATCCTGGGTTACATAGTAAGACCTTGTCTCCAAATCGACACTCCATCAGATCAATGACAGGAAATGGAAGAGTAGACAACAGTAGTCAGCTTGACGATCAATACATAAATTATTAACAGATAAGTAGATGGTAGAGAGACGGATGGTAGATGATTGGTAGACGTATCAATAGAAAGATTGCTGATAGACAATTGATACATTATTGAGAGACAGGAAAAGATAGATTACTGGTAGGTAGATGATGAATAAGTAGAAGATACATTGGTAAACAGATGACTGACGAGATGCCATTCACAGAAAGAGATCCTGAAGTGTAGGCCACAGAGATGCTGTTCTCAGCCTGTGATTGGGAGCTTAAGCCAAAGAAAAGAGCATCCTTGATGGAGATGCTCAGGTGCCTCAGGACCCGCCCCCCACTCCTCTCGGGGACTGAGGGCGGGGCCATAGTGGAAGGGCCAGAGCAGTACTACTCTGGGGTTTTGGGAAGACAATCTCAATATCTTGAAACCTTGAAAATGGTTTTCCTTTGGCTTAGCATTTAATTATTTTTTTCTTGGTGCTGAAGGTAGAACAAGGGCCTCACACGTGCTAAGTGTCGGCTTTGTAAATGAACTCCACTCCACACCCTAAATCAATCAACACAGAAGATAGAATGTGGGGCATCTCTTTGAAGACACAGTGTCTGTGTTTGTTGAGACCTTGACAATATGTTTACTTTACATTTGTAAATAAACCTGCTTTCCTTCTCGTAGGCCTTCCCGTTTCTCTCTGGCAGTTTATTAACACAGATCCCTCTGTCTTGAGGCTCTTCTTTGTTGGTAGCTGCCACCTGTCGGGATCTGTCCCTCAGGTGTTAGCTTGAGACCCTCATATGGTCCTTTCTCTCCCACTTTCAACCCCCGACCCCTGTCGACTTGAAGGACTTGGGCCTGCCACCATTTCTCTGTGGACCCCCATGGATCCTGACCATGGAGCCAACTCCAGTACTGCTGGGATAGGTCCTGTGGTGGGGATGCTGCTTCCGGTGTGTGGAACTAGTTCTCACCGTAAGGAGCAAGCCCATTGTGTCTGGACAGCTTGACTGTGTCTACCCATCTGGGGACCCGGGAAGGCTGCCAGAACCCCACATAGCTGTTGGTTTAAGCAGTTCCAGTGACTCCAGGCATTGTGTGGCCCCCACGCCTCCAGCCAGGGAAAAGAACTTTCTCTGCTTTTTCTTAAGAGTTGGTTCTAGCCGGCCGTGGTGGTGCACACCTTTAATCCCAGCACTTGGGAGGCAGAGGCAGACAGATTTCTGAGTTCGAGGCCAGCCTGGTCTATAGAGTGAGTTCCAGGACAGCCAGGACTACAGGACTACACAGAGAAACCCTGTCTTGAAAAACCAAAAAAAAAAAAAAAAAGAGTTGGTTCTAACTGTCGGCCTGGAGACAGCCAACATCTCACACAACCCAGAGGACCATGAGCCGGCCACTCTCATAGGTGGGCTCTTTTGCCTGTCAGCTTTCTTTTCTCTGGCCTAATTCTTTGTCTCTGTTCTCAACTGAGCCCGGTTCTATTCTTTTGGCTGCAGATTGGTTCAGACAACCTCCACCTACATGTTCATAGTCCTCTACCCTCTGACTTTGGCCTTGGATCCTTTTGGCTCACTGTTTCCCTCCCGTTGGAACACTCCTGTGACGGATGAACCCAGGCATTTGGATGGAAAAATTAGACAAAAAAAATCACCCAGTTCAGTCCTACTGGCTTGTCAAGAGTTGTGGGTGTCTGATGTGCCTCTGTGCAAACACAGCTGCCCGTGTCCTGCACCTTCTCCCATGACACAACCCTGACTTTAGCTCACATCCCCTCACACATGCTCCCCAGTGTAGCTAGGCCACCGGCGATGCCCTGAGTCCCTGGCACTTCTCACTGTGGACCACTCTAACCAAGGTGTTTTCCTTCTTTCCCACATAAGCCTTAGTCTCACTCCTGTCCTTCAGGATTCAAAATGCGCTTTGTCCTTCATGGGGCTTTTCCTCGCTGGCCATTTCTTTTTGTCTCTTGTAATGTGTTCTTCTTATCTCCCTCCTTCTCTGGGGCAGGATCCTTGCCAGAATTTTCTTCTGTGTGTCTCCTGACTCTTCAAGGACTCCCCCCCCCCCCCATCCCCTGAGTAGATGCTTACAGGACAGAATGTGATAAGGACAAGGACTGCTCACTATCCTTGTTCAGCAGTGGGGTCAGACTTCAGGCCCTCTGTCAGGAGGACTTGGGTCCTTGGCTCAGGAACCCCACCCCCCAGTACTCTCCCATCAGGATCAGAAGTTGCAGTTGGTTAGTGGGTCTCTCAAGGTCATGAATTGTGATACACAAGAGGGAGGAAGGGGCTCTCTGGTGAATTATTCTTGCCTCTAAAGGAGTGTGGGTTGGAAGCCAGGTGGGGTATGTGAGGAGGCTGGAGAGTTTGTGCAAATGCCCTACACCATCCTGGCATGCAAGGTACTAGTGTAAAGTGCTGCCCGTGAGGTATCAACCTAACAGGGCCATGCAGATGTCATTCATGCCCCTTTATGAGGTCAGGAGGAACCCAAACAATTGATTTACAGAAAGCTGATGGCACACACATTTCCTCTTAGTGTCTGTGTGAGAAATAAATGGCAATCAGGTCAACCTACATTGGTCTCTCCTTCCAGATCAGTCCAGTGGTCATGAGAGCCCTTTGGACTGCAGGCTTCGCAGCTTCCCAGACAGAGATTGGAAGACAACATTCAGGCAGTAACCCCTCTCTGCTGGTGTTTCAGTGGCTCTTGAGAGATGACAGGTCTCAGAGGTCCCTGCAATAGGCATAAACTCATAATCACTCTGACAGGGTTTCCTGGTTAACTTTTGGTATTCTAAAACAAGTCAGCAAGTGGGTGTGGCTGTCCCTGCCTGGAATCCCAGCTCTGAGACTAAGAGGCTCGAATGTGCCAGGCAACCTGGACCGACTGTGAGATCCTGTCTCGAGTAAAAATAGCATTCCCCTTAAGGCAAGCATTGTCTAAAAGGGACTAACAGAGGCGTCTTTGGCTCTGTGGGCCATCCAGTTACTCAGTCCTGCCTTTTGAGTGTATAATCCACCATGGACACTATGTCAACAAAGGGTCATGGCTGTGTGCCAATAAATCTTTATTTACAAAAGGCAGCCGGCAGCCTGAATTGGGGCAGTGGTTGTTGACTGCCAATCCCTGCTTTAAGTCATTTTTTAGCAAAGATGGACTAGCAGGGTGTTGTCTTATAAAAGTACTAACTCCAGGTGGTTCAAAACAGCAAGCCCAACACCTGATGGAAAATTTTTGAGGAGCACACTCTCTTGGCAGCTGTGGCAGGTATCTGCCAAGGGGGAAACCTATAGGTTCAGGGTAGACTCAGCCCCTCTGAGGAACAACATCTGTAACTGCAGAGCCTCAGGCCCCTGTGACTTGGATTCTCACCTCGCTGCCAGGTCTGTGCATAGATCAACTGAAGTTGGCAATTAAGGTGTAAGTAAACACAGAGCAAGAGTCTGCCCTGGTGTGCCGGGGTGTTGCAAGAATTTTCATCCCGAAGGGGCACTAAGCAATGTCACCCCCCTCTTCATAAGGTCCTAATAACAAACCAAAGTCCACACTACTGGAGAGCCAATGAGTTTAGTAGGCTTACTTAGAAAGCCTAGGTGAGAGGTTACAGGCAGGAGTGTGGGTGACACTCCCTCTACCCCTGCCAAAGAAGCCATCTTGGAAGTTCTGCACCTAGCATGGGTGATGGCCCCCTCCTCCATCCCCTCGCCTTCCCCAGCCTATATACACTCTAGCCCTTCTCCAAGACCACTCCACCTCCACTCAACCCCAACAACTTGCAATTAGGGAAAAATTGTATATAGGTGGCTGGAATCCGCAGTGGGCTCCACTGACCCTCCCTCTCCTTCCTTCTCTGAGGAAATGCCAATGTCCACAGGCCTTTGTGGATAGATCTTTGCCAGCAGACACAGCTGACCTCACTATTGGCTGTTTTGCTCTGAGAATAGCACTGTACAACACGGACTCCTGGGCAGGTAGATGTTTGAGATATATTTTGGGAGTCTCCTGGTTAGATGGATGGTTTGGGGAGACTAGGAGTCAGACTCCCTGTTGGACTGACAGCTAGTAGGGAGAGAGTGCCGCAGCTAGATGATAAAGGTGGTGAGTTTCCAGGCTTCTTTCCTCGTGCTCCTGACTTAAAACCAGAAAGTCTGGCAGCTTAAAACAAAACAAAACTATTTGTAGGTTTTTGTCTCCCGCCATAAGGCCTTCTGCTTCTGGATTGGCTCACGTTTAAGGCGTGCTTGGGGTATGTCACATGGTAGTTCTGAGATGATCAACCATCCTAGCTTTCTTCAAATGGACCAGCCCTAAAGTAGGGGAGGCAAATTCTTCTGTGCCTTTAAAACCCACAGGCTTCCGGAAGAGACTGGATTTGGGTCTTCTTCCTTTCTCTCCTCTCTCTCCCCAACCTTCCTCTCTCTTTTTCTCTCTTCGTGCTTGTGTGTGTATCTGTCCTCACTCCCAATAAACTCTGTTCTTCAACTGCTGAGTCTGTTCACGATGCTTGAGATGACACTGCTGCTGCCCCTCATGCTTCAGATTCTCCCCCCATCTTTAATTCTCAACGTGGCAGAGAAAAATGAACCTGATAAATGCCCCTAGACTGTATCAGTTTTGGTGTATGTTTTGAGGGCTCCCAGGAAGGATGTATCTACCCTTGAAGGCAGCGATGAACTCTGTATGCTGTCTGCTTCCCAGACCTCTGTTCTCTCTGTTCTTGAGGTGTTTGGGTACAGTTGGAATTCAGGTTCTATCCATCTCCACCTTACATTCTACAGCTGGTTTTGCTGCACACTGGGAGGCTTGCCACACCTCATCTTTATACAACAGGCCCTCCATCTCTGGAGACTTCTTTTGGCTTGGGGCATTAGCATGTCCACCCCTGCTTTTTTTGCCGTGAGTGGTTATGATCCCTCCCCACCCGCTTCTAGCCACAGTCCTAAAGTGCTTACATTTTAAAGTCTATAGTGAGTTCCTCAGTACAGGTGCATGGTTGGGAAAGGAGAGCTGGCCTTTTCAGTGAGGTGTGGTGGTTTTTGTTTAAAAGCTCTCTGTCCAGAGAGGCCACCCCTGCCCTGGCCTGTGGCTGCAGGGAGCTGGCTTGTGTTGACATTCTTGTCTGTGCACACTGGCATTTCCCATAGTGGTTTCTTCCATTCCAGATTAGAGCTCTGTGGTGTAAAAGGAAACCGACCCTTGCCTGCCCTCAAACCCCAGGCAGCTGGAAACCCACCCTTGCCTGCCCTCAAACCCCAGGCAGCTGCCTTGAGCCTTTGTCTCTCTGAGCCTCTGTAGGTGAATTTCATAACTAAAGTCCAAGAAGGAAGAGAAAGGAAAGACACATTCAGTCTATCCCCGGTGTTGAAGGTGTCTTGTGTTTTCAGAATAGACGGTTCCTACTGACCCAGTTTCTAGTCACCACCTCTCCGTCATTGCTCCATATTCTGTCCCTGAGTACTGAGAACAGCTTGTAGTTTTAAGCTCCAGACACAAAGCTTTTCAGCTCCGTGTTTGATTCTCTCCATCTGTGTACCTACTCAAAGGCTTCAGGCATGCCTCAGCAGGTGTGGAGCCCACAGCCACCGATGCACCGGGCAGAATTTGCATCAGGATGGAAGAGCCCAGCAGGAAGGGAACAGAAAGACGAACCATTCTCAAAAGAGAACCATTGCCCAGAGAATCCCAACCTATGTGGTATTTCTGCACTCCCAGAGGCCCACATACAGAGTTTTAACAAAGGCTGGGTGTTCCCACTGCGAATGATACTGAGTGGCCTGTTGCCAGGGAAGTGTGTCTGACTCCTTTTTAATTGCAGGATATGTTCCGAACCAGCTCTCTTGGGTGCCCTTGTTGCTCAGGTTCCTGTACAGACTGGGTGCATACAAGCCAAGGTGCTTGGTGCCACTTCATAACTATTTTCCATGGGGATGTAACCTCAGCCTTTGCATGGCCTGTAATCCTCGCTAGTGGGCACTCGGGGAGTGGCTGTCCTGTCCCAACCCCTCTTCTCCTGTCACATCAGACCTCAAGGTCTTGGAGGGCCACATGCAGCAGTTGTGACTGTGATAAACTCGCCTCCATTTCCCCAGGCTGGGATTATAAGTGTATGCCACTGTGCCCAGTTTCTTGTCTTGATCTTTATTCCCTGGGTTTTCCAAGTGGCCATCAGAGGCACGACTGAGTGGCATGCCCCATCATCCTGACCCTTGTCCGATATGTGAGGGCTTACATGTGTATGTGCCTGGGACACTGGTGAACTTTTATACCCTGGAGGCATGTGGGAAACTGATGGGCATCCCAGAGCCTCTGACACCACAGTTGAGCGGCAGCAGACGCTGGTTTCCTGTCAGAGAGCTGTGGTCACAGCTCACACACACAAACAGAACAAGAACCAGCAAGTGCTAGAAGCTGATGTCCGTCTACCCCACGAGGTCATACAATGACTGCAAATATGGCAGCAGGCAGTGGAGAAGGTGCTGGCAAACTCAGCCTGATGACAGGGACCAGCAGGCCAGCCTCACCTGCCAAGGGCAGCTGATTTTTCTGGAATGTCATCATGTTGTCGCAGGGTGAGCTGCAAACTCACATGGTTTGCCCTGGTGTGAACAGAAGGGCAGGAGAATTTGTCTGTTGTCAGCAGAAGTGTTTTAGAGTTTTAGCTGAGATTCACTCACAGATTTTCAGTTCAAGTTTGGGAAGGCTTATTTAACAGGAGCAGTGCTGAATTTGTAACATTGTCCTATTTGAGACAGTACTGTTTGGTTTTCTTTTTTAACATAGACTGGTTTTGTTGTTGTTGTTGTTTGTTTGTTTGTTGTTTTTCCAAGACTGGGTTTCTCTGTGTAGCCCTGGCTGTTCTGGAACTGACTATGCAGACCAGGCTGGCCTCGAACTCAGATCTGTCTGCTGCCTCTGCCCTGCTCTGCCACCAACCCTGAGTGCTGGGATCAAAGCCAAATTTAATGTCAGGAGATGAATAGTGAATAGGCACATACCTTCAGGTTTAGCTCTGCTGGCTGGAAATGAGTAAGGGTCCCAGCTGGCGTCCCAGGCAGCGGCTCCATCGTGGTGAAGAACCTGGCAGGAAAGAGACAGAAGAGTTTTGAGATTGGGACAGATATTTCTAACATCTCTGAGCTGAACTCCAAAAATTCAAAAACCATTTAAAACACAGTCTTGTAAAATGTACCAGAGCAGGTGAAATGAACCTGCCCTGATGTGTTATCTAAACAAGTACCCAAATAGGCAGAAGCCTACGTTCTTTCAAACCAGACAGAGACAAGATCTCGTAGTCATTTGCTGTTCTTTCTAACTGGAGTAGTGTTTTTGAAAGCAAAGTCTCTGATCACGTGTGCATGGAAGTTTAGGTGCGTGTGTATGTCTGTGTGTGTGTGTGTGTGTGTGCGCGCGTGTGTGTGAGGGTACATGTACATGTGTCAGAGGTTAACATCACGCATCTTCCTCGTTCTCACTCCACCTTTATTCTAATTAAAATTTTTTATATTTATTTTATGCTCATGAGTGTTTTGACTGCATATATGTATGTGTACCGTGTGTTCCGGGTGCCTACAGAGGCCAGAAAAGGGTGTCGGATCTCCTGGAACTGAAGTTACAGATAGCCGTGAGTTGCCATGTGGCTGCTGGGAATTAAACTCAGGACCTCTGGACCTCTGGAAGAGCAGTCAGAGCTCTTAACCACTGAGCCATCTCTCCAGCCCTGCCCCACCCACTCAATTTGTGTTTTAGAGACAGGCTCTCTTCCTGGGACCTAGGACTAGACTGGCTGGCCAGTGAACCCCTGGGGTTTGTCTTCCAGTCTCTACCCACCCACCCCGAAGCCCCGGGATCACAAACATGCACCATACTAACTGGCCATCTAAGTAGGTGCTGGGGATGGAACTTGAGCCCCTATGCTTGTTCAGCAAGCATTTTACTCACTAACCATCTCCTCAGACCCCGAGAAGACAGGCTTCCTCACTCTGCTTGTGATTTGTTTCTCAAGTCCTGCCATTGCTGTGGTGGGCTGACGGAGAAGCTGGAATGGTGCAAGGGTGTCCGGAAGAGGTCCCTGGGCCTGTGCAGTGCAGGTAGAAGGGGGCAGGGGGTACTCTAACCTCTGGATTCTGAAGGAAAAGGGTAGATTTCTCTGAGGGCAGAAACTCACTCTGGCTTAAAGGAGAGAGTGACTTCTCAGTGCTTGTGTCACCAGCAAGGAGGTGACACTCTGAGGTGGACCTCACTGCTCCGACTAGGCCCTCTGGTCATGTATTTAGCATGATTTCAAAACCATTGCTGGTAGTAAGGAGTCCAAGGCTGGACCCACGAGGACCTATCATGTGGCAGGCTGATGGAACATATCCAGAGTTCCAAATGGAGTAGACAAGGACACTTGTGAGGGCTTGCCTCATCTACAGTGTCTGGGCCTTGGGGTCAGTGTGAAATGGCCCTGTACCCACACAGGTTGGAGCCCCACTTTCAGGTACTCAGGTCTGTAGTAGCACCATAAACATGGCCACTTCTCAGAACGATAGGGGAACCAGGAGCAGCACTCTGTGTCCCCACATCAGGTGTGTGACTGGCACAGTGAGTGGCAAGTTAGGCTGGGCACTGTGGTCCCTGGGAGGGGACTGATAGGAACTGCACAACGGGGGTGTGGGTTTGGTCCTTAGGACTGTGGGCCACAGCATCTGTCATCCAGTGAGCATCTTGAACACTGACTGCTCCCACTCTAAGGCTGGCCGGCAGTATGACTGTGGGGTCCTGGAAAGGAAGTTAATACCTTCTGTGATGATCCAGGACATCTGGCTCAGAGTCGTAGCCGGCTATTATTTTATTAAAGGGAAGGGGACTTGTCTAATGACTGTCAGCCTCTGCTTTTCTATGATCAGGAACAGGATCCACAAGACCCTAACACCCACCACTCATGGCAGAAGCTGCCTAGCAAGCTCTGAGTGTGGACCAGGAAGGCACGAGAAAACTGGCAGCTCTGGGCGCATCCCAGACGCTGCATAGACAGCACAGGACACAACAAGACAGGACACCATTCTTGGACCAGATGAGCTATGCCTAGCCCTGGCTTTCTTGTTCCTTTCCCTTCAGAGAAGAAAGATCCTTGTGGGGCAGCCCATTGCCAGTATCACCATCACACAGGCCTGGGGCCTGCCTAGTCTCGGAAAACTGCCTCTCTCTCTCTCTCTCTCTCTCTCTCTCTCTCTCTCTCTCTCTCTCTACCATCT